>MEHQ01004526.1:0-616422 GCA_008828725.1 Saccharina japonica
TAATACGCTGAAGAAGACAGGAGAAGGCAAGAAACAATAACGAACATATAAACACAAGACTGTCAACCTGATAACTCCGGAATCAAAGAAGAGTAAACAACGTCGACAGCTCTAGCACAAAGCGTGTAGGGGCAAACCTATCCTCGGTTGTCAATATTACAATGTCGGCGGATTTCCGAAGTCTAGATATAGGCCAACATACGAGTATAAGCATCCGTGCATGAACACATCCCTGCGTAAATATAAACGATCTTGCTCGACGACTGTGGCCTTGGCTAGGGTGAACAGTCACCGTCGCCAGTGTACGAGAGAGTGCTGTGTGCTGTCTTACGTACTCATATATCACTCGTATACCTGCACATGCATACTCGTACGAAGTGCTTCTTGGAGCCGGGTCGTGGATACCAAACAACAACACATATACTACTGTACGTCAACTCAACACTACTATGATACACCATCATCAGCACTTATACGAGTACCATCACCAGTGTGGTACGAGAGGAGACAGAGTGTCTTATGAACTCGTATACTCGTACATATGATATATACCTGCACATACATACATCTTGTCGGAAGCGCCCGGTAACATCTTGTCGGAGATCACCGTAAGGATCTCCCATGCAAGTATCACCAATTCACCCTGTCATAAGATCTCCGTATCTTATCGTGCAAACCAGATCTCGTGTGATCAACAACCTGGCGTCTCTTCGACGCGTACACAGACAAGAAGGAAAGTGCCACAGGCTCAAGCTGTGAACCTGGAGCCCGTATTCATACTTGTATTCATACGAGTACGCATGTACGACGGGGATGCGTAGTTGATACCAGGTTCGTTCATACCAGGTACCAGACAGCACATACATACATACTCGTACATACGTCAAGTACTCGTACGACGACGGGGATACTTGGTTTTTTATACCAGGTACGTATCATATACAAGAAAAAAATCGCATTTTTTCAAGTTTGACATTTTGACATATCGATCGACAAACCCAACGACTGCGTCATAAACTCTGAACGCATCGCGCTGGTGAGGACCTCCGATCCACCCTACGAGCGTAGTGCCACAGTTCTCACGCCTCGGTCGATGATATGCGGAGGGCGCAGAGCAGGCGTCTGACGAAAACACAGTTGGCAGCTGAGTTCAAAACAGAACACGAAAACTCTATCCGATCGCAAGAACGAGTGCTTTAAGGTTTTTCGACGAAGACCGTCGGACGCCGCAAGCAACCGCTCGCCCCCTAGACTACGAATCGTAATGATACCTTCGAGGCCGCTATGTACACTTGCTGGCCTTGCCTGGTGCGAAGGTCGTTAGTCGTGGACTGAGTCTATGTCGAGATCGAAGGTCAATCGTCGCATGCAGAATATATGTTCTATTTGTGGTTGATTTGGGAATTGGGCATCAAAGCGAACTGCTGTACGAAGATTTGTTTTTTTTCATCAGCGCTACTCTAAATTGCCATGATAAAGTGGGCATCAAAGATCACTTGATTAAAGTATTGTTTTTTGGGCATCAGACGAACTATATATAATAGATAGATCCAATGCATTACTGCGCCAACATTAATTCGTCCTGCTTGCGTACACCCCACAAGTTCCTATGTACCACTACACACATACCATGCAATACACTTCGAAAACCATCTCACTATGCTAAGGTATTCGTGTCAAGCCCACATTCTTTTTTAAATTTCAGCAGAGGCACCGTAATATGAAACACCTGGTATATACAACGAAGGGATCTTCCCTTGAATTGTGCATTACGACTATTAATACTAAACACTTTACACTTTTACCCATTAATGACTTTGAAACAAATGTTCGATGATTTGTTATGTGTATCTGGATACCGAGAAGCCGAGAGCGAGGTACGCTTGTACCCCAAATGTTGCTTGATTGGTCGCGTCCATGTGTGTTGATAGAGCGCTGCAGCGACTCGTCCAGCACAGCAGCAGCACTACAACGCAGCAAAGTACAGTAAACCTCTCGTGGCCTGCATTTTGTGATGGACAAGCTGCTGCTGCACAACACAGCAGCAGTAAGTAGTAGATGTGAGGAAAATAGCTCGGCAGCGAGACGAACTATCATCACCGCAACGTGGCCGTTTGTTAATGGTAACTCGCGCTGAGGAGGAGGCAGCACACTTGAAAGACACACAGTCCTGCACAGTCGGTAAAAATGTGTAATTTTTGCTACTTCTCTACTGTACCTTACTTATTATTGTTTTATTTGCCATCTGACAATGTATAGCGCTTGTTCCAATCATTCGTACTCGCTACTGGTGCCTGGCCGTTGCGAGCTGTCACAATCAACTACGAGCTCTTCTCGCTGCCCCAGGATATCAAAAGATGGGGGATTTAGATCGAGGCTGGGGTTAGCCCAGGCGATTCTATTTAATAAATACGGTACGAGTGAAATTTTGTTGAACAAGCCACAACCCCTACCCTGAATTTTAATCCTAGCCCTAAACCTTTTATACCTGGTACCCCCCAACCACCTTCCTCTACCTAACTCTATACGGTAGTATTGGTACAAACGGAAGCCCCCTGCCGACGGTCAGCCCCCCCCGCTCGTGTTCCGTCCCTGTATCGCTCGCTCTCCGTCTCCCTAGCGATGCGTGTGGCGACTACTACTGCGTTGCGCGTTGGTATATACCGGCATGTTTTTTTTTTTTTTTTCCCATCCCATTTATTATCTTCGCACTTCTGTCTTTCTCCCTCCCTAGTCGTAACTCAGATCCGGGGCCACAAAGTAGGCTCCTCTCCCTCCTCACCGACTACGGTCCTTGCCTTGATTTTTATCGCGCAGAGGGTTCAGCCTTCCTAACGCTCGTCGATTTGCATCCAAGTTTGCTGACTCACGCTCTGGGGCTTTCCGCTTGTCAACATATATTTTCGCGAGAAAAAGCCACTACGAGCATGCACTCGGGGGGGCTCGAACTCACGATCTTGACTTTCACAGGCTTCGTGGTTACCTGCTAGCCCACCGGGGGACCGGCTAGTGTATGCCAATGAAAAACGAAAAAAAAAACGACAAACGCCGTTACTCGTCTCACCAAGCCCGCGCGCCACCTCGTCCCAAGACCTGGCATCAAAACAGGCACCACCAGGTACTTCGCCTATAGTAGGCAAACTTTCTCACGAATACAACTCGGGTTGCTCGGGTTGCTCTTACGGTGTGAAAGGGTACGAGAGTTCTTGCTGATTTTCTACATGTTTCCCTGCAGTTTCCTCGCACCTCAGTTTTGTTTGCAAGCCAGTTAGGCTGGGTAAATCTATCTATCGTCGGGGATGTGCTTCCCAAAATACCTATTCGGCGCTTCCTTGTCTACAAGGCACAGAGAGACGTTACCTCTAGCAGTATTGTAAAAATAATATAATAACCGATAGCTTTCATCCCAACGCCTTCCGAGCCCCAATCCCATTGGCCGAGCACCTCCCCCCTCCCCCCGCCCGCCCTCGGCCAACGGCGGGTGCCGCGCGCGCGCGGTGGGAGTTTCCAATCGGAGGAATCCCGCAGACCAGCCGCACCCGGGGACGATAGGGCCCCATCTCCGGTTCGGAAATGCCTCTGTGTCTCTACAACTCCAACAACCAGGGAACGAAAAAACATATTCCCCGGATCGATACCGCCCCTCATGGTGTGGAAACTCCAGCCCCACTGGCCGATCACTGATTGGCTGGGGCTTGAAAACAAATACAGCGCCATCCGTAGGCGACATGGTCTCAACCCTGGGTCGGACCTCCCTCCGTCCATCTATAACTCCAACATTAAGGGGACGAAAACCGAGTTCCCCCGAGTCGACACCGCCCTGCATGGTGTGCAAACCCCAACCCCACCGGACGATCGTTGATTCGCTGGGGCTCCAAAATAAAGCCATCTCCACTCGGGGACGATAGGGCCCCATCTCCGGATCATAAATCCCTCCATTCAACCACAATTTCGACAGCCCGGAGACGAAAACCGAGATCCCCCAGGTCGACACCGCCCCGCACGGTGTGAAAACCTCAGCCCCACCAGCCGACCGTTGATTGGCTGGGGCTCGAAAATGGATCCAGCTCCACCGGGGACGATAATGTCCCATCCCCAGATCGGAAATCCCTCCATTTACCACTCCAACAATCTGGGGACCAAAACCGAGTTCCCCCGGATCGTCACCATCCCGCACGGCGAGGAATCCCCCACCCCACTGGCTCTATCGCTGGTTGTCTAGGGTAGCTTTGAGAGTCCGGCGCACGCCGGGAGGATTATATCCCATCCCTGGAATAAGAAACCTTCCACTCATTACCCCTCCACAAAACCGGGGATGAAGTTTGTGATCCCCAGGGCCGATACCACTCCGCACGGTGTGGAAACCCCGACCCCATTGGCTTCATCACTGAGTGGCAAAAGTTCGTTGAACTAGCGCCACCAGGGGAGGGCAAGGTGCCAACCCCGGATCATGAATCCTTCCGTACATCTACAACTTGGACGACACGGGGATGAAAACGGTGACCCCCCGAGTCAATACCACCTCGCACGGTGTGGAAACCCAAACCCCGCTCCCATAGCTGATTGGCTGGGGTAGTTTTGAGGTTCCGCTGCACCCGGGGAGGATAAGAGCCCATCCCAGGATTATCAATCCTTCGATACATCTCCAACTCCGAAAACCGGGGACGAAAACAATGATTCCCGTTTCGATACCGCCCCGTACGGTGTGGAAAACCCAATCACACTGGCTCTACCACTGATTGGCTGAGGTTCGGGGTTCGGGGAGCCAGCGCCACCACGGGAGTATAAAGTGTCATCCTTTAAACACCTCCATACATTTACGAACCTAACACCCTGGGGACGAACGTGGCAACCCCCCGGGTCGACACCACACCGCACGGTGTAGAGATTTCAGCCCCGTCGGCCGATTGCTGATTGGCCGGGTCTCGAAAATAATGCCAGCGCCACCCGGGGGGGATATAGATGATCCCGTCCCCGGATGCCACATCTACAACCCCAACAAACCGGGAACCAAAACGGTGGTCCCCCCGGGTCGCTAATGCCCCTTCGAGTGTGGAAACCCCAGCTCCGGGTACGCCATTGATGGGCTATAGTTCGTGAAACCGACGTTCCTCGTCAAAGGGAGCAAAAAGGTTCGTTAAACCAGATATAATATACTTCGTACCTATTTATTTTATGAAGTGGTCCTACATTCCACATGGATCACCATCTATAACCTTCGCTTGGCGCAGCCCACTGGAAACAAATAAGGCGTGCGAGGCGCGCCGATTCATGCGCTTGTATAATACGAGGGGGTAGGATAAAGCAAGGCGTATGTACGGTAGTACACGGTTTTCTCTGCCTAGTGCAAACGGCGTCCACACAATATTGATTGGGTGGTTTGTTCAAAACTTGAAGCAAAAACTATGGACACCTCATCCTAGCCCTTTCCCCTTCCCTGCTGCTCGCAGTACGGCCGTATACTAGTCGCTTTCTAGATAAAGAAGGCACACGCACGCGAACGCCTTAGGCTTGCCGAGGCTACTGAACATCGCACGTCCTGAGTCTTCCGGTACAAAGGCTGTATATACTCTGTACGTAGCAGTAGACCACTTCCTGCCCCGTAAACCAGAACTCTCCTCCTTATTTGCTATTTCTACTGGGGCAGGGGGGGAGGGAGAAGAACGAGATGATCCTCCACAATTTTCGCCGACATAACACCAAGAAAGGTGGGAGGGGAGGAGAGAGGCAGATACTTCGAAAGTCTTCGCAACACAACAGGAAGACATAACGAAAGCACACATGACAAAAACGAACACCACAAAACCACAGTATTGGCTCTCCAGTCAGGCTCGCAGGAGGGTTTTACGCTCAGCGGCACTCTGAACAAGCCGTGGTCACAAGTGGCTACGCTACTCACGCTCTCTCTCGCGCTTTCAGCTACGGCAGAAGATGGAATCTACAGCAGTGGTGCCGTTCTACTGTTTATATCAGGGTTTGAGCCCCAAACTTCCGCCAAATGTCGTTTGATGCTCCCGACGCAGCCCGATGTTGTGACGGCATGCTCTTCACCCCCCCGCCCACTGAAGAGAGGAGCACCAGTAGCGAAGGGCGCTCAGGAGGCTGACGTAACGGGACGAGCGTGGCGAGCGTACGACCGAGGGAAATTTGACCTTGTCAGCCTTGGTAGCTTTATTGGTTTCATTCGGATCATGTTTCGAACTTAAACACAGCCACCATAAACAATACCGCTTATCGACTATCGACTATCGACTATCGACTATCGACTAGAATGTGGCATAGATAATTACTAATTACCGTACATAGTATAGAGCCGTGAGGGTACAAATTAACGATAAAACCAATAGTACTCGCACCAACGATATCATTGGCACTTACCGCTGCTGTCCTGGGCGTTCCCCTTGCTGCCGCTGCCCTGTGCGGTTGCGTGCCCGCCGTCGAGGGAGCCGCGCCCGCTGCCGTCCCCACCCCGACCCCCAGACTCACCGTCCTCGTCGTCCCCGTCCTGCCCGCCCTGCTTGCCGGCTGTCTCGTCGTACGCCATGTCTCCAACACCGGAAGCGCCTTTAGTGTCGGAGAGGTTGTCTTCGCTACCACTGCCACCAGTGCCGTCGGTGACGCCATCGCCACTGTCGATGGCAGAGGCGCCACCGCTGACCCTTGCGCACTTGCGGGGCCGGCTGAGGTCGTGCTCATCCGCCCCATCGCAACCCCCTGCCTCATCTCCCGACCCCACCGTTGCCCAAGGCCCACCAGCCCCACACCCTGCCCCTACCACATCGATGCCATTTCTGACAGCACTTCGACGAGTAACGTACCGGTAAGCACTAATAAGAGTGGGAGAAGAAACCGGCCATGCTTCATCGCGGTTGCGCTTGTTTTCCGAAACGCGGGCCTCGACGGAGTCCTGCGCATCACGGCTGTCAACACCGCCGCCGCCACCGCCATCGCCGCTGCTGCCGCCGCTGCCGCTGCCACCACCGCCGCCTCCGCCCGTGGATGCGCCTGCTCCCATGCCCGGGGACCCTAGGTCTACGTGAGATTTTCCTTGCCGACTAGCTGCCGCTGCCCCCACCGAAACGCTTACTCCCGTGGTGTCCTGTGCGGCTCCGCCGCCACCACCGCCGCCGCCGTCGCCGATGCCGTCGCCGCCGTCGCCGCTGCCGCCACCGCCGCCGCCGCCACTACCGCCGCCGCTTTCGCCGCCCGTGGATGCGCCTGCGCCCATGCCCGGGGGCCCGCGGTCTGCGTAAGAGCTCCCTTGCCGACTAGCTGCCTCTGCCCCCACGGAAACGCTTAACTCCGTGGTGTCTTGGGTCTTCATCCTCATCTTGGTGATTTCTCCCACGACATCTGATGGGCTTGGTCCGAACACCCTGTAGCCCATCAAGGGGCCTGGAGGCGCACGAGTGGGAGGACAAGCAGCGCTTTCTAAAATTGTCGTGGTCGTTGCTGTTGGCGGTGGTGCTATTATTGCTGTTGTTGATGCTTTAGTTTCTCCCTTGTTATTTTATATACTGTACCCCAAACGGGAATAATATAATACGGTTGGTGTCACCACATAACCGTACCCTTTTAGTCTATGAATAGCTTGAGCACGCAGGACTCGTTGGAAAGCGAGTTCATAGGGAGCGTGGTTTGGTCAAGCAAACAAGCACTCGGAATCCTGGCTCGAAAAACATCAAATTGTTATTGTCCGTTATTTATTCTATTAATTAATAGGGATCTTGAGGATCGACGACCTGATACCCAGCTGCGGTTGGCCTCGTTCCAACCGAACGGTATCGGTACATAACGACTGTGCAGAGGTCGTGCAACTCGCGCATCTATCAGGCATTCTGCCGCCGGATAATTTTCCAAAATCACGTACAGATAGTCACGCGGTACAAGATGTTAGTGTATTGTGGCCCACCTCTCATGGTTGCCAAGTATCGCGGCTTGGGCTTGAACCGCGCCTGTGCTTTGGGCATGTCCCGCAGCCCGAACAGGTTGCCAATTACGGCAGGGCCAGACTTTCGTGTCGCGCGGGTCGTTCCTGTTCACAATGCAATGGCGGCAGCTGGTATGTATGTATGTATGTATGTATGTATGTATGTATGTATGTATGTATGTATATATGTATGTATGTATGTATGCATGTATGTGCGTATGTACGTACGTACAGTAGTATCATTTCAGGTGTGTTTGAATCCCCTACCAACAGTATGATGATATACTTTTTTTTTTTTTTTTTTTCCATCCCATTTATTATCTTCGCACTTCCGTCTTTCTCCCTCCCTAGTCGTAACTCAGATCCGGGGTCACAAAGTAGGCTCCTCTCCCTCCTCCCCCACTACGGTTCTTGCCTTGATTTTTTATCGCGCAGAGGGTTTCAGCACTTTCTTCCCTCGTCGACTTGCGTCGGATTCCGCCTACCCACGCCACGAAGGCGCTCTCAGCAATTATGTATGTATGTATGTATGTATGTATGTATGTATGTATGTATGTATGTATGTATGTATGTATGTATGTATGTATGTATGTATGTATGTATGTATGTATGTATGTATGTATGTATGTATGTATGTATGTATGTATGTATGTATGTATGTATGTATGTATGTATGTATGTATGTATGTATGTATGTATGTATGTATGTATGTATGTATGTATGTATGTATGTATGTATGTATGTATGTATGTATGTATGTATGTATGTATGTATGTATGTATGTATGTATGTATGTATGTATGTATGTATGTATGTATGTATGTATGTATGTATGTATGTATGTATGTATGTATGTATGTATGTATGTATGTATGTATGTATGTATGTATGTATGTATGTATGTATGTATGTATGTATGTATGTATGTATGTATGTATGTATGTATGTATGTATGTATGTATGTATGTATGTATGTATGTATGTATGTATGTATGTATGTATGTATGTATGTATGTATGTATGTATGTATGTATGTATGTATGTATGTATGTATGTATGTATGTATGTATGTATGTATGTATGTATGTATGTATGTATGTATGTATGTATGTATGTATGTATGTATGTATGTATGTATGTATGTATGTATGTATGTATGTATGTATGTATGTATGTATGTATGTATGTATGTATGTATGTATGTATGTATGTATGTATGTATGTATGTATGTATGTATGTATGTATGTATGTATGTATGTATGTATGTATGTATGTATGTATGTATGTATGTATGTATGTATGTATGTATGTATGTATGTATGTATGTATGTATGTATGTATGTATGTATGTATGTATGTATGTATGTATGTATGTATGTATGTATGTATGTATGTATGTATGTATGTATGTATGTATGTATGTATGTATGTATGTATGTATGTATGTATGTATGTATGTATGTATGTATGTATGTATGTATGTATGTATGTATGTATGTATGTATGTATGTATGTATGTATGTATGTATGTATGTATGTATGTATGTATGTATGTATGTATGTATGTATGTATGTATGTATGTATGTATGTATGTATGTATGTATGTATGTATGTATGTATGTATGTATGTATGTATGTATGTATGTATGTATGTATGTATGTATGTATGTATGTATGTATGTATGTATGTATGTATGTATGTATGTATGTATGTATGTATGTATGTATGTATGTATGTATGTATGTATGTATGTATGTATGTATGTATGTATGTATGTATGTATGTATGTATGTATGTATGTATGTATGTATGTATGTATGTATGTATGTATGTATGTATGTATGTATGTATGTATGTATGTATGTATGTATGTATGTATGTATGTATGTATGTATGTATGTATGTATGTATGTATGTATGTATGTATGTATGTATGTATGTATGTATGTATGTATGTATGTATGTATGTATGTATGTATGTATGTATGTATGTATGTATGTATGTATGTATGTATGTATGTATGTATGTATGTATGTATGTATGTATGTATGTATGTATGTATGTATGTATGTATGTATGTATGTATGTATGTATGTATGTATGTATGTATGTATGTATGTATGTATGTATGTATGTATGTATGTATGTATGTATGTATGTATGTATGTATGTATGTATGTATGTATGTATGTATGTATGTATGTATGTATGTATGTATGTATGTATGTATGTATGTATGTATGTATGTATGTATGTATGTATGTATGTATGTATGTATGTATGTATGTATGTATGTATGTATGTATGTATGTATGTATGTATGTATGTATGTATGTATGTATGTATGTATGTATGTATGTATGTATGTATGTATGTATGTATGTATGTATGTATGTATGTATGTATGTATGTATGTATGTATGTATGTATGTATGTATGTATGTATGTATGTATGTATGTATGTATGTATGTATGTATGTATGTATGTATGTATGTATGTATGTATGTATGTATGTATGTATGTATGTATGTATGTATGTATGTATGTATGTATGTATGTATGTATGTATGTATGTATGTATGTATGTATGTATGTATGTATGTATGTATGTATGTATGTATGTATGTATGTATGTATGTATGTATGTATGTATGTATGTATGTATGTATGTATGTATGTATGTATGTATGTATGTATGTATGTATGTATGTATGTATGTATGTATGTATGTATGTATGTATGTATGTATGTATGTATGTATGTATGTATGTATGTATGTATGTATGTATGTATGTATGTATGTATGTATGTATGTATGTATGTATGTATGTATGTATGTATGTATGTATGTATGTATGTATGTATGTATGTATGTATGTATGTATGTATGTATGTATGTATGTATGTATGTATGTATGTATGTATGTATGTATGTATGTATGTATGTATGTATGTATGTATGTATGTATGTATGTATGTATGTATGTATGTATGTATGTATGTATGTATGTATGTATGTATGTATGTATGTATGTATGTATGTATGTATGTATGTATGTATGTATGTATGTATGTATGTATGTATGTATGTATGTATGTATGTATGTATGTATGTATGTATGTATGTATGTATGTATGTATGTATGTATGTATGTATGTATGTATGTATGTATGTATGTATGTATGTATGTATGTATGTATGTATGTATGTATGTATGTATGTATGTATGTATGTATGTATGTATGTATGTATGTATGTATGTATGTATGTATGTATGTATGTATGTATGTATGTATGTATGTATGTATGTATGTATGTATGTATGTATGTATGTATGTATGTATGTATGTATGTATGTATGTATGTATGTATGTATGTATGTATGTATGTATGTATGTATGTATGTATGTATGTATGTATGTATGTATGTATGTATGTATGTATGTATGTATGTATGTATGTATGTATGTATGTATGTATGTATGTATGTATGTATGTATGTATGTATGTATGTATGTATGTATGTATGTATGTATGTATGTATGTATGTATGTATGTATGTATGTATGTATGTATGTATGTATGTCACAGCAGTTCAGCTTCAACTTCGAACGACTCGTGCGAGAAAAAGGAATGAGCGGGTTTCGTGTTTTGCCGGTTTCAGTATCCAGCCGTGTCATGAGTGACATCGGCCATAGTAGTACTAGCCAGCAGTGCTGCTGGTGCATATGTTTACATATTTATTTGTTTCCAGAAGGAGAGCTCCTAGCGTGTATTATATGTACGCACGTATATACTATTTCGCGTCGCAGTATTATGTTGACCTCGCTACGGTTCGCTCTGCCTACGCAGTCTTGCCAGCGATTGGATCAACAAAACTCAAAATGCGGTTCGCGGGACGATGGTTTTCTTTTAGATCGTGGATCCCTGGCTTAGACACATTGCAATAATACATATTCAAGTGAGAGGGTTCACCGGTTAAAGAGCCCTCCCCCGCGGCAGCCAGTCAGAAATGGTTTCGGCTGAAAAAAACTACCCCTATCTTACACGTATGTGTATATAGCACGCCTTAACTGCCAGACCAAGGACCACGAAATGGCGAAAAAAGTCGGTCATACATGCGGGCACCTGAACACAAATGGAGACGATATTGAACGTCTCGGAGTCTATACAGAATCTCACCGTTTTCTTGAACAGCCGTGTCCAAAGTCTTCTTTGGCACTCCCAGGCGCTGTCGACAATACCAGTCAGTACGAACCAACGAAAAACGTTTTTTTGGGGGCGGGAGGAATCAGGCGATATCTATATATACGTCATCGCGAGGCTGCTGTTTCACGAGGCGTGCTGCACGCCAAAAGGCAGGAAACGTTCAGGGTAGGAGAGCCAACGCGCAGGTTTCTGGTGTGTCTGGTGTATACGGTAATACTGCTGTACTGCCTGCGCTCACGAATGACCGGCAGTAGTTGGAGGCGAAGTCGTACCCGTAGTACTGTGCTGTACCTCGTGATTGCTCTTGAGCCATTGGTTAGTCGCTTTGTCCGTCTCCTCGTAGTTTTTTAGCCGGCCGGCTTGGACCTCCTGTTTCGAGTTGGAGCAAGAAACGCCAGTCAGTGTGGTCAATGTGACGTGTCGACATATATACCAGGTATATAGCAGGAGTACACGGAGAGAAACCACAGCAAAATAAAAATAAAAATAGTAGGAGTACACGGAGAGAAACCACAGCAGGGAGGGGGGGGCAAATAGGGGAGGGGGGACTGTAAGGTACGCGAAAAACATGCAACGTGCGGTAAGGGCGCACCTGTTGTTTTCTGGGGCTATGATACTCACTTCACGAGCTCTATACTAATACTAAGTAAGCCAGTTGATGAGTAGACTTGTAGTCAGTAACAGTCAGTAATAGCCACACCAGTAGTAGTAGATCATGACAGATCAAGAATATACCTTCCCTGGAAGATCTAGATACTGATAGATTGCACAGAGTAGACAGTAAACTGTACAGTAGACAGTAGGAATCCATGCTCTATCCGAACTGCGCATCTACCAGGTAGACCTTTCGAACCCCTCCCACTTTCGTACGACTCTGACGCGAAATATAAGGACCGTTTGAATATTAACATGTCATTGAAATGGTGCTTATAGTTTGGGTCAGAGTCAGAGTGGTATAAATACATGTACGATATTGTTGGTGGTCTCGTGTGAGAGCTCGTCGGCGTTTTTTAAACGTAGATTTGAGCCTTTTTCGCGATATCTCGTGATGAGGTCCACCTGGCGGCACGTAACTCGCTCATCGTGCTCGACGATCCCTGCTCTGCTTAGGCGACCTCGGCCTTGCCCTACAGGAGGCCCACGGGGGTAAGTTTGTTTGAGTATTTATTGCCCATTGGTCACAGGCTCGCCATACGAACGCACGTCGTTTTTTTTCTGACAGTCCCGTGCGGGATAATTATCTGTTTTGGACCTTACGAGACCCCAAAAATATCTATCGCATGCGCTCCTCAGGAGCGTGTTGAGATAATTTATCGGTTTACGTGCCCGTCGGCCTGGATATAGTACCGGGCAGGGCCTCGCGTGCGCTCGCGGGCGTGAACATGCGGGCGGTGGGCACTGCAGCAACGTTTACCAAGAATTTGGCGATGGAGAGCGGACATACGAAACACAAACGCTCTTTTTGATTTACACGCGGCTACATGCATAATCAAAGATTCCGTTATTTTTATGTCGACGACGAACCCGGATTTTCATAAGACCACGTACTACTACTGTACTGCTGATATACACGTACGTACGTACGCACGTATGATACAGTAATACCAGCACCACAGCAAAAACAGACCTGTGTACAATGGGTTCATACGTGGGTGGTACACCAGTGTGACACTATGGTACTATTTATACTGGTGTTTGTTGTTCCTGTTCGTATGCGAGCGATGGACACTCCAACTTTCCCAATACAATTACGGTGATCGTCGAGAACTTTCTTTTTTTCGAAAAGAGTGGTTCCGAATTCATTACCGGTATACGTATACTCGTACTCGTATTGCATTTATAGTTGTCCCGTGGGCTACATGCAAGATCCAAGATTGATTATGTTTTTATGCTCGATGCTTACGAACTACTTACCGCTGATACACGTACGATTTTTTATAGCTTACTGCTGATATACACGTACGTATCATAATACCTCAGTACCACAGGGGGATATTTACAAGGAAAAAGAAATTCGGGAGCCGTTATATTGAAGTTAATATAAAACGCATCCTCTCCTCTCATGTAAATAAGAAACCTAGCCTCCGTTTGTGAGTGTTTCTCATTCGGTGTCCTGTACTACTGCTCTACACCCCTTGGCAGTACGGAGTCGCTTTATTATTCTACCTTCAGTAGACTACTCCTTGCCGTTACGGGCATTGCGCGTAGCCGCAGGTGGGCGTCAGCCCGCCGCGGCGAAGCCCCCCTTGTATATATATACATATGTTTTTAACGTGCTGACGTGTACCAGGTACTGCTGTATTCACAGCAACGCGCCACTGCTACCTACTGTGCCTGGGGGGGTGATATGAGTTGTTGTCCGGGTTTCAATGCAAGGAAGAGTCGTACGGCACGGGCGAGGAGCATGATCCTACATACCCGAACTTCTGCGTGCTCACTCACGTATGTACGTACGACGGTTGGCAACTAGAACACCACCAAAGTTATCATTGGTTTGGTCCCTTATATCCCTTATCCCTCATATCCCTCATATCCCTCATATCCCTTATATCCCTTAGATCCCCTATATCCCCTATATTCCTTACAAAGGGTCCCTTATATCCCTTAAAAGGGGTCCCGAAGGGGTTAGGAGTTAAAGGGTCAATATGCGCCTGCAATACACGGCACCGACTGATTGTCCGCACCTTGGGCGACACTGGTCGCTCGTTGAAATCCTCCCCCATGTCTTTGATCTCTCCCGCCAGATCCTCGAACTGCGGTTCCTCCCTGAAAGGAGGCGGGTTGTCGGAGCCGTCTCTGGCCAAACGCCTGCTTGCTGTGTAAGAAAAAGTGTAAGCACAAGTAAGTGTACGCACAAGTGTAAGCACAAGTGTGAGCACGAGTGTAAGCACAAGTGTAAGCTCAAGTGTAAGCACAAGTGTAAGCACAAGTGTAAGCACAAGTAAGTGTAAGCACAAGTGTAAGCACAAGTGTGAGCACGAGTGTAAGCACAAGTGTAAGCTCAAGTGTAAGCACAAGTGTAAGCACAAGTGTAAGCACAAGTAAGTGTGAGCACAAGTAAGTGTGAGCACAAGTAAGTGTGAGCACAAGTAAGCGTGAGCACAAGTGAGTGTAAGCACAAGTGTAAGCACAAGTGTAAGCACAAGTGTAAGCACAAGTGTAAGCACAAGTGTAAGCACAAGTGTAAGCACAAGTGTAAGCACAAGTGTAAGCACAAGTGTAAGCACAAGTGTAAGCACAAGTGTAAGCACAAGTGTAAGCACAAGTGTAAGCACAAGTGTGAGCACAAGTGTAAGCACAAGTGTAAGCACAAGTAAGTGTAAGCATAAGTGTAAGCATAGGCGTAAGCACAAGTAAGTGTGTAAGCACAACAGGCGTAAGCACAAGTGTAAGTACAACAAGTGTAAGCACAACCAAGGCACGCATGGCGCATATATTGCCGGTGTGCACGTTTAACTGGGTGGGTTACTATCTCGTACAAGCAACGCAGATACATTGTATACACAACACCAAGGGATATGGGCGGGTGGAATTCATTCACTATTGACTTGATATTTTAATTACCTCATCCATGATATCTATGCATTCATACTACTGTAATACTATTTCAAGACATTGCAGCAATTAACTGCTGTAGTTTCCACCTCCGAACCACACTAGACCTGTCTATTAATAGTGGCCAAGGCCCCCTTCAAACGGAAACTTCCACAGAATCATGGACGTGCTTTTACTTCCATGGCAGTAAATACGGTTTACTTCCATGAAAGTTTCCACGTAAGTCAATTTACTTCCATGAATTGTATTTTTTTTTTTTCATGGGAGTAAATTAAAACTTTTATGGAAGTAAAAAATTACTTCCATGAAAGTAGAAATAAATAATGGAAGTAAAATTTCACTGCCATGGACGTAAAAAAACGCATAAATCAATTTACTTCCATGGATGTATAAACAAAATGAAAGCAAGGTTACTTCCATGAATTTCGAAAGTAAAAAACCTTCCATCCATGGTATCATAGTAAACGTTCAATTTTACTTCCGTGTGGAAGTAATTTTTTTTCATGGAAGGAAGTGTAACTTTACTTCCATGGAAGTAAATGAAGAAAAACAAATAATGTGGTAGACCCTACTATTACTATAAATACACTACTACTAATACCACAGGTACGCACGAATTGTATAATCGTAACACCGTATGTATGTATTGATGGAGCTATACAGCAGAACTCGAAGTACGTACGAGAATACGTCGGATATGCGAGCAAATTTCAGCATTCAGTCCGCCGGTGTATCCAGTGTGTATTACGACAACATACTGTACATACGTACAGTACCACTCACTGCTTAGCTTGCGCAGATTAATTAAGCAGGAGCAGTAGCTATGCAAAATGAGTATGTATGTTGTAGAATACATCGGCGACTGCTGTGACGGCGGTGATGTATCCAACATGAGCTCGTCGTATATACTTAGTATAAGTATAGCGCACCAACACAGCGTTCAAAGAAAACACGGTGGTACTCCTCGTCAACAACATCCTGAATCCTGAAGATACACGTACGTACGTATACCATCATGGATCATGAAGATAGAAAAGCAACCTTTGCTTGCGATTAGGCTTTGCGGTTGATGGTTTCCGCACTGTTGCTGGTTGGTTTGTTTTCCCGAAATGTACGTAGCCCCAAGAAAAATATTGACGGGTATCACGGTATGATAGACTACAGTACTGCTGTCATGTGCAGCACGGAAACAGAAAACCCCGAGATGGTACTATTATTGCATGGCGGCGCTTCTCACGAGCAGATAGCACAACCCTGCTAACCAATGCCGCTGGGTGCACAGTACCTCGAACCTTGCTCGCAGCGCTCTCGCTGAGTTCACTCGTACGGGCGCACTATATACGAGCAACAGAGCTCACAGCACTATTAATCGTACAATGTACCGTACAGCAGACAACGCAAACGAGCGTATCATACAAATCCCCAGCAGCAGCAGCAGCAGCAGCAGCAGCAGTGTTTGCTGTCGAGGTCAGTCTGTCCCACCCGTCGTATCATGTACCCCACGGGTATTATGCACCAATATATCCGGGAATATAAGAACCATTGTTTCTTAATTTTAAAGTTAACATGCGCCTTACATTTTCGGACAAAGTGGTGGATACCAAAATATCTACAGCAGTATGCTCGTACGTCGTGACCGTGAACATTGAAAAACAGTGAGCGTGCGGCGAAACCGTTTCTCGTCAACACCGACACCACGCCAAGCCCTGGTGCCCGGACCCTCGGAGATAGATACGTACCAACACCAGATTGTGCGATAGAAAGCTGGGTGCACGTGTATGTCCACACGCGCGTTTCGTACCACTGCGAATACAAGCCTGCGGTCAGTATCATCGTGCTGGTGCCAGTGCTGTCTGGACGGCCGGTAAATCGTAAAATCCGATGCGCACAAAAACTTTCTTGCTCGTATCCAACTCTACCCGAAATCGCTCCATCCAGTTGCGCGGTCTGCAAGCGATGCAGGTATACACTATTAATACTCGTATTAATAGTAGGCGCTCTCTTTCATAAAGCACCGCCCAAAGGTTTCGCCCTCTCACCCAACAGGTTAATATCACGCCAGAGCTCCCACGCTTTGGGGCCAGCTGCCATGACGCGCGCCGGTATGCTCATGCCCACCCTCTGCACGTCCTCCCTAGCCGCCATCGTTGGTGATGCTGCTCAGTTGCAGACAGTACGAACAGAAAGGTGGTGATCTTTCGAAACAGCTCTCCAACAGCAGTGTGCAATGAGGCTCAGATGAAAAGCCAGCACTATTGACAGACTGGCGTCTTGCGAGCTACGCGATGCCTGGGTAAACCTTCACGAGGCAAAGGGTTGCGTAGGCTACAGTAGTGTTGCTACTGCTGCTGCTGCTGTTGCTGTTGTTGCTGCTGCCTTGGGCGTTCAGGTCCAAACAAACGTGAAAAAAGTGAAATCCAGAAACGCGGCGTAATTGCTCCATATTCATTCAGCATGAAACGAAACGAAACGGCCGGTACGAGTTCGAGCTCGAGTCCATCATTTTCAACAAACTGTATATTTTATAAAAACTTTAACTTCCGCGATCTACTTTACAGTATAGGAGACCTGATAAGAAACAGGCTAATAAGAAAGCCAGCCTGAGATTTGGAGGGAAATTATATATTCGGGAGTCGTTATCTTGAAATTAGTGTAGAAAATACCCTCTCTCGAATAAGAAATCCAGCCTGGGTCATATTTCCTGTTTTTTATTAAGTGCCCTGTACTGCTGTAGAATGTATGGTGTATACTCGTACATGGTACGTAAGTATATATTTATAGGGAAACTTTCATTTGGGGTATACCCCCTTGTTTTTTTGCCATTTAGGGGTATAGGTAAAACGAGCCCGCGGAAGGTGCTCCCGCGGGCCCAAGTAGGCCTCAAACGCAATTAATTCCGAAAAGCTTTGGCGAGATGCGCCGAGCCCATGCCAAGCACGCACACAACTTCTTTTTTTTTCCGGGCACGTTTGTATAGCTGTGCCGAGATTTTTCGGGAGACAAACGATCGCGCCTGCCTACGTACTCGCAAGTTCTGGATGTTCCGCCCCGTGGTCTATTCGGGCTGTTGGGCGGTGACATGGATACGTACACTGTTATTATGTGGTCGTTTTTGAGGTTGTCACAGCTGGTATGGTTTCAGTCAAACGGGGTGAAAAAAGTGGTCAACTTGGGGGAGTAGATAAATTAAGTAGACACGTGGGGTTATCTCTCCCCCCAAGATGTGGTCAAAGGGGGGGCTTCGTTTGCCTCCTCGTGCGCCTTCCGCTACTGCTGTGTATCTACATCACGTACTTTAGTACGTACTGGCGGTACGGCCACGGCTCCGCCCATGGCGCTAGTACGTATGATATATACCTGGTACGTATTGATCTATATACCCGAGAATACGACGAGGTGTCACAGCAGTACTACTGCTGCTGTACATATACCCGGACATCGTTCGATGTTGCAGGTGCTTGGTTGTGCGTTGTGGGTTGTGGGTGCTTGACGCGAACGCCGGTACAAACCTCCCTCTCTCTGGCGCGTAGCATTGCCCTGTATACTTATTCTCCAGCTGCTGCTCCTTGCTTTCGCAACTCAGATCCGGCGTCACATATAGCGAGTACTCTGCCCCCCTCCCCACTCCACTACGTACGGCGGCGCATGCCTTCGTTTTTATCACGAGAAGGGTTACTATTAATAGTAGGCACTTTTTTCCCCCTCGTCAAATCTCGCCCAATAATAATTGTGCATATATACACCAGGGCATTTATTAGGTGTTTTGCGCTGTTGCGCTGGCGCAACATTTGGTCAAAATAACCGTTTTGCGCAACAGTCGCCGCGAGGCTGGTTGCGCGCAGCGCAACACGCGTTTTTGGGCGCGCAACTTTTTCGCCGCAGATGAAAAAAATTGTTGCGCGTTTTTTTCTCGCCGGAGGCAAGAAAAAAATTTGGGGGTCTTTTTTTCTTGATAATTAGTCGTAATTGAACATCTTTTAGGCCCCTTGTCCTATTCGCCATAGTCGAAAACAAAAATTAGGCATTTTTTGCTATTCGCCGTAGCCAAAAGTAAATTAAATGGCTTTTTACTTAGTTTTGATGCGTATATTCGCGCATAGATCGCAAGTTTTTCGCCTCCGGGGGCACTCCCGGGGGGCCCTCCGGGGGCCCCTGCGGGGGGCTTGCGCGCCTGCGGCGCGCAACACGCGCCACCGGCGTGTTGCGCTGCGCGCAACACTCATTGAGCTGCCTGTTGTGCTGCGCGCAACAGACGCCGAACCAATAATTAATGCCCTGATATACACCCGTATATACAAACACTAGGAGGCGCTTTGCAGTAAATTTTTAACGGCAATTTGACAAAAAGGAGGACACCCCCATATATCGTGACAAAAAGGGGGACACTACCAAGCACCAGCGGCGAGGTTCTCGTTACAGAGGTGGTCGTCAAAAACAATCCAACGGCCCAGCGCATTCATGGTATACTCATAGTCACATATTAACCATCAGTGTGACTGAACAGCTCAACAGCTCACCGCCTGCTGGTGCAATAGGACTCTCCTCTCCTCTACGCCATTGTATGCACCTGATATACGCGTATACGTATACGGCGGTACCGGTACTACTACATATGCGTACAGCAGCAAGCAGTACTAGAGCAGTACTATCCTCTGGTATATATTTACGTATACTCGTATGATATGTGATATGTTAGTGATTTGTGGGGACCACAGGGCACAGGGCGGGGCGCCAACCAATGTAATGCATTGATTTGCAGGGCCACACCTGGACACCACGATTCTGAACCAGATGTGCGTGTCGCGTGATCTGCTCTCATAATGGTATGCAGGCAGAACTCACGGCATCATCCGGTGTGATACGCACATCACGTATGCATAATATGCTGACCGCGTTTGCCTGGGTATGGGCCGTTGCTCTTTTCGACGTTAGACGTCTTCTCTTGGGCGTGCCACAACAACCAAAACATGGAGTGGTCACTTACCCGCGGTCTTTTTGACCCGGTAAGAGGGACAGCTCTCTGCAACGTGCCAAAAAGGGGGACCTTACGGCAAAAAGGGGAATTTTGCAAACTTAGTAGATGAAAAGGGGATACCCTCGCGTAGGCATGCCAAAAAGGGGGATATTATCGCACCTCGCTTTTGATCGCTCTCGTTCACCCGCTCAACATATAAATACATGTACGATATTGTGGGTGGTCTCGTGTGAGAGCTCCTCGGCTTTTCTTAAACGTAGATTTGAGCCTTTGTCGCGATATCTCGCGATGAAGTCCACCCGGCGGCACGCAACTCGCTCATCGTGCTCGACGATCCCTGCTCTGCTTACTCTGCAAAGGGCGACCTCGGCCTTGCCCTACACGAGGCCCACGGGGGTACTTTTGTTGGAGGATTTATTGCCTATTTGTCACAGGCTCACCATACGAACGCACGTCGTTTTTTTTTCTGACAGTCCCGTGCGGGATGATTATCTGTTTTGGACCTTACGAGACCCCAAACATATCCACCGCATGCGCTCCTCAGGAGCGTGTCGGGAGAATTTATCGGTTTACGTGCCCGTCGGCCTGGATATAGTACCGAGCAGGGCCTCGCGTGCGCTCGCGGGCGTTAATATGCGGGCCGTGGGCGCTGCAGCAACGTTTACCAAGAATATGGTCATGGAGAGCGCACATACAAAACACACACGCTCTTTTTTTTTCACACGCAGCTACGCATAATCAAAGATTCCGTTTTTTTATGTCGGCGAAACACCCGGATTTTCATAAGACCACGTACTACTACTGTACTGCTGATATACACGTACGTACGTACGTAAGCACGTATGATACAGTAGTACCAGCACCACAGCAGAAACAAACTTGTGTACCATGGATGGGTTAATGCGTGCTTGGTACACCAGTGTGATGCTATGATGCTATCAATACTGGTGTTTGTTGTTTCTGTTCGTATGCGAGCGATGGACACTCCAACTTTCCCAATAAAATTACGGTGATGGTCGAGAACTTGCTTTTTTTCGAAAAACGTGGTTCCGAATTAATTACCGGTATACGTGTACTCGTACTCGTATTGCATTTATTTATAGTTGCCCCGTGGGCTACATGCAAGATCTGTGGGAGGTAACCGGGTGGACCACGCTCAACCCAGGGCCAGCACTGCTGTACCACCTGAATCAGATTACCACTCTCGCTGACACGAGTTAAAATATGTGAATTGTATTATTCCCTGAAGAAAGAACACCCGAATCTGGGCAGAGCCCAGTGAGAGTCTGAGAAGACCAAGAAGAAAAGACTGGCTACTGTGGGCGATGATCTATAGCAGCAAGTAGCCATGCCCGCTATACACCAAGGTCTATACCCACCTAGGAAACCCGGGATTGATTGTGCTTTTATGCTCGATGCTGAATTTTACGAACTACTTACCGCTGATGATACACGTACGGATTTCTATAGCTTACTGCTGATATACACGTGCGTGCGTGCGTACGTACGTACGTATCAAAACACCTCAGTACCACAGGCTGATATTTACAAGGAATAATAAATTCGAGAGCCGTTATATTGAAGTTAGTATAAAACGCATCCTCTCCTCTCATATAAATAAGAAACCTAGCCTCCGTTCGTGAGTGTTTCTCATTAGGTGCCCTGCAGTACTGCTGTACACCCCTTGGCAGCACGGAGTCGCTTTGTTCGCCCTAAGCTTAGCTATTAATCTACCTCAGTAGACTACTCTTCGACGTGCTACGGTAGAGGTGGCACTTTTTGGCTGGATCTGTTTCTGAACGATCGAATTCCTTAACCCAAATTCGTCGGACTTCCTTGGTTATGACGAAAAATGTTTCAAAGTATACTTCGGTCATGAGATTTCGCATCCGGCAGCACTTTTGTTTTCCTCCAAAACGGTTTTTTCAGAGTGGTATGGAGCTCCTCAAGTTAGGAGCTCAGAAAAAACATAGGGCACCTCTATCGTAGCATGCGTCCCTCGCCGTTACGGGCATTGCGCGTAGCCGCAGGCAGGCGTCAGCCCGCCGCGGCGAACCCCCCCTTGTATCTATATATATTTTAAACGCTGTGGGTGGTAGGGAGATGCCATGGGAGATAGGCGGACGCATCAGGTTTTGATTTCAAGTCGATTTGGCAGAGTAAATGGGCGTACCCGGCGGCGAAAACCAATGTCCCCCTTTCTGTCAAGATATTGGCGGGGGGGGGTGTACCCCTTTTTGTCAAATACCCTTTTTTAACCAGGTACGTACGTGGCTGATACGTAGTACGTACGTAAATATTGTTTGGCGTACAGTACGGCTGTACGAATACGAGTACTGTTCTTGTACTACTGTAGTCACGTACCGTAGTTGCGGGGGGAGTCGAACTCACGAAGCAGACCTTAGCTATATTAGCAGAAGTAGTCGAGAGATTTAACCACCATATTAATGTCGGGGGCACCGGCACACACGCGTGGAGGTACAGGGTAGAGATGGATCGTCATTGTCAATAAATAAAACAATTGCCTTCCTTTCAACTCTACCTACCCTAGGTTTTCGGAAAAAAAAACTACTCGGAATTACACAGCAGTATGGACGAAAAAGTGCTTAAATCCATGGATTCTTGCATATTTGCAGCGGTTTATTCAAGCCGAGAAAACATGGATATTGCTTGCGGATCCTTACTCTGTTTCCTACATATGTGTTTGCATATTTTGGCGAAATGCTTACTCGGGCATACTCGACGACACGAGGGCAGCCGTGGCAGCGCAGGAAGATGCAATGCTGGATAAGTCCGGAGTGATTGGAACGACACGATCGCCCAACGGAATTCAGTAGGAAATGGCGATCAGGGTGCGAATAGACGGCCGTCCAGAAACATGCTCATTAACAGGGCGGTGGATATCGTAAATATATTTATTAATGCATTGCAGCGCCAATGAATGGCATTGAACTGCTGTCCCTAGGTGTTCACATTTGAGGTCGGCTGCAGGCACGTATTTTTTATCGGACTACATAAGGATAAAAAAGAATCCCCATGACAGAGGCGTTGGATGTCGTGCTCATGATACATCTATGTATGTGTGTAAAAAATACCGATATGCCATACTGGTAAACATAGTATTATATATTATTTTTAAGAGTAAGACATTGTGGAGTTCTAACTCTAGGTCTTGCTCCAAGCTCTACAAAAAGCCTAGGCATTTTTGCGGAAAGCCCCCGTCGCCATCACTACCACGAGATACTTGACGTAGAGCCTACCGCACTCATTTTGTTTCGACCCCTGCCCGCTTCCTTCCCCGTAGACATCACATTCAAATCCGTTTTTGGTATCACCACGCACAACCAATTAAAATGAAAACGCACGTGAAAAGGCAAGCGTGCACCCGGCCTAAATGCCAACAAGACATCGCATCGCAAAAACAATACCTGTTACCTCTTAATATAAGTAAAACTACTAACTACCTGGCACACAACAATACGTACGTACGAATATATGCATAACCCGAGTGTAGTACATATTTTCCTTGGCAGGTACTGCTAAACAGTCAATCAACGCTAAACGCCCGCAGATATCGTGGACGGCGTGGCGCGCGAACATGCAAACCATGTACTACAATGAACAGAACAGCACCGCAACCTGAAAGCGAAAAATCAAGCTACAGTTAAATGGTCTCAAGGGTGTCGGGCATTACTTCTGACCCCGCGGCAGGAAAAGTCAACTAGTGGTGCGTATAGCATACATAAACTAGTATGGGTTCGAGCGTGACTTCCGATGCATTGGCAGCCGCAGATGGGATAAGGGCGGCCAATATATGGGCTACGAGCTTCCTCTTACTGCCATAGTCCGTAGATGAGGGCTGAAGTGCCTTCGGGTGTGCAGGCCGGGTCACGGTATCTCCTACCAATAGGGCACGAGGTCCCCTATTATCGCAAAAGGTCCTCTATTGCACAGGTTCGATCTTCTTTCGCGAGTCCTATCCACGAAAACACGACACGTACTCAACCCCACCCCCGCCCCCACTTACGCCACCGCGGAAACCCCTAGGGTACCATCCCCATTCAGCCGCGCGCACAGCCGCACCACAGCTGCAACATGATTGCTGTTTTGTCCAGGCTCCTTGCCCCACAATCAAAACGGGAACATAGCGCCAGATATTTCGTCGCGCTTGTGGGTAAAACCGTTCTCAAAGCATTGCTGGCAGGATTCCAACATTGGAAGCACACGCCCCAACCCCGCCGCGTTCAGGGTGTCCCCGCAGGAAGGGGGGGGGGGGGGGGGGGGGGGGGGTGACAGACCCACACCGATGGCGTGGGGGGGGTGGTTGGGCAGGAAACATCAAAAGCTGGATGGAATAAAAACGAACACGTTTGGCTACAGGTACTCGTGTACCTCGCACAGATATATACTACTGTGATATATAAACGGTAAATAGTTACATACGCATGTATAACTATAGAGAACTCTACTGTGTACATAAGACGGAAAACGGCAGAGGCTGAATCAAATACGACACACACAGGTAATTCGGGGAAAAAAAACATGCCCGATAAGTGTGACGCGTCCAACTATTTTAATATTATTAAGGCGTTCATCGTGTGGGGGGAAGGCCGACCTCCTGCCACGCAAGACACCGACAAAAAAAAGCGTAGCACCATCCTTCCAGTTCCAAATCGCGACTTCTATCCCCCCTCCCGCCCCCCTCCTCCCCGCCTCCCTGTGAACACCACCACTCCTCCGTCCATCCTAGGCAGCTACGCAGCTCGACAAGTCCAACAGGGGGAAGCTATTTGCGACAATAACAAAGACACATACACTTACACATGCACATACAACACATACAGCGCAGCGCATACACATGCACACTAAGCGAATACACATGCGCCTGCACATGTAGCGCATACACATGCACGTATATCGCATACGCATGCACATAAAGCACATACGCATGTAACACATGCGCTGCATGTGCATGATATCGCATAGACACGCAGCGCATAGACATGCAGCGCGTATACGCACGCATACACGGGCACATGTAGCCAGCCGCATACGAATAGACATGCGGATACACCAAAAAGCACCTGGTATTATTATTAGTAAAATTTAAATAAACCAAAAAAGCGTATCCGGCGTTGTTACAGCCCATACCCAACATCAAATGAGAGGGGAAAAAAGAACGGCGGGTCGTGCGCGCCAAACGGACCAAACCGTGGCGTCTACACAACCGACGAAGTCATTTTTGTTTAAAACTTTTCGTCGGTCTCCCGAAAAAATATTAAAAAATGACAAAAGCGATACACAAATATACCCCACACGATGATTGACCCACGCTGAAAAATAGACACAACAACAACGACAACAACACCAACATGACAACGACACCAACTCCTCCTGCGACACGGCTCCGATTCCGACTCACCCCCCCCCCCGCCGCTTCAGCGGCTGTCTCTCGTTAGCGCAGCTAGCAGTTTTTGCTGACAGCAGGGGGGAAACAAACACACTACCGGCCCCAAAAATCATGCTTGGTACCTTGTGAGAAAGAGCCCCACCAGAAACCCAGCCTGATATTTATAGGGGAAAACACTAAAATCGGGAGCGGTTCTACTGAAGTCATAGTGAAACACACCCTTTCTTGAAGCAAGAAATCAAGCCTGGGACAGAATCCCGGTTAAGACACGTTTCTTAAAAAAGAAATATAGTCTTAGGCTAGAATCCCGGTTAAGACACGTTTCTTAAAAAAGAAATATAGTCTTAAGCCAGAATCCCGGTTAAGACATATTTCTTAAGCAAGAATAAGCCTTGGCCGGAATACACCCTTTCCTAAAAAGATCAATCTAGCCCGGACCAGAATCCCGGTTTCTTGCTAAGACACCCATTCTTAAACAAAGAAATCTAGCCTGGCCCGTTCTTCCGGTTTCTTGTTTATGAGGGCCGGTACTATACAGTACTCGTAGAAGGAACACACCCAAAAATCAATCGCGCACCAACGCGCAAGACCGTCCCGTCCGCCCATCCCCGCGGGAAACATAAAAATATTAACAAATCAGAAATGTTGGCTACACACCAACCCCTCTGGCTCTATGCGACAAATACTCTCGTGTGCCTGCCTTCCTGTCCTGCCTGCCCTCTCTGCAGCCAGCAAGCACGTGGGACCGGACATCGTCATACAACTCTATACCTAGACGCCGGTTTTTTTGTTTTTTGTGTTTCCCCTCTTCTTCCCGCTTTCACGTGAGAAGTGAGGTACGACAGTCGTCCCAGCACCGCCTTTTACAGAGCCTTGTCGTGTGTGTACCGACAGCGACGCTGGATCACTACACCGGGCAGAGTATTCACCCCATGTCATGGTCTCGATCGTGGTTTTTTTCGACGTGCGTCGATAGCAAACACTGTTTCACACATCGGGACAGATCATCGGTCCCCGCTTCGTTATAGCTACTGTGGATCGTGGTCTTCCCGATGAGTGCAAAGCTTAGAGAGGCCGGCCGGGCGAGAGGGGAAAATAGCGGGAGTTCCCACGAGGCGATGCTGCTCGCAAGCACAACCATCATTCACATGCGAACACCTCGCAGGCGTACACCACTTCCTCGGTATTCGAGGCCCCGCCAACTCGTTGGGGATAACTAGGCCACACAGATCAGATACATCTTAACTACGCCAACGCATTGGGGATAGCTGGATCGGTTAGATCAGATATATTGCTAATCAAAGCCCCGTGATGACTTCGCTTCGAATCAAGCACCGCGACCACTTAGCTTCGAGTCAAGCGCCGCGATGACTTTAGCTTCGAATCAAGCACCGCGAAAAATTGGGGGGCCAATTTCGAAGCAACACCAGACAGACCGTCACCCCCCCTTCCCCACGCCCCCCCTCCGCATAAACCCTTGTGCTACTTACTGCAAAGGTGATACCACACTATTTCCAAGAAGTTTGTTCCCGAAAATGTGTGTTCAGGCAGTCCTCTACAGGGCTTAAGAAGCTCGAAAATAACAAGCAGAAAATATTCCTGTCGCAAGGTACATTAAGCTTCCGCTAACTTCCTCTATTATGCCCTCTACCCCAACGACGGACGAAGCGATTACGCCCTGAAAAATCGTGTTCGACACTACATCAATAGCAGACGTCTTTCCCGATTCGACAAGTCCTTTTCCCTAAACCTGTGCATACTAAAAGCCCGACCACGATGTGTGGCTTTAGTTTCACGTCGGTTTCTTAGTTGCCACAAAATAACGGCGGACGTAAGGTAACAAAGCCCAGCAATCCCAAACCCCGATTTCTTATTTGCCACGAAAAGGAAACACGGTAACAACGCGCAACAGTTTTTTAACCCCGGTTTCTTGCTCGTCACAAACTGATAAGAGGGGTAAGCACGCCCAGCAGTCCCAACTCTGGTTTCTTATTCAACACAAAAATAGATAAGAAGGTAAGCACGCCCGGTAAATCTTAGCCCGGTACTTATTTGCCACAGAATGGCAACAAGATAAGCACCGCCGGGCAGATTTCAGCCCCGTTCTTATTCGCCACAAAATAGCAAGAAGGTAGAGCAGCACGCCCAACAATCTAACCCCGGTTCCTTCACCCCGTCTTATTACTCGCCACAAAACAGAACAAGGTGACAAAAAAAACACACACCCACACACAGCAGCTCTTTTAACCCCCGGTTCTTATTTGCCACAAAATGGTAAGAAGGTGAGAACGCCCAGCAGCCCTAACGCTGCCACGGCCACCCCCTCCCCCCCCCCCAAATTTCTTGGCCTGTCGTCGAACTCCCGGGGGTCTGTTGGCCTGCCCCCGGCCTCCCCGACGGACCCACCTGAAGGAGCAGGAGACGGAGTTTGACCTGCAAAAAGTAGTTTTGAAAAGGCCACAAGTTGTTAGGAAGCGACGCGTGCAAAAATTAACTTTGAAACGATCAAAAACTGTTATAGTGTAGTAAACAACGCGTGCAAAATTAGTTTTGAAACGATCAAAGCTGTTAGAATAGTAAGCAACGCCTGCAAAAGGCAGTTTTGAAACGGTCAAAAGCTGTTGTTAGTTATTAATTACAGTAAGCAACGTGTGAAAAACGTAGTTTTGAAGCGGTTAAAAAATGTTAATAAGCGACGCGTGCAAGACGTAGATAAGTAACGGTCACACGTTGTTAGTAAGCGACGCGTGCAAAAAGTACTTTTGAAACAGTCGAAAGTTTTTAGTTAGCGACGCGTACATAAACGTAGATTTGAAACGGTCAAAATGTGTGATTATGCAAAAAATCGTTAGTTTGAAAATACCAAAAGCTGTCAGTAAGCCACGCGTGCGAAAAACGTAGTTTTGAAACGGTCAAAAGCTGCAAGTAAAGCGACGCGTGCAAAAAGTAGGTTTGAAACGATCAAAAGCTGTTAGTAGGCGACGCGTGCAAAAACAGGTTGAAACAGTCCAAAGCTGTTAGTAAGCGAAGCGTGCGAATAGTAGTTTTGAAACGGTCAACAACAGTTGTTCGTAAGCGAAGCGTGCAAACAATAGTTTTGAAACCGTCAAAAGTTTTTTAGTAAGCGATAGTAACGAAGGCAATACTGTAGACGCGTGCTACGTACGATAAAGGTACGTAGCGCTTTTTGGTCGGAATCGTTTCTGAGTGGCCTATTGAAGGCTCCTTGACCCAACATCGTCTGAATATAACAATTCTTGTGTTGCAATATTGTTAACTGTATACTATTAGTACTGTCATGGTATTGTTTCATCGGGTATTAACCCATTCAGAACAGAAAAAAAAACACCCCTGACCAATTTCAAGCAGTTTGTCCCCAAATACGTGGGCGGACCATTTCTTAAGGGGTTAACAGCAAAATCTGTTTTCGGGCGAGGTACAGAGCATTCTCAAGTTAACAACCACCCTCCGAAAAAAACACGGTGCGCCTCTACCGCAGCATGCATCCCCGAACTGTAGCGGAGAGGGGGGGTCGAGAGCCTGCTATGTGGCCCCCGGGTCTGAGTTACTCGTAGGGGGGAGAGAGAAAAGAAGGGCGAAGACAATACATGGAAACAAAAAAAACTAAGGAAATAAAAAAAAACAGCTGAGAGGTGTCATCGTCGTCGTCGTATTTTTTTTTAAGTTTCATAAAATTGCAGCCAGCTCACATCGCGGTCCTTCCTCGTTGATCGCTACGGTCCCGGGATAGTCGTCCAAAACGCAGCAAGGGCAATCTACGAAGTCCGGAGCGCCCCCTTCCCAGTCGTCCTTGCCGTTGAACAGCGGCGTGTTGAATATACAAGTGCGGCACACGTCGACGCCTGCCAAACAGACAAGGAAAAAAACGGCAGACGTAGCGGCAAGCGAGTTTTCAATGTTGTCTTCGTATGGTGCCCAGCTCCGTAATTATGGTGCTGGTTCGATTAGGGTGGTTGTGCCGACGTTTTGTTTCTTCAATCGACGATTTTTGACAGTTCGACATGGTTTGACCGCTTACGGTTCGCGCTTCGCGCTCACAGCCTCCGGTGGCTCCTGCGGAGGGGTAACTATATTTCTGCACCTTGTGGGTGGGAGCAGGGTGCCAAATGGGACCATGTCCGGGTAGGATCAGGTTTGGGTGGGATCAGGAGAGCAAACAAGGGCCTGTTTTGTTTTCCCGCCTTTTCGTCTGTGTGGAATATTCCCAAAACGTTCTCCCTCTACAATGTGGAAGACTCTGCTCAGAAAACAAACCCGTTCATTCGAAGCTGCCATCCATATGCAAGTCCACCTCACAGGCGGTTCGAAATAGGATGCAGCTCACCCTTCATGCGACACGCCCAACGCCTCACAACGCTTCGCGCTTGGTGCAAGCAACGTCTGCCTGGTCGGTGAAAACTTGACGTGGCCCGTCCCGGCATTGTAGGGATGCGAGGGTCTATGGTCAAACGACTACGGTCATACATGACATGAGTACCCCCCCCTCCCCCCCCCGCCTCCTTCACCTCTTCCTCCTCCTCTCCCACCCGTCTTCCTTCTTTCCTCCTGCACCCTGGCTCTTCCTCCTCCCCTACCCCCTCCTTCTCTTCTCCCCCCACCACTTTCAACTCCCTCCCATCTTCCACCTTGTCAAAAACAAGCCATGTCCTCTTCTTACTCTTTTTCCACCACCTCTTTCGCCATCCGTGCTCCGCCAACCCCCAATCTCCCAACTACGCAAACATGTTTTCCCTCTTCCTGCTCGTCTCTCTCCCCTCCTTTCTCTTCACTATCTGAAGCCGACACTGTTTTTCGTGTCCTGGTCATCCTCGACCTCCCCTCAAGCATCCTCAGTCTCCTCCTCCTCTTCCTCTACCCCCCTCAAGCAAAAGCCTCCTCCTCCCTCCCGCACCCTCTTGCTCTTTCTCTTACTCTTCAAGCAAAATATCCCCTCCTCCACCCCCCCTCCTCTCAAAACTTTGACGCACCTCCCGTTCCGCATCCCGGCAGGTTACCCGCAGAAGCAGACCCCGCAGCGCACTCCAGATCGAAGTAAATCCCCATCCCAAATTTGGTCAATGCCGCCGATGCCCCGAGAGTGCATGGAATTTCTTTCGGCAGAGTGCAAGCGGCCACTGCTAGCTCTACGAGGTGGCAGGGAGGGAGAGGGGCAGGGAGGGAGAGGGGCAGGGAGGGAGGGAGGGAGGGAGGGAGGGAGGGAGGGGTAGAGTTTTGTTTTTCGAAAGTCACAAAAAAATCGGCAATTTGACGCCCTTCATCCCGACCAGGGCTAGCAAAAGGCATTCAGTCTAGTCTCCGACCAGAGGCACTCGTACTGCTGCACAGAACCGAAAAACCCTAATAAGTAGACCAACCATGATGAAAAATTACGACATAACTCGCTCACGAGGGCATGGCAGCCTTAACGTGAACCGTTTAGGTTTCATTAACACTATTGTGAGATCACCCTACCCCCTCTCCCCGCAACGTAAGGAACGTCCGACATGAACTGTGCAGGTTTCTTCGCAATTATTTCGTGAGATCACCGCCCGGTACGAGAACAAGGTGTTCGAGCATGAAGCAAGTCGCCTACGAGAGGTATGGCAGTCTTCGAGTTGGAGACACATCACTTGTGTTTACTAGGGGATGTGTTTTGAAATGAACACAAGGGATAACATGACCCGTTCAGGTTTTACGGCAACACCATGGTGATATCACCCCCTTCCTAAACCAACTCAACCCAGCGTAACCAGTATGTTGTCATGCCTCTGGTCGACCCACCCGACCCACCCGTGTGATGCCAATGCCGCACTCCAAGCCCATCCCACCCCATCTCAACCCAACCCAAGGTGAACAGAATTTTGTCATGTCTCTAGTAGACCCACATGTGCTGCCGCACCCCAACCCCACTCTACGCCAACCCACTCCACCCCAATCTAACCCAACCCACACCACCCACCCCACCCCACCTCACTCCAACCCAACCCGGAGTAAGAAACCTCCCCGCTCACCATCATCTGAATACGGCGGACGCGTTGTCTCGGCTGGACTTGCATCTGCAATGTAAGGGGGGTGGGCCAGAGCGCGTAACAGAACGAGAGCGGGGGGAAGGACAAATATTATTTTTGGGCTCGGCAATGCCGCGATAGTGTACTCAATCATTGCCATTATCCTAATAATGGTAGTATTATAGACTATGACCATAGAGTAGTACCCTTGCACCCTTACAATCCCGGGACGGAGCATGTCGGGTTTTCACCGATGAGGCAGACATTGTTTGCGCAAAGGTGCGAAGCAAAACGCGACGCGTTTGTGTCAGGGAGGGGATTGCACATGCTTGTTGGCGCGAAAAATATATATTCATGACCGACTATTTGTGACTATTAGTAACTATTAGAGACTATTTGTACTCCTCAGTAATGAGCAACTTTTTCTCTTTCTCTTCTTTCTCCATCCCATCTATTATAGTTGTGCCCTATAGACACTTCTCCAGCTCTCTCCCTTTCGTTTAGTGACTACTTCTGGCTATTGGTGACTAACAAGTAACTAATATGTGACTAATTGTGACTATTAGTGGCTATTATTAATAGTGACTATTAGTGACTATTAGTGACTATTAGTGACTATTAGTGACATAGTAGTATACTCTCACGGAGGAACTTTTCCTTGTTCTTTTTTTTCCCCTATCCTATCTAATATAGATTTGCCCTATATACACTTCCCCAGCCCTCTCCCTTTCGTAATTCAGATCCTGCGTTACACATACCCACTTACCCAACACCAACTGAAAAACTAGAGTACGCTACCGTGTGCAATCCATCCATGCCGCTCACACCAACCTCAGCGCCGTTGCCAGGTATATACATATAGTCTATACATTCAGTCGCCTGTTGCTCGCCGCCGACTGGACATGGTTGCCCTATTGCATGCACTCATGTACTCCCTAGCAACGTATACTACACTATTAGTACTTCGTACCAGGTATGAAAGTACTGTACGTATAGGCAACGTGGGTCACGGGGCCCAAAGGCATCGCTGGATCGCTGGCCGTTATCCAAGGATACCGGCGACCGGCAACACTGCCTGTAACGGGTGACATAATCAGAACCAGATATGTTTCATAAACATAGGGGCAAAGTGTAGTTTCAGGGTCCATCTTGGGTTCTGATTACTCTTATTACACTACACTAGCCCACCCAGGAATAGGTGCGTTTTGAGATTTTGATGTTTCTCGTCGTGTGCCTAGCTAGTCAATGAGCTTGTTCGTTGAGTTGCGTGTGTATATATATGATACAATACAACTTTTCGTAACCCAAACACTTCCAGGAAAATATGGAAATATAACATATACACGGTACGTAAACTTTTTCCTGGTACACCCGAAAAGAGAAAGAAAAATAGCATGCACGTACATATTATATTATATTATATTATATATATATGTATGTACGAAATACAAATGCGCTACGAGCTGGGCTGGCCAAGAATGGCGTTTTTACTCGTCCGGAGGTTTCTTCACGATTTCAAAACATTACGACGCAAAATTAGTAGCTGTGTGTTCCTGAGTTTACAGCGCATTTGCCGACGTTGGATTTTTCGAAATCGGAGTAAAAAAATAGCAAGACCATGCCTTAAGCTAAACGAGATAAACATGTCGATATTAGACTCTTATCAGGTATACAACCCTTGTCATGCGGATTTCCCTCAAAATCGGTGTGTTTCTTTCTTGAGGCATATGTCGAATCGACTGATATCCTCACCATCGCCTAATTCGCCGATCATCAAAAGATATGGCGTGCGTAAGATTCCCTGTACAAAGTCAAGATACTACGGGGAGAAACACAAAATGTGGGATTGTCACTCCAATTTTTGTTTTTTTGGCTTGAATTTTTTACACGTCTTACGTAACGGCAAGACAAAGGCACTGATTAATGCACCTTTCATCTATTTATTTTTCTGGTAGTTGTGCCCGAAACCAATTTCCGGATTTTTCTGAAATGTGCCTAGTTCACGAAAGAAAAAGAAAAAGAAAAAAAGGTGCAGTAACCAATCCCTCCGGAAGACTATCAAGAAGCACGTGTCAAAATTTCAGATCAAAATTCGAAAAAACCGACTGAGAAAGTGGCTGGCCAACAAAAATCTGATCTTGGCCACCCCAGCTCGTAGGACGGAGCACCCAACGTTTCATGCTAGGTGCCACCCTGGGCCCACCACCACCACTACCTCCACCACCCCCCGCCGCCGGCGTCACAGCCACCGGTAGAAGGGGATGTGGTAAAGTAAACAATACGATTCCGCATCACATGCAAACAAAAATAATACTCGTACCAGGGAAAACATCCATAGAACACCAGGAAACAATAGCCATACGAAGAATTCTATAGACGTAATACGCAATACTGTACGCACCTGATACGCCCGTACAAAAATAGACGAAAAGTAGTATTACCGGAGACCAAAGTAACTAGGCCTTCGTATTTTCCCTATTTTTATCAACAATAATTGGTCCCCTATTTACTACGCTCCCCCGTAACCGTAACAGAAAAGTAGGCCTACCAAACGTACAGCCAGCCAGGCAGCCAGCCACAGCCAGCAAGCAAGCAAGCCCTCGGGCGAACAACCTCACCTGTCGAGCTAGGTGCCACCGTAGGCTTGCCCCCCCTCCCTCCAACACCCCCTGCCCCCCCCGGAGCAGCCACCGGCTTCGCCGTGGCGACCGGCACCTCCGTAGGCACCGCCGCCGGCCCCGGAGCCGCAGTGGCAACGCCGACACCAGCAGGCGCAAGCGTGACGGCAGCCGGGGATGGAGCAGGTGACGCCGTTGCCCCAGTGCCGAGTACAACCGGCGCGATCGTCGTCGTCGTTGTCGGTAGTAGACTTGGCTGCGGCGCAGCTGTGCCCGAAACACCCACTCCAATCTGCGTACGAGCGTGGGAGGGCGGGGCGTGACAGGAATGGAATAGCGGGGGAGGGGTGTGGGCGGGGGGGGGGTTGGGTTGGGTGCGGTAGGTTTTGGGTGGGAAAGCAAGTAGGGATGGATGGGTAGAAGAGGGGCATGCCCGGAATTGTTTGGGTTTTGGTTGGTTCTGGTTTTCTGGTTATTTTTATCGTTGATTTTATTTTTTGCGGTCGACTGGCTGTGGAGTTCTACATTTTTTTAAACCAGTAGGTTTGTCTGCGAACGATTCGTACGATACTGGATACTGCTTGCTGCACGACATTATGGTATGATACGTATGTATGCCGTACTTCCACTGCTTGCTGGATTCTATTCGTATCTCCGGTTCTGGGTCTGATTCTGGTTCAGGCTCATGTAGTACAGGGGCGAATGGGACGTTAAGGGCAATATGGCGGTTTCTCGCTGTTGAGGCAGGAGCTTTATAGCTCTATAGCTCACTCAATATCCGATTTTGAAAAAACGAAATGTGCAAGCAAAGTAGCACCATACACAATCCCATAATAGAGTACTAGCTATTAGAGCTATTTGAAACTCAAAATAGGAGCTTATATATGGTTCTTCCCGAAAAAAGGTCATATCGAGTTTCAAACGTCGCCAAAATAGGCGCTTATTTTTGACATAACGACCAGCGTGATATTTGGCTCTTCTCAAAATATGTACTTGGTCACTTTTTTGAGCAAGTACATAAGTTTTACTTGGTGGGAAGTTTCTCAGCAATTTATCCTACAATCGAAGCACCACAGCAGGGCACAGAGCATCTCAGGACTAAAAGCAAAGCAGCACAGGGCAGCAACACAACTACCCTTGACGTACAGCCTACGTCCGAGCCAACTGCCCATAGTACGAGCATGGACCCGCTACCAAGAAGCTACCAAAACAGCAGGCGTGCTGCCACCGGCGAGGGTCATCCCGCACAGCCGAGGTCGCCCCAGTTCATCGGTCTACGTCCGAGCGTCAACAGCTACGGTTCTCCTCCCCGCCTTCTCGGATGCAACACCGGGGCCGGTGTGCGCCAGCCGCTGGGCTTGCGCACAGACATGCCGTGCACCAACGCCCAGGTTATGGGTGGTAAGCGTGCGCATGGTGTGTTGGGTCTGGACGGCCCCTGCGCCCCAAGAGCTGCCACCTCGTTCCGTGATGGGCCCGGCCCAGGCAACCGTTGGGCTGTTCTGCAAGGGGTAACCAGCTGCTGGCGGGCTGAACTTCAGCGGTCCGAGCACACAACACAAAAAAGTCCCTCATCACGAACGCGTGCCGCTGAAAGTGGAAAACCCAAAACAAGAGTAAATCCTGGAAAAGTCTGTCAGCATCCTTCGTAAAAGATCCACCGTTTTGAAAAAAAATGGCATATGCTGAGTTCTAGACGTTGCGGGAAATGTGGCTCTATAGTGCCAAATATTCAATGGCCTGACTCTTCCCTTTGGAAAGACATAATGCATAAGGTCGAGTTTCAAATGGGTCTATTATACGTATATATATATTAACACAATCCACAGGCCGGTGGGTGCTCAAGATAACCACTGCAAATCTGCAAATAGTATACGTATACGTACGTACAGGGGTCGTCATTTGAGAAAACCCTGTTTCTTCCTGGAAAATTATTTCCTGCAGGAAAATTCCAGATACGTTTTTTTACAAAAATACTGAACAGCCCAGAAAGAAGATACGCATTATACATATGATACACCAAAGGCGTGTTGCCCCGCCGATCGATTTGAAGAAAGAGAGGGCTTAGTATATACGTACTCGTACGGTAACGCAAAGACATGCTGCCCCTCAATTCAATGCCGGCGTCATTTGAGCCCGTGTGGCCGGCACACTACTGTCCTCCAATCTGACGGGAAGGCGTGTCTCTCCGAAATGAGAAAAAAAAACACAGCAAGTCGGTTGCACCAGGAAAATTAATAGGGCCAGAGGGAGGCTGAGACCGCCCCGAAACAAGGGCTCCGCACCACCGCAATACGTAGAGCAACACGGTACGTACGTAACGTCGACTTTTTTAGTTGTTCTGACGCTTGCAGCCTGCGATGTTTACGCTCATTTTGGCTTGTTGTTACAGCCAGAAAAGAGTCTAAAAACGGCGCTTCGGTGAGCAGGTACAGCAAAACTCGAATTTTACAACAGCAGCAGCGCATGTTTCTACTGCTGTATCGGCCGATGAAGGTGCGTATGATATGTACGGGCAGGTAATAGATAGCCTCGGCCGATTAGGGTTCAGCGGGTTCTGCTTTTTGCCGTATAACGAGTGTTCTCAAAGTTCGGCACAGGGGAGTGAGTGATCGTTTTTCAGCGCTCGTTTCTCTCGACAGCGGTAAAGTGGTGCTGAAAAAAAAGTCGAACATTATATTTTGCTCTCCTCGTCTCGACCAGATAATTTTTCGAAAAACCACCTTGTTCTCGGTTATTGGGAACCGTCCCGTTCTAGAAAATTCTAGCGCTGAAAAAAACGATCGATCGCACCTCTAGCGAACTCAACGCTCTTTATTACGGTAGGTTCTGATTATGTTATTTTGTCCGGTTTCGGTTTTCGCCTCACCACCGTCCCTCTCATGATAAGGCATGCCTGAACCCCTTAAGAAATGGTCCCACGAATTTGGGGACAAACTACTTGGAATCAGGGTGGGACATTTTTTTTCAGTTCTGTATGGGTTAATAAAGAGCGCAACGAGAAAATCAGCCCGACATTTTTTCGTGGAAAACAGAAAAAAATCGGGAGGGGGCTATACTGAAGGTATTGACAGTGTGAAACACAGACGCGCGGGTGGAATACGCGGGTGGCGGTGGGTGGGTGGGTGGGTGGGTGGGTGGGTCCACTGCAGACACCATAAAAGGGAGCATGAGGACACATAAAACCCGTAAGTACGCGCGATCGAAGTATCACGCTCAGCTAGCAAAGATGAGTTTCGACGAAATCCTCGATCTCACAGTTGTTGTTTTTATTTGATTTTAAAAAGGGAGCACCAGCTCTCGTTGGGGTTGGGCTGCGCAGGGGTCTCTTCCGTACCGGGGAAGAGGTGGGCTCCGCCTGCTCCACGTCGTCGTCGCCCGTCCTCGGCGGTAAGGTGGGCTCAGCCTCATCGCACACAAAATCCTCCGCCGAAGATGGAGGGGCCGACGAAACGTCCAGGTCTTCCGACGAATCTTCCCCTGAAATGGCGAGGTCGAAGTTGTAGTAGTACGTCTCGTCCTGAGGAGGCCGGGCGTGGGGGGGGGGGGGGGGGGGGGGGGGGGGGGGTACTCATTTGTTGCTCGCCCTTACCTGGTAGTGATTTGACCATTGACCGCGCGTATCTTTCGAGACGGAGCACCTTTCCCACTCTTAATAAACACCTCCAGCAGTTGGGCGCTCATTGCGTTGTTTCCATATATTACATAGAAACGTTTTGTTAGCCTTATGCCCGGGGAAGGGGGGGGGGGGGGTATTCATTACCCGCAACGCTGCATGACCGTAGTCGTATGGCCATAGACCCCCGCATCCCTACAATGCCCGGGATGGAGCATGTCGGGTTTTCACCGACCAGGCAGACATTGTTAGCACCAAGCGCGAAGCGCCGTGAGGTGTTCGGCGAGTCGCACGAAGGGTGAGCTGCATCCTACTAAGAACCGCTTGTGAGACGGCCTTGCATATGGAGGACAGTTTCAATGAGTTAATTTAATTTCCGGTATGGCCACTTCCAGAGACAGCAATGGGAAGGGGGAGGGGGGGCGTAAGGAAATTAGGTTGAGGGGGACAAGGGGCAGGCAGGGGGGGAAGTGGTGGTGGGTGGGTCGGGGTGGGAGCGTGGGCGATGGTAGAGGTGGAGATGGGGCGAGTGTGGAGGTGTGGGTGTGGGTGGGCGCCGGGGTCGGGGGTGGGGGGGGTCAGGGGTGGGCGGAGCGCAGGAATCAGGTGTTAGAATGGAGGAGTTGAGGGAAGAGGGGAAGAGGGAGAAACGGAGGGAGAGAGAGAAACCCAGCAAATCGCTTCGCTCGTGATCTACAAGGTACCTGGTAGTTGGCATCTATGGAATACGGCAGTGCGGCAACACACAGCCACAGGTGACAGTAGCCGCGACCAAGCAGGTTGGGCCTAAATCCGTTGCCGAAGTGCGTGCTTGAGAACTCCCAACAGATTATCGCATGATACTGCAATCTATACTTAGGGGGCACACAAAAATGCTACGTATATACATGTACCGCAATTGTTTTTCATGGTACCTGCCGTCCAAGACACTCACCAATAAACACCGAAATACAGGTAATCGGCAATCAGTCTGATCATCAATGTAAGGTGCAAACTAGGACGTTTTACGGCCATCAAAAAATGTCCCTTACACTTGCGAGTTTACTGGCTTCATATCTCACATTGACAGTAGCCGCGACCAGGTAGGATATAAATCCGTGGCCGAGGCAAAGTTGCACTCCATCGTCGATCTCCACCGAGGTCGCACCGCTCACACTCGACTTTACACTGGCCTGGAAGACGTTGATTTGAATCCGACAATGCACGAAGGCGGCGATAAAGGGGAAGGGGAAAGCGAAGGGAAGGGGAGTGAAAGGTCGGGGTAAACCTGTTGATTTGAACAGAAAAAAATGCCTACCAGGTATGTAGGCGGTGCGCGAGAAGGTGGTTTGAGCCGAAAACAGTGTACGTAAGCGGCGCGCGAGAGGGGGAAGGGAAGAGAGGGAAACGAAATATCGGAGTATTGCTGTCGCTTTGAACAGAAAAAAAAAACTCCCCGTGTAGGCGGTGCGGGAGGCGGTGATTTGGGCACACAAAAACACGTAACATAGTCGGAGCGGGAGAGAGAAAAGGGAAATAGAAGTGAAAAAGGAAGGAGGGGGGGGATGAAAATTCGGGAGTATAGCTGTTGATTTGCAACATAACAAAAAAACGATGTGTAGGCGGCGCCGGGAGAGGGGAAAGGGAAGGGGAAGAGGCACGTGAACGGGAAGGGGCTGCACACTTTGGCTCAATATTTTCCGACCGGCTACTATCAATACTGCTTGTGGTCCCTGAAGAAGCGTGCTATCACACGATAGTGGTAGAGGTATACCGTTATTTGGCTGAAACGTTTTCGGAAGGACGGAGAGGCCTCCTTAACCCCTTACGCCACTCAGAACTGAAACAACATGCCCCACACTAATTCCAAGTAGTTTGTCCCCAAATTTGTGGGACCAGTGCTTAAGGGGTTAAGAACTGCTCCTACGAATTTGGGGACAAACTACTTGGAATTAGTGTGGGGCATTTTTTGGTTAAGAACTGGTCTCACAAATTTGGGGACAAACTACTTGGAATTAGTGTGGGGCATTTTTTTTCAGTTCTGAATGGGTTTTATAACCTCAAATCGTCGGACTTTCATTATTGTGTTGCAATTTTTCTCTTCGTACACTTGGATCATGGGATTGCTCATCATCAGGTGTTATCGTAGCACTTTTGTTTCCCTCCAAAAAATGTGTTTTGCTTTTTGAGGTATAGAGATCCTCAAGTGGTCAACCTCAGAAAAAAGAAACGTGGTGTGCATGTACCCGTAGCATGCATCTCAGGGGAGTAACTGTAGTACCGGTTACCGTCGATGCGAGTGGACGAGGGAAGAAAGGGCTAAAGTCTTCTCGCGATTAGAATGCAAGGCACGAACCGCAGTGGGGGGAAAAGGAGAAGAGCCTACTTTGTGACCCCGGATCTGAGATACGGTGAGGAAGGAGAGGGAAAAGAAGAACAAATATGATAAATGGGATGGGGAAAGAAAAAACAAAACTGTATTTTTGTTTTGTAGAATACTTGGTTTGAGATCAGCGCATAGACCATTGGACGGGTTGAGCAAGCGGGCTTCTTCGAAGTTCGTGTTCCGGGTGAGATATTGAGCTGCTCGTGTGGGGAGCTGAGAGACTAAGGCATCCCCTTTTCTATCTTGGGACTGCTCGAAAATGAAAAGGTTAAGGGAGGGAAATCAAAGGTGTGGGTATAGTCGTTGATTTGAACACAATAACGGTACATGTAAGGGGGTGCGAGAGAAGGGGAAGGGAAGGGGAAACGGAAAGTGAACGGGAAGGGAGAGAGGGGGGAGGCAGGGAGGAGGGAAGGGAAAGAAAGTGGGGGATTGGAAGGGGAAACAAAAAGGGCCTGGGGATAGCCGCTGATTAGAATCGAAAAAAGTGTGCGTAGGCGGTGCGAGAGGGAGAAGGGAAGGAAAGGGGTATAGTCGTCGATAAATGAAAAACAAATGTGTGCGTAAGCGGTGCGGGAGAGGGGGAAAGGGAAGGGTCTGGGTGTGTAGCTATTGTCAGCAAGCAAAACAACACTGAAGCCACCAGCTGTCCTACTCTCTAGTGGCCACGACCTTGTTGTCATTTATTCTAGAGTTGAAATGGACAGGACGGTATGAGCGGACGTCGGCTCACGATGTTGACCCTGCTCGCAACATTCCGTGGTCCACCGTCTACCGCGAGGTAGCGTCTACTGCAAGGCGTACGCCTTTTCTCTCCGTCTGTGTGGGTGCAATCACTCGAGCCGGGAGAGAAAAAGTAACGAGCACAAGTAGACTTGTGCAAAGATAGTTACTCCTGAGCTGCCGCTAGCAGCAGGATGTTTTGTAATTGTCGCCAAATTGTGTGCCTCGGTGGAAAAGGCGTATACCTTGTGCACGACGACGCCGTCATCTTGAAACGAGCAGAGACAGATGTTGAGGTCCATCTCCACTCCGCCGCTTAAGCTCTTTGAGGTGGACCCCCTTCGGAAAAAAAAAAAGTCAAAAGCCAGCCGGCGCGGAAACGACACCGACACACGAGGGAGGGAGGCAGGGAGGCAGGGAGGCAGGGAGGCAGGGAGGCAGGGAGGCAGGGAGGCAGGGAGGCAGGGAGGAGGGAGGGAGGGGGGGGACTGGAGGTTGAGGGAGGGAGGGAAGGGAGGGAGGGAGGGAGGGAGGGAGGAGGGAAGGGAGGGAGGGAGGAGGGAGGGAGGGAGGGAGGAGGGAGGGAGGGAGTGGAGGGAGGGAGGAGGAGGTGAGGGAGGGAGGGAGGAGCGGAGCAGAGAGATCATGAGAGCCGAAGGAGAGTGGAATACGAGAGACAGGGAGGCGCAGGGCATGAATATTCTGCGCGGTTAAAGGACGCGGGTCGCTCGCGCTGGGGAGGGTTATGTGGCTGAAGAGCAAAGGGAGGGTCGTAGGGACGCAGATCTTAAAGAAAACTAGAGGTCGGTATCAAGGGGATGGCCGGTTGTACGATAGACGTCGAGGGTACAGGCATGTGTGTTGGAGCGTCAGCTAGAATTTACGGGATGTAAGGCGACCGCTGTGTAAAACGCGGCCAAGCTGCGCGAGGGCTAGTCAAGGAGTGGAGACGTTCTACGGTTGGAGTTGAGGGAACGAGTCTCTTGACGTACGACGAAGAGGTACGCACACGCGTGTCGTAGATCAGGGTTAATATCCATGAGTTCCTGCATGTTTTCGTTCGTCGAAGATTTTAGTGTATAGTCAACAATAGACAATAGGCTGCGAGTAGTCCGACCAAGTAACGGACCAAGTAACGAACATTGCCCCGGGCAGGCACGCGAAAATCAGTCTCGGGCGGACACGAACACCAATTGTGCAGCCCAGACGCGAGCGGCTGCTTCACAGATGAAGACGACGGGGCGTGTCATTAAGAATTTCGTTTTGAATGACGATCAACGTTCATGGGCCTCCGCAACATTGTCAAATTATATACTGGCAACACCATGAGAGGTTCCATGATGCAGTGGTAGCCAAGAGCAATGCCCTGTCATGGCTAACCACTACGTCGCACGTGTTGGTTCAGGCGTGCCGTGACTTTCCTGTGTCCCCCTCCTAGGTTGAGGTAGTAGCACCATGCCTCCGGGTGCCGACGACCCTGAAGCGACGGGCGCTGGAAGCGACGTAGAGACGCTGGGACATGTTACGCGCCCAGGCTACATGAGCGCCGTATTGCCGCGATAGGCGTCCTGTTCCCGCGACAACCGTCAAACGCGATAACCGTGAAAAATTACCCCGTCAGCTCCTCGCTTGCGGAATATCTCTATTTTATACTATTAGTCCCCCATCCAACAACCGATGTTCAGAAGCGTTGTATGCTAAGGCCGATACACAATCCCACCGGCTAGTTACCTGCCAATCTGTCCCCAAATATAAGGACCGTTTGAGGCGCCGACTATCCAGCTTATGGGTTTTCATACTTGTCGGAAGGATTATTGAATGCGAAATAAATATTAGAAACAAATCCGAATGGTCTATATTTCGGAGCCACGTGGTATTTAACGGAGAATAGCGACGCAAGTCGACGAGGGAAGAAAGTGCTGAAAACTTCTCGCGATAAAAATGCAAGGCAAGAACCTTTTAACGGAGAATAGCGACGCAAGTCGACGAGGGAAGAAAGTGCTGAAAACTTCTCGCGATAAAAATGCAAGGCAAGAACCATAGTGGGGAAGGAGGGGGAAGAGTAGCCTACTTTGTGACCCCGGATCTGAGTTACGACTATAGGGAGGGAGAAAGACAGAAGTGCGAAGAAAATGAATGGGAGGGACAAAAAAAAGAAGAAAAAAGTGTCAAGTATTCAGGGTATGATTGATACCTCAGGTAACAAATCATGCGGTTGCCTGAGACACCGAAGCATGCTATGAACAGGCCCGAGACGTAAATATGCTACAGTAGATCATACAGATCATACAGGTCATACAGATCATTCAGATCATACAGATCATACGGGTCATACATATCATTCAGGGAGGGAGGGAGGGAGAGAGGGAGGAAGAGAAGGGGAACCGTATTAGGCTCCGTGACGCACAAGTAGTATCATCGTATCACACACTGCGATAATAACCGCCGTATTGCCGCGATAGGCGTCCTGTTCCCGCGACAACCGTCAAACGCGATAACCGTGAAAAATTACCCCGTCAGCTCCTCGCTTGCGGAATATCTCTATTTTATACTATTAGTCCCCCATCCAACAACCGATGTTCAGAAGCGTTGTATGCTAAGGCCGATACACAATCCCACCGGCTAGTTACCTGCCAATCTGTCCCCAAATATAAGGACCGTTTGAGGCGCCGACTATCCAGCTTATGGGTTTTCATACTTGTCGGAAGGATTATTGAATGCGAAATAAATATTAGAAACAAATCCGAATGGTCTATATTTCGGAGCCACGTGGTATTTAACGGAGAATAGCGACGCAAGTCGACGAGGGAAGAAAGTGCTGAAAACTTCTCGCGATAAAAATGCAAGGCAAGAACCATAGTGGGGAAGGAGGGGGAAGAGTAGCCTACTTTGTGACCCCGGATCTGAGTTACGACTATAGGGAGGGAGAAAGACAGAAGTGCGAAGAAAATGAATGGGAGGGACAAAAAAAAGAAGAAAAAAGTGTCAAGTATTCAGGGTATGATTGATACCTCAGGTAACAAATCATGCGGTTGCCTGAGACACCGAAGCATGCTATGAACAGGCCCGAGACGTAAATATGCTACAGTAGATCATACAGATCATACAGGTCATACAGATCATTCAGATCATACAGATCATACGGGTCATACATATCATTCAGACCATACAGATCATACAGATCATACAGACCATACATATCAGGAATATTCCCGCCCCTAAAGATCTAGACCACGGAGTGGGAATAGAAAATAAATGCTCTGTCCAAACGTGTGCATACGTTCATCACACAGGCTCATCACGAATTCAAAACCGAAAACTACCGGGCGATGTTTTTGCTTGCGAAGAAGAGTACTCACGTACTCACACACATCGCAAACCCGGGAATCAGGCCGTGCGGCCTAGGGTGTTTTATCACGAACTCATACCCGAAACTACCAACGGTTGCACACCTATAGAACGGATCATCTACGTAGATCACCTACAGATGACCGCTTCCTTTGTATGCATTTCATGATTTATTAGATATTTCAAGGCAGACATAATCCCGGTATTGCATGATCTAGGTCCTGGTGCCAAATGCGACTCGTACATTCTGCATGGTCTAGCATGTGTTCCATGGTTTGGGATCTGCACTATTCATCATATCCTGCACTATTTCTCTCGAAAGGCAGGCGATAGTCTACTGGAACTCGATATTCTACAGTAGATCACCATATACCCGATCTATCTGATCTATCTGTAGAGCATATGTCCAACGTGTGAACGCTCGCTTGCCGAACGTTCAAAACGGTACTCACGCATAGCAATCCGCTGACTCAGGCGTGCCCTTCGTGGTACAGTCGTCCGAAGACATGTCCACCACGTCGAGCTCTCTCGCTCTCAAGTCCAGCCCGCTCAGATCATACAGATTGTCATCCACGGCAATTATCGACATACCACAGGCAGTCTCCCTGATCTTCGAGAGGCTTCCTCCCACATCCACAACCTTCAAAACCAAGGAAATAGCGTGGGGCATGGGGTGGGGGTCAGGTGGGGCGGGTTGGGAGTAGGCGTGTGGGGTGTGTGGAGGTTGGGGTGCGTGTGAGTAGCGTGTGTGCTTGTGAATGTGGGTACGGTGGGGTGGGGTGGAGTTGGTGTTGGTGAGAGTTGGGGTTGGTGGGGGTTCGAGTGAGTGGAGGCGTGGGCGCCTTGGTGAGGGTTGGGGTGGGCGGGGCGGGTTGGGTTGGGTTGGGTTGGGTCGGGTTGGGTTGGGTTGGGTTGGGTTGGGTTGGATCGGGGGGGGAATGGGGTGCGTGAGTGGGGTATTGGTGGGGTGTGCGTGGGTGTGTTGGGTGTGGTGGGTGCGGAGGTTGTGGTGCGTGAGGGTATAGGTATATGGTGGTGTTGGGGTCGAGGTGTGGGTGCGGGTGTGGGGGGGTGGGGGGGTGGTGTGTGTGCAAGTGGGGTGGTGGGGATATGGGGTTGGGTATGTTACAGGCGAAACGGGGGTGGACTGGATATTCATGCATGGCCGTAGTCGTATGACCATAGACCCTCGCATCGCTACAACGCCGGGAAGGAGCATGTCGGGTTTTCACCGACCAGGCAGACATTGCTAGCACTAAGCGCGAAGCACCGTGAGGTGTTTCGGCGAGTTGCATGAAGGGTGAGCTGCATCCTACTAAGAACCGCTTGTGAGGCGGACTTGCATACGGATGACAGCTTCAAACGAGTGACGGTAGCACGCTCAGTCGAACCGTAGCGAGCTCGTGGTCCTCACTGAAGCACCCCTTGCCCACGCGGGGCCTGCATCCGCAACAGAAGGAGGCGCGCAGACGGTGTTTATATGGAACGCAGTCGGTACCATATACTGTACTGTACCACATAAAAAAAACACTGATGTGAGAGGAGCAACTATGTTTTAAAGAGCAGTCTACCATCAATCTGAAGTATTAGTCGACGAGGCAAGAAAAAAAAGGCTGAACTCTTTTCGCGAAAAATAATGAAGAAGGCGTGCACCGCAGTCGGGGGAGATGAGAAGTGCCGGCTACGCCACCCCGAGCCTGAATTATGAGAAGGAGGGAGCTAAAGAAGTAAGACGAAACGAAATACATGCGATGCAAAAAATGTATATAAGAAAAAACAACAAAAAAACAGCAGGTTTGCCAAGAAGAGGTGCAACAACAACAACAACAACAATGGTTGATAGTTGGTTCCAGCGAGACGGGTCCTCCTCTTCCCGTACCACGAGGTTTGGCGCAGCGGCGGAGAAGTTGCACGTATGTACGTGCCAGGCCATTCGAATCTGCACGTACATTCAATACGGTTATATATATAGCAGGAGTTGTTGTAGTTATGCATGGCCTACATGGGTACCAAATGGGATCGAGGTGCCAGGCGGGCCTCCGGCGGCTCCTGCGGAGAGCTGATTATATTTCTGTACCTGATTATATTTCTGCACCTTGTGGGTGGGAGCAGGGTGCCAAATGGGATCAGATCCGGGTGGGATCAGGTCCGGGTGGGAGCAGGGTAAAGATGGTGCAAAAATACGTGCAGATCCGAACAGCCCAGCACGTATAATACGTGCAATTATACGGCTGGTGGGTTTGGTGAGGCAATGTCAAACAATACGCAGTACAACGCACACCCTCGGACGGTGTTTCTAAGCCGATGCCCTACGTAAAGCTGTGAGACGGTACGGCTTAAGTCACCAACTACTGTAGTTATTACAGTAGTCATTAGTCGGACAAATAGACGCGTGGTACGAACGATAGAGGTATATACCATATTTTGGCTGAAATGTTAAATGTTTTCTGAATGATCGGGCCCCTTATTACTTACTACAACCCAAAAACGTCGGACATTCTTTCTTGTGTTGCAACATTTTCCATTGTATAGTAGTCGGCAAATTCATTGGTAAAGAGTGGGAGGGCGATGCTGCTGTAGTCGAATGGAGATTGCGGGCGTGTAGTTCAGTTTTGGACACGCATAGCATGCTGTAGGGATTTTAGGTGTACCTCTTCGGACTGGTGTATCCTTTCCCTGCTATGATAAGTGTGCGTGTTCTTTAGGATCCTCTGATGGCTCTAGCAATTTTGTGACCACGGGCCGTGATCTTGCTAGATCAGACTATAGGGATTAGCAACTGAAACGAGTTTAATGTGAAGACAACAACAACAACAACAACAACAATAGTTAGCCCACAGGATTGCTGATCGGTACGTATTTACGGGGGACTACAGTAAATAGGACCTAATATTGTTGGTAAAAATATGGAAACGTATACGTACGGTATGTTTTTGTGTGTACCGTAGGTCCTATTTACTAGTGTTTACTATGGTCCCCCGTAATAGCACTTTTGGGTTCCTCCAAAAAGAGTTTTGGGGGTGCGGTACAGACCTCCTAAAGGGAAAAAAACCCAAGAAAAAAAACGTGCACCTCTACCGCAGCATGCGTCAAAAGTCGTTTCCTGGAGGTGCCGACTATCCGACTTAATGGGTTTCCACACTTGTACGAAGGATTGTTGAATGCGGGATGGTTAATACATTACTATTTATCGGGCGGGGTTCTCTCGGCGAGGAAGTTCTGATTTGGCTCACTTCGTTCGTCTGGCTCAAGTCGACAAACTCACCGGCCATCAGCTGGCTTCGCTAGCCGGCTTACCCACTAAGGTCGGTTAGTTGCTTCACGGCACCTACCGACTAGTTAGTAGTCGTGAACTCCTGCCGACTGACAGCTTGACGATTTTCTCCTCACAGGAGGGCGAAAGGAATGCGTGGTCAATATGGTAAAAATACTACGTTGAGGAAAAAAAAACGAGTACGGCCCCCCCCAGCCCAGCCCTCCCTCGGTCTCCCTAGGGACTCCCTAGTAAAGGCATCCAAAAATACCAAGGGTACGCGCGGTAAAGGTCGGGACGGGAAAATGTGGTCGGGACGGGAACGGTACGGTACGGGAATGGGAAACCGTCAGATTTTTCGTTCCCGACCGCGATTTCCCGACCGGTACCATCGTCAGTTTCTGTTCCCGAGCTTTACCGTCCCGCGGTGATGGCCGTGTTCCCGTTCCCGACTGTTTCCCATCCCACTGTCTGCCCATTCCCGACTATTCCCGTCCCGCTGTCCGCCAAGTCCCGACTATTCCCATCCCACTGTCATATAAGTGATTCCCGTCCCATCCCGACCATGGGGCACAGCTTCTCCCATCCCGCATCTCACTATTGGGGCAGATGTTCCCATTCCATTTACCGCCGATTTTTTCGTTTTCCCATCGCATGACCATGGATGGATGCAAGTGCGTATACTGCATTTTTACTCGTATATTTCCGAACTATAAAAACAAATCGTCTACGCGCGAATATATATTTCCTTTTTTTTTATTCCCTCTCGTTTAAAAAAAAAAAATGAACACAAAGTTAAAATTTGTATTAACCATTCAATCGGCCCCCCTCACACTTCGCTATTTGAAATAATGGTACGTATGTATAAATAATCGTACATTTGGGAAATTATTATGTCAAAAATAAAGCCAACAAAGAAACCCATACCACAACCCGGCCCAAAGACAAAACATGGCATCAAGCATGGACGTTGTGGAGGTGGAGGATCCCGGCGGATCTGCTTCGACGCCTCAAACAGCGCCAAAGCAATCAGCCCCGGTTCCTGCTCCTATTGGTAGTGTTCTCGCGAATGTTATACTCGTCTATCGTAGCATATCAATACGTCGAAGTCACAAGTCGGTAATATAACTAGACACGTAGAAGAAGCTACGAGGAGTACTACAGTAGTCGTAGTACTCGTACTCGAAGAAGACTTTTGATTATATTTCGCTCTTTTCAGCCGTTGTCTCCAGCCTGTGTTCCCGACCGTGTTCCCAACCATTCCCGACTGCGTTTCCCGACCCGGTTCCCGACCTATTCCCGGCCTATTCCCGACCTATTCCCGACCCGTTCACCGATCATTTCCCGTACCGCCGAAAAATGGTTCCCGTACCGCACCGTACCGCCAAAAATCGGTTCCCGTCCCGTCCCGTACCGCCAAAGAATCGTGTCTTCCCGTCCAATCCCGTCAAGAAAATGGTTTCCCACCTTCCCGTCCCATTCCCGTCCCGCGGTAAACAGACGGGAACATTTTCCCATACCGCCCCTTGGGAAGACCCAAAAAAAATTCCGCCTGCGGCGGGCAAAACGGTCCCATCCCGTACCGCGTGGTGCCTTCGGCACCGCGCGTACCCTTGAAAAATACCGACTGGAGCCTAGCTTCGAAAAAAGAAAATGGTTGGAATGCACTTGACTGCTGTTCGAAGCTCTAAGCCTTATTCCTGATTGCTATGAAAACCCGGCCAGAGATAAAGCCGGAATTTCCCTAGAATGAACCATCAGAAGTTAAAAGCTGTACTGATGAGAGTGTGTGTGCACTGTTGTCAACCAACATTTAACCCTGTAGAGCAGCACCTTTGCGAACAAGAAGAAGGGTAACAACACAGTCGTCAGATAGATGTCACAGGTAGCCACGGCAGCGTAGGTGGCAGTCGGTTTAAGCGCCACGCCCTCCTCTTCCCATACCACGAGGGTAACAGGGTATAATCCTTGCCCGGTGGGTCGCCGGGGCCCCTACCCAAAAACCCGGGAATTTTATCCGGGTATGTCCTGGCCTCAGCCCGCTCCTCCCTTCCCCTGATTCAAGCTACGTAGAGCAGGGAGCTAGATAAGTAGGGCGGAGACAATTAATGGAATTAAAAACTATTTGAAAAAAAACCCGGGTTTGTCAAGAACAGGCGCGACAACAATGGGTATCCCTCATGTATCGCAGGATCATATATATCATACATATATCCATGCTTCTTGGTATATTATACCACCGTCATGCCAGGTACCTGGTATGTCATATCCAGCATGTTGCCGAATTCGACGCGGTCGTCACACGTTGGGCATATATCCAAAACGGTCAGTAAAACAAATTCAACGCGGTTGTTCCATTTTGTAATAAGAAATCCAAACGGTGCCAAACTTCCAAATTCCAAATTTCAGACGAGAGGCCGGCGTAAATGAGGGTACATCAGTTTTTACAGCTTTACTGCTGTGCCCGCACTTTCGAGAAAACACAAGATGGTTGTCGCACACTGCTGCCTGCGCGCCGAGACGAACAGGGAACGTCCGTAAACATTGGTTGACCGGTCATTCATCGGAGTTAGGCCTCGCTTGTTCCGGCTTACAAAAGACAAAAGGCTGAAAACAATGGTTGACTCCATTTTAAAGAAATACATTATTACGAGTAGTACCAGGTACCAGGTAGCTCGTTCAGGACCGTACTCCCGTTTTGGGCACACATCACTTGGAATTAGAGTCAGACATACGTTCAGGTGCAGCAGTACAACAGTAACTACTACTATTACCGTAATCATGCGAAGGTTCGCACCGGGTGCGATCGCGTTTTTAAATGTTTCTACGTTGTGTTTTTTATCGCACCCCGGTGCTATCTCTCCGATGGGTGCGTTCTATCCGATGGGGGTGCGGAAACACAATTAAATCATGCCGTTCTTCTTTTTTGGCGCACCCCCGGTGCGATCTCTCCGATGGGTGCGCTGCTGAATCGAAATACACCGGGCCGTACTGGGGCAACGGTGCTGCGTAAATGACTCAAAGCTACCTAAAACGACTTGACCTACCATGCGTTGGTAAAGTACGTTTGAGAGGAGTGGCGCACTGGTGATATATCATCGGAGTATGAAAGAAATGATCATATTACCTACTACAGACCCGCTGCGGTGGCCCTCAAATTTTTATTTATGTCGGAGAGATCGCACCGGGGGGCGATCTCTCCGATGGGGGTGCGAAAACACGATTAAATGTTTCTACCTTGTGTTTTTTATCGCACCCCGGTGCTATCTCTCCGATGGGTGCCAACCTTCCGATGGGTGCCAACCTTCGCATGATTACGGTAATACTGTACAGTAGCCCTAAACCGTTGACCTTAATCTGGACCCAGATCAACCGGGGAAAGTTTCGAGAATTAAGCTGTAATGAGAGGAGTTTGTGGGCTGACTGCTGTGTCGACCGAAGAGTGTTCACGGTGTGTATACGAACGAGCTGGTTCAAGCCATCGGTTTAAGCACATCACCCCAATTTTCGTCAGTCACGAATGCCGCGCGCACTAGAAACTCGAATGTCACATATTTGGTATCATACTGACCGCCATGAACAGCGGAAGAGGGGGACATCGCCAGTTATTTTCAAGGACCAAGAACTGGCGCTACTGCCGAAAATGTGGCCCGACCAATCACAGGCCTTCAAATGGGTCAATAATGGTCAGGCGTTTCCGTAGGAATTCCCCCCCTCCTCCCCCCCCCCCCATTTTTTTTCTGAACGAGCGCTTCCAGTGGTCCAAGGCATGTTGTACAAAGTTTCACGCAAATATTCGAAGATCTGACTGCGTATGATCATATTAAGTCATATTTAACGCCAAAATCGATTAATACTGAAACAGTAATTACGATGCGATGCCGGGATTTTCACGTTTTACCGCACAAAGGTCCAAATAATGCCTCAGAGAGAACCCTGAACTTTTGCACACGCGTAGAGATGGCTCCCGGATTCGAAAATTGGAACCGGTACCAGTACCGCCTTCGGTGGGATTTGACCAGTACCGTCCCGGGTTCCCGCGGTACTGGGTATCCCGGGTACCCGGGTACCCGGGTACCCGGGTTCCCGGGTTCCCGGGTACCCGGGTACCCGGGTTCCGTACGTGTACCCGGGGTTACATGTGCATTTTGCTCCACTCTTGTGTTTGAGCGGCATGAACGGTCCTCAGGCGGGGTGGTGAGGCGTGGTGAGGCGGAAGGTGGGAGGACAAGCCTTCATGTCGTCTCTCAATGAATAAAAATGCGAAAGAACCCGGGTACCCGAGATACCCAGTACCGCGGGTGATACAAATGAAACCGGGACAGTACCGGTACCGACGGTTCCGGGTACCCGCCTCCGGGTACCCGGTTCCCACGAATCCGGGAGCCATCTCTATTCCTCTGGTAGCTGGTAGGGGTCTCGTGTGTGTGTGTGGCGTGTTTTGTGGAGGTAGGTAGGGTATGCTGTGCATTGTGCGCTGTGCGCTGTCTATCGGGGGCTCCGTGGAGCGTAACTAATAACGGGTACCCGGGTACCCGGGAACCCGGGTACCCGGTATACCCAGTACCGCGGGTAATGAAAATGGAACCGGGACGGTACCGGTACCGACGGTTCCGGGTACCCGCCTCCGGGTACCCGGTTCCCACGAATCCGGGAGCCATCTCTACACACGCGTTCCAATACCCCTGCCTAACCATTGACGAACGCTTTTCTTTTTTTTCGTCACCGAAAATTCGGGATCCCTCAAAACTCGAACGCCGCAAAACCCCCCCCCCGGGAAATCTGGCGGAAAAAACACAACCGAAAAAACACAACCGTTAACGGGTCGACAGGGGTTCATAAATAACATGTTTGCCAAATTTCAGAGTCCATCTCCAAAAATGGCGCGAACTTTGGCTGCTGAGTGAAATTGGGGTGGTATGCTTGAACCAGCCTGTAACCGAACGACGGTCTGGTACGTGGCGTTTTTTTTCATGTGGAGGATCGTTTAGAGCGCCGTGTGGAGTGGAGCGGTGTGGTTTGGCTCGGTCCACCGAAACATTTATGAGGTACATATAATAGCTCACTTTATTATACCAGGTGTAGTGTAGGAGGTCTCCATCTCACCCTGAAGCCGACAAGAAAAAAAAATAATTGAGATGAGCAAGGCCACGCACGGCCTTGGTATCCAACGAGTGATAATATATGCTTAGGTTAGGGTTACGGAGGACCATACTAAAAAAAAAAAAAAACACGGGAGGACCATATATATATAGTAAGGGTCGTTCTTATCGAGCAACTGTTTTCCAAAAATTCCAAATAATGTTTTCGCGCATTGTTTAGGATTTCCATATTTTCCAAAAATAATTTTCAAATATTGGAATGCGAAGCCTTCCAAATATGTTGCCCTGTGTTAAAATTCCAAAGTTTCCAAATAAATCCTGTTTTTCTTCCTTTTCCCACGCTTTTCCTGATTTTTTTTTTGGAAAAAAATATTGGAAATTTTGGAAAAAAGTTGCTCGAAAAGAACGACCCTAAGTAGGACCAAATATTGTTACTCGTTGTAAAAAGAGGTAAATATATACTGGTAGGATTTAGTGTGTAACGTAGCTCCTATTTATTATGGTGCCCCGTAATAGACAAACAGAAATGGCCTTCTAACGATAGTGACTACTACAGTTCTTCAGCTACGGAGCCACATTACAGGCACAACTACTGTTTTCGCCAAAAAACGCGACCTCAATCGTATGCAAGCACTGGTCTGCGGTGTGGTGTGGCCAGTGATGTGAACCGACCACCGAAAGTCGTCTTTTTCGGTCGTTTGTTTTTCGGCTTTTCCCGACCAAAAGCCGACAATTTGTGTTTTTCGGTTTATTTGCAAAAAAACGACCGAAACCGACCGACAGTTTCGTTTTTTTCTCGGTTTTCCCGGGATTTTCTCGTGTTTCGGGTTCGGTTTGCTTAAAAAAACCCGACCGAAACCGACCGACTTTTCGGTGGAAAACCGAAAAACCGACCGAGCCATTTTTCGTTTTCGGTTCACAACACTGGGTGTGGCGTAGTGGCAGTGCCGTGTGGTTCGGTCTGCACCGGTAACAACCGCACCGCACGGCGAGAGCAAAAAAAAAACGCCCTGCTGATTGAAACCTTTTCTCACGGGTGTTTTCGTTTGTGAGACTCGAACGGTGCGGTTCGGTGCGGATGTTGACATCGTAGAATCATATCATACAGCAGCAGTGGGTACCCCGACTTAAGAGAGGTGTGGTACACAGGCCGAGAACACCTCTCTCAACTCTTTACCCAGTCTGAACTGAAAAAGGTATCTCAACACTAATTCCAAGTAGTTTGTCCCCAAATATGTGGGGCCAGTTCTTAAGGGGTTAACCCTTTCTGAACTGAAAAAGGTATCTCACACTAATTCCAAGTACTTTGTCCCCAAATACGTGGGGGACCAGTTCTTGAGGAGTTAACCCATTCTGAACTGAAAAAGGTATCTCACACTAATTCCAAGTACTTTTCCCCAAATACGTGGGACCAGTTCTTGAGGGGTTAACCCATTCTGAACTGAAAAAGGTATCTCACACTAATTCCAAGTACTTTTACCCAAATACGTGGGACCAGTTCTTGAGGGGTTAACCCATTCTGAACTGAAAAAGGTATCTCACACTAATTCCAAGTAATTTGTCCCCAAATATGTGGGGCCAGTTCTTGAGGGATTAACCACTAATTCCAAGTACTTTGTCCCCAAATATGTGGGGCCAGTTCTTGAGGGATTAACCCATTTTGAACTGAAAAAGGCATCTTACACTAATTCCAAGTAAGTTGTCCCCAAATACGTGGGACCAGTTCTTGAGGGGTTAACTACTACGGGGGGCCATAGTAAATAGGACCTCGGTACTCACAAAAACCTATACATTTCCCTATGTTTACTAACAGTATTTGGTCCTACTTACTAGTGTTTACTATGGTCCCCCGTAATAGCCTTCTCTCTTATCCACAGTGGGAAATATACTTAGGTTTAGTCTAGGCGGGTCCAGCCGATTTGGCATCTCTTAACTGTACTATTCTCTTATATAGGGTACCTACCCTCTCTTAAGTCGGGGTACCCACTGCTGTATATATCAGATATACGGCGGGGTGCTGTGCGGTTGTTCTTCGTTGGTCATCGCAAAATTAATAGGTGATCGTATACCTGGTATGCGGTATACGGTGCGGTTCAGTAAAACCGCACGATGTGCACCATGATAAATGGAAAGTCGAAGTCCCGCTAATCAACCAGTTTGTCGAAGCTGAACCAAGTCTGAAACAAAAAGCACAGCGAGTCGGGGAACATGAGTTTTGTACGTACGGAAGAATTGGCCAATCGTGTGTTGAATGTAGGTCCTGAAGTGGTCCATACGTGCATTGGACGAAATGTGACCACGAACACCATAAGCAGTACCGAAGGGAACACCGCCATAAGATAGTCGGGGGTTGCGCTGACGAGCAGACATCAAGCAAAGGGCTTCCAAGCCGTCAAGCCAACAGTGTGGGGAGGTGTTCAGGAGAGTGTCTTTTTTCGAGCTGAACCAAGTCTGAAACAAAAAAGGATAAGTCTGGTCTTATCAACCGACTATTAATCTATTAATCGTGCCAGCGTCAGCGCGCAGCAGCAGAATGTACCATACCACTACGTACATATCGTTTGTTCGACGTTCACATGAGAGTCGAGACAGGAATTGTATACTCGTAAATATTCCAGGCCAGAGTTGTATGACACCGTATATGATAGGGAGTACGCCGTAGATATGTGACCACCCTCGAGTTCCACAGCTATTTAATAGCTGTCAGATTTTGTTCCCCTCAAACCCCGTAGTTCGCGCGATCGAAGTATCCCACGCAGCTTGCAAATATGAGTTTCGACAAAATCCACGATCTCACAGCTGTCGGGTTTTTTTTCATTGTTCAATATTACATATTACCTATATTACGTATATATATATTCATGTACAGAACTGCTATGAATAGTACAGGATAGACGAGTCGACGGGGGAAAGGAATATGCTGGAGTCTCCTCGCGATAAAACATCAAGGCACGAACCGTAGTGGGGAGAAGGGAGAAGCGCCTACTTCGTGACCCCGGGTGTGAGTGACGACTGATTAATAAATTAATAGGAAGGAGAGACAAAGGAAGGGCGACGATAATAGATGGGATTGAACAAAAATAAAAATAAAAATAAATAGGTACCAGGTACCTGGTATACGTAGTCTATACGAGTGTGATTTTTTTTCCGTTGGTTTTCTTCTTTCTGGGAATGTTGATGTTTATACATATAATACGTTTATGCGTGTTAGTGACTGATGGGTGTTGAAGCTTACGCTCCACATAGTCGGACGGCAAACCTGTAACATGATAAAATACCGCCTGAAAATATCAATATATCGAGATATTAGTAGAGTATATCGATACATCAATAATAATATATCGGCATGGCCATCTTTATTCTTTAAATGCGCGAGGGGTCCAAGTTCTGCCAAGAGCTCGATTCATCGACCTGCCCACGGCAAAACGTATCGATGTTATACATATCATATACCTGGTATATCATATGTATATCAGTGGACTATAATATACTTGGCATCGATGTATCCATTGCATCGACGTCGATACACCAGCAGTGTCTTTCCGGCTTCGATATATTCGATAAATCGACTTTGATACATGATTACACCGACTTCAATATGTCATACCAATACAATCGAATTCGATCTATCAATACATTCGTGACCCCGGATCTGAGTTACGACTATTAATAGGGAGGGAGAAAGACGGAAGTGCGAAGATAATGAATGGGATGGGCAAAAAAAAAAAATGACTTCGACATATGATACCAATACTAAACTGCTGTGTATAATATCGACCTCGATAGTTCAATAAATCGACTGACATATATTATACGTATATACGAAAAATAAGGAATCGACTTCAACATGCCATCATTATGTAGATATTGTCAGATTGCCAGTGACACGCCCTGCAAACTCTGACGAGTTCAATAGGCACAGGGCAAAGGGCACCAAGGCACAGACCTCCCTCCGCCCCCTCGACCATCGTCATAGTACCGTTCGCAGCAAATCAGCCCAGCGCATAGATAGGCAAGCAATTTCTTAGATGACAGCGGAGGGTTGAGGGAGCCGTCCTGCTTAACATGACGTCACCATATTTTTTTCTTCGAAAAGTGGCGGCTCGAATGAGCGAGCACGCGCAGCGGGGGGAGGGTTGCCCGAAAAGGCGTATATGCCGCGCGACCTCGAAGGCATTCATGACTCATGAAACTCGCGACTACAACATGGCAAAACTGACGACTACGACAACATATATGTCGAGAATCAGGGCCTTGTTGGGGGTAGAAAGTCGGCCGCACTGAATAAAAAATGACCAGTCACCAGTCCCGAGGCCAGCCTTGGTACGCATCATACGTACGGATGCGATTGAATCTCGTTTCAGTTCAAAAGCCAAGGCCAAGGCTTCAAAACACCGATAATATCGTGTATCTATGTGGTATCTATGTGGACACGAAACATGTTTTTCCCCTTCATTTTTTTATTTTACTTGGTTTTAATGTACCCCGACCTGTTTGGGTCTCGCAAATTACCTGGTTTTAGTGGTGTGAAGTTTTTTTTTTTTTTTGTGGACCCCGGGTGTCCGTCCCGCTTCCGCTGTAAGCTCCAGCTTAACCCCTTAAAAACTGGTCCCACGAATTTGGGGACAAACTATTTGGAATTAGTGTAGGACATTTTTTTTATCTTCGGGCCCGTTTTAACGAAGAAGAAAAAAAATCAATTTGGAAAAAATATATTCAAATCCGCTTTTCATTGGTCAACACACGCACCAGCACCAAAGATTAGGATGTTGGGGTAAAATCTTGGGTGGTGGTGCGGGTTCTGACCAATGAAAAGCGGATTTGATTTTTTTTTTTTCCAAATTGTTTTTTTTTCTTCGTTAAAACGGGCCCTTACTACTGAACTGACTCTAAGAAAACATGTATTCGACTTTAATTGCAAGTCATTCGTCCCCGAAACGAGAGTGCACTGCTAAAAGCGTTGTTACGGGGAACCATAGTAAATAGGACCTACGGTAGAAACAAAAACCTACCCTGGGGTATATATTTCCCTATTTATATTAACAACATTTGGTCCTATTTAATATGGTCCCCCGTAATATCCATCGCCAAGAAGCAAGGGGGAGCCGGGGGGGGGGCAGGGGAGCGTACTCATTTGTTGCTTGCCTTCAGTCATTTGACCCGGAGGGTGGGGGGGGTGTGTGTGACGGACCCACACCCATGGCGTTGAGATGGAGCCTGGACGCGGCTTACTACGTGGGACCATACACAGCAATTACCAATAGCACCTATTATATGATGGACTGAAAACATGTGTTCCTCTATGCTTGCACACTATACTAGGTTCTGGTTAATAGGCCCTCCCCGTAATATTACAGGGTACCATAGTAAATAGGACCTGCGGTGCAAACAAAAACCTACGTGGTAAACATTTACCTATTTTTACTACGTAACAACATTCGGTTCTATTTACTAGTATTTACTATGGCCCCCCGTAATCGTAGCAGTAGGAGGTATATAGATTATAGATGAGCACGTAATGAAAAGGAAGCCTGGAGCAAGGACGTAAGGTGGAGTAGACCGATGATAAGCCGGGAGTACCGGTGGGTGCAGAAGAGAGCTATTAATAGTTCGTACTGCCTGTCCGTCGAATCCGTGCGTAGGTTTCATTTTTTGTGTTTCCCTGGGTTTTTGTTCTTCTCTGGGAATGTTTACGCGCGCACGACGTTGCAGCTCCTGCTACCAATAAACATCGTCGGGTGGCAAACATGATCATACAGATAAATTTGACAATACCCCTATTAATAATATTGTTTCGGAGTGATTTTTGAGTGATCAAGGTTGAAGCTCATTCATGCTACGGATGGCAAGAAGAATAATATTTCGTCTATACTACGATACGAGTACGTACGAGTACTTTTTTTTTTTTTTTCATCCCATTCATTATCCTCGCACTTCTGTCTTTCTCTCTCCCTAGTTGTAACTCAGATCCGGGGTCACAAAGTAGGCTCCTCTCCCTCGAACCCCCCACTACGGTTCTTGCCTTGCATTTTTATCGCGTAGAGGGTTCAGCCTTCCCAACGCTCGTCGATTTCCATCGAATTTTGCTAACGCACGCTCTCGCGCTTTCCGCTAGTCAAGATATTTTTTTGCGAGAAAAAGTCCCTACGAGCATGCACTCTGGGGGGCTCGAACTCACGATCTTGACTTCAACAGGATTCGTGGTTACCTGCTCGTGGCCCACCTCGGCGACCGGCTGATGGACTACTGCGGGGGCCATAGTAAAAAGGACCAGATATTGTTGGTAAAAATAGGTTACTGTATACTGTATACTGTATAGGTTTTTTGTGTGTTCCGTAGGTCCTATTTACTAGCATTTACTATGGTCCCCCGTGATAATATCGGTCGAGTAGACATTGTGGAGAGGGCTCTTTTAGTTGCCGTGCGTTTTTTTCTTTCTTTCGGAGTGCTTATGAGTGATCAACTTTGAAGCTTTACTCATGTTACACAGTATCCGACGGCACGGATAACACTAATAATGAAAATAGTACCCGTTCTGCTTTCGGGGGTGAGACGTTTCCGAGTGATCAACGTTGAACCTCATGCTGCATAATAATTGTTGTGTCGGATAGGCAACGCAATGCTTACAGTAATAAAAACCCTAAACGAAAAAAATATATATACGTACGTACTGCTCTGTGGCAACCGCCGCGTGAGGCAAACACCCCGATAGACGACCGTTGCTGAGGGCACCACTGGAACTATTTTGTTTTGTCAGCATGCGGCAAATAACAACAAGCAGCGTATTCCGATTTCCAACAAAGTGTACCAACAGGTATATCTTTACCCAGGCATGTATATATGATATGAGCTCACCTGCTATTACATGAGACCAGGTATGACACACGGCCAACCTCGCCAACCACGTCATGTACTGCTGTAGTAGTTGCCACAACAGCAATCAGGCCGGCCCCATACACAGCCAACACTCGATTCAGATTGTACCTGACATATATCAGCACCATCGCTTCTGTTCTTCGATGTGTAACGTTCAAAGACAGCAACAGGTAAAACCTGTTTTTGGTGTAGGTGATTGGCTTAAAACGCTGATATGAGCCGATATGATCGGCTTAAAACGCCGACTAGCCCACTACCAGGTAGGCATTTCCTGGCAAGGGTTGCGGGCAGCCGGCCGCGGAAGTCTCGTTGCTGGAACCAAGAAATCAAGGGCTGGGCTTCTACACTTACACGGTATAAATTGTTGAACCGGGAACAACAGCCCGGGATAGCCCTAATTGCACCACCGTCCTGCAAGAAAAGTCGTGCAGGACCGAGAGGCGTAGGTACGTACTACGATAGAGGCACGAGTCGTGGCACTTTTTCGCCGAAACATTTCCACGACATTTCTGACTGACTATTAGTATGACTATTGCTCTCTATATCGTGTGCTCCTCAACTGATGAAGCACCCCAAAAAAGCAGGCTAAACCACGGTTGGGGGTAACTGCCGCGCTTCTGTGAATTACCGCGGTTTTCGATTACCCGCGGAAGCTTGCCGTGCAAATGCCCTTATTTCTGATTATTACTGTACCGTGACTGCCGTGGTTTTCGTTTACTGCGGAAGCGTGCTTTGCAAAAAGGCCGTGATTTCTGAATACTGGCTGTAAATACGTACCGCGACTGCCGTGGTTTTCGTTCACTGAGGAAGCGGGCCGTGCGAATACCGTTAATGGCGAGTAACCGTGCCATGATGTACCCGTATCAGTTTTTTATGTCGACGACAGCCCTGCAAAAAAGGAATGCCTCATCGATGGAAAACCGTTTGTGTTGCCCAATAGCAGGAAGTTTCGGTACCACCTACTATGCCATGGTTTTTCCCCCTCGGGTTAAGCAGACATGCATGAGCTTTCAAAGGTCACTTCTGGGTGAGGTTTGGAGCTCCTATACTACAATCAAGGTAACCAAGCGAGGAACTCGGAAAAATTAGGCCGTACCGCAGTACTCCTATCGTACCAAAATATATCACCTACAGATCAATTTCTTTTATTTCACATCGGACCAGACCCAACCCAACCCCGCCGCAACCCTGACCCCAACCTCTGGTGGAGCTCGAGGTCGGCGGGGGCGGTCGCGCCGCTCCGCCGCGTGTTTCGGAGGCGTTACTAAAACAAAACTCGGCCGGCCTGGGCAACTCAATCGATCAGACAAACAAGTAGTGGTCTTTAACAAGTAAGTTTTGCAGGGAGATGTTTCTTTTACTACTTGGGGTTTCCTTGTTTGTAGGAAAGCTTACTTGGTTCATCCCACTTTTCGGGTGTAGAATGAAGCCAATTTTGTGTACTGGTATATTTTCCCCTCCAACGGCGCCCTCGGCGGGCGCCCTTCGGCCGGGGACGCCGCTCACGGGCGCCCCTTGGCCGGGGGGGGGAGGGGTTGTCTCGTTTCGCTGGCCTGACTTTAGTCAACTAAAGTCAGATACGAGTAGTTGGTTGGCGTCGCCATCCGACGACGACACTCAACGAACAACTGGAAAGTCAAGTCCAGCCAAATCACAGCCCGGCCGTATTTGGCCTAAGGTGCCGCTCTGCTCTAAGAAACTACGCATACGCCACCGCAGGAACCACCCCGGATGTTAAAGATACAGTAAACATGTCAATTTTGTCACCGGAGTTCGTTTGATACCACCCCCCCCCGTGGCAATAGGTCTTCCTACAAGCAGTAAGGGCCATTTTTGACGACGGTTATTTGGCAGGTAACTTGCAAAAAAAAAAATTCCATTTTTTTTGTCCATCCCATTTTATTATCTTCGCCCTTCCTTTCTCTCTTTCCTAGTCGTAACTCAGATTCGGGGTCACAAAGTAGGCTCTTCTCCCTCCTCCCCCACTACGGTTCTTGCCTTGCTTTTTATCGCGAGAAGATTTCAGCACTTTCTTCCCTCGTCAACTTTCGTCGAATTGTGCTTACCCACGCTATAATATGCGCTCTCGACAGCAGTTGGTGTCATTTGGGAATAAAAATCTCCATACAAGGAGAATCGAACCCCCGACCTCCAACGCTAACAGGCTTCGTGGCTACCTGTTAGACCACCGGGGCGACCGGTTGTTTGTTGGTAAGTTATAGCAAAACACTTGCTAAGTTAAAAATTGAAACAAAAGCTCCGTCGTATCTCTCTTTAGTTGGCAAGTTTTTGGAAAATGAGAAGTCTAGTTCACTTCTCATTTGCAACCATTCACGCCTACCTACGCAAGGCCATACAAACCACACGCAGGCACGCTGTATACACCGCACAAGCTGCAGCAGAAGGGCGGTGCTGACGTACTGACAGCAGACTGTGGTGGCTGGCGGCACTGCTGAAGGGGTTGATGGTTAATGGCGCGGGTGACCAACCCCTTGTGGGTGTGGCACGGGTGCCGTCTGGGGCTGATGCTAAAGTCAATCCCAACCAAACAGCCGCCCCAGCTTCCCCTAGAGAGCATTCACGTTACTATGGCCGCCCTCGAGGGCTGTTGACCTCTGGGGTTTACGAGATGTGCCTGAATCCTTTTCCAGGCTACGACCCATCCCTCGACGAGGGTGTCGTCTGTCTATCCGATCTCTGCTGAATGTTTTTGTATTTTAAATCTGTGACGGCTTTACGTAGCTGAAATAGCAAGATATTTGCCATTTTATTGTGATACTCGATATCAAGCATTCGTGCAATTTTGACAAGGCTTGTACTGTTTCGTTGCCAAAATACAAAATAGCAAGTTTTTTGCTTTTTGATTGCGTCCTTAAAAACGGCCCTACGAAGCAAGACCAGACATTATCTGCCTGGAAGTGTCAAATGTACTGATTGTACCAATTGGCTGCACCACCCCTTACTAATTAATATCACCCCGCTTGCTGCCTTGGGTGGGTGGGCCAAATGTACCAGACTCTTCCCTACCGCACTCTTATGACCCCCCGTCGACATCAACCCCCCATGAAAAACCACCACCGGTGGTAAGCAAAGCAAACTAAACAACAAAACATGCTTTATCACCGGGGTTCGTTAGATACCACCCCACCGAAGGACCCCCCGCCCCCCGCAATGAAAAACGCAAAACCCCAACGACCTATCACCCAGGGTGGTTTCTTAGCCCAAACACCAATCACGGTACGTAGATTTTGGCCAATCACACAGAGCTCATGGCGGGTATGCCGCACTGGTGGTGCAAGCGTGTACCGTTTTTTGGCGCCAAACAGATCAGGTATACCCAATCTTGTGGGTGTGCTTTTTTTTCTTCTTATTTTTTGCAATTTTCACGACTTGCCGAGGAACGGAAACGTCAAGCGTCAAGTAGCAAGTGATCCAACTCGGGATGCGCGGTACACACCATGAATCCACGAAAAATGGGCGTACCGTGGCAATGCTGTGGTTCTGGAGGTCTTATCGGTACGATGTTTCTGTGGGGAGGCTAAATCAGGGGTCGTATACTCATGTACATGGTGCCGGTCGCCCCGGTGGGCTAGCAGGTGACCACGAAGCTTGTCAGCGTCAAGATCGTGAGTTCGGGCCCCCCCGAGTGCATGCTCGTAGGGACTTTTTCTCGCAAAAACATATCTTGACTACTAGCGGAAAGCGCAAGAGCGTGAGTTAGCAAAATTTCGATGAAGATCGACGAGCGTTGGCAAGGCTGAACCCTCTGCGCGATAAAAATCAAGCCAATAACCGTATAGTGGGGGAGGAGGGAGAGGAGCCTACTTTGGACCCCGGATCTGAGTTACGACTAGGGAGGGAGAAAAAGAGAAGCGCGGAGATATTACCCCTTGATAACTGGTCCCACGCTTTTGGGGACAAACTACTTGGAAATAGTCTGGGATAAGTTTTTCAGTTCTGAATGGGTTAAACGGGATTGAAAAACAAAAAAACAAAAACAAAAAATAGTATGACATATGCCGGTGAGAGGCTTTTTTTCGCACAGCAGTGTTTTGTACCGTCATGTTATTACCATCTTATTTATTAGCCAATAAAAAGTACCCAGCGTAGGTTTATACCAAGTGGTACGTCCTGGTACGCATTTTCTGAGTACCCGTTGAACCCCTTAAGAACTGGTCCCACGATTTATTTTTCAGTTCTGATGAACGCCCGTTCCTTGCTCTTCCAGAATCTGGTACCTGGTATACAACAGTAGTATACCGCGTACAGAGATACGGTGCAGCGGTAGTGTACATGGTATACACATGGTACGGTTTTGTGTCAAGTTATTTCGAATGTTGGTTGTTGTTTTTCTCTTTTCTGAACCACGTACGGGATAAGCGCTTGCCATTGTTCTGGCTGTGTATCAATCTAGCGCCACTTATTTCTACGGTGATGTTGATACTCTTGCTCCGCCAAGCTGCTCTTTCTGTGTCGCTGCTCGACCCTGAAAGCACTGCTTGCTGAGCATCCCCGATTGGTACTAAACCAGAAGACTGGAACCACAACTCTCTTCTCAACGATTATTCCGCTATCTTTCACTTTTGCCTATTAATAATAGCTCGATCTCCAACATTTTTGTGGCCGCGGACTGTGGATTTACCGATATGTTGTACGCGTATGTACGTAAGACTTCATAATGGCCATGAGTTACGTAGGAGAACAATAACAAAACGGAACACGGAACATGGAATATACTTGTGAAATATGCGGTACACTATTGCGGCAATAATTCGTTTTTCCTATTTTCACGAAGTCTTGTTGCGTTTGTTGCACGACCAGCACCGCCGTACCAACCACAACCAGTCCACAAAAAAATGGCCTGCGGTACGACGTATTTACCCTTCAGGTATTTCACACCAGGCATATAGTGGCTGCTGTACCTGGTATTATACGTTGGTTTTTATTTTTTTTACCTGGTATTATTATACGTATAGAACTGCATGTCAGCGAATACGGCAACTCATTCATGATTTTGTTTTTTACCTGGACCAATGATCGACCCCGGATCTGAGTTGCGACCATCAATACTAATTAATAGGGAGCGAGAGGGACAGGAGTGCGAAGATAATAAATCGGGTCGAAACAAAATAAAAATAAATAAAACTGATCAAGCACTGAGGTGGTTCTTATCGAGCAGCTTTTCCCCAATATTTCCAAAAAAAAAATTCGCGCAATTTTGGGATTTCTATAGTTTCCAAAAATGTTATCCAAATATTGGAATGCGAAGCCTTCAAAGTATTTTGCCCTTTGTTAAAACTCCCAACTTTCCGAATAAATCCTGTTTTTCTGTTTTTCCTGTTTTCCTGTGTTTTTTGGAAAAACATATTGGAAATTTTGGGGGAAAAGTAATACTTGCTCGATAAGAATGACCCTAAAGTACCTGGTACGACATGATTGTGTGCTTGCCTGGTAACAAGGAGCTCCCGAGCATTGCTGCTGGGTACTAGTATTTAAAAGCCAGTACCAGCCACAAGTACCAGTAGGTAGCTTACGATAAGGGAAAACGATATGTAAAAGGGACCTCATATTCCTGTGCACCATTTTTGTTACCTGTACCAATGCGTCTCCTGGTACGAAAGGATGGATGATGTGTGTGTGTTCTTCACTATTAATAGAACAAACAGCACCCGAGTGCCAGTACAGCAGTAAGTGGTATTGGTGGGTCGTCGAAGCGGCCGACTGTTTCATGGCGAGGTGGCACAGGGGCGAGGCGAAGAGGAGCTGGCTACGGCACGCAGCTGGGGACACCAAGAGCGGCGACAAGGGGAGGGGGGCAGCCGCACTGATACAGCTGTCGACGAACGCAGAAACGAAAGGGTAGATCAATCGTGTGTCGGTTCGATTACAGCAGCAGTATCATGGCCCTTGAATTATACTTGTAGTACTTTAGTTTGTTTGTTCTTGTCGAGTTGTTCAAGGCGGGGACGCGACAGCGGCAGTACCGACACTTGACAACCTTATGGACGAGAGTAGGAAGGAGAGGGCAGAGGGTGTGACAAGTGAAAAGTGACGGGGTACCCAGGTCGGCTTTGTACACAGCAGCTGAGACGTATGATATACATCGCCTTGAGTACGATTTTCTCTTATCTCTCTTCGAGTGTATCTGGGATTCAGATCCGCGCATACCCTTGCTCTTCTCTCTCTTATATGTTTTTCTTGCCCTTGTTTGTTTGTTTGTTTCTTTTATCCTTTTCCCCTCCGCCGTCCTTGAGCCGGCATCTTCCTCCTCTTGTTTGTGTTGCTTCGTCCGTGCAGCAGGTATCTGTTCCGCTTGAGCACGTACCGGTATGCTGCTTCCAATAATCGCAGCCTTTCTGGTCTACTCCTTGCGTCATTTGTATTATTTTTCATTTCACCTTAATTTCGGAATGCGTTTTTATTTTATTGTCCTTTTGTTCTTATTGTTCTGGTCTGGCTCGTGTTTTGTTGTGGTCTGGTGGTCTGGTACTCTGGTACCCAGTACGTTGGCATTTCACTTGCGTCATTCATGATTATTTTTGTTTTTTGTTTTTCTCTGTCCCACCACAGAAGAGTCTGTGACTACAAAAATATGATCTCTTTATGATACGACGAAACCAGGACGGACATCGGGTGTACTGATTCACCTTCTACGGCAGTATAATATGGGGTAGGGGTGGATGAAAATAATTTAATATTTTACTGTAATAATTAGTTGAGCTCATAGTTTGGATAAAATAACTTTGACAAAAGAGGGAGACGATCGTATGCAAGGCCTGTATATACAGGGTATACATAAAAGACAACGCACACAGAGTAGACACCCATTCAGAACTGAAACAAATGTCCCACACTAATTCCTAGTATTTTATCCCCAAATTCGTGAGGGCCAGTTCTTGACCCATTTGGAACTGAAAAATATATCCCACACTAATTCCAAGTAGTTTGTCCCCAAATATGTGGGACCCTGCGATAAAGGGGAAGCGGTATATAAGGGACCTCAGCTTTCTGAGCACCTACCAGCTCTGCTATAATATTAATCAGAGACATTGGTACATAATGGACCTCCAATCCCGAACGAACAGCGTAGGGCCACCTGCTGCAATCTGTAGTCAAGCAGACGTGGGTGCTCTCCGCCCCGCACTCAGGAAATGCTTCAAAGCAAACAACAACAGAGCGAGAGCATTCTGTATTGCAGCGTACTGCTACAACAGCAGTATACGAGTACCCGTACTGACTCGACTCTTATGCTATTTTTTTATACACGTTTCACGATTCACGATGAATTAGCAGCGCCATCAGATCCTCTTCTTTGCCGACGATGGAAAATGGAAACCTTGACGAAAAGACAAAAAAAGTTCGTCGCTTTCTTGTGGCTTGGGCAACGGATCATGTTGATATTATCGTTATGTGATACGATGTGATATAGGATAGATCGAGCTGTTGGAGTGACGCGTGATCATGATGATCATGTGCAGGCCCTGTGGCGGCTTGTGCGCAAAGTTTCGCTCCCACAGGCAAAGATCGGATCCAATTCTGATGGCTTTACTTGCTACCTGGTATATATACTGCTGCTGTTTTCTTGCTTCGTACGTACCAGGTACGTTTCAATATCGACTGCTGCTGTACGTCGAAGTGCTGCTGTCGACGGCAACAAAATGGCGCGAAAACCATTGCCTGTTGATTACCGCATATTGTATCACATGTACGAGTATACGTATAATATGGTACGATACGTATGATAGCCTCCCGCCAAGTCGTCTGCGGTCGGCAAAGTAAGGATAAACAACAAACTATTATTACTCACAGCAGCAAACGTGCGTTTCGATATATAGTTGCATAATCGCGGTTAACTGCGGGTAGGTGCCATACCTGGCTGATGGGCGAGCTGTTGCTGCTCGATTGGTACCTGGCGCTACTGCTGCTGCGAAACATAGAGAATCATCGATACATGTTGGCTCTACCAGTAGGTATAAACCATGATTCTCATGTGGACAGACAGACCCCTCGAGAACAACTTTCCTCCAAAGAACAAAGAAGCATTTATATACTCGTACCAGATATATAGAGAAGCGAAGACCCAACAAGACACCAAGCAAAGCAAGCAACAGCAGTGCTACGATTTTGCTTTCCCCACTCCCCACTCTCACCTTCTCGCCACTAGAAGGGTTAACGAAGACCGCGATGTCGCCGTCGTCCGAAGGCCCGGTGCACGAGCACTCGTCGCAGTCCATGGACACCTCTCCCCTGTCGACATAGTCTGCCCCCAGCACTTCTCGCGTGCCGCTCAGTAGCCCCGCTATCACGAGCGCAAAGGAAGCGACATTCTTTCCACTTTGCCGCCGTTGCCGCCGGCAATCTCGCGCAGTCCATCGTTTCACCGACAGCTTGCGCAATCTCTTTGTTTCTCCTTCTCCTCCTCCTTCCCTCCGTCCCCCGCCTCCCGCGCCGAGAGCTTCGTCCGGCTCGCCTCGCTTCGGCTTCGCCAGCGACATTTCGGCAGTGCCCCGCTGATGAGGCGATGATTGCCGACACTTCTGATTCAACATTTGATAATTCGGATAATTTCGAACAAGGGGATGGGGGAGGAGAGACTCCGTCAACCATAAATCTTCATCGAAAAACTTTTTTTGCGAAGTCATCATAACAATCGTATTCTGAGATGTTCTTTATGGGGTACTGGGATCTGGGGATGATCTATCTATTTGCGATTCGCTTTTGGTCTGCAGCAGCGTATTGCACAAAGTATAAGCAGCAGCAGCAGCAGCAGCAGCAGCAGCAGCAGCAGCAGCAGTGTTCCAGCTCTGATAGCTGGTGGTAAGTCTGATACGTACGTGACGTACCATTTCATTTCTGCCCAGCAACAGAAACCCTCGCAAGAGCCTTGGATCCAGCATGGGCACCGAGGCTGCTGTGGCCACTGACTGGCCACACGACGTGCGGACGTCTACAATATATATGTGTACGAACAGTAGAAGAAGCAGTAGGTACAGCAGTAGTACTCGTAGCGATGCATGTTGAATGTTGAATGTCGAGCTATTTGCGGGAGAGTGCCGCCTTCCCTCCTCCCTGCCGAGTATACCATACGTCTCGTAGTCCGCTCCGGCGGCCTTGCAAATAAAAGTGCCACTGCAGACATCACTACAGTACAGCAGTAACCACAGCAGCAGCAGTGCATCCATCTATCTGGAGGATCAAACAGCCCATCCACAACCTACTAACAAACAACCCAGAGCCCGACACAACACAACATCAACGTCACCAATAACCCGATAGTCTGCTGTGGTGTTGTGGTGCTATGAAAGGGTATTCTATGTACGAGGACGAGCGTTGAAAACGACACCTCCTCCTCCTCCTCCTCCTCCTCCTCCCCCTCCTCTTCCTGACGAAGACTATAACTGAGACCTCGTCGCAAATTTCTATCAGGCACGAGTTCCCGTTGACTTTTTGATTCTGGTGACAGACGAGACCCGACCACAAACTCACCACGCGGAAAGATGAGAAGTCGTTTCCCAATCCCCGACTGGACTTTCGATTACGCCTGGTATCCCCGCAGGGTCATGATATCCTCTGGTGTGACGTTGCTGTCGCTGCGTGGTATGCTGAGGGCTGTACGTCACCACATCACGAAACCACGAAATCTACCATTGCCGGCCGTTTTATTTCAGGGATGGCAGTTACCTATTGCCACAAACAGTAACTTTTTGCGGTAACGCGGTAACACATAAATATCTCAGAGGTACGAGGTAAAAAAACATAAACATCTCAGAGGTAACCAGGTAACTGCTGTTGGTATTTCCCTATCCCTTGAAATATAACGCGTAACGATGTGTTTCGAAATCTCCTTTTCAAATTTATTTCGCTGCACAGCAGGGAGCACCCTCCCCGGCCAGCTAGGCTTTGATCCCTTATTTCAAATCGGAATTATATGCGACTTATTTCGGACTTCGATATTATTATGATAATTATGATACGAATATAAAAAAGGTGATTTGCGACCACTTATCGTACTCATTCGTAAGGCTCCGGTTTTTGAGGTAACTTGCGGTAGGTACGAGGTAGCAGGGTTTTCGGGTTTTTGTTACCGGTAGGTAACATGCACATTAAGCACAGGTAACTGCCATCCATTTTTCTTCAGCCAGCGGCGTTCGATAGCATTTACTTGTTGTGATGGTACGTGTCAGTTTTTGGAGTGTGCTGTACGTACGGAGACTCCAACAACCAACTATAGACGTACGTACGCAAGGCATACGTTCATATTTCCATAAAACAGGCGATCTTCGGCTGATCTCTGTGGTTGAATCTGGCCCATACGGAAGCACCGAAGCGACCAACGACCAACTACCAGCTGGCCGTCCCGGGATCTACGAGTTACTTGAGTACATGTACATATAATATGTATTCGTACGAGTACGTACGTATACCTTTTTTCTTTTTTTGCTCTTTCATGCACCTGGATTGCTAGCAGGGTAGGTATTGCCTGTCGTACGTACTCGTATGGCATTGCATTGTCTGCTCTGCTTACTGCACTGAGCGTAGTATCTCTGTGTCGTAGTTTTGTGACCACAGAACTCGTACCTTTTTAGGATGAAGAATCGGAACGGACACTGGGTGTGCTGGATGTCGATGGGTAGAAAGGAAGGTTTAATGTGAAGAACACACACATACGATACCTCATACATATACAAGAACGGTGAGAATGAGGAGCGTGACAGACGCCTTCAAGTGGTCAAACTCCTAACTGCATTAAGCTACTGCGTTGGCGGCTCTTCTCTTTTTGCTGTGTTCCTGCAATTAATTGTCATTGATGGGATCGTTTTTTATTCTAAGCGATTTGGGTCAGCACATAAACCTTTTTTTACTGACCGGCAGGTAATTGATGGGTGTGCGTGGTGGGTGAGAGATTTACTGGGTTGGTCGGTTGGTCCCTCGGCTGGTAGTCCCACAATCACCAACACCACCCACCAACATTTACTGTTAATTAAGCGATGCGTGTCAGCGCAAAAACCTTGTACGAGTACAGAGAAAAATGTACCAGTAAACAAATACATCTGAATCATTTCATAATTCGTTTTTGTTGTATGATCTTTTTTCTCGTATTTTGTAAAATCTGTATCAGGTATCAGGTCGGTTGGTCCCTGGGCTGGTAGTCCTACAATCACCAACACCACCCACCAACATTTATTGTTAAGCGATGCGTGTCAGCGCAAAAACCTTGTACAGAGAAAAATGCAAACTAAGAAATCTGAATCATTTCAGAATTCGTTTTTATTTGTATTGTCTTTTTGCTCGTATTTCGTAAAATCTGTATCATTTCAGAAATCGTGTTTTATTGTCTTTTTGTTTTCTGCATCTCTCAGCAGCAGCAGCAGATAAGAAATGGGATGGACAAAAAAAAAACAAAATGCTGCTGCTGCTGAACGAGTGCGTACCAGGAACCACCACCAAACCACGGGACGAAGCCACCACCAACCACCACCAGCCACTACGAGCAACAACAACTTCTGGTGCTCCTGCGGCTCGTGGGGCAGGGGTGGTGGCGGTGGTGGTGATGGTCGTCGTTGTGGTGTTTGCTGGTGATGGTGGTGTGTGTGCTGTGTGCGATGATGGTCTTCCTCTTCTCGTCCGATCATCACCGTTGTTGCTCTACTGCCGAGAAATGTGGTCTTCAGTTTCAACCCTTGACAGCCTTGACATGCCGTGACTGTCACCAAACAACTAGTTTTTAGTGTGGAACACGCCACCCTACACCCTTGACAGCGCATGTTTTGCCTTGCTTGACATGTCTCCTCATCGTTGCTATATACTACTGCTAGTTTGCTCTACTGCCGAGAAATCCCAGTGACACAATTTGGTACTGGCAACAGTTTAGGGCAGTCACTACCGCCTAGCTCTCCGATCTCGGCACGGCTTTCGACACGAATAGCACAGGACGGTCGGCACAAATAGCGGGCCTCTATCAGTCCCGAGCGTGTCTGAATCGGTTCAGTGTACGCGTCGCGCGCCAAAAAAAAGCAAAGCGAACGAAGTGCAGACGAAGTGCGAAGTGCAGACGAAGTGCAGACGAGCAGACAGACGAGCAGACAGACAAACCTCAATATTAAGGATTCTTTAAATAAAGCCACGCTGCGGCAGCTTTCAGAACTGTTTTTTGTCCGTTTGTGTCCGTTCGCGACCAGGGGGGTACACCCCCACGGGCACGTACCCAACCCATTAGGAAGAGCATCTATTGATGCTTCGAAGGGCTGCGCCCTTCTCAGCATCAATGGTTTTGCGACTGACGCCGCCCGATTAATGAATCGAAACCGAGACCTTGACAGCGATGATATATACGTAGCGATAACAATGGCTGGTAGCTGATAACGCCAAGCGCGAGAAGAGTACGTTGACGCTTTGCATTGCGACGGTAGTTTCCCGGCGCGGTTGAAAAACACAAATACCGCAAAGAAACTTGGCTGTTGAAAGGCAAAACTCATGGCGTTCGAGAAGACAACTCGCCAAGAAACGCAATACTCCAATGGATATACTGTACCCAAGCCGCCGAAAATCCACTCCGCAATGTTATAACACTGGGTGAGACACAGAGTATCCCCTTGCAGGTTTGCCCATTAAGCATCCTTGGTATTAATAACTTTTCGTAGAATCAAGCGAAGAAGAGAAACAAACAGCTTTAATTAATCCCCGAGCCAGATGGCATCCGTCTCGATGGGCTTCAAGTATGGCCCTCAGATCTGATAAATACCCCGAATACGAATGCCATCAAGTTATACGAAAACGGACCAATTACCTATACAGGAGGTAATTACCGGCCTTCCAAGCCCACACCATTACACTAGCCCACCCCGATGAGCCGTATATGCAGAAATATGGGGAAAACGGGGAAATCCCAGTTCCCTGAATTAGAACATGAGTCGAAGATGCGGCTCCGAAAAACCCCTCTCCCACCTCTAAGTTGCTTCTTCTTCTTCTTGCGGCCGAAAATATCTCTGTCTCCATCCTTATAGGCAAGTATTAATGAAAATCCTTGCCCCTTCAGACGCGCGTTCATGATGATCTCTCGATCTTCATCCGGCTAACTTTCCCATACGACTGTAGTTAATGCATAATAAGGGGGTAGACAGCAATAAATCAACGCCTACTCAACGTTAAACCCGGCAATCTCTCGTCCCGTCAGCTCGTGAGAGGCTCTAACTCCCTAACCCAGTAAAATCAATCTCTTCAGCTTGTGACAGTGAACGTCTCACCCTACTCATGGAGCTTCGGTCCACAGAAAAGTTGCCAGGCTAAGAAGCAAGCCCATACAACTACAGCAACATGCCATAAAACTTCGCACACCAGTATATCTCAACTAATAAACCCCTTGGAAGAACGACATGCCCTTTAGAGCACGCGACACTTAAAACGCCCCACGAAGCCAACGCACGTCTGGCACCCTGTTTTATCGAAAGCTAGCGGTACGGCCACGGCTCCACCCGTGGCGCTAGCTCTGCATTGCCCATAGTAGTATGTAAGTTTTTCATGAGGGTACCAACGCCCCCTTAACAGCAGTGTGCTGTGATGTACCACTCTGAACCGAAAAATTAGAACCACCATGCGGGGCGGTATCGACCCGTGGGATATCCGTTTTTGTTGGAGGTGTACGTGTATTGAAGGATATATGATTCGTAGATGGGGCTTTACCATCCCTGGGTGCGGCGGGACACCGACCATGAGCCCCAACCAAAACGTATATCAGGCCCTCGGGTTGGGGTTTCCACACCTTGCAGGGCGGTATCGACCCGGAGGGTGTCTGTTTTCGTCCTAGGGTTGTCGGAGTTGTAGATCTCCGCAAGGATTTTTGAACCGGGGATGGGACGTTATCATCCCCGGGTGCGGCGGGACCTCGCCATTGCCCCGAGAAGCTACTCGCGCGGCGCGCTGGCTCCATGAGAGCCAGCCAACTGTAAATCAGCCCGTGGTATTGGGGTTTCCACACATTGCGGGGCGGTATCGACCTGGAGGATATCCGTTTTCGTCCCCGGGTTGCTGGAGTTGTAGATGTATGGAATGATTTCTGACGCGGGGATGGTGCGATATCATCCCCTGGTGCGACGGGACTTCGACGTTTCCCCGAGGGGCAACTCTCGCCGCACGCTGGCTCTATGAGGGCCAGGCAACCGTAAATAGTAAATAGTAAATTACCCTGTGGGGTCGGGGTTTCCACACCTTGTTGGGAGGTATCGACCCGGGGGATGTCCGTTTGCGTCCCCGGTTCGTTGGATTTGTAGATGTATGGAAGGATCTCTGACCCGGGGGTGGGGTTTTATCATCCCTGGGCGCGGCGGGACCTCGCCGCTGCCCCGAGGGGCAACCCTCGCTGCGTGCTGGCTCTATGAACTCCAGCGCCCCAGCCGAATCAGCAATTAGCCAGTGGTGGTGGGGTTTTCACACCTTGTGGGGCGGTATCGACCCGGGGGGTGTCCGTTTTCGTCCCCGGCTTGTCGGAGATGTAGATGTATGGAAGGATTTCTGACCTGGGGATGGGACGTTATCATCCCCGGGTGCGGCGGGACTTTGACGTTGCCCCGAGGGGAAACTCGTGCCGCACTCTTCCTCTATGAGGGCCAGGCAACCGTAAATTAGCCCGTGGGGTTGGAGTTTTCACACCTTGTGGGGCGGTATCGACCCGGGGAATGTCCGTTTGCGTCCCTGGGCCGTTGGATTTGTAGATGTATGGAAATATTTCTGACCCTGGATGGGATTGCTTCGTCCCCGCGTGCGGCGGGACCTCGCCGTTGCCCGAGAGGCAACTATCGCTGCGTGCTGGTTCTATGGACTCCAGCATCCTAGCCAAATCAGCAATCAGCAAGTGGTGGTGGGGTTTCCACACATTGTGGGGCGGTATCGACCCGGGGGATGTCCGTTTTCGTCCGTGGGTTGTCGGAGTTGTAGATGTATGGAAGGATTTCTGACCCGGGGATTGTGCGTTATCATCCCCGGGCGCGGCGGGACTTCGACGTTGCCCCGAGGGGCAACTCGCGCCGCACGCTGGCTCTATGAGTGCCAGGCAGCCGTAAATTAGCCCGTGGGGTTGAAGTTTCCACACCTTGTGGGGCGGTATCGACCCGAGGGATGTCCTTTTGCGTCCCCAGTTTGTTGGAGTTGTAGATTTACGGAAGTATTTCTGAACCGGGGATGGGTTTTCATCATCCCCGGGTGCGGCGGGACCTCGATGTTACCCCGAGGGGCAACCCTCGCTGCGCGCTGGCTCTATGAACTCCAGTGCCCCAGCCAAATAAGCAATTTGTTTAAGCTCAAGAATTCTCGCATTAGGTATTTCTACTGCAGGCAAGGCACGCATGTAGTCGTGCTACAGTAATGCCTGACAGTGCTTTGGCAACCCGCCAACAACACGTACCTGGACCCGTCGTGAGGCCCTCGTTAATTATTACCACTACGAAACCCCACAAAGATCAATGAAACAAGCTGACCCGAAACGTTTGCCCCGCTCCTTCCCCTGCGGGGCTAAGTAACATCTCACAAACTCATGAATACTATCTCACTATGAAAAACTACACCAGCTCAACAATCGCACCGACTTGTTGCAACCTGGTCCCCCCCCTCTCTTGAGCCACAGGGCGGGTGGGTGGGAAAGTCGATCGATAAAACGATATCTCGCTATCTTCTACCCTGAAGCAGTCACGCTATCTCCAATCAATGCCAAAACCAGCTACCTCTGAAAGAAGAGACAGCTCTCTCCTCCTTCGTGTACTTCGTACACCCGTAGCTCGTTGCCTTTGTTGTCTGATGCCGACTGAAGACTGGACGCCTGCGTCGTGCTCTTCTGTCGGCCTAATACAATTGTTGTTCCGTTACTCGAATTCAAACCGCCCCACAAACGCCAGTTTCCTGCGGAAACCTACATTTGGTTGAAGCTCAAGAATGATCGGATTAGTTATTTCTACTGCAGGCAAGGCACGCGCGCAGTCGTGCTAAAGTATTGCCTGCCAGTGCTGTGGCAACCCGCCAACAACACGTACCTGGACCCGTCGTGAGGTCCTCGTTAATTATTACCTCTACGAAACCCCACAAAGATCAATGAGACAGGCTAACCCGAAACTTTTGCCCCGCTCCTTCCCCTGCGGGGCTAAGTGACATCTCACACCATAAGGCCAGCCTGACCATAACATTTGTTTCCCGTCTACAACTAACCCCTTAACTCAACCTGCTCTACTCTCGTAATAAGTTCGACGGAGACGGAGTGTTCTCCTTTCCCAACCTCCCGCACATACATACGTCTGAACGCACGCCACTTACATCTGTCTGTGCTCTGAATCGATAGCAGTTATGTGGTACTCCTTACTCCACCCACTGACTTGCCACCCCCTGTTCTCCCCGAATGCAACGACGTACTGTTCCGGGTCTCTACCGGTACTCCCGATCATAAATCTCAGCCCTGCTACCGCTTCCGTCTGCGTGAAAGGTTTTCACCCGCGAGACGTAAGCCTGATCGTCGAGGGCACCCCCTCGAAAACATCGGGTGCACGGCAAGGTGATCCGGCAGCGCTGCGAAGGCTGAACCGGACCCCCCCGAGTTCGCTAATCGCGTCCGCGTGATCGTGCGTCCCGTCCATTTTCGGTCAGACTCGAGGCGACGAACCGCGCCGGTACAACGTTCGAGGTCGCTCTGTTCACGAAGCCCGACGTGCACTTGCGCCTTAAAGTGAGTGAGACAGTTATGCGTCGGACGAAACGAGGGTGTAAGTTTTCAGCCGCGCGTGCACACAACTCCGACTCTCAACATGACAGGACATACGGCGCGCCCCGACCATGTGACGTGTCTTTCGTCTACCATGCTTACAACTAATGTACTTGCCACCCCTATGAACCGGAGGGCCCAGGTCATGGGTAAACCAGACCTGCGCGTTGCTTCCGCACACAGCTACTGAGACACCTCGTCCGAATCGGTGTCTGCCTTCACTCGTCCATGGTTATATCTGTTGCATCTCCAAGGACAAGTGGTTAATAAACCGGACCTTGTGTGTGACAGTTGCCCCCTGAGGTCACGCCCGTAGTACGAGGTGTCGTTCGCGGCTGCCATCTGTGTAACTAGGCCCTTTTCGCCGTCTTACGTCTTCGCCGAGTTTTCCCCGAATCGCTGATAAAGCTCAGCGGCGCTTCGGCAAATGCTACGCTGAAGTGCGCGGTCCGGACCCGGCCCGGAGGGGGCTGCCCTCGCCGAGACCCCTCTTGTAACTACCATGGTCGGATCGTCGATTGCACCGAAACCTTTCTGGTGCCAAAATATTGCCGTGTTTGCATGGCGCAGACCGGAGGGGCTACCGAAGACCCTCGCGGAGCTCTAGCTACGGCGCCCACGACTCCGCGGTACTGTCTCGCCGGAGCTGTGGCAAAGTCCGCTAGCGTTCACAGCAGAGCTGTATGCCGCGTGCATCGAGATTCCCTTACCGAGTTTTAACTTACACGTTATATGTTTACATATATGTATCCCTTTTCTGCTTGCCAGTTCTGTACCCTGAGTTCGGTCTGAGGTCGACTGAGCGAATCCCCATCAGGAAGCCGCTAGCGTGCTGACCCGCTACCGTCCGCGAATTCGACCGGAGCGAACATGTGCTTGGTTACTCGTGGCCGGCCGTTTCACCCCTCCACTGCTCCGAACGGCTACTGTATCGGTCCTGCTATGTACATGTTCCCCATTCCAGAGGGTAGTACATCGCAGGCTGTTTCGTGTGTAGTACGGTGACGGTGATACATCAATTCGAGGTAAGCCTTCCGCGGGATCGGTATTGCCGATTCGCGAAAAACGTGGGCCGAGGGTCCTCTGCCCCCTGACTTCCACCGTCGACAGGACACGGGGTACCTGATGCTTTGTTCTCTGCTTGCCCACGGTACTGAACCAAGGCGCGGGCTGCACTGACGGAGTACGAACGCGGTAGAAGGTCTAGCCTTCTACGCAAACTGACACGTGCGAGTCCTCCTTCGACTGCCAGGCCGGGGGTTGGGCGGCCCTTCTGCGGCCGAGTCCGACAACTGCATCAAGGTCTGAATGTTCACGTAGCATCTCGATGAGGGTCCCGCGGGACGAAACAAATGACACGCGCGGAAAGGGGTACAGGCCCCTCGCACTCACTCGAGTGCTGGCGATAAAACTGGGTGAACGTCTCGCAATGTCAGTATGACGACCCGCGCAGGAAGGGGGTACAGGCCCCGCGCACTCGCGCGACGGCTGAAAAGAGCGTCCGGCGGGATCGATGCAGACGATACCCGCGGAAGGGGATACAGGCTCCACGCATTTCAACGACTGCAGGTGAGGAAACGAGCGTCCCGCGTTGTCGGTACAAACGACCCACGCGGAAAGGGGTACAGGCCCCTCGCACTCGAACAGCGGCTGAATGGAGGTCCCGCGGCGTCAGTACGTACGACGCCCGTGGGAGGGGGTACAGCCCCCTCGCGCACAAACAACGACAGGTGGTAACACTGAAACGAGTGTTCCGCGTTGTCGGTACAGACGACACTCGCGGGAGGGGGTACAAGCTCCTCGCACTCGTACAGCGGCTGAAATGGCGTCCCGCGGGGTCGGTACAGACGACGCCCGCAGGAGGGGGTTGGGGTTTCCACACCTTACGGGGTGGTGTCGACCCGGGGAATGTCCGTTTTCGTCCCCGGGTTGTCCGAGTTGTAGATGTATGTGGAAGGATTTCTGACCCGGGAATAGGACTTTATCATCCCCGGGTGCGGCGGGACTTCGACGTTGCCCCGAGGGGAAACTCTCGCCGTACGCTGTCTCTATGAGGGCCAGGCAGCCGTAAATTAGCCACGTGGGGTTGGGGTTTCCACATCTTGTGGGGCGGTATCGACCCGGGGGATGTCCGTTTGCGTCCCCGGTTCGTTGGAGTTGTAGATGTATGGAATTATTTAGTATCCGGGGATTTGAATTCATCATTCCCGGGTGCGGCGGGACCTCGCCGTTGCCCGAAAGGGCAACTCTTGCTTGCTGCCTCTATGAACTCTAGGCAACCGTAAATTATCCCGTGGGGTTGGGGTTTCCACACCTTCTGGGGCGGTATATTGACCCGGGGGGTGTCTTTTTGCGTCTCCGGGTCGTTGGAGTTGTAGATATATGGAAGAATTTCTGAACCGGAGATGGGATCATATCCTCCCCGGGTGTGGCGGAATCTGGATGGCTCTTTTCAGCATCGATATTCTATTGATAGAAAGAGCCAGCAGCCACTGGAATGGATTTAGGCAACCAATCAGCTGCCAGAATATTAATTAAAAAATGTTTAGCCAGCAGCTAGGCTGACTAGATGGCTGTCAGAAGTGCGTCGGGATTATGCCACGGCCACGGCTCGGCGCGGCATGGGACCTGGTGTTCTGCCGGCTGTGGCACCCAGCCTCCCTACCCATGGGGGCAAGGTGGGGCTGAACCGCTCTGGATAGCGCTACTCAATTACAGACAAACAGACAGACAGACAGACAGACAGACATACAGACAGACAGACAGACATAATTTAATAATATAGATATCAAAGCCCACGATACTCAATGCACATTGAATTTCCCACGAAGCCAACACTACCCGGAGTCCACCACGACTCAACAATAAGTATTTCATACTAAAAAGTACCTGGTATGAAGTACTGCTGAAGTAATAAATACACACCGGCGCAATAATATCGTATACTAGTACGAGTAGCGCACCCTTGGCCTGCTACCTGACGCAGTATCTGAGACCACGACGACTCAACAATAACTATACCTGGTATCGTACTAAAACGTGCCTGGTGTGAAGTACTGCTGAAGTAAAGAATACACAGCGGCGCAATAGTATACCGTACTTATACTTCAGTAGTAGCGTACCCTTAGGCTGCTACCTGACGCAGTATCTGAGATAAATCGTCGGAGGGCCAAATAGATGACGAGAACAACCAACAAACCAAGCACCCACGAAGGGTAAAACACTGTTACGTGATAACACGTACCACAACAATGTTGATCGCATTATAATGCGGAGCTATCGATGCGACGAGGCGAAGCCGACGAGCATCGAATATATGCTCTTCTATAAGGGGTCGCATGTGGGGGGGTGTGTACCCCCGCTCATAAAAAGGACACAAACGGACATAAATAGTTCTGAAACCTGCCACAGCGTGCCTTTCTTTAACGATTTCTAAATATTGAGGTTTGACATCCCTCGTCTGTCTGTCTGTCTGTCTGTCTGTCTGTCTGTCTGTCTGTCCTGCACCTGTCTGCCTGTGCCCTTGTTGGATTTCCACCGTGCGACGCGCACACTGAACCGATTCAGGCACGCTCGGGACTGATAGACGCCCGCTATTTATGCACACCGTCCTGTACTGCTCGTGTCGAAAGCTGTGCCGAGATCGGAGAGCTAGGCGATAGTGATTGTCGTAGCTAACTGGTTACTAGTGGCAATTGTCACTGGGATTGTTCGGTAGTAGAACACACCAGCAGTAGCTAGGTGATAGTGACCACCATCAAACACACTAAACACCATCACCACCACACCACCAGCTATATAGAAGCTTCCCAGGCTTGATGGTGATGGTGGCTTCAGCAGGTGGTGATGGTGATGATCGATCTGTGGTGGTGGCTGCAGCAGGTAGGTGGCGATGGTGATAATCGATCGTGATTGTGTGCTTGCTCGATGATCGGATGAGAAGAGAAAGAGCATCATCACACACACATATTAGCAACCAACACCAGCACCATCACCAAACACCACCACTACCACCACCACCACCCGCACCGCCACTACCACCACTCGTAGCCATATGGAAGGTGCCCAGTCTTGCAATGGCCCTGTCCTGGTGGTGTTGGTGCTGGTGTTGTTGGTGCGGTCGCAGCAGGTGGCGATGATGATGTGGTGGTGTGTCTTTCTCCCTCGAGAACGAGCACCCAGATATATATTTAGTACCAGCACAACCACCACCAGCACCACCCACCACAACCACCATCGCCGCCCCCACCAGGCAAGCAGCAGGGACACCAGAACGTAGTCTAATTGTCTATAGTCTTATTATTACTGTCTGTTGTGCTCCTTAATTCCATTAATAGAAACGCACCGAGCTCTATCGTACAGACAACTTATAACTATAGACACTTACCAGGCCCTATTGTCCATTAAGTTTATTTTAATGTCCGCCCACTTGTCGACGGATCAATCAATAGGAAAGTGTTTTCACATTCCCGTTCTGCTTAATTAAGCCTTGGACAATAGACATCGCAATAAACTATTGACTATTGCGCCTACAATAGACCCACCGAAAAGTATATAGATTGAAATGAGGCGGATCATTTTTGTAGGATATGCGAATTTTCTCTCTCCTTCCCCTACAGCAGCAGTACCTGGTATGATAGTATTAGTCGAAACTCAGATCGGGGGTAACAAAGTAGGCTATCCTCCCGCTTCCCCACTACGGTTCGTGCCTTGCTCTTTTATGGCGAGAAGACTTCAGCCCTATCTTCCCCCGTCGACTCACATCGAAGTGCGCCCTACCCACGCTGCTGCAGCTGGCGCTCTCAGCAGTTGATTCCGTTTTTAATACTCACTAGCGTACGACCACGGCTCCGCCCGTGGCGCTAGCCCTACGTGTCTCATAACTGTATGTAGTACCTGGTATAGTAGTACTCGTATGCTGTGATGTACCACTCTGAACGAAAATAAATGTACAAGAACCACCGTGCAGGCCGGTATCGACCCGGGGGGTGTCTGTTTTCTTCCCCGGGTCGTAGGAGTTGTAGATGTATGGAAGGGTTTATGATCTGGGGATGGGGCCCTTTTCATCATCTCCGGGTGCGGCGGGACCTCGACGTTGTCTCGAGGTGCAACCCCTGCCGCACGCTGGCTTCATGAGCCCCAGCCCAATCAGTCATCAGTCCCTTGGGTTGGGGTTTCCACACCTTGCGGGGCGGTATCTACCCGGGGGGGTGTCTATTTCACCCCCGGGTTATTGGCGTTGTAGATGGATGTAAACATTTCTGATCCGGGGATGAGGCGTTATCGTCCACGGGTGCGGCGGGACCTCGACGTTGTCCCGAGGGGAAACTCTCGCTGCGCGCTCCACGAGCCTCAGCCCAATCAGTCATCAGCCGATGAAGGTGGGGTTTCCACACCTTGCGAGGCGGTACCGACTCGGGGGGTTTCCGTTTCCGCCCCTGTGTAAGAGTTGTAGATGTGTTGGAGCGTTTCTGATTCGGGGATGATACACTATATCGTCTCCGGGTGCGGCGGGACCTCGACGTTTTCCCGAGGGGTAACTCTCGCCGCGCGCTGGCTTCATGAGCCTCAGCCTACTCAGCAATCAGCCGATGGGGGTGAAGTTTTCACACTTTGCGAGGCGGTATCGATCCGGGGGGTTTCCGTATTCGTCCCCGGGTTCTTGGAGTTGGACATGCATGAAATAATTTCTGATCCGGGGATGGGACGTTATCGTCCCCGGGTGCGACGGAACCTCGCCATTTTCCCGAAGGGCACCTCTCGCCACGCGCTGGCTCCATAAGAGCCAGCCAAATCAGCAATCAGAACTTGGCGTTGGGGTTTCCACATTTTGCGAGGCGGTATCGACCCGGGATATGTCCGTTTTTGACCCCGCGTTATTGGTTTAATAGATGTGTGGAAGGGTTTATGATCCGGGGATGAGACACTATCATCCCCGGGTGCGGAGGGACCTCGCCGTCGCCCCGAGGGGCAACTCTAGCTGCGCGCTGGCTCCATGAGCCACAGTCCACTCAGCAACCAGCCGACAGGGGTGGGGTTTCCACACTTTGCGAGGAGGTATCGACCCGGGGGATGTCTATTTTCGTCCCCGGGTTGTTGGAGTTGTAGACTTTTGCAAGGGTTTCTGATCCGGAGATGGAACCCTGCCGTCCTCAGGTGCGGCGGGACCTAGCCATTTCCCCGAAGGGCACCTCTCGCCGTGCGCTGGCTCCATGAGAGCCAGCCGAATCAGCAATCATAACTTGGCGTTGAGGCTTCCACACCTTGCGAGGCGGTATCGACCCGGGATATGTCCGTTTTTGACCCCTAGTTGTTGGTTTTAGGGCCGTGTGGAAGGATTTATGATCCGGGGATGCGACACTATCATCCCCGGGTGCGGCGATACCTCGCCGTTGCACCGAGGGGCAATTCTCGCTGCGCGCTGGCTTCATGAGCCTCAGCCCATTCAGCAATCAGCCGATGGAGGTGGGGTTTTCACACTTTGCCAGGCGGTATCGACCCGGGGGGGGTTCCGTATTCGTCCCCGGGTTGTTGAAGTTGGACATGTATTTAATCGTTTCTGATCCGGGGATGGGACCCTATCGTCCCCGGGTTCCGCAGGACCTAGCCATTGCCCCGAAGGGAACCTCTCGCCGCGTGCTGTCTCCATTAGGGCCAGCCATATCAGCCAGCAGAAAATGGGGTTGGGGCTTCCATACCTTGCGAGGCGGGTCGACCCGGGATATGTCCGTTTTAGAACCCTGGTTGTTGGTTTTTTGGATGTGTGGAAGGGTTTATGATCCGGGGATGGGCCACTGTCATCCCCGGGTGCGGCGGGACCTCGCCGTTGCCCCCATGTGGTGGGGTTTCCACATCTTGCGGGGCGGTATCGACCCAGGTGATGTCCGATTTCTTCCCTGTGCTGTTGGAGTTGTAGATGTAAGGAAGTACTTATGATCCGGGGATGGGACCCTATAGTCCCCGTGTGCCGCTGTCTCTATGAGCCTGAGTCAATCAGTGATCAGCCGATCAGCCGATGGTGGCGAGGTTTCCACACCGTGTGGAGCGGTGTCGACCCAGGGGATCGCTGTTTTTGTCCCCGGTTAGTCGAACTTGCAGTGATATGGAGCGATTTATGATCCGGGGATGGGGTCCTATCCTCCCCGGGTGTAGTGGAACCTCGATGGCTCTATTCAGCACCACAATATTATAGGAAGAGCCAGCGGCCTCTGGCATGGATTTGGCCAGCCAACCAGCAGCCGATTCAGTAATTCAAAGTTGTAAGTCAGCAGCTAGGCTGGCTGGATGGTTGTCAGGACTTCCTCGGGATTGTGACACGGCCACGACTGTTGGCAGTGCTCAGCACGCGACGGCCAGGACTCGACGCGACGTGAGACGCAGTGTCCCGCTTATTGCGTCTCGCACTCTCTCTACCGATGCCGCAAGGCGGGACTGAATGGCTCTGGATCGCGAGACTCGTGAGGCCATGACGACAGTACCCGCAGTGTGCTGTGATGTATATACCAATCTGAACGGAAGTATAAGGATCATTGGTGAATAAAGGCAGACCCCAAATGCCCTTAGTCACTGTCCTTGGGATTGGGGCAATGCTCAGCGTACGACGGCCAAGGCACTCGGCGGGGTATGAGACTCGGCGTTCCACTGGTTGTGGCACCCAACCTCCCTACCTATGGGGAAAGGCGGGGCTAAAGCGCTTTGGATCGCGAGATCATGATTCTAGAGAGACAGACTAACATCATTTAATGATACTAGCGGTACAGCCACGGCTCCGCCCGTGGCGTTAGCTCTGCGTTGCCCATAGCAGTAGTATGTAAATACCTGGTATGGTACTGTAGTACTGGTAGTGTGCTGTGATGTACCACTCTGAACATAAGTGTACGGACCACAGTGCGGGGCGGTACCGACCCAGGAAAAGTACGTTTTTGTTTTCCCGGGTTGTTTGATTTGATGGTGTATGGAAGGGCTTCTGATCCGGAGGTGGTGCCTTATCATCCCCGGGTGCGGTGAGACATCGACCATGAACCCCACCCACACCTGAAACTAGCCAAAGTGGGGTTGGCGTTTCTAACCTTGCGGGGCGGAATACACCCGGGGAGTGTCCGTTTTCGTTCCCGGGCTGTTGGAGTTGTACGTGTATGAAAGTATTTATGATCCGGGGATGAGACCATATCGTCCCCGGGTGTCTCGCTGGCTACGTGAGTCTCAGACAAGCATTTATCAGCCGATGGGGGTGGGTTTCCTCACCGTGTGGGGCGGTGTCGACCCGGGGGATCGCCGGTTTTGTCCCCGGTTGGTCGGGAGTTGTAGAAATTTGGAGGAATTTATTATCAAGGGATGGGACCATATCCTCCCCGGGAGTGGCGGAACCTCGATTGCTGTACGAAGTATTCAGCACTAATCTTCTAGAAAGAGCCAGTAACCTCTGGCACTTTTTTCGCCAACCGCGATTGTAATTCAAAATTGTAAGTCAGCAGGATGGCTGGCTAGGTTGCTGTTAGAACTGCCTCGAGATTGTGTCACGGCCACAGTTCGGCGCGGCATGAAGCCCGGCGTTGTGCTGCTGCTGCTGCTGCTGCTGTGTTCTGCTGTTGCTGCTGCTGTGCTGCTGGTTCTTCTGCGGATTGCTGTGAATCTGCCGATGTTGTGATAGGATGCAATGTCGTCGTTTAATTCCGCCGCAGAGCACTATTGCAATGAACCAACAAGGTGCCTGTTTCTCAATCTGAAACGCAATACCGCAATAGAGCCAGAACATGCTGCCCCGGGGACCGGCTCGAGGAACGGCTCGGTATTGTCGACAGCTCTGAGCGTCGGCTATGGCGCGACGCAACGCGATGCGACACGAGACCTGGTGTTCTACTGGCTGTGGCACCCAGCCTCCCTATCCATGGGGCAAGGCGGGGCTGAAGCGCTCTGGATCGTGCTACCCAATTACAGACAGACTGACAGATTATCAGCTGTTATATGATACCATTAGAGTTACGTAAACCTGTGTCGGTCGTTAGTTGTGAGTGGACCGTATGACAGCTCTTTTTTGTGACGAACGGCCCAACTTTCGACCGACAGCTCTTCGAAGTACTGCTGTACCAGGTAGTTGATTTTAATATTTGAAAAAATACGTCAGCTGTGAGTAGGTTTATATGCTTTGTCACTTTCCACTTTTTGCTGACAATAGCACGACTGACTGGTAGTCGCAACGGCGACACTGAGCTTCGACTGACAATGCAGGCAGAACATCACGACACCAAGACAATATCACCGGTGGAAGAGGAGAGGTCCTGCTCTGCTCTGCTGTTCTGCCTGCCTGACTGCTGCTGCTACTGCTGCTGCTGCTGCTGCTGCTGCTGTTCTTCTGATGGCTCTGTGTCAGCATCTGCCGTGACTTGCGAACGCGGAACCTACCACTTACGTACAAGTTTCTGTACGGTGAGTAAGTACGTCGGGAGCAACTGTACTGACAAATGCTTCTGCACTACTGTAGTAGAAAGTGATATCCGAGTAGAAATTGGTGCCAGAAATGCGCCAGGACGCGCGAGGGGGGCTGAGGGTGGCGACGCGCTCGGGCACGAGCGGCGCATCGAATGCTACGCAGGTCACGCGCCCTAGAGATGGAGAAAAGCTTCGACCGACGATGGATCGTTACTTGACGATGAATTACATTTAGCCTGCAGACAACTTCTCTACTCGTATGGTCGGCTGCATGCTTGGTGGCGGTCGGTATGGGCGGGATACGAAAGGTTAGGGTTAGGGTCACGATCACGAGTTGGCGCGAAAGGTACTGCTGTATGGCTATAGCGAGTGTGTGAGCCAGGTAGGCGGAGTACATGGATGGGCAGGTGTGCTGGGTGTCGGCTCCGGAGTCATGGCCCGCGAAGGGCGCACAGCAGCCTCAGCAGCCGTTGAATGCGCAAGCAGCTGGTTGCGAACTCTCGGCGAAATATTGATTTCGCCAGGAATTTGGACGGGGCCTTTCTTGGCATCGTCAGTCAATCTGAGACCAGCGTGGTTCGTAATAATCAGATCGGAAACAGAAACGGAAGAAGCATTGATGGCCTCACGGTCGCAAGCCAAAACAAGTGATTCTAAGCAAAGTAATGTGGCACTAAACTGGCTCGGAGGCAGGAGAGAGCCATCTCCCCGCAGCATCGCCAACTTGCTGAATTGAGGCGAGGCTGGACGGAGAAAGGGGGCCGACTCCTGTAGTTCCGGGGCAGCTGGTATCGCATCATGCAATTTGTTAATGCGGGGATGGGCCAGACTGCTTCGAAGCGTCTCCTATCATAGAATACTCCATGATATATGAGGTGGGGTTGGCCGCATCACCCGTCAAGCTTGCATCGGCATGCAGGTTCGAGCGAATGACCAGGGTAACATCGTACGAGTGGGCAGCGGTATGCTCACGTAAGGGAGAGTTTGGGGTGGGATCGATCAAGCATGAAGCTGAGTGCTCCTGCAGGTGAGTATCTGGGCTACGAGTACGAGCCCTCGTTGGAAAAACTGCGACGGGTCTTGAAATAGCTATGATTGGGGCGAAGCTTCGGTCGAGCGCCGAACATTCAGTCGGGGATGGGAGCTGCCCATCTGCAGCAGGTGTAAGGTGAAATCTATCGCAATCATCGCAGTCAGTGCCTGCAGTGGAAGCTGCTACTGAAGTGACTACGCGAGGCGCGCTAGGGAATCGGAGGATATCTGGGTCGCTCGCACGGTCAGGCTCGCGGGTATATGGGGGCGGGGGTAATGGCAAGAAGCTTAAAAAACCTGGGAAACAAATTAACGACACACGAATGCTGTGCTGTTTGGCGTCGGCAAATCGAGCTGGCGCACGCCCACGGGTGACCGAGCGTGAGACCAGGGTCGATCGAGCCGACGACGCTGCGTGTTATGATATAACCAAAGCTACGTAGCAGGATACGATAGCATATTACGGGGCAGACCCGACTACTGTGCAGATTGGTGGAAAGTTACTCTTGCATCACTGACAAACGTGTTGGTATATTAATACCTTGCCTTGCGGCGCTCCGGAGGAACTCTGGGTCTAGGGCAACTCATCCAGAAAAGTATGAACATAACGTCTCCACGAAATTAAAGGGGAAACGGGGATACTATGACATATACCACCTGGCAAAACATGTGCACATCATGCAATATCTAGATGATACATATCCCACTTGGGCAAACGTGTGTCCAAGATCTAGAAAATTGAGATCCCACCCAAATATAATTAAACGTGTGCGCAAGATCATAACCTGGTAAACGTATAATAGGTGTAAGAGGTAGATCACGCAGGTTCCACCCAGGCAAACATATGTGCAAGAGCGAGATCGTACGGTTCGACATTCGCAGTCTCTAGCAATTCGATAGTCTCGCTATCAGGATCCGTAGGGGCACGTGGCTGGACGTATGACGTTATCGAACAGTTTTTTCTAGTCCGCCTATGTTAAAACGTACCACAACAGCAGTAATATAACAACCCCCCCGCGGGAAAAAGGTTCGGTACAAGTACACGCATGTGCTAGATCTTGCAGATAATACAGAGCCAACCTGTCGAAATGTGTAAGGGCTACATTATACAGATCCCCTCCAGGAAACAATATCTATAGTATCTCCTGCACATCATATGTTTCAGGGATTCACAGCCTACCCAAAAGTAGCTAGGTAACCTGTAGAAATCTGGTATGTTCGAGGTGTGAACTGTTTCACTCGTGCACTTGGCAATGAAAACCGTTCGTGTATCCCCGACTTGCGAGACAACGCAACTCCGGGAGCGAGGACGAGGGCGGCGGGAACACCTGCATGCATGCTAATCCAGCCACCCATACTAAGGGAAAACTGATATTAGTTTGGCGCTAAACAGGATTAACCGTTTGCCCTGATGTCGCTCGCATACCCCTACCAAGCCGTTACGGTCAAGGCCGTTAGGTTGAACGCCGACCGCGGAACCTATGTGCATATTTTATTGTGTCAAAATGACACACCGTGCTCTTCACTCTGAGAACAACCACGGAGCTTGCGGAATCCTTGTATGCTCAACTGGGTACCAGTCACTACATTAACCTTGACTTCTTAGTTGACGTTGGCGAAGTCATTGGCATGGATAGTACCCGGGGTCCGTCAAACTCAACGCCCACTTCTCTGGTTTTCACACATATACGTGATGTAGACTGTGCTCAAGTTGCCTGTTCCTCCATGGCCTAGGACATCAGGCCTGTATTTTCAGTAGGCTCCACGGACGCCATGGGTTCAATCCTGCGACGGCTGAACAATAGCAGGCCGAACCCCGTGGCCTTTTCTCCGCCAGGATACTGCTGTACGGGACGCACTGATGCCGGCGCTATCATTGCCGCAGCCCGAGGAATTCTGCCAAGGCCAGCCCGTCGGTTACAATTTCAACGAAGTGTGTCACGACCTCGCCATTGGGATCGTCCGGTATGGCACCCTTGGTAGAGAGCACAGCCAGCATTTGTTTTCTTCGGGGAAGGGAGACGGAGGGGAGATGCAAGGGTCTCGCTCGCAGGATTCTCCTCCCTCGCATGACACACTCTACCTCTGATCGACCAATTTTCAAGTGATGCAAGCCCCTCCGAACATCGAAAGCGGCAATACTTCGTACCGGTAAAAGTTTAGACCACCGACAACATTGCAGTAGTCTCCGTTCAAATTCCTGATTATCCTTGAAAATATCTACTATAGACCGGCCAACACACCAACTCTCTCCTCCATCCTTGCGAAGCGTGGCATGGACTTCCCTCCTTCTGTACGGTTACCGGGTACGTCTCATCCCACTCACCGCTCTTTTTTCGAGGGGGATCGTCTTGCTGCATTACGATAGCTTTTACTCGTCGTTCGTTTGCACATAGTTCGTCACATGTGTCACCCTTTGTTTTAAACACACTTGTACTGTAGTGCCTACTTGGTCAATTCGTCGTGTGACTATTGATAATCTGTCTTCCGTACTACTGGAAGCTACAGTATCTTCCGTGTAACTCGACCGTGATATATTCATGCATTGTTTGTCCAACGAACATATCACTCCGTACGGGAAGGATTGAAAGGTCTACTGTAGTATTTGCAGTCTGCCTGGTATGCAGTATGCCCATGTAAACTACGGTGATATGATTCACATACGAGTATTGTAGGAGAGGATGATACTGGGAAACGGCAGCATTCTAATGGATAGATATACTGAGGTGGTGTGTTGTCAGTATTTCAGTATCCCGGTGGATGCATGCCTGCTACGGTATGTTATGTTTTGGATTGGTTCTGATGGGATACGCCCATCACAATTCACAACTATTCAATTCAATCTACAATTTACAATTTGTAACTACCGTGATTTTCTTCATCTTCTACTTGTTCTACCTCGGTTCTTTGCTCGACACCTCCACCTGAACCCGCTCCCATGGTCTGATTCAACGACCTTCGTGAGCCTGACCAACCCAGTAATAGAGTGCTTGTTTATGCTAGCAGGTTGGATGGCTCTGATTCACGGGTGCTTTTCGCGTTACCTCGCGAACGAGGATCGCTGCAGATGAGACCGCTTGCTGCCTGCTGCCGAGATCATGTGCGGTCACAGTTCCATTAGAGCTGCTGCCTTCGACATTTGCAGCGCCGTATAATAGGTAGACTGTAGGCGACCGCGTACTTGTGAAGCTGTAGCGGTGTGCGTGATATGGGAAGCATGAGCTGCGAACTGCGACCACCTTGGGATGTCCCGTCGTATTGAACAGTTCCGATGTATGGTGCATTGGTATGAATATGTGTCATATACCAGGCTATATTTATCGACGGTATATTAATATGATCGTTACTATCCAATCCCCCCCCCCCCCCCCCCCCCCCCAAATAAACAAAAAAGGAGGACGTAGCGGCGCCTCCTACAAAACTCAGATCATAAAAAAAACAAGCTGACGCCCACTACGTCCGCCGGAAAGCGTCAACGTCAAACTATGATTTGAATGACGTGCATCCTGACTCCATGGCCACAAATGCATTGCCCACGTTCCCCCGTTCGAATTCAAGACGCAAAATAAACGAAACAATGTGCTGCAGCTAGTCATAGCCCCCCCCCCGCCCAAAACCAAGAAAGTAAGTAGAATGCAGGGGCGTCTGATACACAGCGCAGATCAGATAAAACCATGCTGCCTTCTACCACGTCCGCTGGAAGGCGTCAACGTCAACCATATGTTGAATGACGTGCATCCTCACTTCATGGCTACATATGCATTGTCCACGCTCACACGTTCAAATTAAAGACAAACAGAACATTTTTGTACCGCGTCTCGAGAAGCCCCCCCTCGCCCCTCCCCCGCCCCGAGGAAAAAAAGCAAAATAGGACTCAGCGGTGCCTCCTATGAAACACAGATCATATACTCGTAAAGCCATGCTGAAGACCTCAACCACGTCCGCTGCAAGGCATAAAAGTAAAGCTACGATTTGAATGACGTACCTTAATGACTCCATGGCCGCAATTTCATTACCCACGCTAACCCCAACACGAAAGGGCCATGAAGGCACCCCCTACATAAATAGTCTTAAATGTAAGCAATCAGAACTCGCAGAGGGCCTTTACTACCACCGCCGTAATTGCTTTATTTCCCTTCCCGCCAAAAATGGATATCGCATTCTCCATGCAGTTCGCGCGCCGGCACTGCCTGCTTGCCTGCACCAGCAGCGCCGAGGGCAACCGAGACCTTGTACTGGGTATCATCCTTGAACATTCGGAACAGGGTGTACCCACCGTTGTCCACGCCATGCTCGCGTTGGCGATCGAGGACATCCTGTTCGAACGACGCTGGGGGGGGGGTGGGACAACACCGGCAAGAAAAAAGAGGCGCGGAGTCTGTGCGCTGCAACATATCCTGCGAAGCCTCAATATTGCGGTGTATTGGTCGAACATTTCGTAAGACTGGGAACTGTCAGCATCAGTCGGTAGATATCATACTCACCGCGCAGTCAGTCTACTGGGTTTCATTAGTGTACTGGTCGTGTTTCTCTCTCTTCTTCCTTTCCTCTCCCCTCTCGAAGGTCGTGCCCGTGAGTTTCAGCGTGAACATTGGCGTGTTTGCTTGGCTGGCATAAACTCAGATGTGAGCCCCATCACTGTAATGCGTACCTCCAGGTATACTACGAGTATATTTATACCATGGATTGATTGATTCATGCCTTGCATGTTGTATATACGTTCTACATTTCCGCGTTTGTACTACGTATACTTTACCAGCGCGCCGTGCCTCCTTGTAATCGTACGAATGTATTATTGATAATAATAGTATCATTACCTCTGGCGTTTGCTGGTGCCAGGCACCTGGTACATACTGGTACAAGGTGCTGGTGGTGCCAGGTAAGGATGGTACCATGTATTGGTTCCAGTACCTGCCTAACAATAGTATACGCTAGGAGGTACCTGGTATACCAGTACCTGGTATATGGGATACACAGTAACACCCTGTGAGAACGCCCCGCGGGGGATACATACGTTTTGTGGAAAATGACATATCGGGGCGTTCTCAGGGGTAGGGGAGCGGTCTTAGCACAAAACACACACACACCCGGGCGCAAAGTCCCCGAGGGGATGGTCTATTTCCTCCTGTCCGGGGCACCCGCCGTACACACACCCATACGGCACTTTGGCGTTGCACACTGCCGGACCTGTGAAAGATCAACCCGTATGCTACGACGTAGTCCGCAGCAGTACCGAGATGGTGCTCGGTTTTAAGTTGATGGCACGGTTTCAATGTGAAAATATAATACCAAAGGCGGGAGCAGCCACAGCCACGACAACAACAACAACAGCACCAATCTCACAGTACCAACTTTGCCGGAAATAATGCCTTGGATTTTTCTGTGATCGAGCCATGGTTCGACGAAAAAAACAAAGCGAGAAACCAAACACCCCAGGGCGAAGTTATATATAGGGGGGCCAGGAAAGAAAACATAGAAAAACAATGGTCGCTGTACCCCGGGGCGTTCTCAAAGTGTTTGGGCTTCACCGGCGATGTCGGTTAGGTGAGGGGCGTTGTCATGGAGGGGGGGGGGTGTACTCCATGTCGTACACAGCCGTAGTCTTATGACCATAGACCCTCGCATCCCTACAATGCCAGGACGGAGCACGTTGGGTTTTTACCAACCAGGCAGACATTGCTTGCACCAAGCGCGAAGCGCCGTGAGGTATTGGGCGAGTCGCGTGGAGGGTGAGCTGTATTCTGCTAAGAACCGCCTGTGAGGCGGACTTGCATATGGACGACAACCTCCAATGAATTGATTTAATTTCTGGTGTGGCCACTTCTAGAGACAGCAATGGGTATTACTATGTATCTGCCTCATGGGTGCCTTACCATATACACACTACGTGATACGATCATTCCCCCTGTGCGGAGTTGAGGTTCTCAACCCCGTACAAATGATCTAACAAGACCGCCAGCCTTGGTGACCGCCGAAAAACAAAAACAAAAACGGTGCCCTGGTTGTCTAGCTCACGCAGTGAGGGGCGTGTTCAACAGCGTCGTTGCCAACCGACGCCAACCCAACCTATAACTATATGGTTGTTATGAAGGGGGGCGTGCTCGAAGGATTTTTACGGAATATATGAGCACATGCCTGAGATACTATAGTAGGCAGTAGTCGATTTCGCAGTATTAGTACTGTAATACGTACGTATAATACGGCCTACCAATATGTCGCGTTCTCCTTGTACCTGGTGCATGTTTTGGATCGACTATTGAGGAACAAAAACCAGGTATCTACTGTAGTATGTACACATAATATCACGTAGCCCTCTTTGCTGTTGTGCCGGACACAGGGCACACAACATAACGTATCCCTGCACTGCCCAACAAAGACAATTATTTGCAGGGTGATGTGCGATGTACCGGCGGATCGGACTACAGTATAGGCCCGTTAATAAGAAACTCCTATTTGGGGTGAGCCTCATATTCTCATTTGTTGCTCGAGGCCAGGTCACTTTCTTATATCACACTTCTTATCCACCGAAGGCATTGAAACGTGTTTTTCTTTTATGATTTTTTGTTATTAATTCCAGATATTCGGAAAGGGCGACCCTTGCCTCGAAGTTTCAGTGGCCGTGTGTGCTGGGAGGGTCACACGAAGATTGCAACCTGCAGCCACCAGCAACAAACTGCCGAGGTATAATCGTACATAGTTTGGAAGCGAAACACAATGTAGTCAATCGAAATTCAGCAGTACGCACTTCATTCATGCAGGCCATCAACCCGACCCGCACCGTCCCGTACAGTATACCTCCGCGCTGTCACTGAATTCAAATAATCCTTAGTCGCCATAATGTACAGCAGTATACCATATTTTATTACATGGGAACATAGTAATCAGGACCACATGTGATTCGTAAAAATACTGGAATATATAGGTTTTTGTACATGTCAATGGGTCCTGATTACCATGGTTCCCCGTAATATATATACATACCAGTACTGTAGAGGTACAGTACAGTACTGCACTGCTGTACATATACAGTGCATACAGTTTACTACACGTTTATTGATTAACCTCGGACCGTATGTTGCTCTTCATTATATTTCTCTTTCTTACATTGGTCGTCAAACCCAGGTCTCCTTTTAGGGCTGGTTTCTTAAGTTCGGTCAAAACGTGAGATTTATTTTCGTATCGGGTACTTTCTTATTGACGGATCCATATTGTATATAAACACACTGGACAGGGCGCATCACGGGCACTTGCTACTTGCACAAACACTGCTGTACGGGGGGACTGTTGTAGTTATCAGAACCCACGATTAACTCAATAACAATACGAGTACGAGTACGTCGCCCTGATTTATACCAGAAGCACATCTACTCCTGACTACGTACGTACTACACGTATGTTCGCTCTATATTTGTAACTCATGGTAATGCCAATCTGGACGGAAATGTAGGGGCCGTTATGATATACACATGAATATCAAATGGTGTTTACATTTTCGACTACGTACAACAGTCATAGATTTTTCTACTCGGTGTGCCTCGTTCGTTTCACCTGCACGTTGATGCCTGCGACGATCGCCGACTGGCGCATTCCACATTTCGAGTCTTTCTATGGATCCGCCCTATCCTATGCCTTGCGTGGGCGGCATCATAGTCTCTAGCGTTGATCTGCGCGGCGTAGCGCCACCCCCTTCCTCCTGCGGCCAGCGTGATGATCCCGGCCTTGTTTATCAACCTCTGCCCCATTCCACGCTATAAAATCCCCGGTTCGAGCTCGTTTCTCCGAAGCACGAAGGCGTGGTCGAGCGTCGCATTGGTGTGATGCTTGGGCTTGCGATGACATCTTGCCTGGAGGCCCCTCGTCTGTTCGGTGGCGTGCCGATGCCGCCGACAGGGCCTCTCTGGGCGGAAGCGTGTGCCTTCCCATCCGACGTCCTCAACATGACGGCGAGGGTGAGGGACAGGTCGGACATGCTCTCCCCGTATCATAAATTTCACGGCGGGGCACCATTCCCCCGGCTGCTTCCCTTCCTAAAACCTGGTTCCTACCACGTGCCGCGGACGAGCAAGGCAGGGCCGAAGATCGGAGGCTTGTTTCGTGTTTGAACAGCGACAGCAACCACGAGTCGGACTGCTACAAGGTCCTGCTTCTGTCCGGCCGCAGATCGCACTCTCGAGATGTCACTTGTGAGCACCCGACGGAGGAGTTCATTGGGCTGCTGCCTGCGGCGTGGGGAGACGGACCCCCGGCGCCGTCGCCCCCGCTGGGAGTGCCGGAACCCCTGGAAGGGACGGGAGTATAGATCGAGCTGCCGCCACCACCGCCGCCAGCGCCTTCCCCACTGCCGCCAACACCAGCGCAAGCGTTGTCGCCACCTCCGCCAGCGCCAGTGCCAGTATCAGCGCAACCACCACTAGTGCCAGCGCCATCGCTACCACCGTCAGCACCAGCGCCAGCGTTATCACCACCGCCGCCAGTGCCAGCGCCAGCATCAGTGTCACCGCATCCGCCTCAACCACCGCTGAAATTGCTTTTGACATCGCTGCAGACGCCGCCGCCCCTACCGCCATTGCCGACGATGCCGTCAGCGCTGGCACAGCAGCAGCAGCAGGCGTCAACGCGGCAGCAGTTTTCACAGCGCGCCATCCGGGAGCTGGGATCGTACAACAACCCGGGACCGGAGGAGAGCGAAATACAGCGTGGGCGGACGAGAAGTGAGACCGCGCGCCATCAGGGGGGTGCGGGGCATGGGCTGTTGTCTCTGATGGCGGCGCGGGAGGGTATCGGTCACGTACTCTCTCTCACCAAGCTCCACCGCACCGACCCCCCCCCTGCCCACATGCCCGGCGAACGAGCTTTCGACGCCGAACTCGTATGGCGAAGCGTGTGCCGACGAGTATTCAGACATCTGGCGCCAAGCAATGGGGAAGGAGTACGGTGGACTAGCGTAGCAACCAGAAGGGCTCAACATCATCTCAAGGAAGTGGGTGTACGCATGGGAGACGAACGAGCATGGCGACGTGGTACGGGCCAAGGCGAGACTGGTGGCAAGGGTGAAGGTATTTAATGGTTTGAGACTTTTGCTCCGACACCTGCAGCGTCCTGCATTCGTTTGTTGGGTGCCCTTGCTTGCGTGTTGAACTTGAACTTATGTCACTTCGATGCCGAGCAAACGTTCGTCTAGTCGAGCCTTGATGAGGATGTTTTCATGCTCTTGCCACAGGCTGCGGAGATATGTCTGGTGAAGTAGTACGATTGAACCGAAGTCTCTACGGCCTGAAGTAGGCGTCGAGATCATGGCAAAGCCACCTTGTTACTCCCATGAAGAGTTTTGGATTCAAGCAGTGCCTTGCTGATGCGTGCGTCATACGACTGATCGAGTCTGGTTATGTGACCATAGTAACAGTAGTACATGTGGATGATATATTTGCGGTGAGAGAGAAGAGTAGGTGTGACCAGTTCTGCGACGACCTGAACCGCCTTGTCCCGATCAACAGCCTGGGCGAGTTGAAGTGGTATGCAGACTGCCGTTTTGTAAAGGATTTGGAGGCTGGAACTTTGACGGTTTCGCAACAAGCTTTCGCCGTAAACACCGAGACTAAGTTTGGGGTGTGTTCTAGTAGGGCGACCCCCCTCCCAACCGACCTAAAGCTCGAGAATTTTCACGAGGATGAACCCCAGGGTGACTGGCCTTTTCGCGAGCTTGTGGGCTGCTTGATGTGGCTTGCGAACCAAACCAGACTGGACGTCGCGAACGCGGTAAGGGTGGTAGTCGGATACTCTAACTGGCCGAACGAGGTTCACTGGAAACCTGCGATTGGTATGTTGCGTGTTTTGTACGAGTGATTTTGGTATTCCGTTTGAGAGGGGAGGTGGGCTTCACATGGTAGCTTTTGCGGACACGATCTATGCTGGCAAGGCCACCGATAGGAGACCTGTTTCGGGTGGGGCTGTGATGTGTGCGGGTGAAAGTGAATGTTGGTTTTCGATGGCAGAAATGCGTCACGCTTTCTACCACTGAAGCGGAGTACGTTGCACTCGCGGACACCATTAGGGCAGCAATGTTTTTGAGGTAGGTGTGGTGCGTTATCTTTCCAGATATTGGTGCGTCGTGCATAGCGGTGTTCGAGGATAACGGTGGGGCGAGGCATCTGGCACAGAACCCAGTGGGCACGTCGAACTCGAAGCACATCGACGTGTGAGACAATGTTTTGAGAGAGCTTGTATTTCGGGGAGAGTTTGCCATTGTCCATGTGCCCACTAAGGAGAAACACGCGGACTTCCTGACAAAGCCACTCAACAGATATTTTGTTTGCTTTCACCGAAACTTTCTGATGAATATCTGATCGGCTTTCGAGCTGGGTGGATTTATTACTTAATTTCAGAGTCGATTTCAATGATGATACCGTCTGGTCTGGCCGCCTGGTCTGGTGGTTCGGAGAATACCTTGTACGGCATTGGTATTTTTTATTGAGGATTTTTCAGGTATTGAGAATCATGCACGTGTATTGGTTTTGAAGTAGATACTACTGCGCAGATATACTGCATCGTCTCTGCTTCATTCAGCCGAATACCGTAACATCGAGAAAGCTGTAATGTTCAAAGGGATGTTCGTTAGGGTATACCTGTACCGGGGGTATGTATATTGCGCGTACCGGTTTCACCGAAGTGTCGGGTACCGGCATCGAAAAAGTCCTGAACTTACCAAGGGTCCCCGAAAAAAGAAATCCGACACCACACTCCAAATTACATTTTTGCGAAACCAAATCTAAAGGGGGGGGTGTAAAACAAATGATTTAGGCACCCTCCGGCATATAGGGGGGTACATTCCATACTAAATCCTAAATAAACGAAAGCAGACCACCCATAAACCGCAGTACCATACTATTTCCTATATATACCAACTCCATACTAAAACATATATAAACCAATAGCAAGGGATGTTGGTGAATCGTCCCCGCATTCCCAAGGGTAGGCAAGGCCTTCTAGACAATACAACATCACCCAGTGTTTCTGCTTGTAGCTGAACGAAGAAAGAGCATAGACACGGCCGAGAGCATGAGTACCGTCGATGCCGAGGAAGCAAGCACAGCAGCGCCGTTCACTGCTCAGGGTTGGTTGCAGCGTCTCTGCAGCAAGAGTTCAAGTAACGCTGAAAGCGGTGGGCACGACGTGTGGGTTTTCTGCTGCGGCCATGATTTCGGGGATGGGTCGACGCTTGACGCGGCATTGGCTCGAGAGCACGAGCTTTCCAAGGAGCACCAACGGTGAGTGGCAACGCTACTGGGTCGAATATGTCGTGACACTGTTGCCTGCGGCGTGGGATTATTTGTGTTTCGATGTCTCGGTATGGCCGGTATGGCCCGAACGGCCTGGACATGCTTCAAAGCTCGCACTCTGACCCTCGTAAGTATCATAAATCACGATATGTTGACTCGGTTGACTCGCAACAAATGTGCTCCTATTATAGAAGGCTCGCAAAGGCTGCCTTCTTGCTGGAGTTTCAAGCTCGTACAAAACTCGTACATAAATACCGGTCCTCCGCAATGAAATGTCGGGTTGGCCGTAAGCTTCTAGACCCATCAAGACCAGACTGCTTCGAAGCGTCTCCTATCATAGAATACTCCATGATATATGAGGTGGGGTTGGCCGCATCACCCGTCAAGCTTGCATCGGCATGCAGGTTCGAGCGAATGACCAGGGTAACATCGTACGAGTGGGCAGCGGTATGCTCACGTAAGGGAGAGTTTGGGGTGGGATCGATCAAGCATGAAGCTGAGTGCTACTGCAGGTGAGTATCTGGGCTACGAGTACGAGCCCTCGTTGGAAAAACTGCGACGGGTCTTGAAATAGCTATGATTGGGGCGAAGCTTCGGTCGAGCGCCGAACATTCAGTCGGGGATGGGAGCTGCCCATCTGCAGCAGGTGTAAGGTGAAATCTATCGCAATCATCGCAGTCAGTGCCTGCAGTGGAAGCTGTTACTGAAGTGACTACGCGAGGCGCGCTAGGGAATCGGAGGATATCTGGGTCGCTCGCACGGTCAGGCTCGCGGGTATATGGGGGCGGGGGTAATGGCAAGAAGCTTAAAAAAACTTGGGAAACAAATTAACGACACACGAATGCTGTGCTGTTTGGCGTCGGCAAATCGAGCTGGCGCACGCCCACGGGTGACCGAGCGTGAGACCAGGGTCGATCGAGCCGACGACGCTGCGTGTTATGATATAACCAAAGCTACGTAGCAGGATACGATAGCATATTACGGGGCAGACCCGACTACTGTGCAGGTTGGTGGAAAGTTACTCTTGTATCACTGACAGACGTGTTGGTATATTAATACCTTGCCTTGCGACGCTCCGGAGGAACTCTGGGTCTAGGGCAACTCATCCAGAAAATTATGAATATAACGTCTCCACGAAATTAAAGGGGAAACGGGGATACTATGACATATACCACCTGGCAAAACATGTGCACATCATGCAATATCTAGATGATACATATCCCACTTGGGCAAACGTGTGTCCAAGATCTAGAAAATTGAGATCCCACCCAAATATAATTAAACGTGTGCGCAAGATCATAACCTGGTAAACGTATAATATGTGTAAGAGGTAGATCACGCAGGTTCCACCCAGGCAAACATATGTGCAAGAGCGAGATCGTACGGTTCGACATTCGCAGTCTCTAGCAATTCGATAGTCTCGCTATCAGGATCCGTAGGGGCACCCGCTTGCTGCCTGCTGCCGAGATCATGTGCGGTCACAGTTCCATTAGAGCTGCTGCCTTCGACATTTGCAGCGCCGTATAATAGGTAGACTGTAGGCGACCGCGTACTTGTGAAGCTGTAGCGGTGTGCGTGATATGGGAAGCATGAGCTGCGAGCTGCGACCACCTTGGGATGTCCTGTCGTATTGAACAGTTCCGGTATATGGCGCATTCGTATGAATATGTGTCATATACCAGGCTATATTTATCGACGGTATATTAATATGATCGTTACTATCCAATATGCTTGTGTTTTGATCATGTCCAAATGGACCTTCACATCTAAGTCTGTTTAATAATATGTTTTTAACACCGGCTACTCACGAGAGCCATCCTACTTTCCGCTGCCGCGCGATCGTCCCACGCCCCCTCCCATACAGAACGCCCTCGGTGTTCCCCGCGAAAGAAGGGGCGCCGCGTCCAAACTCGGCGAGCAGGGGGGCTCGCAGGGTGTGCTCCCGGGCGTGACAAATAATCACTATCACTATCCTTCCTTTGGGTCAGTAGTAGAGAGCTCGAGGCTGAAGGTCAGAAGCGTGGGTCCACCCCCCACTTTCTCTGCTTTGTTGCATTATTGTTTTGGGTGGGGTGAACTGGTGAGTAGGTGGGTGGGTGGGTGGGTGGGCTCGTAGAGGGTGGTTGGGAAAGGGGTTGGGTTGGTGGGTGGGTGATGAGGGTGGCTGGACGTATGACGTTATCGAACAGTTTTTTCTAGTCCGCCTATGTTAAAACGTACCACAACAGCAGTAATATAACAACCCCCCCGCGGGAAAAAGGTTCGGTACAAGTACACGCATGTGCTAGATCTTGCAGATAATACAGAGCCAACCTGTCGAAATGTGTAAGGGCTACATTATACAGATCCCCTCCAGGAAACAATATCTATAGTATCTCCTGCACATCATATGTTTCAGGGATTCACAGCCTACCCAAACGTAGCTAGGTAACCTGTAGAAATCTGGTATGTTCGAGGTGTGAACTGTTTCACTCGTGCACTTGGCAATGAAAACCGTTCGTGTATCCCCGACTTGCGAGACAACGCAACTCCGGGAGCGAGGACGAGGGCGGCGGGAACACCTGCATGCATGCTAATCCAGCCACCCATACTAAGGGAAAACTGATATTAGTTTGGCGGTAAACAGGATTAACCGTTTGCCCTGATGTCGCTCGCATACCCCTACCAAGCCGTTACGGTCAAGGCCGTTAGGTTGAACGCCGACCGCGGAACCTATGTGCATATTTTATTGTGTCAAAATGACACACCGTGCTCTTCACTCTGAGAACAACCACGGAGCTTGCGGAATCCTTGTATACTCAACTGGGTACCAGTCACTACATTAACCTTGACTTCTTAGTTGACGTTGGCGAAGTCATTGGCATGGATAGTACCCGGGGTCCGTCAAACTCAACGCCCACTTCTCTGGTTTTCACACATATACGTGATGTAGACTGTGCTCAAGTTGCCTGTTCCTCCATGACCTAGGACATCATGCCTGTATTTTCAGTAGGCTCCACGGACGCCATGGGTTCAATCCTGCGACGGCTGAACAATAGCAGGCCGAACCCCGTGGCCTTTTCTCCGCCAGGATACTGCTGTACGGGACGCACTGATGCCGGCGCTATCATTGCCGCAGCCCGAGGAATTCTGCCAAGGCCAGCCCGTCGGTTACAATTTCAACGAAGTGTGTCACGACCTCGCCATTGGGATCGTCCGGTATGGCACCCTTGGTAGAGAGCACAGCCAGCATTTGTTTTCTTCGGGGAAGGGAGACGGAGGGGAGATGCAAGGGTCTCGCTCGCAGGATTCTCCTCCCTCGCATGACACACTCTACCTCTGATCGACCAATTTTCAAGTGATGCAAGCCCCTCTGAACATCGAAAGCGGCAATACTTCGTACCGGTAAAAGTTTAGACCACCGACAACATTGCAGTAGTCTCCGTTCAAATTCCTGATTATCCTTGAAAATATCTACTATAGACCGGCCAACACACCAACTCTCTCCTCCATCCTTGCGAAGCGTGGCATGGACTTCCCTCCTTCTGTACGGTTACCGGGTACGTCTCATCCCACTCACCGCTCTTTTTTCGAGGGGGATCGTCTTACTGCATTACGATAGCTTTTACTCGTCGTTCGTTTGCACATAGTTCGTCACATGTGTCACCCTTTGTTTTAAACACACTTGTACTGTAGTGCCTACTTGGTCAATTCGTCTTGTGACTATTGATAATCTGTCTTTCGTACCACTGGAAGCTACAGTATCTTCCGTGTAACTCGACCGCGATATAATCATGCATTGTTTGTCCAACGAACATATCACTCCGTACGGGAAGGATTGAAAGGTCTACTGTAGTATTTGCAGTCTGCCTGGTAAGCAGTATGCTCATGTAAACTACGGTGATATGATTCACGTACGAGTATTGTAGGAGAGGTTGATACTGGGAAACGGCAGCATTCTAATGGATATATATACTGAGGTGGTGTGTTGTCAGTATTTCAGTATCCCGGTGGATGCATGCCCGCTACGGTATGTTATGTTTTGGATTGGTTCTGATGGGATACGCCCATCACAATTCACAACTATTCAATTCAATCTACAATTTACAATTTGTAACTACCGTAATTTTCTTCATCTTCTACTTGTTCTACCTTGGTTCTTTGCTCGACACCTCCACCTGAACCCGCTCCCATGGTCTGATTTAACGACCTACGTGAGCCTGACCAACCCAGTAATAGAGTGCTTGTTTATGCTAGCAGGTTAGATGGCTCTGATTCACGGGTGCTTTTCGCGTTACCTCGCGAACGAGGATCGCTGCAGACCCCCCCCCCCCCCCCCCCCCCAAAATAAACAAACAAAGCGAGGGACGTAAGCGGCGCCTTTCCTACAAAACTCAGATCATAAAAAAAACAAGCTGACGCCCACTACGTCCGCCGGAAAGCGTCAACGTCAAACTATGATTTGAATGACGTGCATCCTGACTCCATGGCCACAAATGCATTGCCCACGTTCCCCCGTTCGAATTCAAGACGCAAAATAAACGAAACAATGTGCTGCAGCTAGTCATAGCCCCCCCCCCGCCCAAAACCAAGAAAGTAAGTAGAATGCAGGGGCGTCTGATACACAGCGCAGATCAGATAAAACCATGCTGCCTTCTACCACGTCCGCTGGAAGGCGTCAACGTCAACCATATGTTGAATGACGTGCATCCTCACTTCATGGCTACATATGCATTGCCCACGCTCACACGTTCAAATTAAAGACAAACATAACACTTTTGTACCGCGCCTCGAGAAGCCCCCCCTCGCCCCTCCCCCGCCCCGAGGAAAAAAAAGAAAAATAGGACTCAGCGGTGCCTCCTATGAAACACAGATCATATACTCGTAAAGCCATGCTGAAGACCTCAACCACGTCCGCTGCAAGGCATAAAAGTAAAGCTACGATTTGAATGACGTACCTTAATGACTCCATGGCCGCAATTTCATTACCCACGCTAACCCCAACACGAAAGGGCCATGAAGGCACCCCCTACATAAATAGTCTTAAATGTAAGCAATCAGAACTCGCAGAGGGCCTTTACTACCACCGCCGTAATTGCTTTATTTCCCTTCCCGCCAAAAATGGATATCGCATTCTCCATGCAGTTCGCGCGCCGGCACTGCCTGCTTGCCTGCACCAGCAGCGCCGAGGGCAACCGAGACCTTGTACTGGTTATCATCCTTGAACATTCGGAACAGGGTGTACCCGCCGTTGTCCACGCCATGCTCGCGTTGGCGATCGAGGACATCCTGTTCGAACGACGCTGGGGGGGGGGTGGGACAACACCGGCAAGAAAAAAGAGGCGCGGAGTCTGTGCGCTGCAACATATCCTGCGAAGCCTCAATATTGCGGTGTATTGGTCGAACATTTCGTAAGACTGGGAACTGTCAGCATCAGTCGGTAGATATCATACTCACCGCGCAGTCAGTCTACTGGGTTTCATTAGTGTACTGGTCGTGTTTCTCTCTCTTCTTCCTTTCCTCTCCCCTCTCGAAGGTCGTGCCCGTGAGTTTCAGCGTGAACATTGGCGTGTTTGCTTGGCTGGCATAAACTCAGATGTGAGCCCCATCACTGTAATGCGTACCTCCAGGTATACTACGAGTATATTTATACTATGGATTGATTGATTCACGCCTTGCATGTTGTGTTTTTGTGTTGTGTCTACAGCCGTGCATAGTGGGTGCGATATGAGTGCGTTGTGTCACTCCATAGCCAAGGACCAGATACGAAAAAGTGGAGAAGACTGCTGCTGCTGCCACAAGTAAATGCCTTGTATAATGTCATAATGTGTGTCCGTATTGCATACATACCCGATTCCCAGGTATCGAGGCCGCACCGATCACCGCCGGTATTGTAGTCGAGGGAATACCGGTACCCGGGGTATATTAGGGTAGGCGTGCCGAACTTATCGAAGTGTCAAGTAACGGTATTGAAAACGTACCGAACTTACCGAAGTGTCAGGTACCGGTATCGAAACAATACCGAACTTACCGAAGTGTCGGGTACCGGTATTGAAAAAATACCGAACTTACCGAAGTGTCGGGTACCGGTATCGAGGCCACACCGAACTTACTGAAGTGTCGGGTACCGATATATACCGAGAAAATACCCCCGGTATACTTTGGAACGTACCATACCGAACATAGCCTCCGTACTTTTGTTTGCCAGGCAGATGACGAAGTTATAGCCAGTATGGCTTAGATTTTGATATTTAAAGTGGATATTAATTTGAATGAGTTCGCTTGAACTTCTGACATTCGGTACTTTGAATTTGCTTGAGGTTTTGGGATGTGCACCCTAGTACTACCAACATCACATTCGGTACGTGAATCTGGGATGTGTGCTATCGGTTCGGGATGATGGTTTATGGTTTTCGGGACGGCTATGAGGTGACCATGCTATGCTATTGTGATGCTTTATTGCCGTGATGTTCCTCCTGCAGTTCGTCATGCAGGGAGAATGTTACAGGGATAACCATTTGAGATTTCCCGAAAATTATAAGAAGTTTCCATTTTTTTTTGCCGTAGAATCACAAATAAAAACGAACAGCCCAGAATAAAGATACGTATCAAAACCAAAGCATTTTGCCCCACCGATTGACATGCCAAAACAGAAGGCCTGCTCAGTAACACAAGGAACTGGAGCTCCCTTCTACTCAGTGCCGGCGTCATTTGAGCCCTTGTGGCCGGCACACTGCTCTCCCATCTGCCGGCAAGGCGTGTCTCTCGGAACTGCAAAACACACAGTAAGTCGGTAGTCCAGATGCGTGCACCAGGAAAATTAATGGGGCTCGAGCCAGCATCTCAGCCCAACGAAACCGAGGTTGGCATGCACCCCACGACCCATGGATCCATTGTAACGTCGGCCGTTTCCGAATTCGATGCTTGCATCGCTCGCGGGGTCAATCTGCTCGTACTCGTACGGTGCTGGTACTGCTGTAAGAAAATCTCAAATTACGAGTACTCGCATCACCAATAATATCGTTTCGCTGATCAAGGAAACTTACGTATATTCTGCTGCTTGTCGGCGCAACTCGTGCTCGATCTATGGAAGAGGGGTGCAAAAGACATTAGGCGCGGCTGTTGTTCGCTTCTGAGGGTTCGAGGAGAGCAATCGGCGACGCAGATGGTCTCGACCTTCAGAGGTAGGGCTGCCCTCCGTCCAGATTCGCCAAGAGAGAGATGTACACCGAAAATCTCAACAGAGCAGATCAAGGACCGACTTCGAACAGCAGCGCGTTCTCCCTCGACATGGCACCCCATGACCAGCTTCAGCCTCTCAAGTGGTCCCTCTGATCTCGGGAGATGGCCTCAAGTCGTCGCAGCGAAAAATAAGCCTCCATCAGCGACGTTTCAGCCTCTGCCCTACGAGGATGATGTAAATGAAAACCGACGCGCCGCGATTCCACTTCTGGTACGAACAAGTACGAGCAGATTGACTCCGCGAGCGATGAAAGCATCAAAATTGGAATTAGCCAATGTTACAATGGACCCATGGGTCGTGGGGTGCATGTCAATCTTGGTTTCGTTGGGCTGAGATGCTGGCTCGAGCCCCATTAATTCTCCTGGTGCACGCATCTGGACTACATACTTGCTATGTTTTTTGCAGTTCGGAGAGACACGCCTTGCCGGCAGATCGGAGAGCAGTGTGCCGGCCACGATGGCTCAATGACGCCGGCACTGGGTAGAAGGGAGCTCCAGTTCCTTGTGTTACTGAGAATGACCTTCTGTTTCGTCATGTCAATCGGTGGGGCAAAATGCTTTGGTTTTGATACGTATCTTACTTATGGTTTGTTTTTATTTGTAATTCTACGAAAAACAATAAAGCGATTTAGAAACTTATAATAATGTTCGGGAAATCTCAAATGTTTATCCCTGTAGTGGACTGTGCACGTGTTCGGTGTGCACACTGCGGATGTGTGGTGTCGCACAGTATCGATTGCAGAACAGGGATAATATCGATTGTGGTTGCAATAGATACAACAGGTACGGGAACTGTTAATCACAACTACGTAGGCGAGATTTAAATCACGAGTACGGGGACGTTTACGACCCATCCCCGAGTTTTAGGCCTTGCGTTTCGAATTTTCCCGTTGCAGTCGTCCTCTCCAGCACACCAACCAAATCCCACAGACCAGCGTGCAACAACAGCTGAGCCCTGTAGCACCGTCTTTCTTGAAAAATAAACACTAAACTCTTAGTAGTTATCACGTCAAGTCCCGTCGCTGTAATTCTCACAGCCCAAAATACTGGCAACTAACAATACCCCTAACCCTATCCCCAACCACGACCCTATCTTCACCCCGAAACGCAAGGCCTGAAATCCGGGGATGGGTCGTAAACGTCCCCGTAGTCGTGATTTAAATCTCGCCTACGTAGTCGTGATTATCAGTTCCCCAACAGGTACGACGGCCGTTACAGGTATTAGGGAGTTCATATACTTGATGGGGCTTTATTGGGGTAGAACAACGGAGTTGGTGGGAAATACGGTGTATTTCTCCGCCTGCTTTCTCCGCTCGTCTGCGCGCGTGTTTGGTGGCTACCACTTTGAGGTCCTATAATGTATATATGCTTAACTACGTGGTTAATGTCTACAGCTGAATAATAATATGTGGTCGTCCGGGGACATCCGGGCCACGTCCCCGGGTTTCCTAGCGGATATGGCTACTTGCTGCTGTAGATCATCACCCACAGCTGTCAGTGTGTTGTTGTTATTCTCGGACTCTCACCGGGCTCTGCCCAGAATTGGGATGTTCTTCTTCAGGGTATAATACAATTCACATATTTTAACTCGTGTCAGCGAGGGTGGTCATCTCATTCAGGTGGTACAGCAGTGCTAGCCCTGAGTTGAGCGTGGTCCACCCGGTTACCTCCCATAATTCTGCAAAATTCGCGACGGTGGATCGTTGGCAATCTTCGAGACGGGGAATCGCGACGTTGGCACTCGGGAATTTTCGAGTACGAGTGCTGGGAGTTGGATATCTTATTCACGTCAGGTATCGGCCGTGTGGATATTGGGACATCTCGGGTGGTATTGGGTCTTCTTTGGGTATCTTGTTCTGGTCTTCTTCGGATATCTTCTTCAGGTCTCATGTTCGAGTCTCATCGGTTCGTGCCGGGTGTTTTTATCTCCGAGCCAGGCGTGGTATCTTCGAGGTTCGAGCTTATAGCTTCAGGTGGAGGAGCTGTGGATTCTGCTTCCAAATTTGCAAGGTCAGGTTCTGTAGGGTACCTACAGAAACATACCCGGGGTATTTACCCGGGAAATACCCTACAGAGAACTTCTGTGAGTTCTGTAAGGGTTTTATACCCGTACCCGGAACTTTTGTAAGTTCTGTACGACCTTCATACCCTACAGAGAACTTCTGTAAGTTCTGTACTCCCCGTTTCACAATACCCGGGGTACCGGTACAACGTGTTTGTACCTGCCCGGAACTTCTGTGAGTTCTGTACGCCCGTGCCACAATACCCGGAACTTCTGTGAGTTTTGTAAGGGTTTTATACCCTAACCCGGAACTTCTGTAAGTTCTGTAAGACATCCATACCCGTACCCGGAATTTCTGTAAGTTCTGTAACACCTTGGGCACAATACCCCGGGTAAGGGTATTCCCTCGGCACAATACCCTGTGTGCCGGTACAGATTAGGGTATCGTTGAGGATGTCAGGAGAGGGTCAGTCGAGGGAAAATGGGCATCGGTCAAGGGTGTGGATTCGAGTGTTCCACACTAAAACCTAGTATTTTGGCGTCAGTCAAGGATAAAAAATGAAAAATTGCCGTCAGTCAAGGGGTGAAAGTGCCGCCTCCTGACATCTTTTGAGGAGTGATGTTATGCATTATGATGTCATGTCTCATCAGTGACACACACCAAATACGAAATTACGAAATTAAATTACATTGTACAACCCACCTCGCTCACAACCACACATGAACCGAGCACACAAGTACGTGGATTTTGATTTGGGGGGTAAATCTATGACCGCGGAAGTAATTCCCATGAAGTTGGAACGGTCCTTACCGTGAAAATCGTGAAAGACAGCTATAACAGAAATTAGCTACAATGGTACATGCATGGTATATACACGCTAGTACCGGTATAGTGTGTCATGTTTGAAGTACACCAATCGCAGTATTTCGAAATGCATTTTATGTATATTTTTTGAGGAGTACATTTGCAGTTTTTTCGCCCCCTTGAGGTGGGTATTTACCAGGGTATCACCGGAACTTCTGTAAGTTCTGTACGCCCGTGCCTCAATCGGAACTTCTGTGAGTTCTGCACGCCCGGGGCACAATCGGAACTTCTGTGAGTTTTGTACGACCGATCCACAATCGGAGCTTCTGTGAGTTCTGTACACCCGTTCCACAATAAACACCCGGAACTTCTGTAAGTTCTGTACGTCCGTGTCACAATACCCGGAATTTCTGTGAGTTCTGTGCGACCTTCATACCCGTACCCGGAACTTCTGTAAATTCTGTGCGACCGAGCCACAATACCCGGGGTACCGGTACAACGTGTTTATACCTGCCTGGAACTTCTGTGAGTTCTGTACGCCCGTGCCACAATACCCGGAACTTCTGTGAGTTCTGTAAGGGTTTTATACCCTAACCCGGAACTTCTGTAAGTTCTGTACGACCTTCATACCCTACAGAGAACTTCTGTAAGTTCTGTACTCCCCGTTTCACAATACCCGGGGTACCGGTACAACGTGTTTGTACCTGCCTGGAACTTCTGTGAGTTCTGTATGCCCGGGCCACAATACCCGGAACTTCTGTGAGTTCTGTAAGGGTTTTATACCCTAACCCGGAACTTCTGTAAGTTCTGTAAGACACCCATACCCTGACCCTAAATCCACAAACCCTACAGAACCTGACCTTGCAAATTTGTCTACAATTTTCTGTGTTTGAAATATACCGGCAATATCTTTCTCATGGTTGGAACTCACAGGTGAGAGGTGCTGTTGGGTCGGGTATCGGTCTATTGCATCTATCTTCGGATCAGGTGCCCAGCGGTGCTCGAGTTGGGCGTCATCGGCTCTTCTGCTGGAACCACATATTGCATACGAGTACGGCGACCGTGTACAGAATTTTTATCTACAATTTCGAGCTGGCGGATATTTTTCGATAAAAGATATTTTAGTTCGAGGAGATTTTCAGACGGGTATCTTCGTGGTGGGGGCAAAATAAGTTGAGACGTGAGGCTACTCTTTGTAGCATTGGAGGACAACGATATGGAGTGCTGGAAACGATCGGTCGGTCGATCGCCTGGTCAGTATCATGGTCGAGGTGCTGCTGGTGCACCGGGAGACGTTCGTCGTCAAGCGCATAAAGATTCATATCATGGTCGTGATATTCATAGACGTCGTGATATCGGTGGAATTGATGCCTTTTCAAAACGTAACCGCCAAAAAATCGATTTCGACTACGACGCGTTTGCGACAGCCTTGAGACGTGCTCGTTCTCCTTATGACAGGAAACTGCCCAAGCTTCTTGGTGGTCAGGTGGATGACATCCGGTCATTCCTCGATTCCTTAGCTGAGGTGGAAGACATGCGCGATTGTTACTTACGAGAACTGATTCCATCCTTTGTATTGCAGAGGATATGCCTCCAGGCGGAATATGCAGGTCGACATGCTAGTATTTCCGATGACGATCTAATGGGCTGCCTGCATACGGTTGCGTATCCTAAGCAAGCGCGAACATGATGGTATCGCCGTAGAAGAGTTGCTTTGCTCTGCTGCTCGTTCGGTTGCTGCTGCGACTAATGCAGCTGACATGACTCGGTTCGTTGGATCTTTTTTCGACGCTATGTGCAAGTTTGTTGACGAAGAAGGCGTGACCGAGTTTTTCATGGTTGGGGGTGATGTCAATGGATCGTGGAAGCCTGCTCCGGCTCAACTGTTCACCCGTATATTCTTGGATGCGATATCACCCTACATGTTCCGGCACGCATGTACTTCTCGGCTGATAGTAAACGATGAATTGTACACTCGACCTATGGACTTATTATTCATGGTGAAACGTGAAGCGGAGGCTTGGCCGAGGACGCATCACCTTCTTGCTACGCAGGCATTTATGTCCACGAATAAATACTCTTATCCTGGGAGTCGAGAATACCAGGAAAGTTCTTTTGTGAAGAATGGCACTTATTCATGTCCATCGAGGGGGGCGGAAGTCAATCAGAAGCGTGGTGAATACTCAGATCGAACAAATCAGCGTCAGGTCAGCCGAGGAGTGCAAGGGGTTGGAGGCGCGCATTTTTCTTCTCGACGTTTTATCAACCCTCCATCTGTACCCAATGCATTTTCCGGATCGGCGAGTCCGCCAGTTGAACGTTTTGAACATCAGGATTTTCGTCGACATTCACGTCATCGTCCTTCGACTGACACCGCCATTAGCTTTCGTGGGTCGATCTCGTCTCATGGTCCGGATGGTACATTAGATGGTGGTACTTCAGGTGGTGGTGCTATGATGCATCCTGCCAATAGTGATGCGGGGCTGTGTACGGCTGTTACTACAAATGTCAACGCGGTACATGATCAACCTGTTTCTACAATGGAGCAGCGAAGGGGTTCAACAGCGACGGACACTACTGCTACTGCTGTCCCGGCTATGTCTACAATTGTTGGCGAAACGTCTTTGTCTGGAAATATACGTAACCATCAGTATCGATATTGTGAGAATGCTTTTACCCGGGGTTCAATTCATGCCGTTCGTCCTATTCCAGATCGATCTGTTGTCGTTCCTTCTGCTGCATTAGTACCTTCCTCTGAGGAGTCTGCACCGACGGATGATGTGGATGTATGTGAGGATTATGAAATTGTTGTGGATACGCCTGTAATCGTTCCTTCTGCTGAAGTGGTTACTGTTCCTGAGGAGACGGTAACTGAGGGTGTGAATGTATGTGAGGAGGATACGATGGTTGTAGACATACCTGCCATCGTTCCTTCTGCTGAACTGGTGTCTGTTCCCGAGGAGACGGTAACGGAGGATGTGGATGCATGTGAGAAGTCTGAGATTATTGTGGACATACCTGTCGTCGTTTCGTCTGCTGATCTGGTGTATGTTTCTGAAGAGATCTCAATGGATGTGACGGTATGCGAGAAATTGGAGATTAGTATGAATACGTCTGTGGTTGCAGATTTCGATTCGTTACAGACGAACCCTCGAAACGATGCTGTTCCTTCGAAATCATTGACAGCTACTGAACTGGGAGTTGTTGTGCAATCGCCCGAGGTCGGGCTCGAAAATCATGTTATTCAAGTTCGCGTTGGATCAGCGAGCGGGGCAAACGAAAGAGGTCTTGAAGGCAAAGCGCATGGCGACACTGGGCATAGTGGGGTAAAGGAAGGAGTGTTTGTCGATGGTGCGAACGGTTCGTGTGCTGGGAGAGAGGTTGTCGGTGGATCAACTGCAGATTTGCCGGTGGCCGTGTTCGCTTGTCTGAAGTCTGAATGTGTACCTTCTAGCTCGGGCCTTCTACTAGCTGCGCCTGACTGATGGCTTTAGGCCACAACAGGAAGAAGCTGGTGGGTAACTTTTGTTCTGTGAGTTGCTATATGAATGTGTGTGTTTGTTTGTGAAGTGGCATTTCCTGAAGGGTCTAACTGCAATTGATTGTGTACTAAACTGTGGTGATTGTGAGAGATGGGAGGACGTCGTTAAATATTGGTATGTAGGTTGTCAAGTAAAATTGGAACGGTTTGTCAATCAAAATTGTGCTGTGATATTTGTCTGATTAAAAAAAATAAAAGTTTGATTCCGTAGTGTTTTATCACGGATGGATGTATGTCACAGGTAGGAAATTTGTTGGCACGGATGATGACGTTGATCGTGGTTTATTCCACCTCCCTTCGAGTTGTGCTTTGTTTCCGTGGATGGCCGCCGGCTGTCCCTGTCTTATTTTTCTGTCGTTTTCCCCAAGTCCCTTTGGGCCTGTGGGTTCGCTCTGGGGGGGGGCTGTGGTCGTTCGGGGACATCCGGGCCACGTCCCCGGGTTTCCTAGCGGATGACTACTTGCTGCTGTAGATTATCACCCACAGCTGTCAGTGTGTTGTTGTTCTTCTCGGACTCTCACGGGGCTCTGCCCAGAATAGGGATGTTCTTCTTCAGGGTATAATACAATTCACATATTTTAACTCGTGTCAGCGAGGGTGGCCATCTCATTCAGGTGGTAGATCAGTGCTAGCCCTGAGTTGAGCGTGGTCCACCCGGTTACCTCCCATAAATAGCACCTTGAGGCCGTCTACCTGTGCAAGGGCCCGTTAGGTGCCCCATATTGAATAAAAAATCGTATGACCATGATTGTACATACAGTGGCGATCCCACTTAAGCGCGGTGGGTCGTCAAACCGATATAACCGCGCTTAAGTGAGACCCCGCACTCATCCGGATGGGATTATGGGGAAACGCTAGATTGCAAACTACCTTGAATAGCGCGGGGGGCGCATTAAAGTAGATGGGAGCCATTAAGGCACAGTCATGAGGACGTGGTCGGAGCCATTCAATGCCCCGCGGGTACGATGCACCACTGCTGTACACCAGCATCATTAAATACACGCTGGTGTGTTAATGTTTATCCACGTATTATTGCGGACCAATACACAAGGAACACAGCAGCGTGAAATGCTGTATTCACAGCGGCTGCCAAGCACGAACGCATATATCCTCACGCACGGCGCCCAAATGCGCGGTACAACTGCCGTACTACACAGGAGGATTACGCACATAATGCATGGACTATACCATCTACCTCGCCGCACTACAGTACAACATCTTGCAGGCTAAACTCATCACGCGCTGGTGAACTTCCGAATGTCGGCCCGCCGCGCTGGTTTGGAAGCATAGGCTTCGAGAAACGAAATGCCGGCCTTGACCAGAGGGTGTATGGCCTCGTCATTGTTACACGACTCCGCAAAACTCTCGAGGGAACCGAATTGCGACGAAACATGCTCGTAAGACGGCGGCGCAGCGATACCCCCGACCCCCTCCAGTCTAATAATCGCTGTCCTCGCTCTGACCATAATAGTGCTTACTCTTCTCTACGATCGAGTCGACAATGTTCCACGTCGCGCACACCCACTCGCATAGCCTTAACTGCATCCTCCTCGCCCTCTAGTGTTGCCCATACTCTAGCCGCGTCCAATGTGGCCTTGTCTGCGGGATTTCTCGACATCCGACAAAATACGTCGCTCAACGCGGTGTCGTTATCACCGGACCCCTGCGCTGCTGCCTCATGCACACCAAAGCTCAAGGCGTTGAGCGCTTTTGATAGCGCTTGCACTCCAGGATCCCTCGAGCCGCGTGAAAGAACCTGCGCCGACTCTGCGGTGAGGCTCGCTGGTAGATACGTGAAAGTTCTGCTTCAGTACGGTTGGCGCACTGAAGTGGGATCGGTCCCACATAAATTCGGCAGCCGCACTGTGAGATGAAGTAAGCGGCGACGAGAGATTTTCACCGCGCTTAAGTGGGACCCCGAACGAACTTAAGTGGGACCACCACTATATATGTTATAACTTGTTTATATACCAGATACCAGGTACCAGCTACCAGGTATATGCCAGCGAACTCATTATTAGGTTGGATATCTAATAAAAACTTTCGATATTTCGAAATATTATTATCGAACGCGTTTTTCTCTCCATTTCCCGGCGTCCCCGGATTTTTCATGCCAACACTGAACGGACGCTTCGATGTATCAACCTGTTATATCGAAATTGAATTGCTTTCAGTGTTAAATTGTTCATCGGCGTCGTATCGTATCGAATCGAATTCGATTCTCGTTGGATATCCAACTCTATTCAGGGTCTTGAATACAACCCATCCACACGAGTACGTTCGGTATGGACTGGGAACGTTCGACGAATAAATATCCTGTCAAGCACGACGCGATGGGCGCGTCTGGCCATCGAAGCAGTCCGCACCGACGTAAGTCCCGAATATGGATTCGGCTCGTACAACAGCTGTGTGCACATTTGCCATATACCTGATATTATACTACTACTGCTGTTGTAGTACCTTGAAATCGAAAACCGATATTACGGTCGTGCGCCATTATTGTAGATCTTGGGGTGTGTGTACGGTAACAGCAAAGACTCAAGAGCAGGATCTTATCCTTCTATCGGACTCTTAGGTTTCAGATATATCAACTACCTGCTACATCGTACATACTGTGTACCTAAGTGGTGTTGTTTGTTGTGAATTTTGTGTTTTACCACACATTTGGGATTTTCGAACTCGCTTTTTTTCAGATTTAGAATTAAGATCCAGAAATAAGCGGGGCCCTTCGAAAAGAAGCAGAAACGTATGTACGTTCAGGCCGTGTCTTAACTCCATTCGATAGCTTGGAATGGCTGGAACGGAACGAGACTATTCGCGTTCGTTCGTTCCATTCCATGCTGTTTTTGCGGTTTGTCTCCGATCGATTTTTTAGGCACCCGATCCTTGAACAGGCCGCAACAGAAAGTAACCCATGAAATTTGCCTCGGGACTGTGAAGCTGGACTCTAGGACAGGGGTACCGTCACGTAGGCAGCGAGTGCTCCTGGTACAGAGGATAGCTTCACACGCAAATAGAGCGCCTGACATGCCTCAGACCAAGCAGTGCTAGCGGTCCAAGTGGCACCCTCGGGACAAATCTAGAAGTTATGATATCGCCGTCGCGGCTCGACGAGGTATCCTGGTGCTTCTGTGAACATCGGTCCAGCGTTTATGCTAGATTTCTATCGCCACAGTCTCGTTCGCCACCCGAATTTTTCCCTCGTGAGCCTCCTGTACAGGCCATGGCCGTATCGCGTGGCTCCTACCGCAGGCGAGACCTGTGGCGTCTGCACGTGCTCCATCGCGTGCTCCCATGCCATCTCATTTTGCCTCATGCCCTCGTGGGCCTCCCAGCAAATGTCGCAACCAGTTGCAACACTTCCAGCACCAATCAACTGCCGTAAATCTCGTTCCAAGTGGGCCGTTCGGTTCTGCTGAACAAGGATTACTGTTTTGACACATACGCTTCCTCTTTACAAATTTACGGACAGCTTGGAACGCTTGGAATCTGTTCGCGTGTTTTTTTCTCGATATCCAATCAGCACCACTTTTTCAGGCAAATAATTTTACGTTCGTTCCGTTCCAATGCCCGCGAAGTGAAGTTAAGACACGCCCTCAGCAGAAGAAACCCACACGCAGATGACGGCCGATCAAAATATGACGTGGCCTAATGAATCACTATGATTGGCCTGGAGTCCCACCGCAAGCGGGATGTATGACTCTTTGAACGCACTTCGAAGTCTTCGCGACGCCGAGTGCTTTCGAACGGGCGGGTGCTTCAATCTTCAACCTCATGGCAGCACAGCAGCGAGGCTCTCACAGACGCTAGGCCTTACCCACAGTTCTAGCACACCATCACAGCGTGGGTCGCGCCATCACTTACTGCGTTAGCATTCATGATAAGTCAGCGCACAAAACACGAGGTTTAGTCATGCTTCTGAGTGCTACGGTCGTATCATAGCAAGTCTGTGTTCGATTTCTACTGAATCTACACTGGCGTGTGGTCAGCGTGTAACCTCGCATTCGCTTAGCCATGCAGTCCAAGGAGTGGTGGCACCAACTACTCGACGCGACCTCACGGTCGGCGTGAGCGACCAAGTGGTTGGCGCACGTTGCGATGGATACTTGTCGTTGCGTAGTCTTGAGCAGTTTCAGATGTTTTCGATGCCGAACAGCCTGCCAGGCCATTCATAGTGTCTGTCGTACTGTACCTGTGTACTGGTAGCATGCTGGTGTACGAGTTGAACTATTAGTGTAATGCGATGCAACCAACAGCCATCAGTCTTCCAGGAAGATCTCCAGCCCCAAGAACCACCGACACTCGGCATTTTTTATTTCTCGGTAGTTTGAAAAGTTCTGGCCAAACGACTCACGATCCAAGATCGGCGAATCTACATTCTCACTGCTGTATTGGGCTGTCTATCTCGCGACGTCTGTGTGCAACAGGGTGTGCACTGAGCCCTGGAAGCCACGCCGGGCGCTACAGAGTAGGCAGTTTATCCGACAGAGCAATATGAACGTTTGTATATTGGGGTGCAGTACATTTCATCATGGGCGCAACTACTGTAAGACCCCACGCTCTGCCACAGTGGTCCGTCCTGGCAGAGCGCAGACTATGACAATGCCAAGTAGTCAGTCCTTCCACAACTACAGCACGTAGGCACACACGAAGGTTGTATATGTAGTACGAGTAATAGAATATTGTTTTTTATGGCCGCTGTGCGATACACGTTTCAAATTTCCAACTTGTTTCGGCAAAAATCCTTCTGCCTCACTCAGCTTTTTTTTTCTCGAAGGCATAGTGGAGCGCCCACTCCCCAAGGAAAACACGCGTAGGTACGAAGGACCCCTTGCGCCTTTTTGGCTCTCCGCTAAATTGACGTAGCTCCGCTGGAGTGTAACCTATACAGTATAGAAAACCAGTTACAGCCATACCGTAACGAGATAGCACACTGGGCTTATATACGATATCAGCTATAGTCTACGAGTTGAACTTGTGCAATGCGTGTTACCCAACAGGCTAAACGCTAAACCAGAAAGATCTCCAGACCAAAGCACCATCGAAAATCCCTATTTTGAAAATAGGGGTTTTCGATGGTGCTTTGGTCTGGAGATCCGGCAGTGTAGTTTGAAAAGGCCAAACAACTCACGACCCAAGACCCGAGGGTGGGAAATCTACAACAACATCTGGCTCTTTATCTCGTGAACTCTAGGTGCAGCGGATGCCTTGAGCCCTGGACGCCACGCCGGGCGTTAGGTACCGATCGTATTTATCCGACAGAACAGTATGAATGTTTGTGTGTTGGGGTGCTTTTGCTTTGAACTTGTGGGCGCGGCTACAGTAAGACCGCACGCTCTTCTGCAAGTGGTCCGTCCGGGTAGAGCGCATATTATGATGATATTTCTTCCATAATTATCAGTACAAACATACAGTAGGCAGTGGAGGCTATGAATTCGGCGAATATAGCAAATCGTTGCTTTTGGCCGATGTACGACACATTTCAATTTCGAACGTGTTTCGACGAATGTCCTTCTAACCTTTTATTTCTGGAAGACATATTGGATTGCCCACGCCCCAATGGAGAACACCAGTAGGCGCGAAGCATCCCTTGCGCCTTTTTGGCTGTCCGCCCTTTATTTCCGTAGCTCCGGTCCGATCAATCCCCAGAGTCCACTACAGAAAATACGACATATACCAGTAATATTGGATGTATCTTATCTCGTACCCCCGTGACCACGGACTACGCTTTCAAGGAAAGATAACTTACCTAAAACAGTAATGTGACAACATCGTTAAGAGTCACCGGCATCAGGCGGTCTCAATCCTACCGCAATAGATACCGGTGCAAGTTATCGGATAGAGAGCAGGGCGTAGTTTTGCTGCGTTAAGGATCCGACGTGCACTGGCGGCGACTGGGACGGCCAGGTGGCAAAAGAAGCGTGCGCCATGGCACCGCCAAGTAGGTGCTATAGTCGCGGCAAAAAAGACATCAAAGACTGGACGAGAGTGTACGCTATGTCTCAAATCAGTTTTTAATTACCAGGAACTATTATTGTACGGTTGTATACCAGTCTATCACAATTCGATGACGGAACAATGCTTCAAAAGCATGAGGAATATACGTGCCGCACGTCGCAGGCAACAAGATAAACCCAATTACGGCATGTCGCCCCTCTGCTCCAAATGAAATATATATATGATGTGCATGGCCGGTGACTTATTCGGAAAAGCACACCATACCATATGGCACGCAAGGTGATACACTCAATAGAGACGGGTGTTCGTTTGGATCGTGTCAGCAACGACGGTTATAAAAGTTGTAGAGGGTTGCGTATATATTCGCAGGCGTTATTGTGGAATTCTTGCCTCGTGCGGGAGGAGGGTTCGAGCACTCCGCTCTCTCTCCGCTCTCTCTCTCTCGCTCTGTCCTCTAATGCAACGACCTTAAAACATCTCATCAGACTGCTGGGCAGTCAGGGCATCCAGATTTGCAATCTAGGAACACACTAGTGGGTTGTCAAAAGCTTGACGTTGTCAGGTCTGGAACGAGAAGTCAAATATGGCTTCCAGGTCGGCTCAAGACGAGCAAGCCCTTCCCAAAGATGAGGTACAACAGCTGAGAAGTGAGTTTCAGCTGGTGGTCGAGCATTGGCAAACGACAACAATGCATGCCATAAGGAGCATGATGGCCGAGTTCATGACGGACAACGGCCGATCAGAGCCCAGCGGCGCTGAGGGCAGCGTTGCTGTAGGAGAGAGACCAGCAGGGGCAGGAACCACTGCTGCATTCTCTGCTGTACGAGAAAATTCTGCTGCTGCTGGAGGCGTGGCAGAAGATACAGCAGCTGGAAGAGAGACAAGTTTGCGTGGGGATGCCTCACGCAATCTCGGAGCGACGGGACGCAGAGAGGCTGCTGTCCCTGTCGAGGCGGGCCCAGCCAAGGGCCAGCCTGACCAGCCAAGGAGGGCTGGCGAATGGGATGAATTCCCAGGCGGTGAGTTGGGTGTTGGTTTTGATCTGCCCATCTCGCGCCATGTTTCCTACAAGCACAGCGCTGCTGTAGCGAATAGCCCAAGAAGGGCAAATCCCACTCCTGTAAGAGAGACTACTGCTGCTGTTGGAGCATGCATTGGCCAATCGGAGTCCGGCAACGCCGAGAGTAGCGCTGCTGTAGGGAATAGCCCAAGAAGGGCAGGACCCACTCCTTTACGAGAGACTCTTGCTGCTGTTGGAGCAGCCATTGGCCAATCGGAGTCCGGCAGCGCCGAGAAAAGCGCTGCTGTAGGGAAGAGCCCACGAGGGGCAGGACCCATCACTGCTGTACGAGGTACTACGGCAGGAGGAGAGACGATTTTTCGTGATGATGACTCGCGGGATTTCGGATCGACGGGACGCGGGAAAACTGCTTCTTGTCGAGGTTGGCCAGCCAGGGGTCAGCCATACCGGCCAAGGAGGTCTGGTAAGAGGGGTGCAAACCCCAGCGGTGAGTCCCGTAGAGACTCAGCCGCGACTGCCGGGGGCAATGGCAGCAGCGCCAAGGCCACCGAAGGTAGTACTTTCGTAGGGAAGTGCTTCAAGTGTGGCAAGAAGGGCCATATTATCGCAAACTGTAGAGAGAAGCGGTGCAGTGCTTGCAACGGACTGGGGCACTCTGGCGATGTTTGCCCCACGTCGAAAGAAGAGGCTGTGCTGTCGATGGCGAGCGAGGTTGGAGCAAGGGACGTTGATATTGGTACGGCCCAGGCTTCAGCTTTCAAGGCCGAAGAGACAGGCAAGTGCAGTGATGGTTTGGGCAGAATGGGGGAAGGAGAGTCGGCTTTTCAGGTAGGAGACGAGATTTGGATCTGCGATAGTGGAGCGTCTACGCACATGACGCCCTCAGCAGATTGCATGCTCAACTACAGAGAATGCAACCTAAAACTGCGCATCGCCGATGGTTCAACTCGCTCCATCGAAGGATACGGTGATGTTCGCTTTGTCTTTCGGTCCGGAAACGGCCTCGTGCAAGTGCTGATGACTAACGTTGCGCACGTGCCAGACCTCCGCTATCACCTATTTTCCCTGCCCACTCTCGTCAAAAACGGCCATACGTTCGAAGGACGCCCCTCGGGGATTGTAGTCCGGCTCAAGTCAGAGCGTTCGATCGTGTTTCCGTTGAGTGGGACCCTGTACAGCCTTTACGGCTACCGGGTCGACAGCAGTAGTGGGGAAAATGCCTGTGCTGTACTCGCCCCAGGGCAACAGCCCAGTAAGCCCGCGATCGACATCAACGACTACCACTGCGCGGCTGGACACTCCCACGAGGTTCTACTCCGCAAGACCGCGGAGCAGCAAGGAATCGTCCTCAAGGGAAACCTGCTGGAATGCAGGGGGTGCTCCATGGCGAAGGGACTTCGCAAGAGCATCAAGCAATCCACGCACACACGAGCGGGTAAGAAGCTCGGGAGGGTGTTTGTGGATTTGAGTGGCCCCAAGGTGGTAGAGTCTCTCGGCAGGAAGCGGTACACTCTCATTGTGCGCGATGACTTTTCACGGTATACTTGGGTGTATTTCATACGCCACAAGTCGGACGCCGCGGAATTGTTCGAGCAGTTCCTCGCGGATTCTCGCGCAGACGATGTCCCTTCGAAAGTGGTCATCGTCCGATCGGACGGGGGTGGTGAATTCCGTGGGGGGAAGTTTGGAGACCTGTGTAGAACACGAGGGATCAAGCAGGAATTCACGACGGCAGACAGCCCCCAGTTTAATGGGGTAGCAGAGCGCGCGCTAGGCTTGATTGAGACGGCCGCAATGGCGGGCCGAATCCAGGCTCGCGAGCTATACCCCGGCGCGCAACTACCTGCAACTGAGTCGTTGTGGGCTGAAGCGTCGCACTGGGCGTGCGATGCTTTGAACCGTACAGCAACCACCGCTAACCCCGAGAGCAAGTCGCCATACGAGATGTGGTATGGTAGACCCCCCCCGGTAGTACTTCTACCTTTCCTCAAGCCTGGCTACTGCAAGGTGAAGAGGGAGAACAAGTCCCAGGCGAAAGCACAGGAGTGTTTTTACCTTGGCCCTGCACCCAACTACCCCCGAGACTCGGTGCGAGTGCTGACTAGACACCGTACCGTACTGATCACGCGCAACATAACCTGGCAGCGCGTGTCACCTGCACCACCTGTACCTGCCCAGTCGAGTGACTCCCTGTCTATGGAAGAGGGGGGGTCCGAGGCAGACGACGGAAGCACGTCAGATCGAGGTGGTGGGGGGGTGGTGCATGAGCTAGACGAAGGTTTGGCTCGCCTGAACGACCTCGATTTGACGTGGGGGTTCGATCTGGACGCGTTTTTGGAGGAGCGCGCCCAGCAGGCACCTGCCGCCGGCGATGCCGGCGACGGGAATTCAGAGACGACGGGCTCGTCTCAAGGGGGCGCGGTGGGCGCCTCCTCGGCCCCGGTAGGGAGGGTCGAAACAGCCGAGACGACGGGCTCGTCTCAAGGGGGCGCGGTGGGCGCCTCCTCGGCCCCGGTAGGGAGGGTCGAAACAGCCGAGACGACGGGCTCGTCTCAAGGGGGCGCGGTGGGCGCCTCCTCGGTCCCGGCAGGGAGGGCCGAAAGCGACCCGGGCGAGGCATCAGCCTCCGACACCGACCAAGGGAACGGTGAGGATCCACCCGCGGTCCTGTCGGGGAGACCAGCTCACGAGCTCAGCAGCTGGGGACGGCTCCCCGCGACAGTAAGGGGCCGAACCCGGGGTCAGAGCCAACGCTTGGAAGGCGAGCCTGCTGAAGGCCGGCTAAGGATGAGGCCTGAGGTCGCGGACGCGCTGCTTGCGGCAGTGTTCAAGTTGACGATGTCTAGGAGAACGCAGAACAGCACATCCTGGACGACGGAGGACGCACTGGCTCTGATGGCTGGAGGACCTGCAGCAGATAACAAAGGGGAGTTAAGCGTGCGCATGCCGAGTGGATTCCCGGAAGACGTAGAACCGCCCCCTCAGTCCGTAGCAGATGTCGAGCGTTCACAGTACAAAGCGGCGTGGCAAGAGGCCATGAAGATTGAATTGGACGGTCACAAAACGACCGGTACGTTTGAAGCAGCGATACCGCCGCAAGGGCGGAAACCTGTAGGATCGAAGTGGGTGTTTACCTACAAGACGGACAAGGATGGCCTGATAGTAAAGACAAAGGCTAGACTTGTGGCTAAGGGGTTTAGCCAGGTGCAGGATGTAGATTACTTTCAAACATTCGCACCAACTCCCTCGTCAGCGTCAGTTAAAATTCTGGCAGCTGTTGCCAACGAACACGGTCTGAAGATCTTTCATTTAGACGTCGCACAAGCCTTTGTTCGCGCGAAACTCGACGCCGAGATATACATGAAACTACCCGGTGGGTGTGGTGACATGTCAGGCAAAATCGTTCGCCTGAACCGATCGCTGTATGGTCTGAAGCAGAGTGGACGACAGTGGGCCGGATTATTGGTAGAAACCGTGGTAGAGTACGGTATGGAGCAGTGTAGGACTGATCCTTGTGTTTTTCGCATGGTTGTGGACGGCAAGGTACAACTGGTCATGGCTGTTCATGTGGATGACATCGTGATTGCAGGTTCGGACGAGTCATGCAGAGATTTTCATGCCGCGTTAGTAACGAAATTCCCCACGAATAACCTCGGAGAACTGACTTGGTACACTGGTTGTGCTTTCAAACGCGACTGGGAATTGGGGACTTTGGAGATTACGCAGAAGGCGTTGTTTATTGAGAGAATGTTGAATCGTTTTGGCGTTAACTCATCCTCTGACATCCCCGCTACCCCTGGTGTGGAACTAGGTCCAAGAGAGGAAGGCGAACCTGGTGGAGACTGGCCTTACAGGGAGGCTGTGGGCAGTTTGATGTGGCTGTCGACCATGACGAGGCCGGACATCTCCAACGCTGTGCGTGCTGTGGCGCGTCACTCTCACAACCCTACTGAGAGGCACTGGAGGGCAGTTTTGAAGATTATGGAGTACCTTCACGGGACCAGGTTTTTGGGATTGACTTTTGTGCGGGGTTCGGGACTGGATTTGAATGCGTATAGTGATGCCGATTATGCTGATAAGGCGAATGATAGGCGCTCGGTATCGGGGACGGTAGTTACCCTGGGGGGTGCGGCCGTCAGTTGGGCAAGTAGTACGCAGAGGTGTGTTACATTGTCCACAGCAGAAGCAGAGTACGTTGCCCTAGGTGAAGGGGTGAAGGAGGCTTTGTTCACGGGCGCGGTCTTATCGTTTATTTGTCCAGAGCTAAGCGGATCATGTGTCCGGGTTTTCGAAGATAACCAGGGGGCCATAGCATTGGCTCAGAACCCTCTTAGTTCTGCTCGGAGCAAGCATATCGACGTACGTTTTCATTTTGTTAGGGAGCTGCTTCGTGCGAAGAAGATCGACATTCAGTTCGTAGCTTCGAAAGACCAGCATGCGGATATTTTGACGAAATCCCTTGCTGCGACCCCTTTTAAGCTTCACCGTAGGTTCTTGTTGAATCTGCCGTTGGAGGGTGAGTAAGGGGTATGAGCATTATCCGATGTACCATGTTTGAGTTATGCGAGGAATAATTTGTCAGGTCGCCACCCCGCGCTACTTTGAGGGGCATGGGTGAGTAGGGCACCACTTGGCATCTTATTTTCTGGCCATGGTCATCGTTTGGAATGCGGCCGTTGTTTCAACTGCAATGGTTTGGAGAATATGAGTTATACAGGGGGTTTTGACCCGGTGGCCGGGTTTCCTCCTGCGGGACTGTTGTTGGCTGTTAGGTCCTAGCTTGTCTTGAATGTCCTTTCGGTCTTGTCATTGCTGTCAAGAGCCAGGGAGGGTGTTCGTTTGGATCGTGTCAGCAACGACGGTTACAAAAGTTGTAGAGGGTTGCGTATATATTCGCAGGCGTTATTGTGGAATTCTTGCCTCGTGCGGGAGGAGGGTTCGAGCACTCCGCTCTCTCTCCGCTCTCTCTCTCTCGCTCTGTCCTCTAATGCAACGACCTTAAAACATCTCATCAGACTGCTGGGCAGTCAGGGCATCCAGATTTGCAATCTAGGAACAACGGGGATAAGATAGACACAACCTGGAAAATCGCTCACGAAAACTGTAAAAAAAAAGCAAGATCATTCATTGCATTGTGTTTGAAGAAAAAAAGGACGAAAATCGGCCAAACCCCAACCCTCACGAAGCGCTAAAAATCTTGGATGCCATGCTCTATAGACGATCACCTGGGATAGATATAGTAGTATATAGGTAGAAGGCACTTCCTCGACCAAATACACCCCTGGCTGGATCTTGATAGAACCGGAAGAACACGAGTGGACAAAGCTTCGTAGCAGTTTATTCTTTGAAGGGCCTTTGGCGATAGCACCAGAAGTGGCTAAGGGCGTTAGTCGATCGATCGGCTCGTTCCCATTGCCTCCATTGATGTATTGCCGAAAACAAGTACGAAAGTACAACATCAGTTCGTAATGTGATAAAACAAGTCGACAACTGGAAGCACGGATACCTCTGTGTTTTTTTCTGCAGCAAGATCGCTTGACTAAAAAGACGCATGTGCCCACACACACTGCAGTGTGGTACATTATATTTTATCGAAGCAGTATTAACTCGTAGGTAGGGTCGAGGGCCCCATATGTCAGGCCTACGTACACAGTGTGCTTCGCCAAAGTCCTCTGAGCGACAACAATAAAGTGTCTCCGCGGTTTTATGCCGTGCACAACAAGCCGATCTCTCTACAGTTTGTCTAATGATGAAGATGCAGTTAATGAATGGGAGAACACCGAAAAAAACACATTTTCTTTTGGGTACATGCGATAACTTCCAAACACACGATACTATAAAGCTGCCATTCATTGTACGGTCGCACGTCAGCTCCAACCGTCGGCATATCGTGTCCCTCTTGTGTAAAAGTATAGTAATACACATTGCAAGTCATTGATTGATTAATGCCATCCACGTCGAATATACATTTTATTTTTTATGATCTGTGATATATCACATACAGTAGTATATGACGTGTTTGGAAGTTATCGCATGTACCCAAAATGATGGCATATTAATATTCACTATACTGCAGGGTGTGTAGGCACATGCGTCTTTTTAGCATTCGAGCGATCTTACTGCAGGAAAAAAAACAGAGGTAGACGTGCTTCCAGTTGACGATTTTTTTATCACACTACAGTACGAACTAATACTACTGCTGTTGTTGTACATGATACTTGTTTTCGGCAATATATCAATGGAGGCAATGGGAGCGAGCCGATCGATCCACTCACGCCCTTAGCCGCTTCTGGTGCTATCGTCAAAGGCCTTAAAAAATATATATTGCTACGAAGCTTCGTCTACTCGTGTTCTGCCGGTTCTATCAAGATCCAGCCAGGGTGTATTTGGTCGAGGAAGTACCTTTTACCTACTATCGCAGGTAGGCGATCGTCTACAAAGCATGTATGTCCTTCCAGATTTTCAGCGCTTCGTTAGAGTTGAGGTTTGGGTTAGGCATGTCCATTTGCATCCTTTTTTTCTCCAAACACACATGAATGGTCTTGTTTTTTGACAGTTTTCGTGAGCGATTGTCCAGGCTGTGTCTATGTTACCTCCGCATATGTTGAGTGTATCACCTTGCGTGCCATATGGTATGGTGTGCTTTTCCGAATAAGTCACCGGCCATGCCCATCATATATATATATTGCTTTTGGAGCAGAGGGGAGACATGCCGTAATTGGTTTCTCTGGTTGCTGCCTGCGACGTGCGGTACGTACATTCCTCTGTTTTTGAAGCATTGTTCCATCGTCGAATTGTGATAGACGAGTACAATACGAGTAGTACCTGGCAATATAAAAACTGAGTTGATACATATCGCACACTCTCGTCCAGTCGTCGGTGTCTTCTTTGCCGCGACTATAACCCCTGGCGATGCCATGGCGCACGCTTGTTATACCACCTGGCCGTCTCATTCGCCGCCAGTGCACGTCGGATCCTCCACGTAGCAAAAGTACGGTCTGCTTGATATCCGATACCTGGTATATATTGCAGTAGTAGGGTTAAGACTGCCCGATGCCGGTGACTGTTGACAATGTTCTCACATTACTGTTTTTTGGGTATTTTCCCTTTCCTTGAAAGCGTAGCCCGTGTTAACTAGAATACGAGATAAGAGGCATCCAATATTACTGGTAGATGTTACTTATACTGTAGTGCACGCTGGGGATTGATCGGACAGGGGCTATGGAAATAAATGGCGAGCAACTAAAAAGGCGCATGAGGTGCTTCGTGCCTAGCTAGGCGTGTTCTCCGTTGGGGCGTGGGCAATCCACCATGTCTTCCAGAAATAGAAGGTTAGAAGGACCTTTCTTTGTTGAAGCAAGTTCGAAATTGAAATGTCTCGTACATCGGCCGGAAAACACGATTTCCTATATACACCGAATATTTAACCTACTGCCTATGGGTGTACTGGTAATTGTGGAAGAAGTATCATCGTAGTATGCGCTCTACGCGGACTGACCACTCGCAGAGCGTGCGGTCGTACTGTAGCTGCGCCCAAATTCAAAAGGACAGCACCCCAACACACAAACATTATTATAGTCATCCTGTCCTGTCGGATAACTACATACAGCACCTAGCGCCCGGCGTGGCGTGCAGGGCTCAGGGCTCAGGGCATCCTGCTGCACCTAGAGTTCACGAGATAAAGAGCCCGATGCTGTTGTAGATTTCCCGCCCTCGGGTCTTGGGTCGTGAGTCGTTTGGCCTTTTCGAACTACAGTTCCGAAAAAATGAAGAGTCATAATGGGGATTTTCGATGGCGCTTTGGTCTGGAGATCTTTCTAGCTTACTACAGTACTACGCGTAGGGCCGTTGGGTGAACACGCATTGCAAAAGTTCAACTCGTAGACTATATCGGATATCGTATATATACCCAGTGTGCTATATCGTTACGGTACGGCTGTAACAGTTTTCTATACTGTAGGTTACACTACAGCGGAGCTACGTCAAATTGGCGGACAGCCAAAAAGGTGCAAGGGGTCCTTCGCACCTACGCGTGTTCTCCTTGGGGCGTGGGCGCTCCACTATGCCCGAGAAAAAAACGCTGAGAGTCAGAAGGATCTTTGCCGAAACAAGTTGGAAACTAGAAAAACGTGTATCGCACAGCCGACATAAACACCGATACTCTATTACTATATATACAACCTTCTTGTGTGTGTACGTGCTGTAGTTGTGGAATGACTGATTACTCAGCATTGTCATAGTCTACACTCTGCCAGGACGGGCCACTGTGGCCGAGCGTGGGGTCTTACAGCAGTAGTTGCGTCCATGATGAAGTGCACTGCACCCCAACATACAAACGTTCATATTGCTCTGTCGGATAAACTTCCTACTCTGTAGCGCCCGGCGTGGCTTGTAGGGCTCATTACACCCTGCTGCACACAGACGTCGCGAGATAGAGAGCCCATCACTACAGCAGTAAGGATGTAGATTTACCGATCTTGGATCGTGAGTCGTTTGGCCAGAACTTTTCAAACTACCGAAAAATACAAAATGCGGACTGTCGGTGGTTCTTGGGGCTGGAGATCGTTATGGAAACTGGTGGGCTGTTGGTTGAATCGCATTGCAATAGTTCAACGCGTACAGTCTATCCACACCCAGCATGCTACCAGTACACAAATAGTACACAGATATACAGGAAACTTTCCACTGTTGTCGCGCCCGACGTGGCTTGCAGGGGTCAGTGTACCCTGGTCAGTGCACCCTGCTGCACATAGAGAGTTCGCTAGGTACAGAGCCCACTGAATATTATGCACTACTGTACTGTAGATTTCCCGTCCTTGGATCTTGGGTCGTGAGTCGTTTGGCCAGAAGTTTTCAAACTGCCGAAAATTACAAAATTCGGACTTTCGGTGGCTATGTATTGGGGAGATATTTACGGTTGACTGGTGGCTGTTGGTTGAATACGGATTATACCGTCAACTCGTACACAGCGTAGTCTATATACATACTTCGTATACATATATAACCCAGCTTTCTATACCGCCGGACAACAGCAGTTATAATATTCTTGCTGTACTGCTGCAACCAGGTACCGGTACCAAGAAAGGAAGGTTTAATGTGAAGAACACACACACCTCGTTAGAGAGACTTTGACAACGGCAGTAAGTAGCGGTAAGAGAGTGTTTTGTAGTATTATTGATAATTTGTGTTGTATCTTATTACCTATGTATACATACTGCAGTATAGTATTAATATCTACAATATGGTATTATTACATATTGTCGACCCCTGTGAATATGTCGCCCCGTTCTTGTTTGGAATTTGTCCAGCACAAGGGATCCCGAATACCCGGCAGACATAGTGGATACTACCCGCAGATACCTGCGCGTAGCACCTCGGCAAACGCCAAGACGCTTGCTGTTGCAGACTGGTGCCGAAGGGGTCGGTCAACCCGCACATTTCGATTTAGCATGGAAAAGGCATCGACTAAGCAACACATTATTGTATGCCAAGGCTAATTATTACGCCGTCGGATTGAGAGGATCGAAAAAGTCGGTTTCCGATCCACTCTAAGTTCGACGGGGTGTGTCTGTATGCCTTCCCTATCGTCAATCGGATCGATTTTGCAGTTTTTCGTGCCCTTTCTGGGGGCGGTTGATACGATAGTTGAAAACTGCTTCGTGTCCTGCTCGCGGGTTCTAGGAGGTGCTGCGCCGCGACCAGCAGCAGCAGCAGCAGCAGCAGTAGAGCAGTCAACCCAGCACCGGAGATGTGTTTAGGCTGCCGCTGGGTTGTGTGACCGTGTGTTTGGAGGGGTGAAGAGAGATGCGGTGAGCTTCAATGACGTTTTTGATTGAGAAATCCAATCCACGAATCCCGTCGAAAAACTCGAGTTTTTCGACGGGATTCGTGGATTTGATTTCTCAATCGAGAACGCTGGTATGGAAAAAACTATTGTTCAACTGCATAAGAAAGCCTGATTGTGTCTCCAATCGGAAACCGGCTTTTTGGATCCACGTATCCGACTGCACAATAATTAGCCCAAGTACTACAGGGATATTCATCTGAGATTTATGTTGTAACATTGCGTCGTAGGTTAAATCGTATATAGTTTGGGATCAATGAGGCCTCCTGCTGCGATCAGCCGGAGACGCTCACCCAGGGTTACTACTCCCGCGTTGATTGCCTAGCAATCAACGCGGCACCTCGTCGCAGAGAGTAGGTACCCCGGTAAAATAAACACTAACAAAACTGATGTCGTTGTCGACGGTACAACCTCCCTACCAACGATGGGCGGGCGGGATGGTCTGTTTTTTCTCCTAGCCTCTTTCTACTTTGTCGTGCTGTTGTAGAGCTGCGATATCGCTCACGGAGTGATACTCAATCACTGCCTCCCAGTACAACAAAGAGGCTTTTCTGAAAAGGGGTTCTGCCCTGCGGGCTTCGCCTCTTTTCTGTGTCAGATTACTGTTGTAACATTGCGTCGTAGGTTAAATCGTATATAGTTTGGGATCAATGAGGCCTCTCTGCTGCGGCATGAGATCACACCCATACTTGTTGACCTTTCTCTTATCTCAGTGACGTCGCTCGTTTGACTCTTATCCTTTCTGCGGGTTATTTCTCTTCCTTATTGTCCCCAAACTTCTAGCCTAGCTGCATATGGGTTCTGCTACCGTTGGTTGTCCCGTGGGAAAGTCGTGTACGAGTTTTCGAGCCCCTCCGATTATTTTCCCGAACAATTCAAGATTTGTTTTTTGTAGAATCGCAAAAATAAAGAACAACCCAGTATGAAGATACGTACCAAAACCAAAGGCATTTTGCCCCACCGATTGGCATGACGAAACAGAATGCCTGCTCGGCAACACAAGGAACTGGAACTCCCTTCTACCCAATGCCGGCGTCATCTGAGCCCTTGTGGCCGGCATACTGCTCTCCGATCTGCCGGCAAGGCGTGTCTCTCCTAACTGCAAAAAACACAGCAAGTCGGTTGTCCAGATGCATGCACCAGGAAAATGAATGGGGCTCGAGCCAGACTCTCAGCCCAACGAAACCAAGATTGACAGGCACCTCACGGCCCATAGGTCCACTTTAACGTTGGCCGTTTCCAATTTCGATGCTTGCATCGCTCACGGGGTCAATGCAATGCCTCGCAGACATCGACAGAACGTGGACGTTTGGTGTTGTGTATCGAACAGGTGAAGGTTTGCCGTGTACACCATTAGTGATAAAACTGTAAATACTAGGCTGAAAGGGCTCCAGCGTGGGTGATCACGAGGATTAAGGTGACAACATTATACCGTAATCCCCATTAATATCCCGAGCGTCCACATGGTATCCCAGGTGCGATATCGCAGGCTTCTGTGGAAACCCGCAGAAACCTACGCATCTCATGAGCATCCCCCAAACGATCGACGACGTAAAACATCGGTGTCGGGGCACAACGCAAACGGTTCAACATAAAAAAAAGTCATGAACAGGTACTACTGCCAAGCCGCAGTCGCTGCTATACCATGTTGTGACATAACCTCTAGATCCCACCCTCGACCCGCCGCACCTGTTCTCTACCAGAAAACCTACACCATCGGACACCCTAGCTTCGACTGGGCCCTCGCTAGAGCTTTCCTGCAGAAGTACGCCTCGCAAGGTTACTTTCGAACAAGACACACAGCTGCCACTACAATCAAGCGCGCCTGTCCTCGTCTCTTCGCGCCAACAGCCGTTGAAAAAACGGTGAGTGGGTTTGGGGTGAATGCAATACCAATATGCCGCGAGTGACTGGTGCTACGGTAGGGGGGGTAACCTGATTTTCACTACCACCTTTACTCCACTCGGGCGAGTGGCTCTGTACCTCACTCAAAACTGGACGCAGGTGTATCATGTTGTTGTCGCAGAGTAGCAAGCATACCATGGTGGTGTATATCTCGAAAACGTAAAGCATGAAGACTTAAAAAAAGGCGAAGAAATATGGTGGTCACTCGGCGGAGTGGCTATCATCCGCTGAAAATATTGAACGTGAAAACGACTCCCTACCGCAGCACCATCCGAGTTCGATCTGGCATGTCCTCGGCATGTGAGCCGTGCACGCTGCCGAACCCGTGTTCAACGCTGACAGTGTTTTTAGTTGGTAGCTCGTTCGTTGTATTAAAAGTAAGGTACCAATGATTGGTGTATAAAAACCGTTGCCAGTCAAATCGGTTGAAACGTTTTCCAACTGCTTGTCAGCACGTCATGTTCTGTGATACGCCCTGCATGGGAAGCCAGAAAGCGATATACAGCTGTCTCTTTGTTGGAAGGGGTAAGTTTCGGAACCCCCAACTAACGAAGACCACAGGTAGCTCGCAATCCCCTGGAACTGGCTGTGACAGTAGACCAGGAGCATGCCGATGAAGGAGCAAGAGTCGCCAATATCTGTGAGTTGGTAGAATATATTTCACTGCTTGAGAGAATGCAACGAAACCATATTGGTCCAATTTTCGACGTGTCAGGTGCACGACTTCAGCCACTACATTGCATGGAGCCGGCGCTAGCCTCGGCCATCCTGCTGGTGAGTATGCAAGCGTCACTTCGCTTGAGCCTGGTTGCCTGGGTGACGTTTTGCTTGGGACATTTGGCCTCCCCGGAATCCTTTTCTGCGGTGGCGACGCCAGTATTGAAGGTGAATGTGCCCACGTTTACAGGGGTATTTCCAATATCAGAGGAAGCTACGTGCGGCGACTGGACGTCGTGGGTACCGCCCCGAGCAGATCCCGCTCTGGTGATGCAGATTGTGAGTGAAGACTATGTCGACGTGGAGCGCAACTTTATACGGCTGATGGAACTGAACTCAATCTTCACGCGCCACCACCTGTACCTCATGTGCATGGACGATGCGTCCGTTAGGATCTTCGCATCTTTGGGTATCCGCTGCGTGCCGCTGGGTACGATTTTGTTTGACACGATTCACGACCTGTGGAAAACGAGGATTCGAGCCCTGTCTTGCCTGGTGATGGGGGGTTACGACGTCATCATGTCCGATGCTGACGCTCTGTGGCTTGGCGACCCCATGGAATATTTTAGCTTGCCCTCTGTTAGAAGCAGCGGCGTGGCCGCCTCGCGTGGTAGGATGCCTTTGAACCTTAGCAGCAGGTGGGGCGCAACCGTGTGCCTTGGATTTATTCTGTTTCGAGCAACGGGTCCAGGAATGGACATGTTACAGAGGTCCATGGAAGAGTTTGTGCTAAGGATTGGGGATGATCAGATTGCGACCAACAAAGCTTTCGATCAGCTTGGAGTTGTTTGGGATGAGGGCAGTGACATGCGCTTGTACAACAGCACCGGTTTAGGGAAAGGAACTATCGATAGCCTACATGGCGAGGACGGGCCCTTTGTAATTTCGTTGCTCCCCCACAGCGCATTCACGCGGAGGTGCGACAGCACCCCGATATCGAACGCAACCGTGGTGGCACACTGCCATTCAACAAAAACGGTACGTAACAGAAGCTCCTGGATGCAGGAAGCAAACCTTTGGCTGGTAGATAGTAGCGATCCTTGATCCTGAAATCGTGGAATCATGTGGACTGCGATATATACAGGAAGAAAAATGTGTTCATGCGGTATAGTGGTCGGAAAGATCCAGAGTTGGTGTTGTAGTCGTGTTTTTAGCTGCATCATTCGTATTCGTTCTTGTTGCAGCATTGTTATTCAATATTTCGGACGAAAGCGTACATTATGCACGTATATATCTTTGATTGATTTTAGTTGAAAGATATAGGCATTCGGGGTCTACAATCTTAGGGGCGTTTTTAACATCACAAGCACATAGCAAAAAACTTGATATTTGGCCACAGATAATTGGCAAGTCTTGCCAAATCCTTTATATCGGCAAACACGATGAAATGGCAAAACACGTGCTATTTTAAACGCTCTCATACTTCAATAAAACTCTGCACAACAGAGATCAGACAGCTAGACGACACCCTCGTCGAGGAACGGGTGGTCTGGAGAAGGGTCCAAGCACTTATCGTGGACCCCAGTGGTGGACAGCCTCTCAGGGCGGCCATAGGCACGTGTACGATGTCTGGGGCAGCTGCAGCGGCGGTTTGGTAGGGATTGACTTGGGCCTCAGCCCCAGACGACACCCGTGCCACGCCCACATGGGGTTCGTCACGCGCGTCAACCCCTTCAGCATTACCGTCAGCCATCATCATCTGCTGTCAGAAACCATCTCACCCTCAACATCTTCCTATGTTGCTGCAGTTCGTGCGGTCTGGCGCACCGGCGTGTGGTTTGTATGGTCTTCTGTAGGCGTGATCGGTCGCAAATGGCAAGTGAAATAGCAAATTCCATGTTCCAAGCACTTGCCAACGAAAAGATACGGAAATATACAAACCAAAATTTGGCAAGTTGTTTGCTATTTTGGCAAGTAAACCTGTCAAAAATGAAACTTTGACGCGTACTTTGCTAAACTATGCGTCCTTAAAACGACCCCTGAACAACCTTTCCGTCCCCGCTACGTACTGTTCGTTAGCTGCGTCACATTCGCCCGACACCCTCACATGCACGGTGTGAAGCAATCAAGCAACGCTCGCCAGAGGCTTGCTGTATTCTGCAGCATGCCTCGTCGGCGAGAGAGCGAGAAAGGCTGCGAGCATGTGCACGAACAACAAGCAGCCGCCATTTACTACGTATATGATACAACTCATTCCTCCAGCGTATTATTACACGAGTATTTAGAGCCTCAATTTCCAAAACGCAGAATCTCGATTATTTGAATTTGTATTTTTTTCAACTTTTCGTCACCCTTGCCACCAGTATCGTCTCTCTCTTTAATCAAAATTAATTCATCCACACTTCAGTCGATCAAGTAATGAGTTAATAAACTTAATCCACCCCTACCCCTAGTAATATGTCGTGTGTCTCGTAAGGTGAAACACGGGTGGATATCAACCATTCATACGTACGCACAGTTTCAGTCCCCACTAATAAGCCAACATACTCATGCCAAACCCTTTACGTCTCGCTGTGCAGCCCCGCGCGCTTCTTGGGGCTGCTAAAGACGAACACGCAAGCACGCCACCTACGGATCCCTGCGAGATCTACCATTCGAGGCCTCGGTTCTGTTTGATGTTGCTGTGATAATCCGCTCCTTTGTTTGAGGAGGAGATCGTTATTATTTCAGCTCTCGAAGCGCCAAATCGCCAGATTTATACAGATAAGATGCTGGCCGTACCGTACCTACCATCTCCCAGTAGCGGTTGGCCCATCTAACACGACTGAGCTCCGTCAACCCTTGGGATCATTAGCCACCAGTGGCAGAGGATGGAGATGTTATGTAGGGGGATTCATTGACACTGGCCGTGCCGAAATCGGGATCTCCTTTTAAATCGGTGCGGTTTTCGCCGGGCACGGCCAGAAAACAACAGAAAACAAAAACAACACACACGTCACACGTCATACACGTGTGGTATGTAGACACGGTAAATAACACTCTTGAAGCAAGAATTAAATAAAATTATTATAAATACGTCAGCTGTGAGTTCAACCGATTGAATAGTAGATACTCAACTTTGCGAGCTGCGTAGAATTTTTGTTCTATGTGATATTTGTGGTATTGGTGTAGGCTTCGTGATGTGCTAGGAGCCTGGTTCAGTAGTTACTGCTCGATTTTATAATAAGCCGTTCGCGCGTGTTATGTGTTTATTCCTCGTTAAGGATATAGTTCAGTGACTCCCCTGGATACTACCCGGGTCAGCAGGACAATGTAACAAGGGTATTCCGTGATCATTCTGCGCACTGATACTATATAACCCGAATAGAGGAGACAAGTATGATATTTGGTAAAGTAATCGAGTACATCTATATCACAAAATGTGTTGTTAGACGAGGGTGGGGACGGGGGAACAGGGGGACGGGGGATAGGGGGATAGGGGGGTAGGGGGGGGGTTCTATGTATGGTCGTGTTAGTGTAATCACAGGTCCTTACGTCCTTACAACATTGTGGGTGGGGAGCGTAATGTTTTGTTGTTTTATATAAACGTGTTTAATTCTTGTTATTGCTTGGTGGTTGATATGCTGTATTTTATGAAGTATTAGTTATGAAGTTGGAAGTGTTTTTTCGGGGAATGAGCTGCTGTGTTTATGGTCAGCTGCTGTTGTGATGCCCAGGTTGTATTTGATATGGCTCGAGGTGGCACCTAAATCAAACCTGAAGGTTCCTTGGAACCATAGCGTTCCCGAATATAAACACGTCAGCTGTGAGTTCTACCGATTAAATATTAGATACTTAACTTTGCGAGCTGTGTAGAATGTTTGCGTACCCACCGGGGCGCCTGACCCTCTAGAAGAGTTCTTGCGTACCCAACTAGGCACCTGATCCTCTGAAATATTTGGTGGGATGAGGAGCGTGGCAGACGCCTAATTGGTCTAGCTCTTAACAACTACCTTAGGCTACGAGTACTGCGTTGGCTTTTATACAAGTTGTTTACTGTTGAGTTCCAACAACAAGAAGTCTCATTATCGTCTTCATGTTGGAACGATGCACGTCGGCGCAGATCCTTCTATCGTGGCTGGGTGGGTATATACGGGTGGGTGGGTGGGTGGGTGTTGGTTGGGCGTGCTGACCTGATTGATCCCATCATCAACACCACCCACTAACAACAACAGCAACAGCAGTCTTGGGATCGTATTCACTACTATGCGATGCAAGTCAGCGCAGATCCTTCTATCGTGGCTGGGTGGGTATATACGGGTGGGTGGGTGGGTGGGTGTTGGTTGGGCGTGCTGACCTGATTGATCCCATCATCAACACCACCCACTAACAACAACAGCAACAGCAGTCTTGGGATCGTATTCACTACTATGCGATGCAAGTCAGCGCAGATCCTTCTATCGTGGCTGGGTGGGTATGAGTGGGTGGAAGTGAGACTGGTGGCTGGTTGGTCCCACCATCGAGTGGTGCCACGGTAGCGGGGTCGCTTTTGAGTCCATGATGTTCAGCGGATGAGAACCACTCCGCCAAGTGACCACCATATTTCTTCTCGTTTTTTTAGGTCTTAACGCTTAACGTTTTCGAGATATGCACCACCATGGTATGCTTTCTACTCTGCGACAACAACATGATACACCTGCGTCCAGTTTTGAGTGTGGTACAGAGCCACTCGCCCGAGTAGAGTAAACGTGGTACTGTAGTGAAAATCAGGCTACCCCCCCTACCGTAGCACCAGTCCATCAACAACAACAACACAACAACCCACCTGTGGAAGGGTGGGCGATGGAGGGTTGTGGGCTAGGGTGTGTGTTCGTCACGTTAAACCATTATTTCCACACTACATCCATTTGATTAAGTGATGTTAGTCTGTCTGTCCGGAACCAACCATGGTCTCACGATTTAGAGCGTTTCGGCCCTGTGTCCTGTACATTGGGTATAGAGACTGAGTGGCACAACCAGTGGAACACTGGGTCTCGTGCCCCGCCGAGTCCTGGCCGTCGCGCGCTGAGCATTGCCCCAATCTCAAGGACATCGACTACGGACGGTCATTTGGACTCTTCATTTATTTGCCAATGGTCCAAAGATTTCCGTTCAGATTGGTAAATTACAGTACGGGTACTGTCGTCATGGTCTCAGCTGAATTCATAACCCATGTCGACTTCGGCATCAAGTCCTGTTGCTGTGGTCTGCCTTGCTTTACGTTTGTTTTGGTTTGTTCGGTTTTGAAGAAATTGTGTCTATCCCCGTTTTTTTTCTCGGGGTACCTCCCTCTCCTTGTTGCGCTTTCATCTTTCCTGAGGCTCGAGGTGATTATTCTTCTGCTCTTTGGTTTTTGTTTACTGCGTATTCACTCACGTATTCAAAATATCTCTTGAACGGTTTTATATTGCGAAGAACATCCACACATACATATTTACCCCTTCCGCCGACCGCGACAAATAACTCCTCCTGTAATTCTAAAGGACAAGCATGACCACTGAACAAGTCGGCGTGGGATTCAGGCAGAGAAGCAACATAAACCAAGTACGAATAAGTCCACATCGAACGGCCACAGCCGTGTAGCAAACCGCAAGCACCAAACTACCGTAGGCGAACCAGGAACATGCTGTAAGGCGTATAAAATATAATGCAGATACCAGGTATGCTATATTACAACAACAGTTGCAACAAATACACCTATCGAATATGATCGTATCAGCTACACGATATAGCATGGTGATCTACGAATTAGTACATCGTAGACCATTTTGCGTGGGATGCAAACATTGGCAGTACTACTTTACTGCTGCAGTCATAGTACTACTGTAGAAACACGATGACCATTGCTCCATCCCGCCAGTTCTAACACTCATACGTGCGTTGACGCAGCAAAGCACCCGCGCTTGTCGCCGTACCACTTTTAGCTGCACGGTACTGCTTGTGCGGCCTTCCTGCCGCACCCGGGATACGACATTCCGCCGTGCCGGTGACGTGTGCTACGATAGGAGTAGCATATATTGTTTGTGAGGCTCCTCGCTTGAGGAGCTCCTTACCTCACCAAACAACCAACCGACTTCGAGAATATACTTGCCTGGTACAAACTAAGCCCAAAACACAATCCCACGAATTGCTTACAGTGGTAGGTATCTGCAGTGCTTTATCCAGAACAAAACCTTACAGTAGTAGGTATCTACAGTGCTTTATACAGAACAAAACCCAGCAGACGCAGAATCAGCACACACACAGCGACACAATCCTTCACACGGCACTGGTTAGAGTCCCTACGCCCCGTATACACAAAAGCGCACGATGGCATACGATCCACTGGCTAGTTGTTGATCGGGCTGGGGCTCATGGTCGGGCTCCCGCCTCACCCGGGGATGATAAGTTCCCATCCTCATATCAGATTGCCTTCCATAGAGCCTTCTATAGCTACAACTTCAACTACCCGGGGGGGGGGGGGGGGGTCATGTCGTGCACGGCCGTAGTCATATGACCATAGACCCTCGCATCCCTACAATGCCGGGACGGTCCTACCCAGACCCAACCTATAAATATAATATATTTATAACTACCCGGGGGGGGGGGGGGTGGAAATGCCCCGGGTCGATACTGGCCCGCACGATGGTCATCATATTTCCGTTCAGAGTGGGTACATCACAGCATACGAGTACTACTATGGGACGCAATGCTAGCGCCACGGGCTGAGCCATTGCCGTACCGGTAGTATAGTGAAGTACACGTCGAATCCAAATATATGTAGTGTATTGCTCCTCAGTTTCAATGGTTTATGCGATGGGAGCCCCGCCAGAGAGAAAGGTTTTCGCTCAAGGGTGCACCTCCTACCGCAACACTACGGCCCCAGTGGCGGTTGGGCCTAACCGCGACGACGAGGATCAGGAAAAATATCACGATTTATCATATCTTGGCGATCCCTTCACATGTTAAACCATGTGCTGTTGGAAGCGTGTTTTATTCAGTGGTACTCATGGTTTGTGGTCCCCAATTTCCGAGAATAAGTCATTGTCAACCACTCTCAACCAGTGACCACTCGCCTCACCAAACACTTATGGGATTGATGAATGTATCACCCCTATATTGCTACTGTAGCTCCGTAGTAGCTGAAACAGAGGGATTGTTGTCTTCATCACTGGAGTCGTCAACCACCTCCCGCATGGCGACCCTTACAGCCCAGAGGGCGGCGAGGATCAGGATCAAGTTGACAGCGACTAAACCTCCGCCGAATGCGGAGTGGCTGGCCCCTCCCGCGATGTCCGCCTTGATGAACACGGCAAGGAAGCTGTTCATAAATATAAGCACGCTTCCCTGTCGGTAGGTACACGACGAACGATGTAAGTGGTGCGCGCAGAAAAGGGCAACAATTATGTTTTTTGTTGCTTGGCGTTTCAAACAGGTGGCTCGGTCAGCCGCCAGGACGTTGCACATACACCCAACATACACCCACTCAATACTCGTAATCATAGCGTACAATGTATGCGAGCTAGCGCGCCTCTACTGCTGTGCCTACGCCATGCTGTCAACGTGCAGTATCATAGCGTCGTAACCACACTACACACAGCCCGCCCGCCATATTAGACAACATATTTTAGAGTACGAGTGCGGTCCATAAATAAATACCAGGTATAATAGGTACCTGGAAAACTGTATGAACAGACAGTACAACATTGTCACAACTCACGAGGCGGTAGAGCCATGATTCCGCTGGGTCCAGATGTGGCCGCAGAAGCTCGAACCCCAGAAGAGCCACAAAGGCGAAGACACAACTAACTGCCGCTTGTGTCGCGGTGTGGGGCGCGATAACAATGACTAGATCCGTGAGAAGTATCCTCCGGCCGCACTCGATCACCTCGTAGTAGTACAAGTTGGGGTCTGGGTACGATTCAGGGCAGTTAGGTGCGTGATGGTGCTAGAGGTACAGTAGGGTCCAACGTTTTCCCGGCAGAAGAGGCTGCGGCAGGGGCATTGGCTGTGGAGGCATGTTGTCGGTTCTTCAACATCGAACTTCGTTACCGCGGACTGGTGTTCGATTGGGGTAGCACCCTTTGGCCGACATGTATCTGTATGACGTGGCTCTTCAGCTGCTACCCAATCAGTACCTTGTGGACAGACGTGTACTTTACTATACTGCTTGCTTTACATATGTATAGCCCGTGAGATTGCTTGTCAGGTTTTGTCTTTTAAGATCTTCTCGAAGTCGGTTGATAGGTGAAGTTAGAACTCCTCACGTTATGGGTTTCAGAGAGTTTAGGTGCTACCCCTACTACAGTAGAACGCGTTGTGATGTCACTACCAAGGAGTGCCGGCAAGTGTCTGCAAAGTGACAGGTAACTACGGAACACACGCGTCATACATAAATCCTCGTGCAACCGTACCAGGGGCATATTATTCACCGCGGCGGTTAGCACCACCCTACTCTGCAAGTCAAGTGACAAGAACGAACTTGTCTTTGCAAGCCTCACCGAAATCTTTCCACAGAAACATGAAAGGAACCAGTTCCGGGTGCTCCTTCCTTGCCTCCACTCTTTCCTCCAGCTGTTGTAACTCAAGCAGAAATAAATATTTGGTGTGCTGGAGATTCGACGGTGCAAGCAGTGTCGCGGACTGGGTATCGTCTCCCCTCGCTAAGCGTGCTCTCGTTGACTCCTCGCCGGCATCGTTCGCCTCGGATTTAGCGTCGACATACACCCGAGGGTTGAGCAGTTCCCGGTGTTTCCACAGAAAGACGGAATACAGGACGGGAATGCCGATCGGGTACACCTTCACAGCGACAGTGAAAACAAAAGGAGCAGTTTAGCGTAAACACAGGGAAAGTAGGTCAAGCCAGTCCATACTACGCCTCCTGCCCTCAAAAACAATGTGTGCAAAGTACAGACGAACCCGCATGCCGCACGGCTCCGACTGTGAGCATGCGTGAACATGCAGGAACAAAGCGACACACGTGCGTACGTGAACTGAAGCGCACTCAACGACTCACCAGGATCATAACCCCTGCGTATGCTCTGAAGAAGGCATGTGTACGTGTCTTACACGATATACTGTAGTCTGCCCTGAGATAGCTCTCTCCGTCCACAACGTCGCCGTCGCAAGGAAAGGTATTGAACACTACAGAAGAGGCCGACGTGAACACCTGCAGGGCAATTGGTCGAAGAGGGTTACTTTATAACCTTGACGCACCGACTACGTATACTTTAGGGAACCACGCGTTTTTTAAAGGTCGGCACAGAAGTGCAAGCGACGTGGCGCGTGTCGGGTGTGCACTAACACTGGGCAGGACAAGTATCCTACCGATACAAAAATGCCCTTCGACCATTACTGCTTGGGATAGTCAACCAAAATACAATGTGCTTCAATCCGCACAACCATACGTGTCGTTTTATCCGGGTTACAGCGACGGGCTTATCTCTCGCTCAGCTCAGACATTTTTATCCCGTACTTGCGATACTGTGCGGCAAGATGCATCTTCCACATCCCAACGCGTGTGGGTCCCTATCTTACACCGAACTTATACAATCGTTGCGTGTTTCCCCCTGATGTACATGCAACAGCCCCATTACAGTAAAACTCTTCCTAACGGAAGGAGCGCAGCACTATAGTACCACTTACCAAGAATGTTAACAGCAACCCAGCCGTTACGTGTCTTGACCACGCTGCTTCCCGTGCAGCCACTCCAGCCGACCCAATTCCTGCCCTACGCTTCGCCGCCCGGTAAGTGAATGCCAGCCCGGCAGCCATAATAAATGGCGCAAGCGTGGTAGCTAGAAGCCTGTGGTAATAATTTACGGATGTAAGTACACACGAGGCCGATAGGACATACCCTAGATCGAAGTTTAAGATGTTGATCCACGACAGGAACAACGAGTAGCACGCCGGGAACGCCACACCAGTGACGCCTGAAAATACAGCGAGGATCTGCCACACCACCACTAAGATTTTGAACTTCTCCAATGGAACCCTTGACGTCCAGCGCGAAATCTTCTTCCCCACCACACCGCACGTAAACGCCATGCCACCACCGCTTGCGTCTGATTCTAACCTTACACCATCCACTACCCCAGGTACACCCACGCCAGGCACGGCAGTGTGACGAGTGTGTCGACTGACAGGCCTTGCCTTGTCACAACTCGACGACGCCTGTCTACCCACCACGTTCGACCGTTCGACACCGGCTACGGGCCCGACTCTAACCCCAACAGGCTGGATACACGTGATTTCAGGCCCGTTGTTGTCAAACGGTTGCAACGTTGTTGATCCTGGGCTGTACTCAGGGCCACCCTCACCGCCTTTATGCCTATTCATGTGCAAGGTACAGTCGAACTCCGGAGGAATGGTCCCCTCCATTACGTCAAGTATGGCGCCTTTATCGGAATCGGTTTTGCCCGGCATGGCCCTTTCTCGTACACGGCACCGGCATCTGATTATGTTGACCACTCTGGATAATTTTCGCACCATGGACTGGCGGAGGAGGTTGGTCGCGTCTAGCCCCCCTACAAGGAACACAAACGCTAGGAGAAATAGCAGAATCATCGCCAACGAGGAGAGGGCGCACGCTATGACGAGCAGCTGAGCCGTGGTTCCATCGCAAGAGTGGCAGCCGCTGAGGCTCCTGCCGTAGCCTTTGATGCACACGGCACAATCTGACAGCCGGGCAATAGTGTTTGGTTGTGGACGATGACACATGAGCAATATTGATCGAGGACAATTTATCGACACATTGGGCAGGCGAGACGTACTAGGTGTAACATGCGAGGGAAACACGGCTTTGGCCGCGGACGTGTGGCCGATCCTGAGCATACGTTCAGAAATTAAGCTATTACGATATTAACATCATGACTGCTATACTTAATTTATATACTCGAAGGAAATGATAGGGCCTGAACGAGTGAAATACTTAATGCAACTGCATTTTATAGGAGACGATGTATTTCGAAATCTACGCCATCAACCAAACAGTGTCTACTTGTATCATGAAGCCCAAATATTCAAACGCGCATACATAGTTGAAGCAGTACGCCTGCTTGTATCGTACAACAAACCACAGATTACTATCGGCACGGTTCCCCATCTCTAGCAACCCTCTCCGTTGTTGGTTACATCATAGTTTCCGTCGATAAACAACAACTCGAGAAAAATCACCCTCCGCCACGCTGCTATTGGTGATGCTCGCGGCCCATATGTGTCAGGCATTGCAACTCACATGGACCCTTGTACCCGTGCTTGCAGTAATCATCCGAACTCGATATATTCGTCGCCCCCTTGCACGCCCCCGAGTTGAAGCATCTGCGGACAACTAGAGATTCCCCGTTCGACCGCCAGTAACCCTGTCGGATCGGCAGCGATGTCAGTGTTGCCCCCATTTGCTCGCAATCGACACCCTGTTCCCCCTCGATGGCAGCACAGTGCTCACATACGACGCGACCATCATCAGTTTTAACTAGCGGCATGGCGTATTCGTGAGCGGAGCAGAAGTAAAACGTAGAATATACCTCCAGCTTGACACTACCGCCCCCCTCGGGGCTGGTTCGGCCTATAGATTCCATACGGAACGTGCTGCTCAGGTTTCCTCCCACATCCTGTGTCACAGGGATACCGGTGACCGTAATACTGACGTTACCCCCTGGAGACAGAAGTCCACTGGATGGAACTACGTCTAAGGCTAGGCCGTCCGCCTCGAATGATAGACCCCAGATAGCGTACGTTGTTCCATCCGACGCTGCTGAGACCATGAGCTCATACAATATGTCGGCGCCAACGGTCTCTATCGCTGGAGGCGTTCTGAGGCGGAGGGATAGCTCGCCGCCATCGTCCAGACATCCACTGCTTTCCAGGCACTCGCACAGCACGCCTAAGGTGCTGTTCACACATTCCCCGGCCCCGCACGCATTGGAATCGCCGCAGTCCAACGCCCGATCCACCAGGCGTATCGAGTTACTGAGACTCCCTGCATTTAAGAACGTGCGTGAACTGACAACAGCGTTGCGGATCTCGGCGTCCGAGTTGGGCGAGATAACCGCCATGGCCGCAGAGCTCCCGCTAAAATCACAGCTGTTGAGGACAAGTGAGCCAGGGACTGAGCTTTTGTGGTAAATGACCGTGTCGCCAAGCCAACCCTGAAACACGCACCCCTCCGCGGTAAGCGTGGTGTCTCCGTCCAGCTGTATCGCGCGGTTGGATGAATCCTCTTGGAGTTCGACGCCCGATTCGAACGTTACTCCTTCGGCACCGACAAAGCTCTCGGTGACATACACCACGCTACCGCCGGAGGCCACGTTGTCAGCGACGGTGTGGTTTTTGAACGTAGCGCTCTTCACGTTTGTGAGATAGATTGCCGCCCCTTGCGGTGACTCGTTTGCGATCAGATCGCAACTAGAGCGCACCCGCCCCGCTCCTCGGGCATAAATCCCCCCGCCCTGTTCGCCGGCGATGTTGCCCGTTATCGTGGCCCCCTTGCACTTGATGCTGGCCTCCTCCTCTACAAACACGAAACCGCCGTAGAATCTGGCCAACGGCGTGACCGGTGATGCACAGCAGGGAGACCAAATCAGAGACGTGAGCTTCCTCTCCAAACCTCCAGTTTCCCCAGTAAAACGCTGTAACGAACCAAACAGGCAAAACACCACAGTACCAGGTATATACTCGTACAGCAGCATGAACACGTACGAGTTTTGACTGGGTATCGGGGTTCATCGAGAGTCGATACGACCTCTGTACAGTAGCGGCCGTCTACAGGGAAACAGAGATCCTGGCCGAGGCGATTATCGTTTTTGTTCATATTTGAAAAAGGTTGTGTTCCACACGACTGTAAGTTTAGCATTGCACCTCCCGCATAACGTATGATATCAGGCTGAATTGGTTGTGGGCTCTTTCTTATGACATGACTTGTGAGAGGGTCGGTATAGTGGACTAATGCGGTGCAGTGCACCACCACCCTACGATACTTGTCTGCGCTTCGAACCTGAGAAAGCAGGGGCTATAACTCATCACGAGATTGCACAATAAGTTGTCCGTTGGCAAGCTCACTTTGCGTAGTTCCCGCTGAACACGCCCCCAGTTATGGTCACCACCGTAGGAGCCCCCCACGCTACGATCACGCCTCCCAACTCTAGCGCGCTGTTATTCCTAAACGTGCCTCCCTCGATGGCCACCCGGGAACCTCCTGCACCGGTACTGTCTCCTGAGCAGTACACCGCGCCACCTCTCCCATCTGCTACGTTGCTTTCCACCAACCCCCCCGTGATTTTCACACGTGCTCCGTCCCCAGCGAACAGGAATGCACCGTTTTGAGTGCACCGACACATGAAGTCTCCACCGTTGACGCTGATAGCACTCCGTTCGTCCGCATCTGAGCGCAAGGGATCGGGGCCACGAGGAGGCAGATAGCAAAACTCGATGAAGACCGACGAACAGCGATAAAAATGAAGGCAAGTACCGCAGAGCATGGACGGCAACTGCGACGAAGGCTTGTCAAGAATGCTGCTGAGGGTAGTACCTTCCGCGAGTTGAGCTGGAAACCAAACGTGGGGATAAAACATATGGTACCCCAGCCCAAGTTATCAGGCAACCTAGAACTTACCGTTCACATTGTATGCACTGCACTTTGCGTAATTGTCGACACCCCCAAGGGTTGCTTGTTTTCAAGGTTGCTATAGGCGCGTACGAGTATATCATACCGATATTGTACAAAGTCTGGCTTTTAGATTTCAGGAAGCTCTGCCGATTTTGCGTGATTTTTCTTACGTGCCACAAGGTTCTTCCTAATATTGACACCAATTGCAACAAACGCATAGTGGATCCTTAGCGGTACATGGTATGCTCACATAGACAGCCCCCGTTCTCAGCCACGTTGTCGCGCATGATCGTTCCATCGTTGATCACGCTCTTGCCCATAGCCATGAAGCAGCCGCCTCTCGATCCCCCTGAATTATTTGTGCAACTAACATCGTTGAATGTGATCGTGTCAGATGGATCCCGTCCCCTTCCCACAACCTGCCCGACGGGTTGTAATAATGTTGCATCAGCAGGACATTGTCAAGTACGGTTCATGCCTGAGCTCCACACGACTTGCCGTATGCATTAGCTATGATAGAGTGAGTGTATGGCTGGTGTTATTGTGAACAAACGCCATCATAAACTTTCGATCACGCCCCTGCTACACTGTGAACACGTCGTTTCCACATGTTGCTGTTGCTGCTGCTGTCGTTGTTGTTCTCACATCACACTGATCGCGAAAAAGATTGTCCGTGGTCACAGGATAGGCACCAAAAACTCTGGAGTGACAAAATAATACACGAAATACAAAGTACAAAGTACAGGGAAGTACGATATACGTAACACATGTTGTGGTGCATCGTACACCTCGACCAAGAGAAAAGGAAAGGCATTCCACGGAAAAAAAAGAAAGGAAAGAGAAAGAGTATTTTTGTTTAAATTAAAAATTTGGGGTAAAAAAAGGAAGAAAAAATAAATTGGGGGGAAAAAAGGACAAAATGAGGAGGGCACGGAATCATGACAACTACGAGCGAATACACTAAAAGGTGCTCAAGCGTAAGAACGCAAGGGGGTACACAGACTTGCAAACTCGCAGGGAGTGTGGTGCTGTTGTGGTGCGTGGTAAAACAAATCACCGTTCCTGTTTTCTTTATGTTTGGATCGGCGGACGCGTCAGGTCGAAAAATTGGGTCCCTGTTTCTTTGCGCCGTCGTTGTTCCCTCTTGGCAGGTCTTGACTGATCGAACAAACCTATCCCCCGTCTGGGTTTCTTCGTTTTGGGGTCGGCGAACGCTCCAGGCAACTCAAAAAGGATCCCTGTATTTTGGCGCCGACGGAAATAGAAACTCGCACATTCGTTCGTACAGCCGTACATACATGAAGACACCAGACCAGCCGATATTCGAACCGCAGCGCAATCGCCATCAAGGGTCACATACAGCAGTCTACCGGTGACCACATACTTCAGTGTGTATACATGAACATGCATGCGCCTGTTAGTGCAGTACTGCTGTATGTAGTCAAGATCACGTTATTTTAGTTCGGCAATAATTTTCCTACTTGAGCCGGTGTCCCCGGTGGAATGGCAGGTGAATCTCGGCCCTGTTAGAGTCAAGGTCGCTGGTTCAAGCCCCCCCGAGTGCATATACTATAAATAGTGCTCGTAAGGACTTTTTCTCACAAACAATATTTTATTTTGCCGGTGTCCCCGGTGGAATGGCAGGTGAATCTCGTCCCTGTTAGAGTCAAGGTCGCTTGTTCAAGTCCCCCCGAGTGCATATACTATAAATAGTGCTCGTAAGGACTTTTTCTAACAAAAAATATTTTATCTGGCGGAAAGCGCGAGAGCGTGAGTTAGCAAAATTCGATGAAAATCGACGAGCGTTGGGAATGCTAAACCCTCTGCGCGATAAAAATCAAGGCACGAACCGTAGTAGGGAGGAGGCAGAAGAGCCTGCTTTGTGACTAGCTATTTGTGCCCGCAGATCTAAGTTACGACTATGGAGGGAGAAGGACAGAAGTGCGAAGATAATGAATGGGATGGGGGGAAAAACAAAAATGTATTCGTTCGACAATAGTTTTATGAGAAAATAATCGGAATGCGCAGATGACCCGAACGTGCACAAAGCACCGCGTGTCACATACATGTACATTGATGCTTTGCTTTAGTGCGGCTTTGTGTCATTTGTGGACACACGGGCGCGCCTGAATTGTATAATACCTGATGAAGTACAGTACGCGACAGATGCTAGGAAGGACGTCTTATTTGTGGCCAGACCTGGCCAGATATTATGTAAGACTTTGGGTGTGTTCCACACTATTTTCAGTATAAAGAGGTCGCATTCTTATGTTTTTCCCAAACTTTTAGTCCCAAAATATCAATTTATCAGATTCTTAACATCTATCTGTCGCGTACTGTAAGCTGGTTAAAGCTAACAATCGCCCTAACTTTGTGTCACGAATGTTGCTCGCAACATCTACTTGAATGTCACATTCTTAGTGTCGCGCTGACCGTCGTAAACAGCGGAACAGGGTGACATAACCAGCAGTGTTTTAGTTGAGGTCCTAGGGATTGCGCAAGCCGCAGAGATATGTCCTGACCGACCACGGGCCTTAAATAACAGTCAGTAACAGCAGTTAGGCGAGGTACCGAAGAAGAAACTATTGCTTCTCCATTTTATTCCTGGATAGGTAGGAAAAAACTGTTTTTTTTTCATTTTATTTCTGAATATATATGCCGCTTCCAGATACTGCAGAGCATGTCCGTAAACAGAGTGTCGCGCTATTATATCATAGTATTCATAGTCGAAGTTCTGACCGCGTATTGGGCCAATATCAAGTCATATTTAACGCCCTAAGTTTATCCATACTGACACTAAGTAATTATAAGGCACATGCGCAAATACTCCGGTACTCTCGTATATGATTGTTTTTTTTTTGTTTTCCATCCCATTCATTATCTTCGCCCTTCCATCTTTCTCCCTCCCTCCTAGTCGTAACTCAGATCCGGGGTCACAAAGTAGGCTCCTCTCCCTCCTCCCCCACTACGGTTCTTGCCTTGATTTTTTATCGCGCAGAGGGTTCAGCCTTCTCAACGCTCGTCGATTTTCATCGAATTTTGCTAACTCACGCTCTCGCGCTTTCAGCTAGTCAAGATTTTTTGCGAGAAAAAGCCCCTACGAGCATGCACACGGGGGGCTCGAACTCGTGACCTTGACGCTAACAAGCTTCGTGGCTACCTGCTAGCCCACCGGGGCGACCGGCCTCCATAATAATATCATATTAATATATACATACATACATACCAGCATGTGTTTTTCAGCGCCGGTACGCATACCACCAACCATTACGTTTGGGCTACGAAGGTCAGGAGTTAGGGGTTAGCGGTGGAAGTCTATAAAATTGTATTACGTTGAGCTAGGTCAAGGGCTAGGGGCAAACATATTTTAGTAAAATAGGTGGTTACTGCTTCGGTGAAAAATACAAACTAGAATGTAGGTCACGGGTAAATGCACGGGTAAATAAAAGCGCATATCATACATGCTTCGACACAGAAGCCCAAATGTTCGCGTCGTTTTAGAATTTAACATACACACGTTGTTCTGTCAGTCCATGTGGGGCGTGCTGTTTTTTTGCCGGAAAAAGTGTGAACTTGGCATTTAAAAATAAACAACGACCAAATAGTTGTAAGTGTGTGTGTGTGTTCTTCACATTAAACCTTCCTTTCTACCCGTCGACATCCAGCACACCCAGTGTCCGTGCCGATTCATCATCCTAAAAAGGTACCGTTCGTTCAAGGTTCACGGGTTGAGAATTGAGACTGGCGCACAGAACGCGCGCGTGAACTTGCAGCATGCTGCTGCTGTACTGCAAATATGCGTTTCGGCGAAATCCTCGATCTCACAGCTGTTGTTTTTTATTTTATATACGTATTTAAAAAATATACGATATAGATATACTTCGAAGTATTATACACAGCCAGAAAAATAAAAAACGACAGCTTGAAAATATATATGGTATAATATGTGTGAGGTGCAACGAAACCTTCCCCCCCCGGGGGTAATTACGTAATTATCAACATCTATGACCAAGAACACAATACGAATACAGCAGCAGTACCTGTGTATTTTTATGGGGATTTAACAAAAAGGGGTACACCCCCCTGTATCGTTACAAAAAGGGGGACAGCGGTTTTCGCCGCCGGGTAAGCCCATGTACTCTGTCAAATCGACTCGAAATTGAAATCTGATGCGTTTGCCACACTCACATGGCACGTCCCTACCATCCCCAGCGTTTTTTTTTTTTTTTTCCATGTGTTGAACGGGTGAACGAAAGCGATGAAAAGGGGGATGTGAGCATATCCCCCTTTTTGTTATGCCTACGCGAGGGTATCCCCCTTTTCATCTACTTGGTTTGGGAATGTCCCCCTTTTTTCGTAACGTCCCCCTTTTTGTACGCATGCAGAGAGGTATCCCCCTTTCTGTATAAAAAAGACCTACGAGCTGGTCCGGCCGAGAGGATTATGGTGTATTGGCCACCTTTTTCCCAACGCACTTTTTCGATTTTCGACCTGAAAATCTGTATGGAGCTCCCTTAGAGTACAACCGAACGATTCAAAGAGGGTCAAGTTTTTTTTTTTTCGATGGCGGAATTGTATGGTCGTTTGAACAAAATTCCGGATCACGTTTTCGCTAATAAGTGAGGAAAAAAACAAACATCAACCTTGACCCTCTTTGAAGCTGTAGACGACAGCGATGCAAATCACGTGTTGAAAAAAAAATGGAAAAAAACGATAATTTGGGTTGGGAAATCCAGATTTCGTGTCAAACATCATAACATCTTAAGTTTGTATTGTAAACACTAGACACGTCATATCTCCTGATATACAACGAATTAGGGGATGGTGAGGATATCGATCGTCTTGTCATGCTTCCAGGCATCTTCACACCAAGAATCAGCCGCATCCGCTGTCCGTCTGATTCGGACGTTCGTACCGAATTTAGTATCGAGACACCCCCGTAAGTGTCGGGATTTACTCGACATGATGTTTCTCGACGAAAACAACTCGGATTCGAAAAATTCTAACGTCTGCATATGCGCTGCAGGCCTGGGAACACTGCTGTAAAATTTGGAGTCCTAGTGTTTCCAAACGATTGCGAAAATTCCGATAGAACGATCATTGTTTTTACGGCTGGACCAGCTCCGTAGGGTAAGTGACCACTCCATGTTCTGGTTGTTATGGCACGCCCAACAGACGACGTCTAACGTCGAAAAGACCAACGGCCCACACCTAGGCAAACGTGGCCAGCAGATCAGCATACATTGGTTGGCGCCCTGTGCCCTGTTGTCCTCAAAAATCACCAACATATATATAAACGAGTATACGTAAATATATACGTAACAAATGATAGTACTCCTCTGGTACTACTGCTGACTGCTGTACGTATATATGTAGTCGTGCCGGTACCGCCGTATACGTATCCGCGTATATCAGGTACGTACCATGGCGTAAAGGAGAGGAGATTATTATTGTACCAGGAAATGAGCTGTTGAGCTGTTCGGTCAGAGTGATGGTTAATATATGACTATGAGTATACCGGTTAATGCGCTGGGCCGTTGAATTGGTGTTGACGACCGCCTCTTTAACGATAACCCCGCCGCCGGTGCTTGGTGGTGTCCCCCCTTTTGTTACGATATATGAGGGGTGTCCCCCTTTTTGTCAAATGCCCTATTTTTATTAAGCAGTAATACCAGGTATGTTTATTTCCGACTACCTGGTATATAATAGTGGTGGCAAAGTTACGTACAAACCTATATTTTTCTCCCTGAATTCTACATAAAGATAAAGACTCAGATTGTGTTCTCCCCATACGGGCTGTACACCCTCCATGAGGACATATAAAACCCGAAAGTACGCGCGATCGAAGTATCCCACTCAGCTATTAATAGCAAAGATGAGTTTCGACCAAATCCTCGATCTCACAGCTGCTGCTGCTACTGTTGTTTTTTTCAAGTTTTTCAATACACACTTCGTATATATACAGCAGTATACCAAGTATGTCCCAAAAAAACGGCGTGAATTTCCGATTCCTGAAATCTTTTTGGATTCCGCTTGAGCCAGCCTGTACTACTGCCTGTAGTGCGCGGATACAGGTGGCTGTGGTATTTGAGCAATGTTTTTGACATTATTGCGATTTCCCGCGGTGTCCCGTGGGAATTCCCGTGGTGTCCCACGGGAGCCCATAGGCACCCAATGTTGTATCGCACAAGCATTTTATTATACGCGATTGTGAAATAAATTGAACGTGCTTGTGACTGTCCCGCGGTTTCCCGCGGTGTCCCGCGGTTTCCCGCGGTGTCCCGTATTGAAATATGGACGTTGGGATCCATATCTATGTTGACGTGCAGTCAATTCATAAAAGTACACTGAGCATCGTAGTTAGTTCTAGATGCGGATAAATATCATATGCGGAGAAATGGGAGTTTGTTCTTTCCACGCATTATAATCAACTTACTTGCATAAGTTGATCATAGTACAGGGTCTTTCTACGCATTATAATCAACTTACTCGTACAAGTTGATCGTAGTACAGGGTAACCAGTTTACCATAAGAGAGTTACAGAGAACGTTACAATGACGTATCATGGAACGTTGTAAGGGACATGATTGGCTGACGTAAGATACATCTGCCCGTAGCTTGGGCATTGTTCCGTGATCCGTGATCCGTGATGAGGTGGAGGCAACCCCCTACCTCGACCACTCTTCTTCTCTTCTTCTTTTCCTCCTTTGGCCAAATAAGCGCCTTTTCAAACCATTTCTTTTCATCTTCACAAGTGCTCTTCACAGACACTTAGGTGCCACCTCTGTCATCTCTCTCCAGAGAGACAGAGCCTCGACACGCATCATTCTTTCAGGTTATGAGCCTCGCATCTAGGCACGCATCATTCTTTCATCCCGCGGTTTCCCGCGGTTTAGGGTTAGGGTTAGGGTTAGGGTTAGAATCGCATGGTGTCCCGCGGTTTCCCGCGGTGTCCCGCGGTTTCCCGCGGTTTAGGGTTAGGGTTAGGGTTAGAATCGCATGGTGTCCCGCGGTTTCCCGCGGTGTCCCGCGGTTAGGGTTAGGGTTAGGGTTAGAATCGCCGAACCGCGCCGCATTGAATCACACAGTAAGTAATTCGAAACGGATGCATAACAAAGACAGCGGTGTGGTGCCATGGGAACGTCCCGCGGGCGAATCCCGCGCGGGAAATCTCACGGGAAGCCACGGGCGAATCCCGCGCGGGAAATCCCACGGGAAGCCACGGGCGGTACCACGACATACCGTGGGGCCCCGCGGGGTGCCGTGGTGTCCCGCGGTAGCTCACAGCTTGATTTTCAGATTCGCGTGGGCTGCCACGGTGTCCCACGGGAATGCCCGCGGGACACCGCGGGCATTCCCGTGGGAAACCACGGCAGCCCACGGGAGCCCGCGGGAATTCCCATGGGACACCGGGGAAAAACACAATAGTGTGCACCACCCTATTTGAGGAGCCATGATTTGCTCATTTTCCTGTCGTGTGTGATCTGCGAAGAAAGGCAATGTGGTTCCAGGCACTTATTTTCGTGTTTTGGTCGTACGTGGGCTGTACATAACTTTCCTGTTATGTTTGTTCTGAGTCCTGGACGCCTCCCGTCCTATCCTGAACTTGAACCTGGGTACAGTACTCCCACTACTGTAAGTACTACTTGTATGTACTCGTACAGCAGTACTAATAGTAGTACTACTGTAGTCCTACTTGCAGCTGTATTCCCACTCTTGTTCGATAATATTACGTTCGATAATGTTTCTACTATTGAACACAGTACTTACCGCACCGCCACCTTCAGATGCAGAGTTATTCGTCAGCTGCGTGCCTCCTCCCAAAGTCATGGATGAAGCATCGATCGCACCACCGTAGCCCCCTGAGGTGTTGTTTCCAAAAGTACATCCAGTCACCATCATGTTGGCAGCATGAAATCCATCCAAAGCCCCACCCCAAACACCGGCGGTGTTCCCGCCGAACACAGAATCAGAGATATCGACAACGGCAAACATAAACGTAGCGGCTCCGCCTGACCCTGATATTACGGGTTCACCATAAACGTCGTCATCGTCATCTTGCCTCTCCTCCAGATAGGCACTGTTGGACACGAACGTCGCGTCTGTGATGGAGCATGAAGGAAACGGTGTGTTCGCTCCTAGCTCGCCCAACCCACAGAAAAGCGAACCGCCACCTACGTTCGCCAGGTTGCCCTCGAACCTGGAACCTCCCTGGATTTGTAAGCCACCGTCGATGACATCCACGGCGCCTCCATATCGAGTCGCGTTGTTACCCAAGAACTCTCCCCCCACGATCGTGACATTTCCTCGCTTCGCCCACACTGCACCCCCGCCCCCGTCAAGGGCAATGTTGCTCTCAAAGGTGCAGCTGTCGAGCACCAATTTTGTATAATGCGAATATACCGCACCTCCGTCCCAGGCACTGTTGGACACGAACGTCGCGTCTGTGATGGAGCATGAAGGTAACGGTGTGTTCGCTCCTATGAATAGCTCGTCCAACCCACAGAAAAGCGAACCGCCACCTACGTCCGCCTGGTTGCCCTCGAACCTGGAACCTCCCTGAATTTGTAAGCCACCGTCGATGACATCCACGGCGCCTCCATATCGAGTCGCGTTGTTACCCAAGAACTCTCCCCCCACGATCGTGACGTTTCCTCGCTTCGCCCACACTGCACCCCCGCCCCCGTCAGTGGCAATGTTGCTCTCAAAGATGCAGCTATCGAACACCAAGTTTGCATAATGCGAATACACCGCACCTCCGTCCCCCGCAGAGCCTCCCGACAGCTTGAGCCCAGTCACGGTCAAGCCTCCACCTCGGGAGACTTCGAACAGACGGGTTCGGTTGCCGCCGTGCACCTCGGCCAGAGCGCCTCCTTCTTCTCCAGTCACGGACAGGAACGCTCCCTCTGAGACCACGATCGGAGCGTCAACCGGGATACGGCCAACCCAGCTGGCCTCCACTTTCCCCCCACGTTCGGTGCAGTTTAGCGCTGCTCGCAGTGTATCCACTCCATTGGCATTCTCCACTCGAATCGACATAGTTTTTGCTACACCCCCACAGGCAGTTTGTGCCCATGCCAGCGAGTCCAGACACCCAGCCGAGCCAAGCAGCAACACAGACAGCGTGGCCCATGATCGGCCGAGACGGTCTGCTCGGCAGATTCTCCGAACACTCTCCATGCCAGGCACGCAAATGTATTGAGGCGGTGATGTGAATAAAGTTGGGTCGCGCGGGATCCAGGGTGTGCTGTGAGCCTGTGATATGATACTGTGTAGTAGTACACGTAGTACAAGCAATATACTACAGTACTGGGTATGCACGAGTACGATATAAACATATGAGCATCTTAGTTTGAATGTTCGGATAAAGCCAAAATTGGCTAGATTACGAGTTCGTTCTTGCTACGTACGGTACGACAGTAAGTAATATTGTCGACATAAATATCCTACAGTATATTGGGACGCTGATAACATGTTAGGGCAGCTACTACGTACGGCTGTATCTTGCCACCATAAATATCAGGGAACATTGCGGTAGGACGGACTGACTGGTGGCCAGTCCAGCATACCGTGTGTAGTTCAGTTTTGGACACGCATAACATGCTGTAGGGATTTTAGGTGTACCTCTTCGGACTTGTGTATCCTTTCCTTGCTAAGTGTACGTGTTCTTTAGGATTCTCTGATGGCTCTAGCACTTTTGTGACCACGGGCCGTGATCTTGCTAGATCAGACTATAGGGATTAGCAACTGAAACGAGTTTAATGTGAAGACAACAACAACAACAACAACAACAACAACAACAACAACAACAACAACAACAACAACAACAACCGTAGATTGCACCTACCAGTAGCGTGGTTGTCTTTCCGAGATGGCCAGGCTATCTATGGTTACGCCCGCTGGGGTTACTTCTTCTATGATGATGGTGCTCCTCGCTTAAATATCTCAAACCAACATTAATGTTATCTTCTTCGTCTCCACAAGTTTGCAACATAATCATCGCGCTTGTTTCTTTCCAATCTCGGTTTCTCTATCATCACAATCAATTGCCCTTCACAATCACTTGGGACCACCTCTCTCTGTATCTCTCTTCGCAGAGACAAGCCTCGGCACGCATCATTTCGCCGTCTCCTGCGGCGGGCGAGACAGTGCATACCGTGCCGCGCGTACTCTTGCTTTTTTTCTATTAATATATCGTTTAGAAAGTTTCTGGGATGTACTCGTATGGCGGGGGAGTCGCGCACTAAGTACCGTATGATTTACAGAGGACACCAGACACCAGGAACACCGGGGATGCAGCAAGATGGTGAGGTTCTACGAGTAGGGGCGTAGAATGGTTGAGAGATAGTGTGTGTGTGTTCTTCACATTAAACCTTCCTTTCGGGTTAATGTACAGGTCCAAAGCCTTGTGCCGTCCAAAGATTTTTCTCGTGTACTGGGCTGAATATTATGCAATATTATTTTATGTGATTTTACGAACCTTCAATGAGGAAACGGGTTATCTAGTCCAAAATATTATCAGATTCGATCAGAATCGCGTCTTCTGGGTTATTGGAAAAAAGGTTGCTCCGAGATATATATTAGAGAGTTTCGGACTCTTATTTTTTTATTATATTTTGTATGAAGGAAAACACTTACGTATTATATGATATGTATATCTATTATTAATATATTCCTCGGCTTCTGCTGGCCTCGGATTCCAGAATCCGGCATTCTCAGCCGTGCCTTCGTCGGTCAGGCTTACGGTCGGTCAGGCTTTACGGTCGGTCAGGCTTTACGGTTGTTCCGTGTTTTTGCTACGTCACGTCCCTTTTGTCGAACCACGTTATGCGTGAACCTGATCTTTGTAGTGTTTGGTACCTAATCTTTATAGTGTTTGGTACCCTTATTTTTACGACCGGTCTACTGATAACGGACAAGCTTCTCTCTTTCAGTGCGAGTTCCCTGCGACAGATTTAGACGAGCCCGCGGGTGCCACAAAAGATTATTTATCACCTTGTCACTATATACCAACCATGTCGTTGTTCTAGTTGTTCTAGTGCGGGCACATTTTTGGTTTGCTCACTCCTACAGTAATGTACTACTACTACTACCACTACTACTATTACTACTACTACTGTACTACTGTCTGTACTACTACTACTATACTAAAACTACTACTCTACTGCTGTACTACTACTATTAATACTACTACTACTACTACCACTACTACTACTACTACTACTACTACTACTACTACTACTACTACTACTACTACTACTACTACTACTACTACTACCACTACCACTACCACTACCACTACTACCACTACCACTACCACTACCACTACCACTACCACTACCACTACGACTACTACTACTACTACTACTACTACTACTACTACTACTACTACTACTACTACTTACTACTACCACTACCACTACCACTACTACTACTACTACTACTACTACTACTACTACTACTACTACTACTACTACTACTACTACTACTACTACTACTACTACTACTACTACTACTCAACTAATATTGCCCCCTAAAGTGACGTTCTTCAAGGTGGATGTTGCTCAACCACGGTTTCCGGCCTCGTGCCATTCGGCTTCCGCGTCGGGGCTTGAAAGCTTGAAGCAAAGCGACTTTTGGTTGGAAAGGCCCGTTAGCTTCTAGCTGTAGCTTATTAAAAAAAAACTAACTAACTCTACTGCTGTACTACTACTATACTACTACTACTACTACTACTACTACTACTACTACTACTACTACTACTACTCTACTACTACTACTATACTCCGCTACTACTACTACGTACTACTACTACTACTATGACTACTACTACTACTACTACTACTACTGCTGCTACTACACTCACTCTACTTACTCTACCCTACTACTACTACTACTACTACTACTACTACTACTACTATAGACTACTACCATACCTACTACGACTACTACGCTACCTCACTACTACTACTACTACTACTACTATTACTACTACTACTACTACTCTCTACTGCTACTACTACTACTACCACTACTACTACCAACTACTACTACTACTAACTACACTACTACACTACTACTACCACTACTACTACCACTACTACTACCACTACTACTACTACTACTACTACTACTACTACTACTCTATACTACTTGCCCCTAAGTGACGTTCTTCAAGGTGGATGTTTGCTCACCACGGGTTCCGGCCTCGCTGCCATTCGGCTTCCTGCTCGCGGGGCTTGGAAGCACTTGAAGCGAAGCGCTTTTTGGTTGGAGAGGCCGTTAGCTTCTTACTGTAGCTTTCATTCTCCCGGGGGTTGTGTCTGCGAAAGGCTTGAGGTACATGTTGTAGAGTTATTTAAACGTTGGTTTTTACTGGGAGGTGTATGTTTACTAAAGGTTGTTGTCTCTCTTGGGGTGACTTAGGCACTGAGTGTAAGCTCTTAATCCGAACGGTTGTTCCCGCGTTTTTGGTTTTCTTCACCATGTGTCTGATATAATTAATATTATAATAAATACTTCAGCCCACGCCCGATCACCAGGTTTCGAACGTGTCGTTGGCTACTGCTGCGTTTTTTCTTTTTTTTTTTCACAGAGATTAATCGAACATTGTTTAACGGGCCCTTGGCATCGAAAACTGCCGTTTGCAGTAATTCAAATACACGCGGGTTTAGCTTCGTCGGCGGCCCTCACTAGGCCGCCGGCGGAGCCCCTTGTATTATATATTATTAGGTTTTTGCCCCAAAATTATAAATAAGCCTCCGTTCTGTGGACCGGCCCCGACAGTCCCGTCGAAGGTTATACGAAGTATACTATGTACCTATTAAAATGTAGTGCATCACGAATCACACAAGCATACTACAAATAACATATGGAACAAATGCCCTACATAGCTCGCACAGTTGAGTACTGCTGCTGTATCAACTAATCGTACTCACAGCTGACGACGTATTTATACCTCGTTCGTATGGTCCAGGCAGAACATTTTTTCCTAAATTTCGACATTCAGAGATCGAGTTGTTTTGAGGTGGTCACTTATTTTCACAAGACGAAAAATATTGTGCCGGCAAGCTCTCTTCCAAGCGGATTGAACCATCGTATCAGGTGTTTTGTTTTCGTCGTTGGGTCAGAGTATCCCGCTTTTCCGACAAAAACTGGTTAAGATTTTGGAGGTCGACACGGTCCGTTGAATTTTACCGTCCCGTCCCGTCGTGAAAATCTACCCCGTTGAAATTACCGTCCCGTCCCGTTGAGAAATTGTACACCAACCGTCCCGTCCCGTCCCGTCTCAAAAACCTGTTTGGTCGTCATTTTACCGTCCCGTCCCGTCCCGTCTTCATTTTTTTTCCCGCCAAAAAAGTAAAAACAGTACCGTCCCGTCCCGTCTCGATTATCGAGTACCGTGATAATCCTTGGTACTTTTCCGGCTCCAGCTGTGGAGAGTTTAGCGCGAAATTCACAAGATGAATGTAGAAAAACTTCTCGGATTCGGATGAATTGGACGTGGACCCAGGTACACGTTTTTTATTTTTTCAAAGAAAACTCTGTGGGCCGAGAAAAGCGGTTGAAAAAAATTCCGCGCTCATTTGTTTTTTTCAAACACTATAACACTTGAAGTTAGAGTGCCACAGCAGTAACACTTGAAGTTTCTGCAGTGTGTTCGCACGTAAACACTACTGCTTTGTATGTATACCTGGTTATAAAGAGTGTCTTCTCGACAACTCCAGCATTCATTGGGCGTCGTTTTGGGTCATATCTTTGCCGTTTTTGAGGTAAAAAAAAATAAAAACTCATTTTTTTTCGAAAAATGGCCATTGTTCATGGATTTTATTTTTAAGACCGGTTTTGGGTTCCTCTCGGCCGCGCGATTCGGGAGCACTTTGTTTCATGTGTCAATTCTCAAAAATGACGGAGAAACACCCTGTACCCCCGTAGGAAAAATTGTTCTGCCTGGACTATACGACGCAATAATTTATTTTAAACTAGCGGTACAGGCACGGCTCCGCCCTTGGCGCTAGCCCTGCGTAACCCATTGCAGCATGTAAGCATACCAGGTATCTATATAAGTGGTATACAGAATCACTCCATAGTGTAGAAAAATAGAAAATCATAAACGTTGTTGAATAATGGGAAATGAGCATTTGGGGTATACCCCCCCTTTTATTTCGGCCATTTGGGGGTATAGGAATAACGCGCCCGCGACGGGCACTCCCGCGTGCCCAAACAGGCCTCAAATGCAATTCCGACGCCCTGGCTAGATGCCCGAAGCCCATGCCAAGCACGCACACAACGTTTGTTTTGTTCTTTCGGGTACGTTCTTGCGCCTAACGGGACAGCGACGAATGAGGGGTCAACCAAAGCCCTCCCTTAGACCACATGTCGGGGGGGGATAACCCCACGTATCTACTAAATGTATCTACCACCCCCAATTGACCACTAGCCCCGCCCATTTGGCCGAAACCGAACCCCCTTTTGACCACCTGTGACCTGTGACAGCCTCAAAAACGACTACACAGCGTGCGTATCGACATCACCACCGCTCAACAGCCCGAATAGACCACGGAGCGGAACATCAAGAACTTGCGAGTAGTCGCAAGTCGCAATCGGTTGTCTCCCAAGAAGTATCGGCACAACTCTACAAACCAAGTATTTACAGACGATATGAAGATATCGTTTCTTCTGAGAAAACATTGCGGCGATGGGAGAGTCAGAACACATACGCATTCGTATAGGTAGTGGGTTGCTGGGTCCTTGGTGCTTCGTGGCTGGGTGCTGGGCGCTGGATGCTCTGTGCTTGGTTGTCGGGTGGGAGGGGTCCTTGGGACACGAGCAACATAAGGCGCAACGAACTCGACATGGAGGGAAGGAGTTGGTCCACCTGACTTTTCGGCCAAAGCCGCTGGGTGTCTGTGCTGTACGTTGGACGGCGGGCTGGTGCGTTCGTGTACGGATCACCCAGCAACGAAGCACCATGCACCCAGCAACCCCCGACCCATGCGCGTATGTGTTCTGATTCTCCCATCACCATCACGTTTTCTCAGGAGAGCCGATATCTTCATATCGTCTGTAAAGATTTGGTTTGTATAGTTGTGCCAAGATTTCTTGGGAGACAAACGATTGCGACTACTCGCAACTCGCACGTTCTGGATGTTCCGCCCCGTGGTATATTCGGGCTGTTGGGCGGTGATGTGGATAGGTACACTCTAGTCGTTTTTGAGGCTGTCACAGGTGGTCAAAAGGGTATTTGGGTTCGGCCAAATGGGGGGGGGGGGGAAGTGGTCAATTGGGGGTAGTAGATAAATGTGATAGATACGTGGGGTTACCCCCCCCTCAACATGCGGTCACTTCATCTGCCCCCTCATGCGCCGCTGTCCCGGTAGGCCCAAGAACGTGCCCGAAAGAAAACAAAGATATGTGTGCGTGCTTGGCATGGGCTTCGGGGAAATCGCCAGGGCGTCGGAATTGCATTTGAGGCCTGTTTTAGCACGAGCGCCCGGCGCGGGCGGGTTTTTCCTATACCCCCAAATGGCCGAAACATGAGGGATATACCCCCCAAAAGACCATTTTCCTATTGTTTACAACTATTGCTTGACAATAAAGTACGAGTTTTGAATCCGAGACGTTTTGAGTTTCCGATTGTTTTTTTTTTCCATCCCATTCATTATCTTCGCACTTCCGTCTTTCTCCCTCCCTCCCTAGTCGTAACTCAGATCCGGGGTCACAAAGTAGACGCCGCTCCCTCCTCCCCCACTACGGTTCTTGCCTTGGTTTTTATCGCGAGAAGATTTCAGCACTTTCTTCCCTGGTCAACTTTCGTCGAATTTTGCTCACCCACGCTATAATATGCGCTCTCGACAGTCGGTGTCATTTGAGAATAAAAACCTCCATGGGGAGAATCGAACCCTCGACATCCGGCCCTACAGGCTTCGTGGCTACCAGTTAGACCACCGGGGCGAGTATGAGCAGTACTGAAGGCCCAAATATAGAGGACCCCAATAACCTGGGGAACTGCTTGCTGTTGAGCGGTTCTGAGCGCCCCCCCCCCCCCCGCTGACAACCACAATACACGATCGACAAAACAAAATGAGGCATCATGAGATGACAAGACTTTATACCACGCACCCCAAACTCACATGGCAATTTCAATTGCCCCATTTATGGGAAATGCCATCCTACCCGAAACCTAACCCCACCCCTAACTCAATTTGCCTCATTCAACTCCCGGTCCGGCGTTCCATTTGAATCCTCCGCCATTGGAGCGGGAGAGTCGGCACTAGTCCCTAGTACGACGAATGCCATAGGCACGTTGTAGTTTTCGTCGGGAATTTGACGATGCAATCAATGCATAGCAATGAACACAAAGTACCTAACTTGCCACGAGCAAGTGGCGATCTCCACGAGTAAGCAAGCAACGGGTCGGTCAGTACAAAAGCCGTACGGTGCATACTCTATAGAGCGTACAACTCGGGGCCTCTCTGGACTCTCTAGTTTCCCATATCTCCTGGCCCGGGAGCGCCATTTTCAACACAACCGGATCATGTGTATATACGGGTATAGTTTCAGCTGAAGCCCGCGACACAACTTGCCTACTGTACGTGACATAACTCGAAGTACTTTCCTTTCGACAAAACATAGTGGTCGGCCATGTACTGTACTACTGCCGGAGATGTATATATATATATATATATGTATCGCTAACAAAAACGGTATCCAACTTTCAGTCCCCAGGGCGATATAATATCGTGCCACACTCTTGAATAGGCAGAATAAACGGGATTGCGCACATCATGAAAACGTAGAATAAACGTGATTGCGCACACAGTGAAAACGCAGTGCAATCCAAAACCATAGCAGTCAAAACTGCTGTGGTAATAGTGGGCAGCCCATGACTCACCCCACTAAAGGTAAACTACTGTGAAAAAAAACTCTGCTACGGGTACACATATGAATGGTCCCACTCCAGGTACAGTAGTTGCCTCAGTCCTCCACAGCAATGGAATTTTCACACGTATTTCGATTGGTACAGCAGTAGTACTTTTACTCGTGCACGGCCATAAAAGGTCTTTTGAATACTCACGAGCTACCATGCGCTTGAAACTGACGGCAAGCGGTGACCATCATAGGGGCGTGCAAGCTCTGTCGAGACGCATGCTCATCTCCCACGTGTAAAAGCTGCAAGGGCCTCGTTTTCGCATTGGAAACAGCGGTGTGCAGAACAAAGACTACGCAAATCGAATCTATACATATTTATAGCATCACACATCCACACAACACTTACCGCATAGTTCCCCAAGCATTGCCTATGGCAATGGCAACGGCTGGCTTAGACGCACCTATACGTGGTGTAACCCTCGACGCACTGACACGTTACATAATGCGAAACGCGCGCATGCTCTACCCGTAAGCACAAAACCCATCAACGGCAATGCCCCGCAACGTCCGCTGCGCCCAATCACCCACCAAGACACATCTCGTCAAAACTGGCCTCATTTCCTATTGCCCATATTCTGCAAACAACCCTCTAGAGACATCACAGAATAACAACTTCACCAGTTAGGGCACGTTCTATACAAAATCATCGCTTGGCCTGTTGGTTCCAAGTCACATACGTTCACCATTACACGCAACGTAACCGCATACTGGGCCGTGAAATACGCCAATGCTACAGGACACAAATGTTGACTTCAGACACAGAACATGAATAAAACAATGTAGAAGAAACCCACACATCGGACAGGCCACCGCTTCCCACTTAATGATATAGCACTTACACGGCAGATAGATGTATGATCTGTATGGTCTATAGCTCATGTTGCCAGGTGGAAGTCGTATAAACTACGTGATCTGGCACATGTTCCCTGGGTTGGATCTGCCCTGTACAGATCCTACACATGATCTCGCTACGGCGGGTCAAGCTTCAGATTCTCTGTAGATCCGACGTGTGCGACAATCACACGAATTTCTCATAAAGTCGCGGGTAATGTTTCACTTGACGCACGCGGGCAGAAACGTAAGCACGCTTAGCACCCCCAAGGCCGCAAGAGCAACTCCATTTCCCCCCTCTACACTCAGTGGTCTGTCTTCAAAATCCAGGCTTTGGCCGTCAGCGATCGTGGCCGCACTTGTTGGTGCAGGCGTCACGCCGCTAGGAGCGGGGGACACACTTCCGCCTGCGAAGGGGGGCAGTTCACCGAACGACACACAATAGCGAAGGTTTTATGAGTGATCAACGTTGAAGCTCAGGCTGCACAGTGTCAGGTGGCAAGCGCAATAATAAAAAAATATATGAAGGGAACTCCAGCGGGAAACTCACTGTAGGTCGGGCGGTGTGCAGTATCGTGGACTCGCTTGCACAGCGCACGGAAATCCCGAACGGCCAACTGACTGACGTGGCACGCCTGACTACGATAGGCTACGTAGTTATCGCTGCTCACTGCTCGCTATAAGAACTCGCGACGGTGGTTATTCGTACATGTCACGAAGGACAATTGGTGTTTGCGGTGGTGGAAGAGGCACATGCTGCAGTAGGGGTAGCACCCGTGATACAGTAAAAATTATTGGGCTCCTCACAAGAGGATCCCTACACTAATAGTAAGTAAGTGGCACTATTCGCAAGTCACCCAGAAAACATATGTCGAGAAAAGCTAAAATTTGGAATCTGATGAACAATCCCAGAGCCTAGGTTAGGATTGTTCACGAACAATACAGTAAAACGCTACTGTTATTCCAACGGTATTGGGTTAAGGGACCTGGTCCGTCAGAAATACAGTGGCCAAAAATTGGTGTTCCTGTCACAGCACGCCGTAAGACACAAGAAGCCAAACATACTGTATTGTATGTTTGTTCAGGTTGGTTTCAGAGGTGTTTTCGGTCGGACGGTGCGAATCTCCGTTTCCACCCGGCTCAAACGTAGCGCATGCCCTACAAGGAAACCCCTATAGGGCATGCCCTGTAGTATAGGCGGCCGTGAAAACTAGCAACTCGATTCGTTCGAACTATTAAAAAGTAACCCGAGACAATGCCAGAACACGGGACAGGAGGTGACACACAAACGCTGGAGGTGAACAACTGCATCCTACGCTGAGAGCGCACAGCGTCAGGAACACCACTTCATCGATACAGGAATACGCAGGACGTATCGCCAGAGTGCAGCAGAGCCCTAAGCTTTCGATGTCTCGAGGCTCGGCAACGTCTTTTAGCGATCCCGCAGGTAACCCTTTTCAAACGACCCTAGTGCGTTCGGGGTTGGAGGTCCCTTATATACAAACCCCACTGATCAGAGTTGGTACCGGTCCCTTATACAGATCATAGTGGGCAGACACGGTGCGCAGGAATTTGAGGTCGGTTATATACCGATTTTCCGCATCGAGGAGTCCATTAGAATGGGCTACTAACGACTGCAACCCACGTTTGATCAGCACGACACTATCCAGACAATAGACGCATGCTACTGTAGAGGTGCACCATGTTTTTGCCTTCTAAGGGTGGTTACTTGAAGAGCTCTACACCTCACCCCAAACTTCATTTGGAGGAAAGAAAAAAATGCCATCCGATTGGAAATCCCATGGCCGAAGCAAACAAGGAACAATATTGCAACCAAAAATAATGATCACAGTCCGCCGATTTTGGGTTAAGGAGCCTTTAATAGGTCATTCAGAAATCATTTCACCCAAAAAGTGCTATCTCTATCGTAGCACGCATCAACAGACGCATGCTACGGTAGAGGTGCACTATGTTTTTTTCTGCCTTATATAAGGTTGGTCACTTGAGGAGCGCTCTTTACCCCACCCAAAACCTGATTTTGGAGGAAAACAAAAACGCTTCGTACCCGAGGGAAAAATCCCCTGCCATTACCGATACAGCAAAAACTTTTTGCAACGCCAAAGTGGAATTCCGACGATCTTGGGTTATAACCCTTATAGGACTGGAGTCCCGTTTTGGGAACAAATCACTTAGAATTAGAGTGGTTTGTCCCCAAAACGGGACTGCAGTTCTAAAAGGGATAAGAAGACTTTAATACATCACTCCGAAATGTCTCGGCCAAAAAGTGCTACGTACCCTCTATCGTAGCAAAAGTCAATACACTCATACACTCATACCTGAGTTGGGTGGGTCAGTGGTGGTCGACGAGTTGGGTGCACCGCTTTCAGTGGCTGCAGGGGCCGTTGTGGGCGCCGTCGCGCGTATTGGCGCGCCGGTAGTAGGGAAGACAGTAGACGCGACCGGCGTAGAGCTTGACGACGAATCTAGTACGGTGACGGTGGGGGTCGGACCGGGAGTGCTTCCCACGGACGGGGAAGGAGTTATACTTGCGACAGGGGGGGACACGGGGGCCGACGTTTCAACGGGGGTATCTGGCGTGCCACTTGGCTTTGGTGTATCCGGTTCGAGCGTTGGCTCCGGGGTCGGTGGCGCAGGAGTCGGCAAGGGAGTGGCGGGAGCGGTCGTTGCCACCGATGGGGTGGGCTCCTCAGTAGGCGGGGCGGTTTTTTCAGGAGATGGTGTAGGCTCCACCTCGCATAGAAACGCCCCCGCCGATGATGGGGGACCCGGGTCGACGGACAGGCTGGAGGTGTCCTCGTCGGGAATGTCGAGCTCGAAATTGAAGTGGTGCGACTTGCCCTGGGAGCGGAGAGAAGGACAAGGAAGCGATTAGGCAAAGCTCCTGTGTGAATGTGTCTCCCCAAGAATACTACACATATCGGGAAAACGTAATAATCTCGTACTAAATTCGCCACATAAATTACTTGCCACCAACCATTCGAGGGAGACCATACAATTCACCCCAGGCATTGTGCACATTCCTGCGAAAACAACTAATACTACTAGTACTGCCATATCCCGGCCCCCGATTGACGCATTCACCACGCTACGATACAGAGCCAACAAAACACTGGAAACCCATACAAATTCACAGCAGTGTTGATTTTCCACGTGCGAGAAAGGCAATATACACTACTCTACAGTAGGTCCCATGTGGTCAGCTGGCGGCCAATGAAACGTACGGCACGGGAAAAACGGGGGCCGGGTGTCGCAGAAAATACAATTATTTGTTCCCGCAGGAAAATATTGTGTTGATCTGAAGGGGTCGCGGAAAGTTTGGTCCAGTATGCTATACTGCTTGCCCTGGCGGCAGAGTTGCGTGAAGGCCAAAAAGGAAGTGTGTGTATGTGTGTAATAATAATTAATTAATTTCACGAAAGAGGGAGAACAATATTGTCAGGAGAAAAAGAGAGGCGGAAATGTATATAGCACCTGGTATCATAGAAGGACAGTGGAAGAGGGTGAGATGGTGGGTACAAGCTAAACGCGGGGATTTCGATGGGAAACGTGTCCGAAACAGGGGGGAGGGGGCCTCGGCACCTTGTGCGTACTTTCTCGCATGTGGATGACAGGGTCGAATTACTGGGTTTCCATGGGGGGGGGGGGGTGAGCAGAAATACGTATGCACGCTACCGGCCGCTTGAATTCTGCCATCAACATTGTGACAATCAACAGCTCAGAAAGCGCTCCTGTGGTAGGATGCAGCCCACCCTTCATGCGACTCGCGGAACAACTCACGATAATTCGCGCTTGGGGCAAGCAATCCCTGCCTGGTTCGGTGAAAACCTGACATGTTCCGTCCCGGCATTGTTTGGATGCTACTAATATTACTATGCACGACAATTAATACATACCCGCATGGACAACCAACCACAAACCCAACTACCCGAAGAGACAAGAAGGGTCATAGTGGCGATGGAATAAGTAGGATTCCGCACGTCGGACATGTCAGATCACCATACGGATCACACATATTCGTTTCACGGATCTGTCCTTTGTGCAAGCTTCGACCGGGCTCATCTCCAGGATCTAAGTGGTCTGTACATATTTCAGGGATATCACGCGTGTGCCCGAGTATGTACGCACGAGATACTCGGATATGATGCGGCCTACATATGTGACCTGTACATTTTTCCACGTGATTCTCTGTAGGAGAGGCACGATCTACAGGTATGCCCCAACCCACTGACCTGTGTGGTCTAGGTCAGGCGGATCATGATATCATGATATGTTCGGCGTGAGAAAATATTTCACGCCGAGGTATTACATCCGCTGTGCTCACCTCCACATCAAAGGTAGCCATCTGGGAAATGAAGTCGAAATCGGAGCAGATCTGTAGTTCGTCGTCCTTGATTTCAACATCGTCTGATCCAGAATAGGTATAGGCCACATTGGACTGGAAGAGCGCAGAGTTTCCACAAATCGTCGCAAAGTAGAGTCGTGGAGAAGACATGCGAATAGGGGGAAGGGGGGCGGATAGTTGAGCAACCAGCCTAAAAAACGTTGAATGCCGGTGGTCACTGGCAGTCGTTAAACTTAGCATGGGAATGGGCGGGTTAGGGGCGGGGGCGAGATGTAGGATGCGTGAGGGCGCCTTGCATACGACTCGGAATCATACCGTACTGCTACTGTACCAGGTATGTAGTTACGATCGGTGGGCGGGTAAACGTCCACGGCGCAACCGCATTGGTAGACCGTGCCCGGAAACAGGAACTGTTTTCGGAGATATCGGTGCCACAAGCTTCGAATAGATAGTTATTGTTTGCCGTATGCTCAGTACATGTTGTAGGCGAGATGTGACTACAGAAACTGGCGGTACTGCGGGGAAATTCATAGGTGTGTGGTCTTCCAACAAAACCGCCATGGCAGCGCGCTTGCGGTGAACACGACGACAAGCAGCACCTGAGCCTTCCAGGCGCTGCCGCAAACCCCTCGAGAAAGGAGTCGGTATGATGATATAATATTTACATGGCGGTCCAATAAAGCCTTATTAACCCCTCAACCCATTCAGAACTCAATAACGTATCCCTCACTAATTCCAAGTAATTTTTCCCCAAAAAGGGGGGACCAGTTCTTAAGGGGTTAAGGGGTTAAGAACTGGTCCCATATATTCGGGGACAAAGTACTTGGAATTAATGTTATTTTGAGTTATGAATGGGTTAATAAAAGCAATCAATGAACTACTTGTAGTTGACCCCTTTCCCACCATATATATATATATGTATATAATGTCGCCATTCGTGCCTGATATACAGCACGATTCGCGAACATGGCGAATTTTGTTCGATCCGTAACTCTTGTTATAGCATAGTAATTAATGCCCGTTATACTGCAGGATACGTGCTGCGGTACGAGTAATCCCTATTTTTTAGCAAAGGTGCTCACTTGAGGAGCTCTATGTTCTTTGTAAGTCGTTAATAAGTCACCGAAAAACCTGATTTTGATCGAACTAAAAGTACAAGGCCATGAGCACTCCCGAATCCTAGATATTTCACGAATCGTATTGAAAACGCCTACGAGTATGGTGTTCCAACGATATTGGGATAGGGAGCATACTAATAGTCAGTCAGAGGCGTTTTGGCCAAAAGGTGTTGTCCTTATCGTAGCACGCGTCGCCGTCGATGTTTCAAGCAGTGTATCACCTTGTAGATGAAGTCGCTGTCTTCTTTCACGTGCTTGCAGAAGCAGATGGTAATGTCCAGCTCAACCTCGCCATTCAAAGTCGAGGACGTCTCACCACTGACATGCCATGTCGACGAAGCCATATGGTGAGGGTCCGAAGGCCGAAACATACAGAAGAGGAAAGAGCGGACATCAATGAGAGACCGAATCCAACTCACAAAGTGTGCCGTATATGTTTTTGGTCAGAAGGGGCAACCTCCTAGCGACGGGGGCTGGGACAGGGGTGCGAGTAACGTTATTCCGCCAGGCCATGTCTGATTCGCGGGGCCTACGTTTTCAATTGGTCTTCACTTACTTCTTGTTTTGTAATTTTTCTAAGTTTTTTTTTGTCGTTTTTTTAACCGAGGAACTCTACCCAATACCGTCGGGATTCCATTTGTGTTGTGTTGTGTTTCAAAATGTGTTTCGTTCTACTCTGTACATAATGAAGTATGTCAGTATGGGCCATGGGATTGGGCATCACGGTTCTCCACAATTTGTCGTGTTTGGGGTGAGATACAGACCTTCTCGAGTGATGAGCCTCAGGGAAAACACGGCACAGCTCTATCGTGGCACGCGTCTACGCCTACACTAAGGGCCATTCTTATCGGAGCCATACATTTCCAAAAATTCCAAAAAAATCCAATATTTTGTTTCGCGCAATTTTCTAGATTTCCATTTTTTTCCATTTATTTTTTTCCATTTATTGGAACGTGAAGCCTTCCAAACATTTTGCCCTCTGAAGAATTTCCAATATTTCCAATATTTCCAAGTTTGTTTGTTTGTTTTTTTTTTTTTTTTTTTATTGGAAATTATAGAAAAAAACTGCTCGATAAAAACGACCCTAAGCCTACACTAAGCCTACATTAGGCCTACGCTGCCTACACCACTACTCAACGGTGAGAGACGAACCTGCCCGAGCACGGCACGAGTCGAAATCGAAAACTTCAAGTCGAAAAATCAACCGATGCATGGACAACGGGATCCCTGTTCCCTCTCGTTCGGGTTTCTAAAGGGACGGCGGACAAAACAAACGACCTTCCAAGTACCTTTTGGAATCGTCCATAATCACGCGGCGTGCAGATTTGCATACAGTACGTTTTTTGCCCTTCGGACGCATGCTACCGTAGAGGCGCGCCATGTTTTTTTTCTGGGGGTAGGGTTTCCACTTGAGGAGTTTCTACACCTTACCCAAAATCTGATCTTGGAGAACAATAAAAATGCCACCATATCGGACAAAACCCTATGGCCTATACGTAGTGCCTAAGTATGCAACCAAAAGTATTGCAACACGACAATGAAAGTCCCACGATTTGGGGTTAAGGAGCCTTTAATAGATCATTCAGAAAACATTCCAGCCAAAATAGGGCATACCTTCTCTATCGTATATAGCACGCGTCTTTGCGTGATTGTTGCGTGTTTGGAAAACGCGCTTAGAAGGTCTGCCGTTCGGATTCGCCTACGCCACGGGGCGGGCACGTACTTCGCGAACCAGTCAGCTAGAAACAAATACTGTCGGGGACGACGAGAGGTAGCAAAGCTGATTTTTGTTTTCTGAAATGATCGGACGCCTTAACCCAAAGGCGTCGGCCTTTCCTTCTCGTGATGCAATATGTTTCATTGTACAGCAGTTAGGCCATGGTACTGTCTGTTCATCGGGTATATAGCACTTTAATTTGCCTCCCAAATCACTTTTTGGGTGAGGTATAGAGCTCGTCAAGCAACCACCCTCAGAAGGCTTACGGCTTATTAACATGGTGCACCTCCACCGTGGCAGGCGTCATAGTCGCCTGACGGTTTCAAACGTGAGCAGAATATCAACCATAGGTGATTTGTCAAGACGACAACAACCACCTTTTCACGCTGCCATTCGTCAACGTCGAGAGATGAACGCCATACAACACTGATAATTGATGCCAGTATCCGGGTAGAAAGGTGAGTGTTTCTCGGTGGAGCGGAATACTCCCCACAACCACAGACATCTCGCGCCGAGCAGGAAGCTCATGACACGTGTCGGGCACACGAAGACTGACAATATCTACGGTAGGTTCACAAGCAATGCCATGGCGACCACAATCCCGTTATCACTATCAACAAAACTTGCCAAAAACAATTCTCACCAGGCATACCACACGCCAAAAAGGTGTCAAACAAGGGGAGCGGCCGGCCTATATCCTCCATGAGGTCACATACCGGTACAACCCGCAGCACGTGCAGCGATCACAGTACGACACGCAGGTTGCAACATAAGTTTCCACGAAAATTATGATATCACAGAGTGAGGTGTCTTGTCAATTTTATACACACGCATTTATCATTGTGCATGCATACCTGATACCACGCACCTGTAGCAGTCGGCAGGCCTAGCTATGTCTACGGCCGTACAATCGGCCGACGACATCTTGACCACGTCGAATTCCCTCTCCGTCAACTCCACGTCGCTGAGGGTATACAGCGTGTCTCCCGCCGCAACCACTGCCGTATCACAGCTGGTTTGTAGAATCTCTGAATAGCTATCGTCCACCAAAGCAATCTGAACAGAAAGAAAGGCAGTAAATACAAAACGCGGTTGGTTCGCGTTCGGTGATGTGTCGCACCCGGCGTAGCAGATGAGGCATTGCCTGACTTGCACGCCGATTTCGTAGTTTAGTCACCATGCTTGTCCTTTAGAGAGTTGGTTTTTTGTTGAGGCGGTCAACGAAATAATTGAAGGCGAGGCATCTTGGATAAAAATACTTATGGTATGTTGAGGGGGGGGTGAAAAAACGGAATATCTCTGTCGCTAGGAACTCGCGCAGCCGGATATTTATAACTATCGTCAACTTGTGTGCGTGTCGCAGTCGTGTGTTACAGCGATTACGAAAGGGGTCCCCGGTATTCGGCGCGGTCAAATTTGAAACTCGCATTCGCTCGTACTAATCAACGAATCTAGATGTTTAACCCCTTAAGAACTGGTCCCACGAATTTGGGGACAAAATACTTGGAATTAGTGTGCGGCATTTGTTTCAGTTCTGAATTGGTCAAGAGACAATACGTTGCAGGAAGGTGAAATCAAAACGAAGGTCGTGTTTTTAGGCAGCAACGGAGAATATCATTAATAATTAGGCAAGTCGGCCAGATTTTGCAGCAACTAGGGGTTCGCCCGTCGTGAAGAGCTAACTGGCTGCCGCACATCCTCTGTCCGCTCTCAATTGTCAATTATGCAACAGAATACCGCAAACAACAAGGATACACAGCACCCAAATCATCAAGAAACACTGCGAGGACGAGGCAATGAGGGCATGATTCCGAATTGAAAGCTCAGCGTGCGAGTGAGCGTATTTCGTACAGCGCAACGTGTTGTACGATAAAAAAAGAGGCAGGGCTGCCCAAGGCTGCCCCGTATGAGGGAAGGCATGCGATCTGCCTCGTATAGGGGAAGGAATGCGATAATGGTCGTGTATAGTACATATGTGGTTGTATTGTTCGCTAATTGCCACAACAGTTAGCTCGTCTTATTATTGGTGATGTGGCTGCTGGTTCTTCTTAGTCAGTACATCGCAAACAAAGTAATTTTGATGAATCCATCACTTCGTTAGATATTACTGAAAGCATAAGTACTGTTACCCTTTCAGCTTTGATTGGTGAAACGTCGGTGAGGAGTAGGTAAAGGCATTCATAAGGGGGGCCGCATTATTGGTGTAAGTTTGCCAAATATTAAAAGATGATTGATAGGTATATTTGAATGGTATGATTGAAATAAAAGCTGCACATTGCCAGATGGCAAATGGAGTAATATTAATATATACGAATATAGCTAGACTTTCCAAACCAATGCCCCACGTGCTGCATACGAAAAGCAAGACATCCACAAGCCAGCAAACCCCACAAGTTGCAGAAGCGAGACAAGTTCAAGGAGGGGATGGCAGCACACCCGGCAAAGCTTTCTGGATGTAGTAGTGTGCTACCTATTAATAGTAGTACTCAGCGCTTGACACCGCCAAGACGAGCTCCGAGTAGCATGAGGAAACGTTAACTTGTGCCCAAGTGTATTTCGTTACGAAATATTTGGTCGGGGGGGGCAAAAGGCAACGAAAGTGCCCAAACAGAGGGATACCAGCGGCATTCACGGCATTTTCATTTGGGGTAGAAGGACACTCGTGGCTCGTCTTCCTGTTGGTGATTCTGGGTGCTGGGTAACGAATTCGTTTTGGGGTTGTTGATCCGAGTTTTGCCTTTTTCAGACTACGTAAGCTTTGTAAACGGGGATCCAATTAAATATGGCAACTCGTAAGTTTTTAGGCGCCCCGTTGGCGATGAGGGTTTGGACTTGAGGGTATAAACCGCGTTCATAAACACAGCTTGTGTGGCTCTTGGTGAAGTGTTGCATGTTCACCATCATCTTCGCTAGGAAAGACCACACCTTCGCAGCAGCCAATGGTTGACAAATGAATGGTGGGCAGTCCACCCCGCGACGCATCTCGACGACACAGCTGATATCAGGTTGCGTTAGGTCGTGCCGGGACCTGTCGCAGATACTATCATTAATGTGTGTGTGTGTTCTTCACATTAAACCATCCTTTCTACCCGTCGACATCCAGCACACCCAGTGTCCGTGCCGATTCTTCATCCTAAAAAGGTACCAGTTCTGTGGTCACAAAACTACGACACAGAGATACTACACTCAGTGCAGTAAGCAGAGCAGACAATGCAACGCCATATACGACAGGCAAGACCTACCCTGCTAGCAATCCAGGTGCATGCAAGAGAAAAAAAGAGAAAAAAGAAAAAAGCGAAAAGAAAAAATAATAAAAAGTAAATTTACTGAAGCAAATCAACAATCAAGCAACCACATAAAAAGCATGACAAAAAAAGAAAGAAAGTGTCGTTCTTCTCCCAGAGGAGATGCGACCTCCAATAAAAACCAAATGAAATGAAAGAAAATGAAATGGACCGAAACAGCGCCAACAGAGCAAGACTGAGAACGACAGGATAGGACAGCCAGCCGGAGCACACCAAAGGCCAGCTGAGGCAGGTTTGTGCCCGTAGTACAGGCAGGTTCTACCAGCTATTATAGTCGGTCTGGCACCTACTCTGTTTGCCGTCTCTTTCCTGCTTTCGTCCGTCCTGGTTTCCCTATGACCCCCCCCACCCTCCGTCTCCCTTCCCTTGGGCGCCACCCATACAACGGGTACGTGGCACTTCCAACTCAATTCCGTTTCGTTCTCGTGTAACACACGAGAGTCCCGGAAAGAGAACGGGGAATGACAAAAACAAAATGAATACGTACGTAGCTAAGCCACCAAAGAAAGTCCTAGGAAAAATACGGAAGGCGGAGAAACAAAGGCAAAGCGATCACGGTAACATAAATAAGTGAAACAAAGTAAACGAAGCAAATGATGCGAGGGGTTGTAGCATCGCTGTCGTGCCCCCCTTGAGAAGCAACAACAGGCAATACGACAAACAAAAAAGAAAAATGAAAAAAAAAAAAAAAAACAAACAAACAAACAAACAAAGGGAAAGAAAGACCACCAGAAACAGTGCCGCGTTCGAAGCGGCTAATTAATGCGTAGCCGCGAAAGAGACAGGCGTGTGTACACGGGGTGCGCACGCACGCAATACTTTCACGGTCAGAAATAATGACTGGAACCCTTGCCAGACAGATCACAATCTGTCTGACCTAGATCGTACAGATCAGTGAGTTGGGAATATAGATACAGATCTATTAATATCGTACAGGTCATGAGGATATGAGGATACATAAGAAGATCAAACGGATCATATCAGATCACGGCTCAACTTGCTTACTAAACCGGGCACACGCATGATAAGGTGATCGCACGCTGCAGATAGATCACTGCTACTGCGGAAACACTTACTGATGCCTCAGATCCTGTAGGTCAGTCACGCGGAAACCTGCACAGGTTCTGCCTATCCGTGAAAATGGTCTGTGCGATATGCACGGTGATGCAATCAGCCATATGTCTGAAGTGAGAATCCTTGTGATGACATGATACCATGATTTATTTGCTTATTAATGAGTTGTTCATCTCGGGCGGCCGAATACCTGCGCATCATGAGCCAAGAGCACACTGGTGGTTAGTCAGTCACACCCAAGCGACTGCGTGTTGGTATAATAGTCGCCAAAAGAAGGGCAATACAGGTGTTTCGTTGGTCAAGCGTACAATGTTCCAACAAAACTCGCCCCCGCTGGATCGGCTCGTGCGCAACAGGAGCGTGGACGTCGGCCCGTCTCCTGGGGTACATGCGACCAAGGTTACCGTAGGGTGTAGGCGGGGGCACCCAGGGGTGCCTCTATTCCACCGGCGGGAGCAGTTTTGTACGTCACTCAAAACCGGCCTTTAAAATATTTCCATGGCGGTACATTTCGCGGAATCCAAAACGTTGAAAAACTGGCTTGCAAAGAAACAGGGTAGCCACCCGTGCGAGTGGCTCCGAGCCGCCGAAATAAAATCCCTAGGAGCCCCCCTCCCCCCCTCTCGTGCCGTAGCTTTGTCCATTGGTGGATCTTGAAAGTATGGAATTATGGTCTCGCGTTCATGACCTTGAGGACCTTGCTTGGGTGGTGACTGATGTTGTGGGATGACCCTCAGGGTTGTGTTGTTATGTCTGGATGCTGTAATTAAATAAACACGCCGTTTTTTTCCCCGTTTTTCAACACTCCCCCTGGATGGAAGTCGTATCTGCAAATAATGCAATTGTCGCTACCGGTATTGCTGTTGATACTTGAAAATCCTATCGTGGGGTTGTGCAGTGACATACCGTTGAAGATTATGACACCGTGTTTAACTACTATTTGCAGCACATTTACCACCGCGGTGCGGTGCATGGTCAGCACTACGACTGTTTGACTACTATCGATAGAGTGAAAGATGCCGCTTTTTTGTTGTGCCTCCGATCTATGTTTCTGCATTTCGAGGAGTATCATGAAAATAACAGAGTGACAGGTAACCTCTGGCACAGCACAGCAGATGTATTATACCATATCATAACAAGCATAGGATAGCATATGAAACACATCCACAAATAAACGGCAGAAAGCGCCTAATAGCGTGTGTATACACTATGCACACTTTGACGCGAGTCGACGAGGGAAGAACACGATGAAAACCTCCATAAAAACAAGGTACGCACCGTGGTGGGGAAGCGGGAGAGGTGTCTGCTATGTTACCCCAGAGATCCGAGTTACGAAGAATGGAGAGAGCAGGAGAAAAACACGTGTAACTGGGAAACATTTATGTATATTATTTTCCGTTTAGTATATTCGCCCTTCTTTTCTCTCTCCCTCCTACTGCAGTCGTATCTCAGTAACTCAGATCCGCGGTCGCATAACAGGCTCTCCTCCCCCTCCCCCCCTACTACGGTTCGTGCCTTCGTTTTTATCGCCAGAGGACTTCAGCCTTTTCTTCCCTTGTCCACTCGCGTCGAACTGCGCCTGCCCACGCTAGGCGCTCTCAACAGTTGGTTTATTTGTTATTTTTGCAAACCTAAAAGTTATTTACACGGTGGGATACGAACTCGCGGAATCAACGCTAGCAGCATTTGAGGGTACCACAGTTGAGGGGTCCCTTCGGTCAAAAACAAAACGAGTACTTGAGTGTTTTGAAAAAAAAAACTGTTTCGTCTGTTTTACAGCAGAAATACTATTTCTCGTACAATAACACCATATCATTACTCCTTACCTAACACGGCATAGCTACAGTTCCATGCTCAGACCCGCTCCAACATTTAGCTTGTTTGTTACGTACGAGGTGTTGGGGGCCTTTGATCTGCAAGGGAAGGCAGGCATTGCTGTGTTTGCATCACGAAACGAAATTGCTCAGCAGCGATAATTTTGATCATTCCGCAGCTCCTGTTTGGTATCCCCCCTCTGCTGTGGCCGCGTAGGATGCTAAGGACGGTCGAACTAAAGGCCCAAGTAGGTTCGCCTACTATGAATAATGCTCGGCGTTCGAACAACAGTATCAGCAGCCTGAGAAACTTCCATTTTTCAAACTCGTCTACCCTCATGGGTACCAGAAGTATGGGGAGTCGTGTTTTAGTAAGAGGCTCTTGTCGGCAGGAAAAAGTCGTCGGATCGATCCGGCGCCTGACATAAAACGGTTGCCCACACCCTACACTCTCTAAAACTTCCTGCACGGAGCAGGTCTGAGCATTAGAACTGGAGAAATGGCGTTTTCGGTAGGGGGTCATGAAAAGTCGAAACTATGCATACCTGAAATAGTATTGCATTTGAAAGAAAAAAGACGGATGTGTTTACACGTATTGTTCGCCCGAAGGGGCCACCGGGGCGATGTGAACGTATATCGCATTGGATCGGATGGGCAAAAAACGTAACTCCCCAAAGATCTCACGACCCACGACCCACGACCCGACCCAAGACTCAAGACCCACCACGATCCACGATGAAGTTACGTATAGTCCGTCCGGCTCCAAATATCCGAAATTCCCCCATCACCAAGGAACACTTATCTCGGGTATGGGAAGGTTGTTGAAAAAACAGGGATACCCTTAAAACGGCCCTCTCGAGACGGAGATAATAACACGTCGATTTTTTTTTAATTATTATTATTTAGCCTGATGTTTGCAAAAAACGTGAATTTCTGGTCCAAGCTTAGGTAGATTGTAATGTTGCCACACAATATTTAGACTGCGTATTTAGCTAGCTCGTCACATTTGCGCCTGGGCTTTTTTTCTGTTTGAAAAAAATCGATAAACTGACGGAGATATCGGCAAAAATGCGGAGTTTGGAGGTCGTTTTGTTCAAGTTTACATTAAATAATTTTGTGTGGAATTTTATTGTAGAGGACGGCAAACGATGAATTGAAGCCATACGCGCAGGTCTTTTTTTTAGTTTTTCCTGTAAAGCAAAAGTTCGTTAGATATTGAGGATTTATCCCAAAACGACTTATTTTGGCCAATTTTGGCCGGTCTTGGTGTTTTTTTCTTGATGTTGTGTTGCATAATTACTTGTTATTAGTGTGAAATGTTGTTTCCGTTCAAAACATCAGCATCGATTTTTGTCTTGTCTTTGCGATCACGAATATACAAGTTTCAATGTTCAACTTTATTTTTTGAACTCGGTATAGTATAAAACGTGAATGGAAATAATGTCCCGGATGGACCTTATGATATCTGGTTTTGTGGTTTGCTTTATTATGTATGTTGTTGTATTATTTATGTTTTCTTTTTCGATTTTTCTCTTCTTTACACTTTTTCTCTTCCATGCACGTGGATTGCTAGCTGGGTAGGTCTTGCCTATCGTATATGGCATTGCATTGTCCGCTCTGCTTACTGCCCTGCAGCGTGTGTGTGTGTTCTTCACGTTAAACCTTCTTTTCTACCCGTCGACATCCAGCAGACCCAGTGTCCGTGCCGATTCTTCATCCTGAAAAGGTACCAGTTATGTGGTCACAAAACTACGACACAGAGATACTACGCTCAGTGCAGTAAGTAGAGCAGACAATGCAATGCCATATACGACAGGCAAGACCTACCCTGCTAGTAATCCAGGTGCACGAAAGAGAAAAACTTAGGGTTAAAAAACGAAAAGGAAAAATGAATAGAAAATAAACATAACAAAGCAAATCGACAAACAATTAAACAACCAAACACAAACATGACAAACTAAAAGAAAGAACGTGTCGTGCTTCTCCCAGAGGAGATGCGACCTCCAATTAATTGTTGTTGTTGTTGTTGTCTTCACATTAAGCTCGTTTCAGTTGCTAATCCCTATAGTCTGATCTAGCAAGATCACGGCCCGTGGTCACAAAAGTGCTAGAGCCATCAGAGAATCCTAAAGAACACGTACACTTAGCAGGGAAAGGATACACAAGTCCGAAGAGGTACACCTAAAATCCCTACAGCATGTTATGCGTGTCCAAAACTGAACTACACGCCCGCAATCTCCATTCGACTACAGCAGCATCGTCCCCCCCCCCCTCCCACTCTTTACCAATGAATTTGCCGACTACAGCGTAACTACTGTCTGAAGTGCTGTCTGTACAAAAACAAACGGTAGGCGTGGGAACAAGATGGAGCACGCAGCTGCTGTCTGAAGTGCTGCCAGAATGACAGTCCGCGGGCACACAGTGAAAAAGAACAGCCAACCAAAGCCATCATGTCCATTGACAATTACCCGAATCTATCCTGAACGGTCTGTGTTAGGCACAGCATATAAACATCGACACTGATTAGGAATCGTTCCACATTGAAGGGGTCTTCCACGATCAGGCACACAATGAAGGCACCCGGGGTGTCCGCGCCATCTCTGCCGCGTCTCTCTACAAAACCAGTGACGTCATCCACACCGACCCAACAACAACATTCGGGGGAAAAAGCGAAGAATTTGTCAACAGAAAAACAAAAATGTTCGTCCGTCACGGGTCGATGTCGTCCGTGCTCCGGATCGCTTCTCCTGTGCGCTGCTGTGCTGCTGCGCCGGCGCGCTGCTGTGCTGCTGCTCAGGCGCGCCGCTCCGGTGCCGCTCGGCCAGTCCTAGCACGACCACACTCGACCCGCTCCGTCCGTACACGCTCTCGTTGCTGTCCTTCCCAGTCGGCTCCTCGCTTTCTCTCTCGTTGCACTCAGGGTGCTTGGTCTGAAAAATAAAAATTCTCGCGCTGAAGGGGTCAACCCGGCCCTGAGGCTCCAGCTCGTCGCCACACGCTCCCTCCTCCTTTGATGGCGAAGCCAGGTTACTGAGACAGTACAGCTCCCTCTAGCAAACATACCTAGGGCTGTGTACGTAGTGTCCGTCCACCTTTCTGATGGCGTCTGCCTCCGCGCACAAAAGTGAGATGGACATTGCTGTCTACACCGACGGCCAAAAAGGCCCGTGCATCTGGACTTTTGCGCCTGACGCACCAGTGCCGATCCAACTCTACCGCTGCACACGCTTCGCGGCGGGTGCGCAGCAGCAAGAAGGTATCGGTCCGCTTGAGGGTGAGTCTAGCCTTGCTCGCTAGAAAGACCCCCCCCCTCGCTATGGGCCATGCCAAAGCAAAGACCTTGCCGAGGCAGCGAGGGGAAAAAGGGAACTTACGTCAAGACGAAGGGACCGCTTCCGACCCGGGGTTGATGACTCGGCAGGCTCTTTAGGCCTGTCGTTTGAGGTATCCATCTTTACATGCGTGATTCCGAGGTCTACGATACATACGTAACTACCCTGTCCTTCACATCGCCCCCCTCTTTATTGGCCGCAAGTTCATCTTTCCTTCACAATAATTATAGTATATATTATATATACATGTATACATACATATATGTCGTATTATATAGTTATTTGGGTTTTGTTAACCCCGTTCTTTAGCGCTGCACCCGCGCAGCGGAAACACACTAACTATTATTATTATTATCTTTGCCATCCGACAATGTGCAGCATGATCTTCAGCGTTGATCACTCATAAAATTCCCAAAAGCAGAAAACCACGGAAACCAAGGAAACCTATGCGTACAGTCTAACACCCTTCTATGTCTGCTTCCCGCCAAGATTTATCCACAATACTCCACTAACTATTCTATTATACTTGGAAATAGTGTTGGAGTCACTATTGCAGTGGTATCATACAACATAATATAGGTACGTAAACGAATTAAAAAAAAAAAATTGTGAGGTCAAGGTTGAATTAACTCTACTATCTGTCCACTCTTTTTCTTTTTTCTCTTCTTGCTTTTTTTTTTTGCGGCTTCTTCTGTCTCCTGATGATGCTCCAAGTCGCCTTTTCCATCGTATATCATGCGTATCAGAGTGAAGTAGTAGTAGTAGTGCGGGGGACCATAGTAAACACTATTAATAGTAAATAGGACCAAATATTGTTAGTAAAAATAGGGAAATTAACAGGTTTTTGTCTGTACCGTAGGTTCTGTTTACTATTAATATGTACCAGGTATGATGGTGCCCTGTTATAGAAGGATGCAGGTGATAGGGGCGCGCGATCGTTTTTTTTCGGCGCTCATTTTCTCGACGGTAACAAGGTTAGGTTGCCAGTACCGGACAAAGTGTTTTCGGTAAAATATCTATCTGGTCGAGAGAGCCACCCGAAAATATAATTGTCGGAGGTTTTGCCAATACCGAACAAGGTGTTTTGAGGGCGTAAGCTTTATTTTTACCCATCCGCCGGAGGATAAAAAAGGAAAAGAAGAAGTGTTTTCGGTAAAATATCTATCTGGTCGAACAAGGTGTTTTCGGTAAAATATCTATCTGTCTGGTCGAGAGAGCCACCCGAAAATATAATGTCGGAGGTTTTGCCAATACCGAACAAGGCGTTTTCGGTAAAATATCTATTATCTGGTCGAGATACTTTTTAAAGCACTCTAACCTTTTACCCATACCTTGTACCGCCGTTCGTTGTCGAGAAAAAACGGTCTTCTCATACAAAACATAGCGCTGAAAACCGATACGTAGCATCCTGTGCTATAACCCACATCCTTGCGGTAGTCGCAGCCACAAAAGGTATTCAGCATGCATGGTGTGATCCTGCTGTGGTGATTGTGATAAGACTGGGTGAGACACAGAGTATCCCCTTGCAGTTGGTTCAAAATAAAGAATCCCATAACATAGCTCAGCTAGGGCTCGATTCCGTATGCATGACCTTCGATCTTAGCAGTTTTCGAGACTAACCACTAGACCACCGGGGGCGACTGGTAGACGAGAGGGGGCATGCGATTTCCGAACCAACCGTACATGCTTCCTCGCGTGGCAGTTCAAGCAAGGTACCGTTGGACTGGTGTAACACGCAGCAAGAGAACACCCCACCGGGATAGCTTTTGGAGCTGTTATAGTAGCGGATTTCCTCCCAAACAAAAGGGGGGCCTAGGGGCCTACTCAACGAATATGATGGCGTTGGAAATATATTTCGTTGAGATAATTCCATAGATATACGAGTACGAGTATCATATGTATTACTGTATATAAATACGTAGCTTAGATAGACCGCTCGCCGTTCCACTCTCCCTGTTCTCGAGAAAGTTAAACCAGCTTGAAAGTTCGTCCGAGGCGGTGTGTTTTTTTGCGTGATGTACAGCAGTACACAGGACACCTACTGTAAAAAGAAACAGGAAATCTGGTCCCGGCTGGATTTCTTATTTGAGAGAGGGTGCTTTCTACACTAATTTCAACATAACGACTCCAGAATTTCTTATTTTCCTCTAAACGTCAGCCTGGCTTTCTTATTAGCCTGTTTCTTATCAGGTGTCCTGTACCTGTACTCGTACAATAAACTTGAAAACAAAACAAAAACAAAAAAAACTCAGCTGTGTGAGATCGAACCAACCCTCGAAATTCATATTTGGAACCTTTATATCATACCATGTGCCAGGTTTTTCCACAGCGCTACGGGTTACAGCAGTAGTAGTAGGTAGTAGTGGTAGTGCGTAATGATTGGTTCTGTCCACAGAGCCAATTGTTGTCGGTGTCGTCGCACCCCTCGCTGCCATCGCACACCGCTGACTGCTGTGCCACCGGCCTGTGGATTCCAATATTTTTGTATCTCCCATCTCTGTCTCCAATGCTCGTCTTTTATCGCACCTGTCTGCGCAACTAAGGACCCCTGTGCGATTTCGTTCTCGCATATTTAGCGCGCGCCCGCGCGAAACTATTGCTATTAACCCCTTAAGAACTGGTCCAACATATTTGGGGACAAATTACTAGGAATTAGTGTGTTTTTTTTCAGTTCTGAATGGGTTAATGGTAAAAGGCAGGCACTGCCACAGCAGTACAGCACCGGCGAGGGATTTTTACTTTGCCTGCTGTGTATGTATAATATGATATGTATGTATAATATGTACTCTACAGCTGGGCCCAAAGGAGGTCTATAATAGTGAACTCTCCAGCTTTGAAGATGCCATTCATATAACCACAGCAGCAGTACCCGGTATATACTTCGTCCTCGTATACGTTAGTATCGACGAAATCCTCGCCCGCACAGCTGTTTTTTTTTTATTTTTTATTTTATCCTCCGGCGGATGGGTCAAAATAAAGCTTACGCCCTCCACACTTCCACGTCTCACTTCGTGCACTTCGTGTCGTGTGTCAATTCTACAGCTGTTTGTTTTCAAGTCGTATCAGTACACTCGTACAGCAGTAGTATTAATAGTACCTGGTCTCATATTATATACCTGGTATATACGTAGGGTATGAATGTTGATTGCACGATGAGTATACGTATCATACGTATGTTACATATACACACTTATTTTTTGGTTCGGCTCGTGTCGCTGTGTTCTCGTACCCGGTACGTTACGCATTTCACTTGCTCTACCCATTAATTTGCGTTTATTTTGTTTTGGTTTTTCTCTGTTTCACAGTCAGTCTGTGACCACACAGAATTTGTATCTCTCCATCTCTCCATAGGACTGGGAATCAGTACAGGCACTGGGTGTACTGATGTGGTTGAGTAGAAAGAACGGGTTTAATGTGAAGACAACAACAGCAACAACAACATAGACTACTTACCGGTACGTATATACAGCAGTAGTAGTACTCAAATGACACCAACTGTCGAGAGCGCGTATTATACGAGTATAGCGTGGCTAATAAGCACAAATCGACGAGAGTTGACGAGGGAAGAAAATGCTGAAATATTCTCGCGATAAAATGCAAGGCAAGAACCGTAGTGGGGGGGGAGGGAGAAAAGCCTACTTTGTGACCCCGGATCTGAGTTACGACTATTAATAGGAAGGAGAGAGAAAGGAAGGGCGAAGATAATAAATGGGGTGAGACTTTGCGCATAGGTTTAGGTTTCCTTTGTTTCCGTGGCTTTCTGCTTTCGGGAATGTTATGAGTGATCAACGTTGAAGCTCATGCTGCGCAAAGATGATAATAATACGTCGTACGCGTAATGGGGTGGAAAAATAAAAATAAAAATAAAAGTACGTGGGCCACTATTTGTAGCCTTGTCGCCCCTCGCCCAAGACATGCAGCAGCAAAACGAATGGCTACGTAGCATATACCGGTACGTGATAAATATATACGTGCGAGGTCGTATCAGTATATGTCTGACATAATTCATAATTCGACGAGAGTTGAGGAGGGAAGAAAGTGCTGAAATATTCTCGCGATAAAAATGCAAGGCAGTAACCGTTTCTAGTGGGGGAGGAGGGAGAAGAGCCTACTTTGTGACCCCAGATCTGAGTTATACGGAGGAGAGAGGAAAGGAAGGGCGAAGACAATAAATAATAAACGGGAGGGGGGGGGGGTGTCAGGTACGTAATACTACGTGATAAAAAAAAAACTTGAAAACCTATAAATTACCGCACAAATTACGGCATGCAGCGGCATGTACACCAGGACGGTTGGATGCCACACAGATAAACCATTGCATGATTACTACGTACCAAAGATGTCAGGAGACAGCACTTTCACCCCTTGACAGACAGCGTCAAGGCATGCCTTGACAGACAGCCTTGACAGAAAAAAGCAGGGGACGCTATGAAAAATCCCCGCTTTTTCAAAAACGCCTGACAATAATGTATAAATGAATGTGTTTTCCGGTATTTTGTTTTTTTTTCGGCATTTTGCTATATTTCCGAGTCCGATCGTACAGAAAATATTGGAAATGAACTGCAGAATATCGATGATTTTAAATTAGCTCATATCAAACACGTAAAATAGCCGCACAAAAAAAATAAAAATTAGGGGTTTCCACATATATTCGGAGGCTTTTTCTGCCAGGGGGGTAGGGGACATATGTCTAGACAGCTGGATTTTCCTTGACAGACAGCCTTGACAGACAGACAGCTTGACATTGACATGTCTCCCGACATCTTTGCTACGTACCGTACCTAGTATATTTAAAAAAAAAAAAAAAAAAAACAGCTGTGAGCTCGAGGATTTCGTCGAAACTCATCTTTGCTAGCTGAGTGTAATACTTCGATCGCGCGTACTTAAGGATTTTATATGTCCTCATGTAGGATGTACATCCTGTATGAGGGGGACACAATCTGAGGCTGTAGAATTCAGGAAGTGTGTGTCTATTTGTGGGGGGAGAAACAATTAAATTAAATTTAAATTTAAATCAAACATGATTTTATATGTCCTCATGTAGGATGTACATCCTGTATGAGGGGGATACAATCTGAGGCTGTAGAATACAGGAAGTGTGTGTCTATTTGTGGGGGGAGAAACAATTAAATTAATTTAAAATCGAAATTAAACAGTCTGAAATGGACAAAAACTGAAGTTAAAGATTCAATGCGTTACCAACATCAGGACGCTATTTGATAGTCCTTTAGGTATCCTAAGTGACTCCGACAATTTCGAAGGGTATAGTAAAGTCATACCCGGATAGGTCAAACGTTCCGAAAAGTTGACGTGATAAAGTGGACCTACTAGCGTAAGCCACCTGTTCGCCATCCAAATTTTCGGGTCACTCAGGCTACCACGTGGGGCCGTCTCTGAGCGCTTGATATATTTCAAAAATAAAAAACAACAGCTGTGAGCTCGAGGATTTCGTCGAAGCTCATATTTGCTAGCTGAGTGTGATACTTCGATCGCGCGTACTTACGGAATTTATATGTCCTCATGTAGGGTGTACATCCCGTATGAGGGGGGCTCAATCTGAGGCTGTAGAATTCAGGAAGTGTGTGTCTATTTGTGGGGGGAGAAATAATTAAAATAAATTGAAATTGAAATTAAACAGTCTGAAATAAGCATACCAGGTATACTATAGTGTTCCGACGAGTTGACGTGATAGAGTGGGTCTACTATTAGTAGCGCAAGCCACCTGTCGTCGTTATATATCTGTATGGGGTATTTTTATCGTGCGTACTCTGGTTTTTATGTTTACTACTTATTTGTTTTTGATACAGAACACTTTATATCTATATTGTTGCACATAGAACCATCCGTGATAAAGTCATGCGTATATCTTCGTGTGGTGTTCTTTACCATAGCTTTGCTGATAATTCTATAATATACATATATAATAAGAGGTGTGCGCGGACAGGTTATGCGGTAGTATTTGAAAGCACGTTGTTGATTTTCATTAATTAGTAACTTAATTTTTAATATGCATTAGTTATTTGTAACTGCAATGTATCTTTAGTCGCAATTAGTATTTTTTTCAGTATTTGTATCTTGTGTACTCTGGTTTGTATGTGTACTACTTTTTTGTTTTGGTACAGAATACTATATATCCAAAATCTTGTACATATTATATATATAACCATTCGTGATAAAGTCATGGGTATATCTTCGTATTATGCTCTTTATCATAGCTTTGCGGATAATTCTATAATATATATATACAAGGGGGCTTCGCCGTCAACCCAGGCCGCCGGCGAAGCTACGAGTAAGGAGGAAGGAACAAGGCCCCCAGCCCCCAATACAACAGGTAGTTTATGATGCTAAGGGACCGAGAGGGTGTATATACATGCCATACAAAATACCTGATAAAAAATTCCCCGTCTACTTAAAATAATGAGCAGTGGCCAAAATCGGGTATACCCGATGGGTTTGTGGCCAAAACAGGGTACCATTGTATTTTAGTCACCGCGACGACCCCAGGGCGCCATCTCGTTGGCTAGCCTGTGCCACCACTCGACGCTGGCCACAAACCCATCGGGTATACCCGATTTTGGCTACTCACCCCCCAAGAGGTACCCGATTATTACACCCACCTACCCGAAAATGGCCGGGCTGTTCGACCACAACGGCCGAGCAGCCCACCACGCATCAGCCGACGATTACGACGTACCAAGCACAAGCATACTTATCACGACGTATTACGACGTATCTAGCCGAGTTCCAACCCGTGACCGACGAATCCATCTGCTTGATATACATCCATGATTTGGGTGATTGGCGATTTGGTGGTTTAGGCTCGGGGGCCTAAATAAGAAATCGCAGCATTAGAAGGTGAGCTTCGCGCGAGCCTAGAATAAGAAATTCACCCTGAATCCGATTTCCGGTTTCTTGTGAGATGGCTGGTACTACTGCTGTACACGTACTGTTGTGCTGTGATGAGGTGTCATGAGAGGTGGCTTCTAGTTGGGAGAAGGAGAGAGAGCGCTGTGAATCAGCTACAGCTACTGCTGTGCTGAAGGTGGCTAGTAGCTTGTGGTTCGGAGATGAGGGAGAGAGAGAGCGGTGCTGTGTGGGTGGGAGAGGGAGCGAATCAACTACTACTACTACTGCTGTGCCGTGATGAGGTGGCTTTTGGTTCGGAGAGGGAAAGAGAGCACTGCGAACCAACCACTACTACTGCTGTGCCGTGTTTTGAGGGTCTTAAGTTTGGTTGGGAGTGAGAGGCTGCGCGAATCAACCAAATCATGGATACTTATCGAGCGGATGGGTGGATATCTATCAAGCAAATGGTTCCGTCGGTAACAGGGCTGGCTGGGGGCATGCAACTCGATGAACTTGGTCGTGATAGTCGGCTGGTGCGTAGCAATGATGTCGGATTACGTAATTACGTCCTTACGGCGAGCCGTTTTGGCGGTAAGTAATAGGACTGGGCCGGCGAAATTACGCTACGCCCCCAGTCCCCAATAAACAAAAATCGTCAAAATCTCTAGGAAACGTCCGCATATTTTGCTTCCCAGCAGCCACAGTTGAGTTTGCGCTGTGATCCTGCGACCTGCTGCGAGGATGGCAGTGGGTCACGAGTCACGAAGTAGTTATGAGGGGCCCGGTAGCCGGTGCTGTATGTCTCAATAAATTCACTACTCACGACTACAAGCCACAAGCATGGCGGCCTCCGTTGTTTTGGTGTCATGCTGACGGACTGGTGGAGGCTTACAGCTTACAGCAGCAGTCTGACGGCGCTACAGCACGAACCTATATAATGTGTTCTCCGATTCATAAGTAAAGTCCGTTATGGGGCACAGAGGTAATAACGTTTGAACAGAAAGGCGCACAATGATATACGTAGTTAGATTCTTCGAACATATCACGTCACAGAGATGCTCATTAAAAAAATATAAAAAAATCCGAGTTTCTATTCTTAAGAATATGTGTGTAAAATATTACCATATAGTATGGCCGATTTCGGCGAATTTGTACCGTTTACGGCCGAATTTTGACTAGTTTTGCCTGTTTTCACTTTCAACATAATAACCGGACACATGATGACATACTTTCAGACTAGGCGTGGGTATCGTATATCAGTGATGAAGCGGAAACATAACGCAAATTTATCGATTTTCATCCTTTTTTAGCCAATTTCCATGGTTTCAATTTTCTTCTCTGTTTTCTGAAAAAGGGCTAAATACGGCCTTTTTATGGCCGACTGCTTTTTTTCGGCCAGGAGGCTGCGCGAAAAAAAATAACATTGTTTTCTCTTGACAAATGACAAAAATATTTGAAAACAATCACCGCCAAAGCATCGGACACGCCTAAGGGCTTGTGTAAACATAACCGACTTTACTTTCGTATGAGTTGGAGGAAATAGGTTATAAATTCACATAAATTGCGGAGAAAAATAACTAAATAAAGGTCTGCACAATGTGGGACGTGCGTTTTTGTCCTAGCGGGGATGCTTCTTAAACGTCCCCTGTTTTTGCCGTAATTACCCGTAAGCACGCAAAAAAAACATTTTGCCGAAAAACGCGTAAGGATAAGCATCTCCAGCCGTAATCCGACATCATTGGTGCGTGGTGGGCTGTTGGGCCGTTGTGGTCGAACAACCCGGCCATTTTCGGGTAGGTGGGTGTAATAATCGGGTACCTCTTGGGGGGTGAGTAGCCAAAATCGGGTATACCCGATGGGTTTGTGGCCAGCGTCGGGTGGTGGCCGGCGCTGGCCAATGAGATGGCGTCCTGCGGTCATCGCGGTCACTAAAATACAATGGTACCCTGTTTTGGCCACAAACCCATCGGGTATACCCGATTTTGGCCACTGCTCTAAAATAATAATACCTGTTTACATATAATACGTATTTCGTATACTTACCATGTTACGTAGGGGGGCCCTATATTTATATATTTATATTTATGCCCGACGCCGTAAACGACGTATTGTCTTGAGATAAAATGAAATTACAAGGTAAACGGAAAGGAAGCAGGAGGTACGAGCGTCGAAAACTCAGGTTTTACTGAGATATGACAATAATACTAATATGGTACTGAGATATGACAGTAATACTAATATGGTATATAAGAAGAGGTGTGCGAGGACAGGTTATTTGAAAAAAAAAAAAAAAAAGGCTGTGGTTGGTATTATTACTGCTGTTCGTACATATGATATGTAAATATAAATGTCTGTACTCTGTGGTACAAGGAGTGCGGGGGGATGGACCAGACGTTTCTGCTTGTACGTATTCATATATTCCTTATACTGCTTATACTGGTAGCTACTCGTACTCGTAACACAACGGCGTATGCGTATGATATGTACGACGGGTGGTACATACGTATGTATACCGCCGTACTTACAGCAGTACGAAGTATATACGTAGCATATACGTCAGTATTTCCACAGGGAAGCATTATTGAGCAGAACGAACTATTAATGCAACGAAAAAATATTACTCAGTTTTAGAGCAGTGTGTTACAGATATAATAAATAGTATTAATAGTACCAGTACTGCACTGCTTGTAGTCCGCGTGGCCAATTATAGGCTTGATGGTCGTCCTCACCCGTTCGCCGCTTGTCGGGTAGTCGAAGACTCTTATCTCGACGTCGTCTGCTGAAGACCCGCTGCAGCTGCAGGGGTCTTTGCTGCATGTCATCGACACGTCGCCGCCGTCCACATACTCCTCCTCCTGCCCCAGCACTCGTCGTGGTCCCAACAGCAGTCCCAGCGCCGCGAAGAAAAAGTAGGTCAAACCAAGGCTTCCCCCTATATAACCGCGGCCCACCACCTGTCTCTGCTTCGACGATGGTGTGCGCCGGACTCTACTGTCCCTCTCCCTGTTGTCTTCCGTGCGAGGAACCCGTCCAAGCCTTGTTTCCTTCGCGCTCGCTGGCAGCATTTTCGTGGCGGTGATGGTTGTATCAGCTGTCTGTGGGGGGAAGAGCCAAGAGTCGAGAGAGTCAAGAGAGTCAAAAAGAGTCGGGTACGTATTGGGTGTTATTGGGTGTAACATCCGACTATATATCATTGGCCTATTGGTATTGGGGCGTGTATTGGGTACTGGGTGCGATACATTACAGCAGCTGCAGAATGATGGCACAACGTACTGACTATATTGATAGTTGACCATTGTGCCGGAGATGAGCCAACCATTCCTCGTTTTTTTGTGTTCTCAAAATGATTGGTTTGAGAGGGCTGAGGGCTGAGGGGCACTCTCCTCGTTTGCTGGATTGCGATATTACGATATTATTATTTAAAAAATTAAAAAAAACAACAGCTGTGAGCTCGAGGATTTCGTCGAAGCTCACCTTTGCTACTCGTAGCTGAGTGTAATACTTCGATCGCGCGTACTTACGGATTTTATATGTCCTCATGTAGGGTGTACATCCCGTATGAGGGAGACACAATCATATGCCGATGTTAATTGTATTTCCTCTGTTTGTTCCCGTATGTATAAATATATATGTGTGTGTTTGTTCTTCTAAACCGTCCTTTCTACCCGTCGACATCCAGCACACCCCCAGACAGTGTCTGTGCCAATCCTTCGTCCTACGTAAAGAGATACCAGTTATGATGTGGTCACAAAACTACGACACAAAGATACTACGCTGCAATGTAGTATGCAACAGAGCAGACAATGCAATAGTTTGTGACCACCAGAGCTTGTACGGTACAATCGAAGGATGAATAATCATCACGGTCACTGCTACCCATTATTATGCTGTGGGTGTCCTGGATGTGTCGACGGGTACGTATACAAAGCAACACGCACACGTACACATCAGTTGAAATACTGATGGCTGTGTGTGCTGCTTCGTTTGTGCTGGAACACATTGCCTGCCGCAATTTGAATACGTCATATTCACCGATGCTACGTAGATAAGGGTAGGTGCCTACAGCTGGGGGGGGGGGGGGGGGGGAGACACACCTTCCTGTGACCACGTCTTGCTCTGGTGGTGGTGCGGGTGCAGCCGGTGCGGCCGAGCGCCGAGCGCAGCGCTTCTGCTAGCGAATCCGACACGTATATACAGTATACTTATTTTATTTTTATTTTTTATATCCCATTATCGTCGCACTTCTTCTGTCTCTCCATACTTACTAATAATCTACACTTTACAAATAATAAAGTTATGGTGCATGATCGATGGATGATAGAAAATAAAAATAAAACTACTGGTACTCTGTGGAACTAGAATTATTAATTATTGGAATGTCAAGAAGAGTAAAAACACTATATTAGATATTATTGTATAATATCTATGTACAGCAGTCAGTATAACCAGTACGATACCCCTTTAGAAACTGCAACCAACCAGGGTCATTTACTGGGAACAACTATTTACCCAGAACTACAACTACAGCAGTAAGTACAACAGTAGTAGTCGTACTGGTTGCTTGATTGTTGATTTGCTTCAGTATGTTTACTTTCTATTATTTTTCCTTTTCACTTTTTTCTTTATTTTTTTCTTTTTTTTTCTCTTGCATGCACCTGGATTGCTAGCAGGGTAGGTATTGCCTGTCGTACTCGTTTGGCATTGCATTGTCTGCTCTGCTTACTGCACTGAGCGTAGTATCTCTTTTTTTTTTTTCTTTTTTTTTTGTCCATCCCATTTATTATCTTCGCCCTTCCTTTCTCTCTCCTTCCTGGACGTAACTCAGATCCGGGGTCACAAAGTAGGCTCTTCTCCCTCCCCCCCCACTACGGTTCTTGCCTTGCATTTTTATCGCGAGAAGGTTTCAGCACTTTCTTCCCTCGTCGACTTGCGTCGGATTCCGCCTACCCACGCCACGAAGGCGCTCTCAGCAATTGGTTCCTTTTTATTTTTTCAAATAAAGACAAAATCTCTCACCACGGTGTGATTCGATCCTGGGTACCAATGGTAGTAGTCTTTGAAGCTGACCACTACACTACCGGGGCGACCGGCTAGTATCTCTGTGTCGTAGTTTTTTTACCACAAAACTGGTACCTTTTTAGGATGATGAATCGGCACGGACACTGGGTGTACTGGATGTCAACGGGTAGAAAGGAAGGTTTAATGTGAAGAACACACACACACTGCTGTACGAGGTCTTGCCTGTCGTATATGGCATTGTGCTGTCTGCTCTGCTTACTGCACTGAGCGTAGTATCTCTGTGTCGTAGTTTTGTGACCACAGAACTGGTACCTTTTTAAGATGAAGAATCAGCACGGACACTGGGTGTGCTGGATGTCGACAGGTAGAAAGGAAGGTTTAATGTGAAGAACACACGCACGGCGGTGTAGGTTGGCGTTTTTTTGTTTTTATGATGAATAATAGTTATTACGAAGTAGTGTTATGTTGTTGCAAGTAAAAAGTCCCAACGAGCACGACCCCGAGCCTACCCTAGAAACCTCAGGCTCAGTTTCGTGTGGGCGCTTGGTTTTTGTGCGGCATGTAATGACTGAATTATTAATAGAGCGCGTCGGTAGAGTGCACGTTGTATATATGATATGAAGAATCGGCACGGACCCTGGGTGTGCTGGATGTCGACGGGTACAAATAATATCATATATACGTCTCTACGTATTCTGTACGTACAGCAGGGGTCCCCCAATAAGGCGGTGGTATGCCAGAGACAGCAATATGACCGCCTTATAGAGGGAGGCCGCCTTATTCATTCCAGGTTACGAGTGCAATTCCCCAGTCACGCCAAGCGATTTTGACCGCCTTATATCGGGATACCGCCTCGCTCACTCGTATCGCCAGCAGTATCGCCATCGCACTGTTGTATATCAACTCGTATCGCCAGCAGTATCGCCATCGTTCTAATTGTACCTTTACGATATATGTCCATGACAACGGCGCACCTCATCAGCATTTCATCTCCAGCGGAGATATGAACACTCGCATACTTCGTGCGTACCAGAGTACATTTTTCTATATACGTATAATATGCAAACCAATTGATGAAAACGGCGATATAGACTGGAGGCGAGGAGATGCTTGTTATAGAGTTCATTTTCTTCCCATTTTTTTCCATATATACGATATATATGTTGTTTTATTGCTTGATGGATATGGACATAATTTTGATGAATTCGTCACTTCTTGGTTACCAGGTACCAGGTATCTGTTTTATGGAAAGACACGGACATGTGCGCCTTTCAGATTTGATCGTTGAAACGTCGGTGAGGAGTCGGCCAAGGCATTCACAAGACGCGAGGGAAGGCGGACGCCAACGAGGACGGGAGCGATGAGTCTGCTCCCCAACAGAATATACGAAGGCCATGTAGGATGTGTGGTGAGCACGTGGAGATGCGGGATACGTTCGGCTTTTCGGGATGGGCCCGTCCATCCAAGGTGTACGCTGAGCACAGCCGAGGGGGCGAGTGATGTGGGCGCTGACAGGTTTGGGATTCAAGCAATTGGGGAGGCTGGTCGGCCCAGGCGGGGCGATGTTCACTTGGTGGACTTCCTACCGAGGCTCCGCATGAAGATTGACGGCGCGGTCAGTGGGGGCGGCGGCCAACGGCTCCGCATAGCGCGGCTTTGAGAGGGCGTATCGTCGGGGGCAGGTGATGAGGGAAACGAGCGAGATGGAGGATGGCGATTAAGAGGCAGGCCGGTAATAGAGGCCGGGGACGCGCCATGCGCCTACGGCGGACGGGCCCTGGATAACCCAGTTGCCGATCTGAGGGTCATGGACGCACCGGTACAGGTGCCGTGCGGTCATGGAGGGCGGGTACACGGCCGTTGCATGTTGGAACGCGCAGATAGTATTGCACGTGGGAGCGCAGACCCACCGCCTTGCCTCGCGTGCCAATCGGAATGGCCGTCGGGACGACGACCTCCGCACCCAGCGGAACTTGCCCGAGAAATGGACGCGATCGAGGAAGAAGCAAGCGGGAGATGGCCGAGGACGCTCGAAGCTCTATGGTTCTCGACGAAAGTCGGTCGGAAACCCTCGCAGCTGAACCAGACCGAGTACCAAAGGACCGGTGTATGCAGCACGTTCAAGGACATGTTGCGAGCCCAGGGACACTGCGAAAGAGCATCGTTCCTCCTGTGTACCCTGTTCTGCGATACCTCAGGTCTACCTCCAGGGGCTTACATTGAGCGCCCTCGCCCACGAGGTTGAACACAAGTTGTTAACCGCCACCGCCAATTGATTCGAGCAAACAACGTCCGCGCCCAAGACGTTTTGCTGCGCCTTCAGGAAAGACGGCTCTACATTGACCCCCACGTGGAAGAGTTCCTTGTACACCTGGACCCGGTTTGGGATGAGCGCTTGACGATATGGTGTATCGACTTTCGAGAAGCGCTGAGCGGAAGGAGGGCACTTTCTCGGTTCCCGTCGTTGAGCCTACCGGGCAGGAGGCGGGGTCTCTCGAGTTAAGCAGCAACCTGGTGGGGGGAGGCCCTCGGGACCAAGGAGGAACGACAAGGGGGAGCACGGGAGGAAGTCACGCCGCCGGAAAGGAGGGGCATGCGCAGTTACAGCTACGGACCGCAGGGTTACCCTGGCGCGAACTGACACCGCTCCGGCAGCACCGGGTGCGGTGACTGGAAGGGGAAGACGAGATAGCCCACGGGGGCGAGGATGAAGAGGACGAGCAGCCAGTGCCGGTAGAGGGATCGGCAGGGGCAAAGAACGCAACGCGGGGGGGGGGGTAGCGCTCCACCTCGAACGATCGGCAACCGCGACTCACAGAGGCGAGGACAACGAAAAAGGGCCACCGCAGGGGAAGACAACGGGTCTGACTGCCCAGAGGGGGGACCACCAGGTGGAAGGATACGTGGAGGAGACGCAAAGGCTCAAGTGGGAAGCGCGCGGCTGCGCGTCTCTCTGGGCCGGAACCATGAATGCATAGCGTGCGGGGTCTGCACCGCAGCGGTCAACCATGGCCACCGCGTGGTAAGACTACCGTACGGGGACGAAAACCACGTCGTCCATGCGAGATTTGTGCTGGTGGCAGTCAGGAGCGGTGGGGCGCGAAGGGGGACACAGGGCGCCTCTCGTTTGCAGCGAGCGTGGGTGTGGGGCACGACACGGGAGACGGGAGGCCCTTGATGCCGCTGTACAGGCCAACCTCGGTCTTCGAGAGACAGCCGTTGCCCTATGGGGGTGGCCCGAAGAGGACGACGAGGGACCACGTCAAGGGCTCTATTACCCCTGGAACCAAGCTAGTTGGGGGGTGGCACCCCTTAGACACAGTTTTTGTGACCGATCTCCAAAAGCGGTTTATCGCCGTCGTTAAAGTGCAGCCAAAACTGGCAACTACTCACGCTAAGCTTATCGCCCACTCCCTAGGTCTCGTCAACTACGTTCTGGGAGTGCACCGACCGAGCGGGGCCCCAAACCCACCAAATTCCCTTTTGCGGGCACTCAAGCTGTAGTACATACTCCCAGCTTTGCTGCACTCTCAGGACGGGCGAACGAGTCGGACCGCAAGGTTCAAGTCTTCCGAACCCGGGGGCCTGACCACATTTCTCCCATGGCTTATGGAGTACAACGAAGGCACGGCGACACGCCTCAGAGCGCCAGCACGCGACGCAACGGACGCGGCCAAGTTCGTAAGGCCGCGTCAGCGTGCCGGCATCAGGGGGGGGTAGCAGTAGCAGCGTGTGGCCTTTTAACGGAACCGCCGCCCGGCAATGAGGCGACATGGTCAATAGTGAAGGCGAAATTCCCGGAAGACGACCGAAACTCCGTCCAAGAAGCAGCGGCGGCAGCTAGGGTGGCAAGCCTGACCGAACCAGAGGAAGGGAGGGGACCCACGTGGCGCCCAGAAGGAGAGTTTAACCCTAAGGTGGTTTTCGAGGTCATCAACTTTCGCACCGCACTATCAGGAGCAGGAAGTGACGGTCTGCGCTTTTCGCATGTACAGTCCATCATCAGGATCCACTTTGGCCAAGAACACTTCGTTCGGCGCCGGCATCGAAGCCTTTGGGAGGAGGATGGTGGATGAACCTGACGCTATTTCGCCGGAGTTTTGGGGGCTATTCCTGCAGTCAAACATCACGGCCCTGGGAGAGAAATGCTACCCGGTTTGTGCGAGGATGGCGTGGAGGTGCCTGATTGCAGCAGGGACTATGAGGGAGTGGAGACCGCGTATGGAGGAGCTAAATCTTGAAGCAAGGCAGTACGGGGTTGGGGTGTCGAGGGGGGTGGAGCATGTAACGTTACATGCCCGAATACACCATGAGGCAGGCAAGTCGGTCATTCACACAGACGCGTCCAACGCGTTCGACTCGGTCCTGCGGAAGCCCGTGCCCGAGCAGGTAGCCGCCTGTACGCCAGCACTCACGGAGTTTGTAGCCGAGTGCTATGGCGAGAGGCCCGCCTCTGTGTTCTCCTAGATGGACTAGGGACAAAGGGCGAAGCTCGAATGCTCCCGTGGGGTGCGTTAAAGAGACGCTATGGGACCGGTCACGTTCTGCCTGTCGCTAAGACCGGTGCTTACGGGTGTTCGGGAGGAATACGAGTCGCAGGGGGTCGAAGCCTATGCATACCTCGACAACATCACTATCGCGGCCGACGGTATATCACCCGGGACGGTGGGAGTGGTGCCTTTCCTCGAGCGAGAGCTGACAGCGAGGGGGGTACACCTCAACCCGGACAAGATGGTTGCCGTGGCACCGAAGGGACACGTATCGACGCCGTACGAGATTCACTTTTAGCAGGAGTGAGGGTCAACATAGCAGACGAGGGAGATATAAAGGTGATTGGGGTGCCCGTTGGAACTGACGAGTTTGCGATAGAAAGCGCCATGGGGACCGTGCGCGAGGGGGGGGGGCGGAACAACTCGCGCGGATGCTGCCACGTATGCCGGATAAACAAGCGGCCAACCTCATAGCCACCGGCTTTATGGTGCAACGAACGACATATGTCGAGCGGGTGATGGGCCCAAAGCTGTCCCTGCCAGCTTGTCGACGGGCAGAGAATGGCGCAATGTGGATGCTCGAAAACCTTTTCGGGCTTCCTGGAACGGCGGAGGAATCGTCGTTTTCGAATAGGAATGCATGGCGGAACGGCTCACACTGCTACTACACCAACTTACGCAGGCTAGCTTGTTAACGGGAGCAGGGTGGTTCGGAACGTCGTCGGCAGAAGCGAGAAAGATGTCCGCATCGGTAGGGAACTTAATGGAACTTAATGGCAACGCTACCCGCAGTCCTGGTGAACCTCTCTGGCAGTATAGGGTAGAAGGTGCGGAGGAACCTTCCAAGGTCAGAACTGAGGGCCAGTATATGGGAGGGAGTGCGACGCCTCCGAGATGAGTGGGGGTTTACCAAAGAGGTGACGGATGAAGTAGTGCCGCGGAGCTGGAGGGACAGGGCGTTCCGGCCTGAGGAGGTCAGCGCATCCGGGAATTCGGATCGAGAGGTTTTAGCAGTACACGATGCTGAGACCACCAACTCGCACAAAGCGCAGACAAAACTCGGAAAACAGCTCAACCGGGTGCGGTACGACAGGTGCGTCACATCTCTGGACGGACTCCCCACCCATGCGTACCCGCCGGAGGAGGTCGGCTCATTCGGGAAGAATGAGACCCGCGAATACGCAAAGGCCAGGAAGTGGAGCCAGTCAGCACTAGGATCTACTGCGTGGTTGCGAGCGAGGCCGGTTGACGCTCAACGCGTGTTATCAGCCCAGGAGTTCCTGTACGCGGGGCGGTGACATCTGGGGATCGAAGAGCACTTGGCAGCAGCGTGCCCTGTCTGTGGTACAGCGGATGCCAACACGCGACATGCACGTGTGTGCCACCACGCGGGCGCGCAGGTAAATCAAGATCAGCCGTTGGTTCATGCGATCTCCCGCTACCTGAAGCGGACGTTCGTCCGCCACCAAGTAGAAAGTGGTGCCCCCTTTAACGCCGACAGGCACCTACGCATGGACATCGCAGTCGAGATGGGAAACCTCCGAGACGTGTCGGCATCGGATTTCCGACACAAAAAGCATACTCATCGACGTCATCTACGCGGACCTCCAAGCGGGGGTTCACCTGCGTGCCGGAAGTGCTGACCAAGATGGATCAGCTGCTTCAACTTATGAGGCGCGAAAGCGCAACCACTGCGCTCGTGTTGGACATGTGTCCTTCGACGAGCACAGCCATAAACCTATCACCCTTGAGGTGGAAAGCTTTGGGCGCCTCGGAAGGGAAGGCGGCGAATTTATCTACCAGCTGGCGACGAGCGTGGTCGGAGGAAGGGATGGGGGGGCAATGGCTAAGAAAGGCATCTGCAAGAAACGCCTTCTACAAATAATTCCAATGACCTAGCAGGTTGCGAGTTAACGCCGGGTTCACAGGTACAAGCTCGCATTGCGGGACCGGCAAGCGGGGAGAGGGAGGAGAAATGATGGGGAGGGGTTGATGCCGATGACGTGGGGTTGGCACATGGATGCCGAGTAGGGGACTATAAGCGTTGGACGGAAGAAGGATAGTAAAGGATTGGGTTTTTCTGCCTAGAGTGGGGATGGAAATGAGGGTGAGGATTTGCTGCCTTGGGATTTAGTAAGTCGGCCGTTGCGAAGCATCTTTGGGTGTGAGATGTATGGATATTTTCATGAAGAAGGGGAACATAGATTCGATTGAAAGGCACAAGTGCATGTCACCCTTCCAGATTTGATTGGTGAAACGTCGGTGAGGAGTCGGTAAAGTCATGCATAGGGGGAACTACGTTACTGGTATATGTCAAGTATTCGGGGAGAATAATGAATACGTGACTAAGCTATACCAACGATGCATTCTCCATTCCGAATGCCTTTCTTTACGTACTACACCGACTCCTAACGTTTTTTTCACCAAGCAAATCACCAATCCAATATGAAAGGGTCACATTTACGTGTTGTGTGTTTTGAACATAAAATCTGGGCCCTAAAATCTAACCAAGTGACGAACACATCCAAATTGTGTTCCCCTTCTTCATGAAAAGATCGATACACCCATACATAAAGATGCTTCGCAACGACAGGCCTACAAAATCCCCAAGCACTAAATCCTCAACTAATTTCCTTCCCCACTCTAGGCAGCAGAAACACTCACTCCTTTACTACGTATGTATCCTTCTCCCGTCCAACTCTAAGAATTCCCTACTAGGCATCTATGTGCCAACCCCACGTCATCGGTATGTCATTAAACAAATCCCCTTCCCGTCCGAACTGACCCCGCCGAGAAAATGTCGCTATCAAGATCCCGTCCCGTGCAAACTTCGATATATCGATCCCGTGCAAAGTCGTCCCGTGAAAATTAGGCAAATCCGTGTCCCGTGCCGTATAAGCCCGTGGAAAATATGATTTCTCAAATCCCGTCCAAACTTATCCCATGGCTTCGTGATCCCGCTGGATATTGTCCCGTTGTTTTCTCATACATACTCGTACGTCGAACTATATGATACGCCAGGATTTGTTTTAGCTCAACAGTCAGACGTGCTCAACTCGAACATATACATGCTTGTGTTTTGTGTTCACACTAAACCGTTCTTCCTACCCAACTTCATCAGTACACCCGGTGTCTGTACTGATTCCTAATCCTAGAGAGATACAAATAATATGGTATGTACTGATTCCTTATCCTAGAGAGATACCTTGTTACTCACGTGTATGCAGGTTGCTTAAGAGATGGAAGAGCTACTACTTCGAGTTATATTTGTTCCACCTCAGGTCGTTGGGTGAGAGGTCTGATAGAAGAAGGATTTGTATGTTCCTCTATTGTACGACCCTGTTTCCTTTTCAGATCAAGGCCTCCCAACCAAGCAATACGTCACCAATTACTGTATACCCCGCTCACCAGGTGAATCTTATTCCTGGGGCTTACAAGCCTTCCAGGGCAATACCACATCACTAGCCCACCCTGATCAGCCGGAACCAATTCTCAAATACATGGAAGATACGGGAAAACGCCGTTCCACGATCTAGAAGACCATGTCATTGAATCGATGATGCGGCTCGTCAAAACTCACTCGCACAGCTCGTCTACACGGTGAGGCTACGAAGCCTCCAAAATAAATAAATTTAACCTACCCATAAGGGAGCGGCGAACAGTTAAACGCCGAAAGCCACCGCTACACCCCAATAGGCGGGGATAGAATTTTGTCGACAAAAACAAAAAAAATAACCATGCTACTACCAAATTCCCAGTCAGCGGGGGGGGCGGGGCGAAACACAATAAAACAACAGCTATTAAGAACAACTTACAGCCACATCCCCAGCAAAGGTCGGGCGGGATGATCAGGTATCGCCGAAAACGTTTGAACATGAAAGTCCCACAGCCCCGAGGTGCCGCAATTTGAGCCACCATAATTGCCAGACTGCTTTGGGCTATGCACGTGGGTGTGAAAAAAGAACTAACACGCTAAGCTGGTCCCGTGTTGCACTATAAACGGGAACATTGGCCTGGTCACCACCGGTTTATGAGAGGCGCGAGGTTGCCGGGGTACTAAAAGAAAATGACAGCGCCGAACCCGATTTGAAAGCCCAACATTGTCAAAACCAAAGGAGATCATACAAGAAACCCCGGGCCCCAAAAGCCAGAAAATCGGAAAACTATCCGAGTGAAGCGGTTGCGTAAAACTCAGCTCACCACATCGTCTGCGCCTCGAGATTAATCTACGTTACGTTGGATCCTCATACCAAAACACTGACGAAACGGGCTTACAGACACCAAGAACGTCATACAGCTCCAGATCCTGTCGAAGTCGAGTAGCGTCCCGGAGACAGAAGAAGCTTGACCGACCCTGCGTCATCCAGAACACGCACATAATATACCCCATCGGTTGTCACACACGCTTAGAGTTTTCCAAGCTACTCTAAACCGTCCTCGCCCTTTTCCAAACGTGAGCACCGTTGGGAAGCCAACCCGCACGCGTGACGCAGCTGTAGCCGGGAGCCAGACAATACTTGCCGATATATCGATAATGTTTTCGTTGAACCGCGTGAAATTTCATCCGGTGGTACAGGCGGTTGATTTGGCGGTACTGATTTGGAGTGCCGGCCCAATAGGGTAAGCTCTGATGATGAGAGAGGTGGGGGGTCATTTTTCTGTTCTCGGAACGGACGAGAGAGTCCCGTCCATTGTGTATCGTACATCACGGTGATGACACCGCCCCGAACGCGAACCGGTCGGTGACCGGGGATCTTCTCCAACTCGAGGCGTTGCAGCGAGGTCGAAACATTGTCCTGAATGATGCGGTATGGGGGGAAATATTTGGTGAAGTTTCTGAGGACGTACTAGCTTCAACCCCGCCGGTGAAATAGTTCGGCATGTTGTTTCTGTCGTAAGGGGTAGCACGGATTGTTTTCAGCGTGTCATCGAAACGCGGCGGTGGGCACACGTTCACCGAGCGTGTCGGAAGGAACGTCCAAGCATAGGAACATAGCGCCAAGACAAGAACCCCTCGGGGTGTCACCGAAAAGGGGGGACCAACTGCAACAATCACTATGGACATAATGGTCCGTCCAATTGATTGAGAGAAAGTTTGGAGCTGAAGAGTTTGGTATCCGTGCAATACTTGACACCTTGATGGGTGATGGCGACTGTAAATATGTCCACACCGCCAACGACAAATTTGGTAACCTGACGCAGCGTGTCAGAAAGGATGAAGTTTCGGTGGTGCACGCGCTCACCGGGGACAAAATGATGCTCGCTAATGGTGATGTCGATGATCTTGGAGGTGCGGCTGTAGGTGGCGCACAGCGGACGGGAGTCGATGATATTCGAGGAGCGGCTGCAGTTGTCGTGCGGCGGGTGGGAGTCGATGATTTTGGAGGCGTGGCTGCAGGTGTCGACGTCATTTAGTCGATGATCTCGGTCAGATGTCTACTGGTTTCGCACGGGAAAAGCTTAGTCGGCGTTGATCCGAGTGTTTCTAGCAGCGGCGGCGGCAGAGCGTTGACGAGCCTGGGAAGAATTGAAGGTTCCACGCGCGTTGCTGTTGGTCTGTCCCTGGTTCACAGTAGGCGAGCTGTTTGACGAACAACCTCTGATGCCCAGCGAGCCCGGCGTGTTTGAAAATCGTGAGAGGGGGGCGTGGTAACCTACTCCTGTGAACCTCGTTGGAAGCTAAGCCGTTGGTGGCGCTGGCTGAGTTATTGTACGCTGACTCCACGTAAGGGGGCTGCACATCCCACCATCTTGGCGTTCATCGATTGCCATGGTCAATGTTGGGCCCATGGTGTGGTTTGCACGTTCTTCCCTACCGCTATCGTCCGGGTGGTAGGAGCTGCTCGTAGTGGCTATGTGTACCACGTGCCATATGTGTTACTATGGGCGGACAAAGTATCCGTTTCAAGTTGGTTTGCCTATTGTAGGTCTGTGTGCTACTCACTTGCGCGTACAGGCTGCTTAGATATAGAAAACGGGCGAGTTGTATTTTCCAGTTAAAGTCATTCCATGACGTATGATAAAAGAAGACTCGATATGGTCGTCGCCGGTTTCCCTTTCGCAACAAGTCCTCCCTTTGCCCCTTTCAAGACATGCATATGGTTCGGTAGGGGATAACGGTTTCAATTGTGAAAGACAAGACGACCACTACTCTGCCGTATGTACATTTGTTTTTACAGTGGACCAAAAATAACACCTTGAGACAGCCCGAAATTCGTATTTGTTTCACGAATACGTCTTCGCGTAACTTACTGCATATTCTCTCACCGCTACGCCGAAACAAAACAAACAATATATCGTAGATCGTTAAACAACGCTTTACTTGGTCGCTCATTTACGCAAAGTCTGGGCACCATCAAAATCTGTCCGCGGAGAGTACCTACCCCAGCTCCCCGTACCCCGTACCCCTCTCAAGACGTGCCTATTGAAAGCCACGACTTGCTCGTCTGGGCGTACGTAGCCTACACTCCCGCCAAGCTGCTGCCGTTTGTCGCCCAGTGTCCTGCTATGCTCATCGTATAATTTGCATACTTGGTACTGTAGCATGTATCACCTCCAGGCGTTCCACCCACTCCTCCCCCCCCCCCCCACCTTACCCTTGTCCGTCCGATTGGTCGTACCCCCCGACCTTACCGCTCCAGGAATCTAGACACGGCCGTTACGCTTTTATATGCCAGTTGCATAATTATGGTATTCGACTCGCACCGACAGTTTGGTTTCCCCTGCCATCGTGCTGGAACGTGGATCTAACTTCTCTCGGTCCAACCTCATCCCCGACTTCGCGAGGTTTGCCGACATTACGGGAAATTGAACGCGTACGGGCGCTACCATGATGAATCTGTAGACGCGATGAGCCGCTCTCCAGCCCAAATGTTGTACGTACCTCGGGGGGCATTCCGCGATTTCGATATATCCGGGATCGTCAAGGAAGTGGATACCACCGTACTATTGTGTCCTTCTGCGGCTTACTCTGGATTTGTTTAGACGGGAGATCTACGTTTGCCTGTGTTGTTATCTTGCTCCACAATTTCTTCCTGCTTTCCCTTCGAGACCATCCGAGATGCTCGCAGGGTTAAGCGACGTGCATCCCTTGGCCCATGCCTCTGTTTTCAGTTCGGTTGCGACATTTCTGGCGTTTCTCCCTTTACGGCTTCCTTCGCACTCTCTGTATTTCCTTGGAACCCGACCGAGACACGTGTGGCGCTTGTTTCTTGTTTGTATGTGGGTGGATAATCCTGCTCGAACGCGCAAAACAGAACACGCGCCTCCACCTTGAGGCTACGCTGCACAACGTGGAGCACGTGCCGTTACCTTGAGGGCACGTGGTGAGGGCAAGAAGTTCCGGAAAGTCTTCACAAAGCGATGATCAATGGACGTTGGCAACATCCAGCTCCTGTACGAGGACCTCAACTTATTATATACATTTTTTTATTTTCCATCCCATGTATTCTCTTCGCGCTTCTGTCCCTCTCCCTCCATAGCCGTAACTCAGATCTGGGGTCAGACGCTTGCTACGATGGAGGTGCACCATGTTTTTTCTGCCTTATAAGGGTGGTCACTTGAGGAGCTCTATACGTCACCAAACGCTGGTTTTGGAGGAGAATAAAAGAGCTTCCCGACGAACAAATTCCATAACACAAGTATAAAATGAACAATATTGCAACGCAAGAATGAGATTCTGACGAGTTTGGGTTAAGGAGCGCCGTCATCCAGAAAACGTTTCAGCCAAAAAACGGTATACCTACCTCCATCGAAGCACGCGTGGTCACAAAGCAGGCTCATATCCCTCCTCCCCACTACGGTTCGTGCCTTGATTTTTATCGCGCAGAGGGTTCAGCATTCCCAACGCTCGTCGATTTTCATCGAATTTTGCTAACTCACGCTCTCGCGCTTTCCGCTAGTCAAGATATGTTTTGCGAGAAAACAGTCCCTACGAGCATGCACTCGGGGGGGCTCGAACCCACGACCTTGACTAAACCAGGGACGAAATTCACCTGTCATTCCACCGGGGACGAAATCCAAAAATACCCGCACACATGCGTACAATAGGTTACCAACATAGGTCCACCAATACATGGCGTTGCCTGGCCTAGCGTGAACTGCTCTCCACGACGAGCCTTCGAGTTATTTCTGTGCTTGTTCACCTGCTGGACATTGTAGATATTAATTTGCCCCCTCCCGCGCACGTTAAGCAGGTGGCAGCATGTCTTGCTCTCCTCTTATCGCGATTATCTGCTCCGTCCCGGCATTGTAGGGATGCGAGGGTCTATGGTCATACGACTTCGGCCATGCATGCAAATGAAGTACGCCCCCCCTCTTGTTTCCGTGACGCCTTGTGAGTCTACGCCCCCGTACCCTGCTGCTGCCGTCAATCAGGCAGAGCGGCAGGCATTTCTGCTTTTCACTTTGCTCGGCGCGTTACCATATAATTCGCCTTCATGGCGTGTGTGTGCTCCTCCTTGTTCTAGATAAGGATCAGCCGGAGTGACACGTCACTCAGTTTTCGCCGTGCGCGTTCTGCAGGGTTCGAGCTGGTAGACGCGGATGTAGGTACATTCCTACCCGTGCAGTAGCCGAGTAGACTCCCGAGTCGTGAATGGGTAACAAAGTTGTGTATAACATGTAGGCGCCCTGTGTAGCTTGTCTACTCAATGCGCAGGAGCATGGAGTACTATTGAAGCAAGGGCATACGCAAAATTGGTGCGTAAGAGCGACAGACGGCATGGCCTACTCCACGGCAACATCTAGTTCTACGAGCGCTAAACCCCTGTAGCAAGGAGCATGGTTGACTGGAACCACTTTAGCAACGTCGTTGCCTAGGATCGCCATTATCATCATCACAACGTCCCCCATTTTACACTAAATCCTACAAGTAGGTAAAAACCTTCATATAATCTGTCTACAGTCTACGTAGCTGTAAAATATTAGATGATACTAAGCATCTCCAACACAATCAAGAAATGGTTATAAAAGGGACTCCGCGTCGCCAGCGGGGCCGTCGTACTCGGTTCAGCGAGTATTCCCTACCTTGTAGGAAGTACCACGCACAAGGGCGCTACCGTGACGAATCTAGAGACGCCGAACGCTGCTCTCCACTTCCAGCAGCCATATGTACCGAGGGGGGCATAAGGCGGTCTTGGTTGACCCGGGGTCGTCGATGAAGTGGATAAAATACTACTGCCCAGCCGCTGTTGTGTGCGTAGTGCTCGTTCCGAGTGATTGAAGATGCTCTCGAACCTTGCTCACGACGTCAGCCCCACCGGGATGGATGGTACCACTGAACCGGCAGGTCCAACTTAGGGGAGTGCTGTAGCCGCAAATGAAAGACACAACACTGCCGGTCTTAACCCAAGCCACAGTAGGTCGCGTTGGATAGTACCGACGTGCATGCGAAGGTACAACCGACCCGTTTGCCTACGCTGGAGGGGTGCACCAACTCAGTATACCTCGTTCCCATCATGGTCGATGGAGACCCTGTTCGGATGTTTTTCGCGGAGAACTGCGATGACTCCACCCCGGTTGCACACGGACTGGTTTCTGGTCGTTTCTCGACCTCCAAGTCCCCCACGGGCACAGAGATGTTGTCCTCGGTGATAGTTTGGATTCGCGGCACAGACTGGAACGTAGATATTGCGGGAAGTTGTCGCTGCCGTTCATCTTGATACAAGACTTGCCGTGGTCACCAAAACATGGTAAGGAGTGCGTTGCACCCCGGAGTGTTGTGTAGGGTGTCCACACTAAACAACCAGACAGCCAAAGGGCCACCATTCGGGGCTGTACCGGGGGGTGAGGGGTCGACAGCTAGAATCTTCGACGATCCGATCCAGTGCAACGACAGTGTCTGATGGTGTTCGCGTCGATGCCGGATTTGACACCCAGACGAAGCGTAGCCGCGGTGCTAGGTTTGTGTGTAGGTGGTTTTTGCCGGAGACCGTCGGATATAACTAGTGTATTCCGTTCCACGCAGGAGACTGTGAGGACATGATGTTCACGCACCAGTTCGTATGAGCGCCGGTGACGAGCGGTCACCAGGTAGGAATATACTATGTAGCTGACCGCGTATAAAATTTGATGGTGAAGCCTTACGGCAGGAAATTGGGCGGAAGATGGTGCCCCATATATAATCGAAGACGCACGTCGTGCACCAGATGATGCTGGCAACTTCCAGGTCGAACGGAGTCTGCTGGCGATCCCACTTAAGTTATGTAGCGCGGCTGTAGTAGGGAACCACTGATCGATGCATAAATTATCTTCTCAAGGGTGGCTGTGATAAATGAGAGACCAGCGATGTTAGTGGCAATCCTTGTGGATTAAGGCCACGTGGAGCGTAGTCTAAGAGACCAACGCTGTGGTATAAAATACCACCTGGCCCTGACCCCAACCCTAACCCTAGCCCTAGCCCTATGAAACCATACTGTGTTTGGTGACGGTGCGCCATTTACGGTAAAGGTTAACGTTAGAAGGGGTCGGAGTTAGGTAAGATGCCAAAGCGCGGACTGGTATCTAGCGTGGATAGCCCCCTCATCACAACCCTCCAAGATGGTCGCAACTGCGATTCGTCTTTCGCGCATTTCAGTGACGATACAACTGTCGACGCTGACATCTCAGTAGACGGTGGCATCGTAGAAGAGGATCAAACTTCCGAGACTTATTAGTGCCTGCAACTCAATCAGGGTCGACCACCAAGGTCAGTGACCTAAATAGCTAAGCGACGAGTTGCCGTACTTTGATATCCATATACGGTGTACAAGCGGTGGACTTGTCGTTGTTTGGGAGGAGCTGATTGGCCGGATGCGGTTGGCCACCTTCGGCAGGAACATGGCTGTAGCAGGACAGATGTCACAGGAGAGAACGCGACTGCTTGAAGTCGAGAGAAACCAGCATTTCTACTAAAGCGTGCACCTTGCCGGCGTTCGGTCGAATACTGGCTTGGGAAATGATGTGGCCAAAGAACTCGGCGTCCGTGGTGCCGGTATAGGTTTTGGCCTTGGATGAGGGAGAGCCTGCGTGTACCTCCTTAAGTTAGTAAAGCTCCTACTGTTGATGTTGAGCGCACGGGCGGCATGGTTGGGGTCGATACCGATGGTGTCGCCTGGGTAAGCAGCTACAGTACGTTGTCACGGCCTATGAAAACCTCATGGGTCGCTTTGAGGAACCACTCCAGCGCTGCGATGCTCCCTTGTGGCATATGCAAGCCACTCGAACAAGTGCGTGGGTGCAAAACTATTGTTATACCGGGATCATGCAAATAAAAAACAGATTGTCGTAAACGAGCTGACAGCCTAGCTCATACTCGCAGGAAGCATATGCAATGGCTGCGGCCCAAGCTCTCGAGAAAGGCAGGCGGGGGCGAGAAAATCGACGGGGGTCGAAGGGGAGCACCTCGACCTGCAAGATGCTCAAACGTCGTCAGAGTCCGAGTCGGAGTCATCGAGACTCAGCGATTGACTCGCGAGTCCGAGTTTTTTTTCAGTACTGAATCCCCAGGTACCAGAAGCTGGAATGACTGAGCCCTCGCGAGTTCCCAGGGTACCAAAAGCTGTAACCAATGAGTCCTCGCGAGTACCGAGCCAAAGGGCCAAACAAAAATGAAATACGTGTTCTGTGTGTTTTGTTGTCACCTTGTAAAAACAAACTGCAGAAGGTTGTCAGAGTACGAGTACAGGTAATCGGAACTCAGTCATTGACTCGCGAGTCCCGAGTCTTTTTTAATACTGAGTCCCCAGAGTATCATACGTTGAAATGACTGGGTCCTCGCAAGTTCCCGGGGTACCAAAAGCTGAAATGGCTGAGTCCTCGCGAGTACCGAGTCAGAGGGCCAAACAAAAGAAAGCACGCTTTTGTGTATTTTGTTGTCGTCCTGTAAAAAAATGAAACTGCGAGAGGTTGTCAGAGTACCAGTATCAGTAATCGGGACTCAGTCATTGACTCGCGAGTCCGAGTGTTTTTTAATACTGAGTCCCCAGGGCACCAGAAGCTGAATGCCTTAAGTTCCCACGAGTCCTCAGGGTACTGCAAGCTGAAATGACGGAGTCCTCGCGAGTCATTAGGGTACTGAAAGCTGAAAAGACTGAGTTTTCGTGATTCCCGAGGATACTGAAGGCTGAAATGACTGAGTCCTCGCGAGTCCCAAGGGTACTAAAAACTGAAAATAGCTGATTCCCCGCGAGTCGCAAAGGTATTGAAAGCTGAAATGACTGGTACTCGGAGGTACTGGTACTCTGACGATCGTTGTAGATGTTGACCAGCGAACCGAAGCCGCGCTACAGAAAACGACTGTCGGGCGCATGAATCGTCTGCCCGGTAGCCTATTCCCCATACAAGGGTGGTTAATACGCTTTGTTTCTCCTAAGTCCGATGCGAGGCCCATGAGACACCGACCCATGAATGACTCACACCCATGGGTGACCCATGGGCCAGCACTCTAAACTTATGGGAGACTCATAGACAACCTAAGAGTGACCCATAAATCCATGGCGTATCTATGGGTGAGCTATATATATCTACGGGAGGCCCAGGGGTGACCTACGGATCGCTCATGGGTCTCAGGGCCGCCCATTATTTCAGAGGGCTGGCCCATGGGTCGTCCATGGGTCTACCATTGGGAAATATATGTAATAGCGGTACGGCCACGGCTCCGCCCGTGGCGCTAGCACTGCGTTTCCCATAGCAGTATGTAGTACCTGGTAGTACTCGTATTAATAGTTTGCTGTGATGCACCGCTGTGAACGGAAAGGTAAGGACCACCGTGCGTGACGGTATCGACCCAGGGGATGTCCGTTTTTGTCCCCAGGTTGTTGAAGGTGGTTGTTGAAGGTGTACATGTATGGAAGTATGTATGCCTAGGAGATGGCGCCTTACCACCCCAGCCAAATCATAAATCAGCTAGTGGGGTTGAGGTTACACCTTGCGGGGCGGTATCGACCCGGAGGGTGTCCGTTTCCGTCCCCTGGCCGTTGGAGTTGTGCATCTACGGAATGAGTTATGATCTGGTGATGGGACTTTCTCGTCCCCGGGTGCGATGGGACCTCGCCGTTGCCCCGAGTAGAAAATCTCGCTGCGCGCTGGCTCCATGAGAGCCAGCCAACCGTAAGTCAGCCCATGGGGTTGGGGTTTCCACACCTTTCGGGGCAGTATCGACCTGGGGGGTGTCCGTTTTCGTCCCCGGGTTGTTGGAGTTGTAGATTTCTGGAAAGATTTCTGGCGATGGGACGTTATCATCCCCGAGTGAGGCGGGATCTCGCCGTTGCCCCGAGGAGAAACTCTCGCCGCGCGCTGGTTCCATAAGAGCCAGCCACCCGTAAATCAACACGTGGTATTGGGGCTTCCACACCTTACGGGGCGGTATCGATCCAGGAGATGTCCGTTTTCGTTCCCGGGTTGTTGTTGTAGATGTATGGAAGGGTTTGTGATCCGGGGATGGAAATGTATCGTCCTCGGGTGCCGCTGGCTCCCTGAGCCTCAGCCAATCGGTGACAAGCTGATGGGGGGGGGGGTACTCATTTGTTGCCTGCCTTAGTCATTTGACCATTGACTGCGCATCCCTTTCGAGACGGGGCTGATACGAGGGGGGGGGGCGTACTCATTTGTTGCTTGCCTTAGTCATTTGACCATTGACCACGCATCCCTTTCGAGACGGAGCACCGTTCCTACTCCTAATAGAGACACCTCCAACATTTGGGCGCTCATTACGTTGTTTCCATATATTACAAAGAAACTTTTTGCTAATCTTATCCCCTTCCTGTTTCGCCGCCTGTGGCCACCATCTATCTCCTAAGATAGCGATCGTTTTCTCGCTACTATTAGTGTGCCAAACTGCTCCATGCACACTCTCGTCTATTTTTCTCACCTCCTCCTCTAACACACCCCTTTCCTCCTTGTACCTTTCACATTCTCCCACTATGTGAATTCTACTCTCTATGGCCTTGCCACATGGGCACATCTGTGCATCTATTTCCTCCTCCTCCCGGCTACTGGTATACCTCCTTCTTCTTTCTGGCAGGTCCAGGTCCCCTACACGAAATCGCAGTTTCAGCTTTTTCGCGAAGTCCATGGGCCGTGCAGATACCTTTTCATTCCTATTCCTTCTCTCAACCCCCCGTATATCTCTAAGTGTTCTTCCCCTTCCACTTTCTTTCTTAGCGCTAGCCTTTCCCTTCTTTCTATCCTTTCTTTTACTTCTGTCTTGTATCCGCTAAATTTCTCTATGGCCAGCATCTCTTTTTGGTTTCCTATATCCTTCCATACTTTCTCGACTACGCTATCCCACCTTATTCCAGCTCGCCCTTTGGTTACTTTCTCCCATACAGCTTTATCAGCTATGGCTGGCAACCTCTTATTTGGCATGTTCTTTACTTTATGTTGCCATTTCAACTTACGCACGTCTCTATTGTCTTAAGTGGTTACATTCCCAGTTCTGCTCTCAATACTGTATTACTCGTCGTACTTGAGCATCCATACTTTTTAGCTGCTGTCATCTGTATGTTTCCAGCTGTTTTACGAGCTTCGCATTCCCTTCCCATACTTCTCCGCATATTCTAGCTTTGGTACAATCACATTCATCAGTATACATCTCTTAATTCTAGTGTCAAGGTGCGAGTCTGTTCGGACTGCTTCCATCTTGCCTACGTGTGCCTTACCCTTGCCTATTAATTTATTTATGTGTGCATCCCAAGAGCAATCTTTTGAGATCTCTACGCCAAGGTACGTATACTGGTCTACGATCGGTAATTCATCTTCTCCCCACTTCCACTTACAAGTTACTGGACTCTCCTTATATTCGTTACATACAACTACCGCGCACTTTTTTACGTTCGCCGTCACTTCCTACTTCCTGGTGTACTCTAGTGCCTTCTCTATTTGTTTCTGCAGTCGTTCGGATGGTTCTGATATGCACACGAAATCATCCGCAAACGTCAATCCCGACACCGTATCTTCCCCCACCGGACCTCCCTGCGATGCTGCTTCTACTGCTACTATCATGTCATTAATATATACCTTGAATAGTTTAGGTGATAGCGTACATCCCTGTGCAACTCCCTGTAGGATATCAACGTACTTCGATATCTCCCCGTCCAGCATCACAGCACTTCTCGCACACTCCGTCATCTTCTTCATCATTCTCCACATATTTCCTCTTATCCCATTTCCCACAACTTTTTCACAGCCCATTTCTCCATACTGTATCGTAGGCCTTCTGTACGTCTAAAATAAACAGTACGTTGTTAGCCCCGCGTCTTTCCTGCCTTGGATTATCTTAACCTAATGTGTACACATGATCGACGCAGCTACGGTTTGGCCTAAATCCTGCTTGCCTTCGCTAATCTTTGTCTTCCTTCTCCATCATTGTTCCCATTCTTCGTTCAAAATCTTACAGAACGTTTTACCTACAGTGCTTAGTAGCGTTATCCTCCTATAGTTACCCGGAGTCAGCCTTGTCTCCTTTCTCTAAACAAGTTTACTACTACTCCTTCTCTCCATCTTTTAGGTGCGTACTCGTTTTTCCATATCCAGGTATACAACTTAACCATCATGGTAAGTATTCCTTCTCCCCCGTACTTCATAATTTCATAAACTATTTGGTCTGCCCCTCTGCCTTTCTACTTTATAGTTTAGCTACACACTTCTTTACTTACTTCTCTTGTGAACTCTCCCTGTAACCCTTCTGAGTCACTGTCTTCCCTTTCTGATGCATCTACGTTCGCCTCTGACCCACGCGTTGATATCCTTCTCGAATTCTTCGTCGAACGTTTCGTTGGTTGTGGGCGTTCCTATGCCGCTTGCGGTAATGCTCTACAAGTACTTCCCTTTTCCCCTTCGAACTACTAACCATTTTACCGTTCTGTGCTCTTAATGTAACTATCCCCGTATCTGCCTCTCCTGCTTGTTTGCCTAGTATCCCTTTTATCCCTACCCACATCTGCTTCATCCCGCCATCAAAGTCTTCATTCGTTTTATTAACTACGTCTTTCCATACCCCTTTCTTCTTCTTCTCAACCACCTTTTTTACTTTCTTTCTAGCAATACCATACTCCTCCCATCCTGACGTAGTTTTTCTCGATGTGTATCTTGCGTGTGCCTTTCTCCTTACTCTTATAGCCTCTTTTACTTCTTCATCCCACCATTTTACTGCTCTATTGCATATTATCAACGTCTTCCCTATTATTTTACTTGATGTGGTCTTGACCTATTTCTCCCATTCTTCTATTTTCCTCGCTCCTGTACTATCTCAATATTGTTCTTTGTCGTACCTATGCTTTCCAGCAGATCGGAAAAATGCTCTGCATTTTTAGTCATGTCTACTTGGAATTCTTCCCGTTTTTCCTTTACTTCTAGCTTATCTATTCGCCATCTGTACAATTTCCAACCGCGCCTATTCTTTATAACTCTCGTCTGCTGGCTGTCTGTCCATATTAGGGAGTGATCCGTAGTTCCTACGTCCGCCGCGCATACATGCACTTCCGTTTCCTTACTACTGCCATTTTCTACCACTATAAAGCCAAGAACGGAGCTTTCTCCCTTTTGTATGCACTGTCTAGTCCATTCTGGCTCTGGCTTTTATACTCTACCGTTCAGAGTCTTCATCTCATTGTTTTTAAGGAACTTCAGCATCTCTTCCCCGTTCTTATTACTTGTTACTTCCCCATACTGTCCGATGTTCTCGTTCAGGTTGCTTGCCTTCCCAATTATTGAGTTAAAATCTCCGACTAGTACTACTTCTCCTTGTATTTTATATGTTTGTACATCTACTGCTATTTCTCCGAACTTCTTCGGTATATATTTTACCGTACTCTTCGACTCTGGGGGCATATAGATGTTTCCTAAGAACTAATATTTCGCTCCCCTCTCCCCTGGTATCTTTATCCAGATACTTTCGTCGAATTTCGTGTCTTTGAGCACTTCTATTATGTCACACAGGTATTCTTTGACTAGGAATCCTACTCCCCCCGCCCCCTTATTCTTCTTGTTCTGTCCCTTTCTCTTTTTCCCTATCCATGCGTACTCTCCAATTGTGCATCCTATTTCCCCCCCCTCTTTTTCCCACGACTCTTGATTTCCCACTATGTCTAGGTCGCGCTCACTTACTTGTTCGGCTATTTATATCCTCTTGCGCTCTTCCGTGACGAATCCACATACGTTCCGTGATCCTATTCTCAGCTTCTTCTTCGTTTCACTGTTCGCTCGACTCTTGTCTTTCGTTTTTTCTCCTTCGTTGCTACATCTGTGTTCTCGTCTTTGACCTTTCTTACTGTTTCCGTTTCCGGTTTTGTCTTCTTGCTCTACGCCACTGTCTTTCTCTCCCATTCCCTTTGGGCCACTTACTGTTTCCTGCCTCCCCTTACCTTCGTTTACCCTAGGACTACGTCTTAAATTCGCTATTCCATTAGCTATACATACCCTTCACCCTAGTCTTCTAACCCATGCCGACACTTTTTCTGTCTCTAACCTCTGCCACTCCATGCTCGCTTTCGGTTTAAGCGTGACACGAAGATGCTCTCCCTCCCTTTATACTTGTCCTAATGCAAAGTAGTATAGTCCTACTTCGTCGCACTTCCTCTTGAACTCTATTCTCGTCATGTCGCTAGGAACTCCGAATACCAGCACTACTAGTACTTTACCCTTCCAATCTTTCTTACTCCACCTACCCTGCCTCACCGTTTTTCTCTGAATCTCTTCCGAGACTATCTCCAGCTTGTTTTTGTTCGTGTTTGTAGTGGGAAATGTTCAAGTTACTGGGACTTCCCAATCCTAGTACTCGTTGAGGGTCTGGTGTCTTTCAGTTATTTTGCCGGCGCACCACACTAAATAGTGTTTCCAACACGGGCTCATAGCCTGGAGCCAAGTTCAACACCCTTAACACAAGTACCCCACGTTTGTGTCAGGCGATCTGCATGGTAACCATCCTGGCGTCCCACGACCGTATCTTCTATCTTCTTGCCCCGCTGCTGTACTGGTTACTTTCCTCCAGGGAGGTCATGGGGGGGGGTCCATACCGTGCCGGGCAGTGTCGACCCGTGGAATCGCCGTTTTTGTCCCCGGTTGGTCGGGGTTGTAGAGGTATGGAGGAACTTCTGATCCGAGTATTGGACCCTATCATCCCCTGGTGTGTCGGAACCTAGATGGTTTTATTCAGCACCACTCTTCTACAAAGAACCAGGGGCCTCTGGCATGGATTTGGTTAACCATCCAACTGCCAGAATTGTAATTCAAAATTGTAAGTCAGTGACTAGGGTGGCTAGATGGCTATCGGGATTGTGCCATGGCCATGCCTCGGTGCGGTATGGGACCCGGTGTTCTGCTGGTTGTGGCACCCAACCGCCCTGCGCTACCCGAACATAGACAGTCATAATACGAGGTAGCACCTTTCATTAATACTAGCCGTACGGCCACGGCTCCTCCCATGGCGCTAGCCCTGCGTTGCCTATAGTAGTATGTGAGTACCTAATATGGCATTACTCGTAGTGTGCACGTATGCTGTGATATACCACTCTGAACGCAAATGCAAGGACCACCGTGCGGGACGGTATCAACCCGGGGGATGTCAGTTTTCGTATCCGGGTTGTTGGAGTTGTAGATGTATGGGAGAATTTATGATACGGGGATGGGACGTTATTGTCTCCGGGTGCGGCTGGCTCCAAATTTTAAAGGCAATTAGTGATGAGCCGATGGGGGTTGGGTTTTCACGCCGCGTGGGTTGGTGTCGACCGGGCCATGAGCTTCATCCCATCAGTGATTAGTTGATGGCGGTGGGGTTTCCACCGTATGCGGGGCGGTATCGGCCAGGGAGACGTCCGCCTTCATCCAAATATAGTTGGAATTGTAGATGTATAGAAGGATTTATGATCCAGGGATGAGACCTTATCATTCCCGAATGCGCCGGGACCTCGACATTGTCCTGGGGGGCTACTCTCGCCGCGCGCTGGCTCATTGAGTGTACATGTGTCGAAGGATTTATGATCAGGAGATGAGACATTATCATCCCCGGGTGTGGTGGGACCTCGACGTTGTCCCGAGGGGCCATTCTTAACGCGCGCTTGCTTCATAGGCCAAAGCCAAATCGGTAAACAGCCAACGGGATTGAGGTTTCGAAAACTTGCGGGGCGGTATCGACCCGGGCGTTGTCCGTTTTCGTCCCCGGGTTGTTGGAGTTGTAGGTGCATGGAAGAAATTATGATCCGGTGTTGGGACCTTATTGTCCCCAGGTGCGGCGGGATCTCGACGTTGTAAGCAAACAGCCCATGGGGTTGGGGTTTCGACACCTTGCTGAGCGGTATCAACCCGGGCGATGTCCGTTTTCGCCACCGGGTTGTTGGAGCTGCAGATGTATCGAAGGATTTATTATCCGTTGATGGGACCTTATCATCCCCGGGTGCGACGGGGTCTCGTCGTTGTCCCGCGGGGTAACTCTCGCCGCGCACTGGCTCCATGAACCCAGCCAAATCAGCAATCAGCCGATGGGAGTGGGGTTTACACGCCTTGCAGGGCGGTACCGACCCGGGCGATATCCGTTTTCGTCCCCGGGTTGCTGGAGTTGTATGTGTTGGAAGTGTTTTTGATCCGGTGTTAAAACTTTATCATCTTCGGGTGCGGCGAGAGCTCGAGGTTGTGTCAAGGGGTAATTCTCGCCCCGTGTTGGCTCCCTGAGCCCCTGCCAAATCATCAATCAGCCGGTGGGGTGGGGTTTACACACCTTGGGGGGCGGTATCGACCTGGGGGGTGTTCGTTTTCGTCCCAGGATGTTGGAGTTGTAGATTAATGAAAGGATTTCAGGTACGGGGATGAAACATTAACTTCCCCGGGTTCCGCTGGCTCCATGAGCCTCGGCCAACCAGTGAACAGCCGATGGGATGGGGTTTCCGCACCTTGCGGGGCGGTGTCGATTCGGGGGATCGCCATTTCCGCCCCCGATAAGTCGCAGTTGTAGGGATATAGAGGGATTTATGATCCGAGGATAGGGCGCTGTTCTCCCTGTGTGCGGTGGATCTCGATGACTATACACAGCACTAATCTTCTAGAAAGAGAAAGAGTCAGCGGCCTGCGGTATGGATTAGTTCAATCAATCAGCTGCCAGAAGTATATTTTTAAAATAAAATTCAGCAGCTAGGCTGGCTAGATGGCTGTGATAACTACCTCGGGATGGTGCCACGGCCACGACTGTCGGCAATGCCTAGCATGCGACTGCCAGAACTCAGCACGATGTGAGATAGAGTCTCCCGCTCATTGTGTCTCGCACTCTCTCAAGCAATGACGTGAGGAAGGACTGAAACGCTCTGGATCTCGAGACTCGCAAGACCATGACGACAGTACTCGTAGTGTGCTGTCATGTACTAATCTGAACGGAAATATAAGGAGCATTGGGAAATAAATGGCCCATACATTGCCGTCCGTAGTCACTGTCTTCGGGATTGAGGTAATGCTCAGCACGCGGCGGCCAGAACTCGGCGCGACGTGAGACCCGGTGTTCCACTGGTTGTGTCACGCAGCCTCCCTACCCATGGGGCAAGGCGGGGCTGAAGCGCTCTGGATCGCGAGACCATGATTCCAGGCATACAGACTACCATAATTTACACAATAGTAGATATACGAAGTGTAGATATAGCTGATCCATGGGTCACCCATGGGTCATCCATGGACCACCCATGGACCACGCACGAGTATATCGTCGATGGACCTCCCACGGGTCTGCAATGGATTGCCGACGGGTAACCCATTGACGTTTTAGTACTGGCCCATGAGATCTGCCATCAGTTTTACGTGACGGCCCACGGGTTGTCCATGGGCATCCACTGGGACTCCAGTGAGTATCCCATGACACACCCATGTAATGCCCCTGAAACGTGCCCTAACGTCCCCAAAAGTAATACCAATGACGTGCCCGCTGCCTTGTCGCCTCGTGAGGGCTAGCTTGCGCGACTAGTCCATCACCGCTCCCCAGAAAATGCTGCTGCATGACGAGACATTCGGCGAAGTTGGTGTACCACAACAGGTATCCTGGTCAAACTCCTACACGGCACAATCGCAAGGGTGGACAGCTCACCCGCATTGATTATGTCGCCTGTCGGCTACACGCTTGAGTTTCTGGAGGGTTTGGCGGTAGCCGAACACACGGCTACCCCATGCAGCGAAACCTTGTTGCACGCACGAACACGAGATGTCTTCGACTGTACTCCGCAAAGAGGTTGATTGCGAGCAGCAAGACTGCAGCTGCCATAATAATGGCATACCTGGTCTGCAGTGTTGCTAAGTAGTGTCAAACGCGGCGGTAGCCATCGTCGCAAAAATAGAAATGGGGAACGAATGCCCATGTTCCCGAAATAACAGGGAGGGGATCCCAATATGGTCGTGGGAGAAAGCCGCACCGCCCGGTTCTTATCTCGCCGGGGTCCACACTTCGGGGTTCGGGCTTGGGATGCATTCAAGCCTGAACCAGCCGTCGCCGCGTGTCGCGTATGGCTACGGACAGAGGTAGGGTCTATTGACCGATCGTCCCTCTGACAAAGTGGGCGTACCTTCCTCCGTCTGTACCGGGGGCATGTTGTTTGCGTCCACAACTAATAGTAGTGGGACGGGCACTGTCGGAGCGTCGGGGTCAGCTCTCTAAAATCACGCAGTCTCGTCCAGATCGGACAAAAGGGAGGCGCGGTGAGGCTTGCGGGGTATCGTGGCAGTATGACCTTGCGAAGGAGAACACTGCAACCCGAGCTTGCCGCAGAACCTTCCGCTTTGCGCTGGTCTGAGGTATTAAAAAAATTGGTAAACATTTGGACAAAATGTGTTTGACGATCTTCGTCGATAGTGCGAAGCGCGGGGGTGCGACCGATCTGATGAAAACGACGAAGAGTGGAGCGCCGTCAGTATAGGTTCGGTGGTTAGCCTTCGCCTCTGTACTCGCAATACAAGGCAGTCGTCGCACCCGGGGGGTCAAGGAATGTACACCATGTAATGATTTTATGATAGGGCAATGCCATGGCCGTGCCACTGCAGTGCCGTTGCAGCGTCATGGCAGTGGGAAGGCAGCGCGATGAAGGCCCATTGAAGTGCCAAGAAATCTCATAGCAACGTCATGGCAGACCATGGTACTGTCATTGCACTTTCATGGCAAAGTCAGGAAATGTGAATCGTTGATGACCTGAGAAGGTAGGCGCTCGGCAGTGCCTCAAACACGAAACAACGTTGTTTTGAGCGTTCCCTTTTCGTAGCCCAGTTACCGTAAGCACACGCTCTTGTTTCGTTCAGAACTCAGGTACCAAAGGAGACGTAAACGTATGATAGCGACCACCACTCAGCTTCCCCTCCTTGCAGAATCGTATAGGTAGAGTTAAACTTACGCAAGCGGTACCTTAGCCTTGCCTTAGCTCATGGAATAATAGGTTTTGGCTTTTCCATGGCAGTCCATGGGACCATAAACTGGCGTGGGACTGACATGGGACTGCCACGGAACCGCCATGGGATGACCGCGACCATGCCATGGGGCTGGCACGAGACTGTCCTGAAACCTAACGGCACTTCATGGTACTTTCATGGCGCTTGCAAGGCGCCTCATGGCACCTCGTGGGATCGCATGGAACCTCATGGCACTTCAAGTCATTCATATAGCACTTCATGGCATATCATGGCGATTCCATCGCAGCAGTGCCATGGCAGGTATCAATAGTGCCCTACGGCAGTTCTATGGCAGTCCCTGTGGCAGGTTCGTGCCAGCTTTCATTAAAATCCCATGGCCGTCGGTTTCATGAACGTCCATGAAATCACCTACGTACTGTATTTTCGATGAAAGTATCATGAGGTGGCGTGAAAGCCCACGAAAGAAATGTCAAGAAGGGCCAGTGGGCGTTCACGAAAAAAGTAAAACTACTGCAGCGCACCGAGTAAAATAGTTGTTGCCGTTTTGAAGAGCAGAATCTTCGAGCGAAGTTTCGACTCCGGAATGGCTAACTTGTATCCTTGAGGAGTCTATATCTACAGCTATTGACCTATTGTTGCCGTAGATAAGTTAGAGGGGTAGGGCCTATGATTTCGATCAGCATGGGACGTTCTCTTAGTGGCGCTGGGAGGTCAGCAGATACGGATACCGAAGAGTAAATAATGCCTATGGCTAGTCACCAAGGTGGGATACTGTAGACTACTGCTGATCACGGTGGGCTGGTGCCCTATAGACATACCTGATCCACTCCAGTCCACAGTAGTCCAGCTACGTAGTCCACCTAGTACATCAGGCAGTCCACCAGCCCCGTGTTCCCTGACCTTTGGAGCAATCTTGCAAGGAGTTGTATTGCCTTCAAAGGCATTATCAAATTCGTATCAGAGGGGGTCAAGATCGTATGGCTACGGTGAGGGCTGCGATTCTCTCTCGCCCAGCACTTGCTCGAATACTCCCGTTCGTGAGAGCGGGGAGCAAGGGCAAGGAACCGGGGCAGGTTGACACAGCCAACCCTAGACTGTACGTGGCGCAGGGGTGCTTCCTGGCAAGGCGCAAGGGGCTCCGAAGGTTCTCAGAAGGATACGAGCAAACGATAAGCTGCCCAAGAGGTTGGAGCAGACAGGGTTCCCCTTCTACACACTGGGATAGCTATACGCTCACACGCGGAAGGTGAGTATCAGTAGGCACATGGATAGGTAGGGGTCGCCTCCAACAGCCTGAGCGAGATAAACACGAATGCCCTAATCCTGAGAAAGTACGAGCACGTACATAGCTCGGATTTGTTTTGGCGGGTGGCCTTCCAGTTGTGTGTGCCGCAGTGTACGCAGCAGTATGGGCAGCAGCATGCGCAGCAGCATGCGCAGCAGTACAGGCTGCAACATACATACGCAGCAGCATGCGCAGTCACATGCGCGTATGCATACGAGTAACTGCCGAGTTGAAATAATTGTTTGCCAAACGCCAGAGAAGACTGTTGTATCAGCTACGTTGGCAACTTTGGTGGGTGTTGCAATGAAAGCTCTTGAACCGCAAGCAAAGATGTGCATTTGTCTCTTTTATTTTTCGCATGGCAGTGCCATAGACTTTGTTAATGCATTGTCATGACACAGTGACCTGCTATGGCACGCCATGCCAAAGCCATGAAAGCACATGGCACTGACAATGCCGTGATAATTGCCATGGCACCGCCATGACACGCCACATCGAGGTACTACGTACCATGAAGCTTTATTGCGCTACCTTGGGCTGCCGTGGGCTGCCGGGGCTGGACTGTCGTTGCACGTTTTTCATCAACTGCGCACACACCATGATGGCAATGGCTGTCATGACACTCCATCCCACCCTCTCCCCCCACCTCGCCTCACCCACACCCGCTCTACGCTGCCATGGCATTGCCATTGGACTGCTATGTGCGTTTGTGGCAGTGCTATAGCTCTGTCGTGGCCTGCGGATCCCCCGAGGCCTGCCATGGTATACCCATGGGCTTTAATTGGTGTTCTGGCATGCGAAGAGCCTTGATGGCACTCCCATGGGCGTTGGGGACCGTCTATGCATTACCATCGGACTTTCATGGCGCATGGAGCCTGATGTGCACTCCCATGGCACTGCGATAGGTTTCCATGGACCCGCATGGCACTAAGGTATCGTTGGGTTTCTTGGGTATTCACGGCACCGTCATGGCACTGCCGTTGACTGCCATGACCCCGCCATCGCATTGACATGCCTCGATGGCACTCCCATAGCACTACTGTCATGGGCTCCGATGAACCCGAGTGAACACTACCGTACCCTTTCATGGGTCTTCGTTGCACTGACATGGCGCTCTCATCATGCACAGTCGTTATGGACTACCATTACACTGCACGCCACTGTCATGGACTGCCATGACGATGCCATGGGGGGATACCCGGGAGTAGCCATCACACAGACACGGTAGTGTGCCATGGCAGTGCCATTGGAGATCATGGCAGTGCGATCGGAGGTCCCCTAACACTTTAATGGGGCATTTTCGTGGCCATGCAAGTTTTCAAGGCATTGCCATGAAAGTCCATAGCAGTGCCGTGAAAAGGCCATGGCAATGCCGTGGCAGCCCACGGCAGTGCCATGAATCGTCGTAGTGACTGCCATGGCATGGAAGCCGATGAAAGAGGCAAACAATGTACGTACACTCGTACATAAAAGCTTCTCCTGTTGGCGAGGAGGTACCAGTGGGGCAGGTGATTGGATGCAAGATGATTGAGTTTGGCAAATACAGTCAACCGACGGACTTGGTTGTGTGGGCGCAAGTTAGTGTCCGGCGTATACTTTTTGTATTAACCCCAAGGTGGAATTCTGGGAAACACGGCAAAATGGAACATGTCATCCTGTCTTTAGGTGCGAAACAGGCCCATACCTGATAAGGGTTGTCAATAGTACCATCGGCAAATCACAACGCTGGCTGATTTCAACATGTCCTAGTCTAGCCAGGGTAGCACCACGACCTCAGTTACGGGTCACAGTTCATACCAGAAGGTATCGGACGATTTTGAGCAGCTCTGCTTGAGGACCACCGTCTACTGGCTGCTTAGGTTTTTTTTAACAAACTAGCGGTTCGTAGTCGGTAAGAGTCGACAATCACACTTTCGGGGAAACTGTACGAGACTCAGGCTCCCACCAGGCCACACGTGCTTGCTACTTGGCATTAAACAGTTCCAATGCGTGGTTCGACTAATAATAGAGTCGATAATCATAATTTCGAGCAAATTCTACGAGACTCAGGCAACCACCATTTTTTAAGCAGCTCGGCTCGACGAGGATCACAACTGCTGGCTACTTGGTATTGAACCATACCAATGGCTGGTTGCCGATAAGAGTCGGTGATCATAATTTCGGGAAAATCCTACGAGACTCCGGCTCGCACCATTTTAAGCAGCTCGGCTCGAGGAGGGTCCCAGTCTTGCTACGCTGTGGTGACGCATACTCGTATCAATGGCTGGTGGTCGATGAGAGCCGAAAACCACTCTTTCGAGCAAATTCTACGAGACTCAGGCTTCCACCATAAGCCGCTCGGCCCAAGCGGACCACAGCCTGCTAACTACGGGCACCGAATTCGGAAAGTTTTGTTTTTTTTTTCCCGAAAACTCGCAACACCGAATGACGAAACCGGTCGACCATGGATTCCCCACTGACCGAAAACTCGCACTCGAAACATTTGGCCGACAGGAAAAATGCGGGCACCAATTGTCGTTCTGCCAATATATTAATCTCCCGTATTTAACAAAATATTGAACCATACCTATGGTTGGTTGATCTGAGAATCGGGAATATCACACTTTCGTGTAAATTCTACGAGAATCAGTTCCCCCCCTGTTACGCATATATACTCGTAGTTCCTACCGATTGAACCGCTCGGCTTGAGGAGCAGCTACATCTACGAGACTCAAGGCTCCCAGTATTCTGAGCAGCTAGACTCAATCAAGGAAGACCATAGCCTATTGGCTACCAGGGTACATGGTACTGTAGTGAACCACACCAAAATGGTTCGTGGTAGGTAAGAGTCGGGAGCCACACGTTCGGGCAAATTCCATGAGACTCAGTTCCCCTGGTATGCATTGCTGAATACACGCATGCACGTAGGATTAGGGTTAGTATGCATTGCTGAATGCATGCATGCACGTATCGGGACACGGTTCCAGTCCCCGACATACGGTTTGCCGCGGATGAAGGTTTGAAACAGCTCTGATTATCGCCGTATTAATAGTCGAAATACAATTAAAAAAAAACGTTCAGGGAGGTGGAGGGGGTGCTGGCCTCAGCAAACTCTGTCCATTTCGCCTTATCTCCCCCCCCTGCAAATACGAATAACGCGATCGCGCGATGGAAACCCTATGCAACATACAGATGCAACGCTTACCTATACTGTAGTATTGTACCACAGCTCTTCTATATAACACTCCCAATCAATGGATCCATGTACTGCAGTCGTATAGAATGTATCAAATACAATGGCAATCGTTGGAAGAGAAGCATTGTACCTACTCCGATAGAGCTCTCTAAATAAGTGTTTTGACAACGGAACACCCCGTGGATCATCTATAATGCGAAACGCGCACGTGCTCTCACGCCTTCTATGCACACAGCCAGCAATGGCGATATGCTGCAACTTTACTGCTGTGACATACGCCATGACACACTACCTACCACCACGAGACACGGCTGTCAAAATCGACCTCGTGTCAAAATCCTTACGCACTCCTGTGACACACCACCTCTCAACACGAGACACGGCTGTCAAAATCGACCTCGGGTCAAATCCTCATGCATTACTGTAAACAAACCCTCAAGCGACATTCACACAACGTTTACTTTCTACATGAGCCTGGCCTGGCTTTGGCAGGAAAAAAATCAATAGCTCGGTCGGTTGACACGACTTGTGGAATGACCGCCTACAGGTCAGGTGCAAACCCCCACTAGCCCACACAATCGACCAAACCTGTTAGAAACCAGTTGGGTTAGAAGGACAACCTAAAATAAAGGCCTACCTTCAGCAAAAGCTACTGCAACGACAGCATTAGGCTACGGAAACGTTAGCAAAAGCTACTGCAACGTCAGCAAAAGGCTACTGAAACGTCAGCAGAAGGCTACTGGAACGTCAGCAGAAGGCTACTGGAACGTCAGCATTAGTCTACGGAAACGTCAGCATTAGGCTACGGAAACGTCAGCAAGAGCTACTGAAAAGAATCCTCGGGCCTAAGACAGTAACACATGGGACAAAATATTAAAACATTTGGAGACAACCCCCCCCCCCCACAAAAATCAAACCAAAATCGCGTGCACCACCTCAACTGCTACTTGGAGCAAACGGGTAAGAAAGTGAGCACAGCGAGTAGCCCCAGCGCCGCTACAGCGACTCCGTTGCTCCCCCCAGTGCTTAGCCGCCTGTCTTGAAAGTCCTGTGTTTGAGCAACTCGGTCGGCGAAGCCAAGCGCCCCTGGTGATGGCGCAGTCGTCCCTACGCTGGGAGCGGGGGACGCGGTCCCGCCTAAAAAAGCAAGCGATGCACCGGAGCAACACGCGTTTGGGCAGACAAGACAGAGAAAGTAGGACTGTGAGCAGGGCATGCCTTGTTGGGTACGTACCCCCGTCCCTAAATATAAGGACAATTTGTGTATTAACATGTAACCCAAACGTTGACTATTGTATTTAGGGTGGTAATCATTAGTTGGGTGGCGAAGTAAGCCGACCGCCGGACAGGTCAGATCCCCACTTCGAGGCCTAGATATATACCAGGGTAGATACATCCCTGTGCATACGATATCTGCACGGTAAATATCATGTTTGCCGGGTGGGATCTGTAGGAAGCGGATGTTTTACACGCATGTTGGCTATGTGTGGGATCTGGATGATAAGACTCTTGCACAATATGTCAGAACGGTAAAAATAGGATATTCGTGTTCTAGGTCGTCATTTGTCTGATGTGTTACATAAAAGTTCACACTTTCCGACACATCACAGCAATTTACAACATCACACAGGTCAATTTCAAGGATCTGCACCATCAGTACAAGTTTCGACGGGCCTTATCTACGAACAGGATCGGAACCATATTTACACGCTTGCGCGGCAGTGACGTAATAGGGTGTGATTACGCAATCACGTGTGTGTCCGTTAAAGCACAGTGTACTCCAATTTGGTACAATCTGCTTTGTGACTGCAAACGGTTCCACGTGGTGATCTACGTAGGACATGCATGATCTACACATATTACATGTCCCAACCCAGTGATCTGTACCGGTACGATCTATGAATAGGCGAGGCAGACGATACATCCCACGTGTGAAGCAGTTGGTGGTGGTTTTGCTGCAATCCTTACAACGGCGCAACGTTTACAGCCTTCGTCGAACCATCCACCGACCCGGCGGTCGTTGCCGCTATTATACCGTCGAAAGCCGAATCGTTTCGAGCGAAGCGAGTTGCCAACTTCCAGGGCTCTTCACGGGTCATGACCCCAACCCCCGGGTCAGGTCAGCAAGTGTTTGAAATATTACGGGTCGGGTCGGGTCGGGTTGGGTCGGGTTGGGTCGGGTCGGGTCAGGAAGGATCAAATTATCACAGCTCGGGTCTGGTCACCGTTACCTGACCCGATCCGACCCGCGAACTTGGGCCCAACCCGTGAACAGCCCTAGATTATTTCCCCGGCCGCCTTTCAAATATAAGAGCTCTTCTTGAGATAAGTGAAGTCGGACATCTCTATGGAAAATCTGAAGCCGAAGATCCTAAATATCGAAAATCTGAAACCGGAGATCCTGCGGAAAAATCTGAAGCAGGAAATGCCCTAAATATATACGTAGAAATATGACGCTAGAGATCCTATCGCACGTCTGAAGCCGAAGGAGGTCCGGCTTATCCGACCGAACATCTCGAAAAAACAAAAGCATGCCTTGCACCAGCGCACTACAGTGACAGGTTGCGGGGTAAAATACTTTAGAAATCAGAACAAAATATGTTGCGTAAACATAATAGCGGGGTGCATTGTTTTTAGGGTCCATTGTGGGTTCTGATGATACTATTAACAGCAAAACTATGGCCCCCTATTAATAGCGTGAGAAAGCTACCCCATCTTACGTTATAAAGCAGCAGTCATGAGTAGAGCTGGGCTTAAAAATTTAACTCACATATCGAGCTGTCCGCATCGCCAGCTGTTTCTTGTTTGTAGGCACTCAACACGCAGCACGGACAAACGGTGTAGTTCGGCAGATCCTCGCCCGGATTGCTCTCCCTGAAAAGCACCGTGTTGAACAGGCAAAGCCGGCAGACTTCCGAGTCGCCTGGAAGCCAGCGAGAAGGGGATACATGATGGCAGTAGGGTCAAACGACGGCAGCAGGGTCAGAGGACGGCAGTAGAGGGTTGAATGGCGACAGTAGGGTCAAAGGACGGCAGTAGAAGGTTGAATGACGGCAGTAACGGCAGTAGGGTCAAAGAACGGCAGTAGAGGGTTGAATGACGCCAGTAGGGTCATATGACGCCAGTAGGGTCAAATTATGCCAGTAGTGTGCACGACTTGGCCCAGCTTCAACAAAATGGTTGACACTACATATTTACATATATAAATATATATATTCCGAGAAAAAATCCATGCAGTTGAAGTACTTCTCAATTCCGAGGGATAACTATAGGCGGTGAGGGTGAGGGTTAGAGTTAGGGCATAGAGGTGAACGTCAAGTATACTTTAACCCTTGTGCAGAAGCTCGTCCACCGTCTATACAGCCCTCGATGACATACCAACCAGCTGTGAATACCAGGTGTCATACAGGCACGGTACACGCTTGTCCAAGGCGGAACACAGGAGCCGGCTTTCGGAAGGGAGAAAAGTAGACGGCAGTCGTTGAAGGAGCGTGAAGTCACGGATGCAGGTGCACCCGAAAAACGAAGAAAAAAAAAGAAGAAAAAAAACTTCGGGACTCGTGTGTGTCACCCTCGGCTCGTCATCTCAAGCGCCATCCCAAGCCAAGGTAAGAACAGTCACCGCTGGCTACATAACGTGTCCAAAAACATCAGGGATCTACAACATTATACTTGTTCATGGCACTTGCCATGGGCCACAATGGCATTACCATGGACCACCATGGCATTGCCATGGCGTGTCATGGCCTACCATGGCAATGCCGTGGATCATTGTGCACCATGGCGGCCCATAGCATTGCCATGGCATTGCTATGGCATTACCATCGCAAAATTCGTGGCAGCACGCCATGGCAAGCCTACGGCGAAGCCATGACACTTGCCACGGCATTCACCATGACACCAATATCATTGAATAAGATATCTACATACTTTGCTTTTTCACGGTATTGCCATAGCATTGCCATCGCAAAACGTCATCGCAGCATGCCATGGCACCGGCATGATTGAATAAGATCTACATCAGTTGTATTTTTCATAGCATTGCCATAGCATTGCCATGGGATTGTCATGGGCCACCATGGCATCGCCATGGACCCCCATGACATTGCCATTCATGTCATGGCATGCCATGGCATTCGCATGAACCTTCATGGCACGCCATGGTACTGCCACGAACCTCCATGGCACGCCATGGCATTGACATGAACCTTCATGGTACACCATGGCAACCCATGAACCTCCATGGGTTGCCGTGGCAATACGATGGGCCGTCATGGCTTTGCCCCATGGGTGAGTCATAGAATTCCATGGCAACCCATGGCATTGGCATGGACTGTCGTAGCAATGCCATGCGCATGTCATACCATCGCCGTGAGTTACTGTGGCATTGCCATGGACCGCTCCGTGGTACATTGGAATTGTCATGGGCCTATTCCGTGGCAATGCCGTGAGGCAGTACCATGGCAATGCCATGGTGTATTTCATGGCGTGCCACCAAAAAACAAGCCGTGAAACACCATGGTAAGCCATGACAACGCCAGGGTACCCCCATGGCAATGCCATGAAGCACCATGACAGATCGTGGGGCCCCATGAACTGCCATGGCATTGCCATGACGTGCCATGACGCACCGTGGCGAATACTATTACACGGCATGACACAGTCAAATAATGTACATCCCCGAAAAACATTCCTTCACGACAAAAACAAAAGTTGGCCGAAGGCGAAGAAATGACGCTGTCCCTTTTTGGGGACTTCAAATGGGAAAAAAAAAAAACGAAAAAACAAAGTGACGATTATATACTGCCTGTTCTTCGTATGGCGCGCTCTACCTCTGGTGGTGCGCTTGCTCTCTCGCCAATTCCCCGAATCGCCGCCTAGCGATGAACTCGTGAAATCGCGAGAAATCGCGAAACACCTGGTCCAGTCACCGCATGGCCAGCTACAAACAACAGCCCCGTTCGCGTGTTCTACCATTCTGCCAGCACCGTTCCGTGCGGTATCCACTTGGTATTCCCACTGTTAATAACGCGATCATGTTCCGTGCGGTATCCACTTGGTATTCCCACTGTTAATAACGCGATCAACCAAACAGTGCCAGTTGCTGTTGTCAAAGTGAGGCGCGTACGTACTCAGCCAAAAGAATATATGAACCGAAACGCGTACGTAGTTATTTCTTACGAAAACAAACCGCGGATTGTTCTCAGATCGGTTCCCGATCCACAACAATAGTTTCGACTACAGCATTGGCCACACGGAGCAGCATATGGAGGCATGCCTGCTGCTGAGGTATGTAGGGGGTGTGTTCCACGTATATACAATGGAAGAAGATGTAAGACACGTCCGCAGCACGCTGATACTTGAAAAATATGCACGCTCTATACTTGTAGAAGGTTTCACACCTCCGGCAGATGATCTACAGATACATTAGACAAATAATTCCCACTCGGTGATCTAGAGCTTTCAGGGCAAATAGATCCCTCATCTGTATGATCTGTATGATCTAGCTCATCACGTTGCCGGGTGGGAGCCTAATAATCTGCATGATCTACAACAGTAGAGCGTGTTTCCTGGATTGGATCTGAACTCTACAGACCCCGCACAACACCTCAGAACGGCAATTTAGGACCTACAGTAGATTATCTGTTTCAGGGAACCATAGTGAAAAGGATCTACAGTACACACAATAACCTATATATTTCCCTATTTTTACTAACAATATTTGGTCCTATTTACTATGATCCCCCATAATATATCGTGATCAATCTCATGTGTGCAAGGTTTACACGACCGTATCGTACCCCGTTTATCGGTTTATTTCAGCCGCTATACCCTAATCAAGTCAACGAAAGGGGAATAAAACTATTTCACACCTTGGCACCCCGGCTCTTTCTCTTCCTCAGTGGAAGTGGTATTGCAAACAGGGTCGTAGAACGTCCCGATCCCCATGTTCAGGTTCCCAGTCCAAGGATTTTCAGTGCACGGGGCGTCCAACGGAAGCTCGCACTCCTGGCCTTCCCCGTCTTCATTGATCCACAGGAATCGAGAAAAAAAAACATCGTTGGAAACGATAGCACGTGAGGGATGCGTGCACAGGGGGAGAAGGGTGGGTGGGTAAGTCGAGAGGATACACGTTTTTTTGTTCCCGCCTTTTTTTCTTGCTTGAGGTGTGCGATGTGTCTCAGTTATGTTGTGTATACTACTGCTTCATATTTGTATGTTTTCCTGTTATTTTTTATTTTGTTCCTGGGATATTTCTTCCACTCAAGAGTTTTTTTGAGCCTGTCCTGCTGCGACCATGGACTGGGTTTTTGGTCATGAGTTAATTTGAAGACAAGAAAAACAGCATGTGTTGTACGAGCCCCATATGCAAGAGGATTGAAATCACATAGCGCGCAGCGGAGAGGCGGGGAGGGGGAGTACAAAAGCGGGGGGGGGTGGGAGGGGTGTACTCATGTCATGCGTCATGTTATGCATGACCGTAGTCGTATGACCATAGACCCTCGCATCGTAAACGGGCGGGGGGGAGTCGTGGGATGCTCATGAGATTTACGAGCTATACTCGTACTGGTATATAGCAGGCACGGCAGTGGAAAAACAGCTAAGCATCCCTACCCTTAGGTATGTGTTATTTTTTGTTTGGCCTGTTTAGTGATCACGAAATAGGTTTCAGGCAAGGAGCTAGCGTAATAACACGGAGGGTCATACACTCTCTGTGCCAAATATCCGAGGCTGTTGTGGCCAGTTATGCGTTGGTCAACTCCTAACTGCAACGTTTGCAACGATAACCAGCAGGACAGCAATGGACTCGGCCGTCTCACCTGCTGGGTGCACAGGAGCAGCTGTCCCCCCCTCGACTGTGCGTTCTATTTCCAGATCCAGGTCAATCAGCGTCATCAGCAACGAGCGTTACCGGGGCGTTCGAGCGTTAGTCAGAGGGAGGGAGAAAGGTCATCTCTCAGCGCAGGCGTTATTGCGAAAAAAGGCACACACATACGTCATACTATTGATAACATCAGCTGTCGACGCAAAGTCAACAAAAAATTACTGAAACGGGCTTTCAGTCGATCGCACGCAGTTTCAACACCAGATCTCGAAAATGAGTACACCCCCCCCGTGCCTGCTCGAAACGAAGCGTATGCACGCCTTGGTTTGTATCGAGCAATAGTATGTCTAAATTAAACGTGCGTTGGATATACTCGTAGTGCTTAGATATTCGTACTCGTAGTGCGATAAAGGTCGGGGTGGGAGAAAAATAAATATATACGTACACCTGATCTACTGCTGTAGCTCATAGCGTGAAATGCATTAATTGATATTTTCTACGAGACGATGGGGTAGCATGATGTTGCTATTTTTCTACCGCACCTGAAACTCCCAGATTCAAGGCGAGCCGGCCTACCCACGCATCCGAGGTGTATGAAACCTGCGCTATCATAATGCCGTTACCAGTAGTACCGTTGGGTACTGCAACAACCGTTGCGGGCTATACATATGATAGCTTGCAAAAGATGAGTTTCGATGAAATTCTCGATCTCGCTGTGTATTGTTTTTAATGTTTACAGCCTCAGGTTTGGTTCTCCTCATGTACAGGATGTACATCCTGCACGAGGACATATAAAACCCGTAACTACGCGCGATCGAAGTTTCACACACGGCTTGCAAAGACGAGTTTCGGCGAAATCCTCGATCTCACAGCTGTTTTTTTTCTTTTAAAAATATAAAAATATATAAACCTAGAGTTAAATTGACACGCGACAGATATGTTACACCATACGTGCATATGGAAGTGTGGGGAGCTTAAGCTTTGTTTTTATCCACCCACAGGCGGATCGAGCAAAAAAAAAACAGACAAGCAATACCCCGGGAAAGTAACCGAGGGCCTAAAGGAAGATGTAAGAACATCGTATATACCAGGGAGTTATAAAATTAGTCTATATAGCGTGTGCTTAATCCAGGGCCTACAGGAAGATGTAAGAAGGTAAAAAGTGTCAAATTAAGTCAATATACATCCCGTGTGCTTAATCCAGGGCCTAAAGGAAAATGCAAGAAACTGCAGTGTAGAGTACCTGGTAAAAAACTAGTCTGCATCCCGTGTGCAGAACCGAACCTACATACCTGCCATGGAGGGGATACAAAAGTCGACACGCTTGCCTACACCAAACACCAACGACACAAACACACCAAACACACAAAACACGAGACACACCTGACGAAGACGAGCCCACGGTGGTGCTCGGCGCCGGACTTGTAGTCGCATTCTCCGCGGCAGAAGGTCCTAATGTAGGCCTCGCCTCCGCCTCCATCGGGGCATCGGTAAAGGGCACAGCGACGGGGGCGGCCGTCGGTAACGCCATAGGGCCCAGCGTAGCCACCGTGGCAGCCGGACTGCTGGTGTTGCTGGCCACAGATGGGGCCGGAGAAGCGCTCGCAACGGGGGGCGCCATGGGGGCCGTGGTCGGGCTGGGAGAGACAGGCGCCACGGTCGGCTTCGGCGTTACCGGCCGAGGGGTCGGCTCGGCTGTTGGTTCCGGGGTTGGGGCTACAGGGGCCGGCGTTAACTCTGGCACCGGTACAGGCTTCACTGGCGCTGAGGTTGGGTCTGCTACTGGGGCTGATGTTGGATCTGGTTCTGGCACAACGGGAGAAGAAGTCGGCTCTGGTTCTGGTGCTACTGGGCTGGGGGTTGGAGGTGGTGCAGGGGCCGGCGTTGGGGGGGGCTGCGGGGGTGGAGTAGGTTCGGGCATCACCGGGGCAGGGGTGGCGACTGTGGGAGCAGGAGTGGTGGGGTCTACGGGTGGTGCGGTGGGCTTCAAAGGGGCTGGAGTAGGTTCCGGAACTGGGGGCGAGGTGGGCTCCGCAGTTGGCGGTTCTACAGGGGAAGGCGTAGGCTCCGTTTCCCCGCACATAAACGCCCCAGCTGATGATGGGGGGGCAGACTCGATGGATAAGTCGGCGGAGGTGTCATCTCCAGGAATCGCAAGCTCGAAGTCGTAGTAGTGCGTCGAGCCCTGGACAAGGTGGGGGGAAAGAGGAGGAAGGTAGGCGAAGAAAAGCGACAGCGGTTAAAAAAAAAAAAAAACGAAAACCGTCTGCTAAGAAACTCTGCATTTGCTCACCGCACCTATTCTGCCTTGCTTTGCCTTGATGTGTCTTGCTTTGCCCAGCCGCGCTGTGCGGTAACGCGCTGCACACATATATAGCACATCATCGTTCGTACAGACCACACCACAGAATGTTACACTCCGAACAAAGTTGTCGGTCGTCTCATCCATCCATGTCCCGGATTCGCATCCAAAAACAAAAACTTGAACAAAACGAGCACCCTTGCTTGTTCAACCGCAACTTTTCTGACAAGACAAGTGGTAAATGAGATATACCAGGTGTATTATAGGTCCGAAAAATACTGCACCCTGCACCTGCGACCCTCCAAAGGCGGGCATCTGGTTCGACCTCACCGGAGAGTAGTCGGACATATTCCAACAAGAGCCGGGCCGAATTCCTCGTTTTTTCCGGGCAAAACCCGATTCCAAAGCTCAAAAGAAACTCTGATTTCAACCTCAAAAACAACATCTCGCATAAAAAACGGGCCTGCAAATGCAAAAAGGGTCAAAAGCCATACGCCTACCCCGTCCGCCAGAGGATTGTAGAAAACACAATAAAAAATAAAAATAAAAAAAAGGAAAATATACCTGGTACTCTTTTCTATACGTACACACAGCCGCTATTACAAAATGTGTGAATCTGTTTGTAAAGCACTCACCGCCACCTCGAAAGCAGCCATCTGGGACACGTACTCGAAGTCGAAGCAGATGTGTAGCTCGTCGCTGGGCACTTTGATGGAGCTCGCTCCCTTCACTTGTGTCCCCACGTTGGACTGGAACAGTGTGTACATATTCACGGGTTTCCAGCCGAGGCGTGTGCAACACGGTAACAGGGGGAGGGGGGCGAGACGAATAACAATTGAGGTCACTCCGTTCACAGCAGTAGCAGTTGCGACAGTAGAGACTGAAACAGCGTACAGTTTTCACGATTTTTCGGCCAAGACATTGATTGCTCTTTCAAAATAAGTGCACCGCCCGCATGTCACGACACAAGGAGAGTAGGGGTGCCACGGCGAAAAAGGATAATAGGAAAGCTACCGCGAAAGGATGACAGGAAATACTACCACGACTGGATGATGGAAATAACTCGACAAAGGATGACAGGAAGCCCGGGAGAAAAGGACAAAACGAAGTGTCACGACCGCACGGTGAGGTAAAAGTCGTACAGCTGGAAACGGTGTTCTACTCTGGAAACAGGCATGCGCCAGGTCAACCTGTTCACTATACTGTTAAGCGTGTTATAAACTGATCACAATTGGTTTGTCTCCAAATGCATGGGAAAACGTATCAAGGGGCCAAGGCTAACGCAGATGAACCACGCACTCCGTCTAACCCAGTGAAGGCAAAAATATCCCACGCGTCAAAATCAAGGCGCTATGGACCGCAAGGCGCTTTCTTGCGAGGGGTTTTGACACCCGTGTGGGGATGCATGCTTCGATAGGGGTGGGTGCACCTACTATTCTCTGAGGGTATAAAAAACACTTCAGTATAGTGTGGGGCATCTACACCTGCAGTAGGCCACCCTAAACCTGACCATGACAAAAATAAAAGGCCAACCCGATGAACGATGCCATGGCCTTGGTATATATACAGCTAGTAGTGGGCCCCTCCATAGAGCCGGTTGCCCGCTATACGTAGTGCCTGTGAATTAAATCACTTGGCACACATGAGATTCACCAGCGTGGCAGTGTGCGGATTAGTTAGTGCCGGTTGCCGCTATAGTGCCGGTATTGTTGGATGTCGCATACCGGCACTCCAGAGGGACCACTACGGTACAACCAAAAACATTTTAAAACAAAAACCATGTTGGGTAGTTGCTCAGGTGAGTAGGCAGAGCCCCTTTAGCCAAAAACAGTTTGGCTAAAAAGTGTCACTGCGATTATTATTATCCCTATGGTAGCAGCCGTCTCAATCTCCGGGTCTACGTACAAATAATAGTATCACGCGTATCACGCCGTATACACTCACCCTGTACGCGGTAGCACTGCCGTCCACGTGCTTGCAGTAGCAAATGGTGACAGTCAGGTCGATGCTGCCGTCCAAACTCGAGGACCATCCGCCGCTGCCAATACGAGAGAACCACAAAACGACCAAAAACAAAAGGAGTGCAAAAGCTCAAGTCACGAGTAGCGGGACTACTTCTGTTGTGTTGTACGACGGATTTTGTCGGGAGTGCGAGCGAGCACGCTCGGCGTTTTTTTTTTCACGCAAAGAACAGCAGCTCTTCAGGGCAAACTTTAAGGACACCGAATGAAACGGTTCCTATATATTATACCACAAGTGATTGTGCAGCTTGAGAAAGGAACAGACTACCCTACAGCATATCATACCAGGTCGTACCTGGTGTCGAATACCACAAATTTACCGCACGCATTTACGTAAGAACCCGAAGGCTGAGAGTGGTTAAAGTTGTTGGGGCACGGGGTCACGGCTTCCCGGGGGTGACCAGCCACCCCTCATTAGACCTTATACAACAACGACCGTCGGCCGCCATCGTGTTGTCTGTGTTTGTGATACTTACCGCGCCCATGACATTTCGTACATGTAATAATGAGGGCCGAGCACAGGCAAGCGGACAGACGTGGGTCGCGCGGTGATTCTAAAAATCCTTGCGGCACAACTCCTGGTGGCCCCCGGTAAATAGCGACGGGGGGGGGGGGGCACCCCACGGAGAGTAATCCCCCCCGACCATAAGTATCGAGCGCGGGGGCACAATGAACTGGGACGCCACTGAAAAAAATCGGGACTAAAAATCCGGATGAGTACACCAACTACGCGACATCTCGTACGAAGAAATGGGGACGAACCCAGTAGAAATTGTTGGAAACACGGCAAGACTGGAACGAAGCAAGCACTCGCATCATCATCACAGCCCCCACCCACCACCGTCACGGAGACGCAGATTTCCGCAACCAAATGTGTCTCCGGTATATATATACGCAGCGACGGGGGTGGGAAACCGATCGGGGGGGGGGGATGCCCCCCCCCCCCGACAACACGCACCGAAGCGGGGGAACGAACAAACGACGAACGAACGAACGGGCCACCGTATCGCACGGGTGATAAGGTAACACGCCCCGTTTCCTGGGCGATGTTCTCCAGAAAACGAGGGGGTCCACACACAACGAAAACGGTGGATGACGCGAGGAAATATCTCGTCGGGATCATTCCGTGGACGCATCGTTCGCGTTTGCGCTATAATACCCCTCGCTGTCGAGATAATCGACTTCGAAATACGCCCCGAGGGGGGGGGGGGGGGGGGGTGTACTCATGTCGTGCACAGTCGTAGTCGTACGACCATAGACCCTCGCATCCCTACAATGCCGGGACGGAGCACGTTGGGTTTTCACCAACCAGGCAGAGGCCCCGAGGGGGGGGGGGTTGTGTTTATCGCCCGTGTTACTCGGTGAGCAGAAAATTGTTGGGACGCAAAGAGGAAGAAGACTGAAACGAAGCAGTGGCATCCATCGGCATATGTGCAACACCGTGGAGAGACATATTTCAAAGGTTGTGTTTTGGTTTGGGGGTACCCTGGGAAACATACTCCGGGTAGTACAAGCTACCCGAGGGTATGCACCAACCAACGCGGGTACAATTTACCGGGTACATTTTACCAATATTACCGCGCTTCAATACCATACCCGTCGTGACATCGCGCAACACGAGATTTTAGGTAATATACCCGCGGGTAGTCCGGTAGCCTGTAGTACATCTGGTAGCGCTAAACGCCTACTCATACCCTGTAAACCCCCGTTTCTACCTGCGGGCTTCTACTCGGACAGGGGGTAAAAAAGGGTTGAACATGACTTACCAACGGGTACATAGGTTTTGGGTCATGTATTCGGGGGAAGGTAGCCTGTGGCTATAGCACCAAATATCTACTTACACCCTACAGTAGTTACCCGGGTTTCTACAAGGGGCAGAAGTTATTACCTGGTACTGTATTGCGTAATACCACCCTATCCTGAAACGTAAGGATACCAAATCCCAACGCCATTCGACCCGTCTCTATATTACGTAATACCACGCTATCCTAAATTGAAAGGACCCTTTTGCGTATGACTATTTAACCAAACACTGTCCTACCGTAATTATCTCGGGACAGAGTGGTATGGTATTATGATATTTTGGATAACATACCCGGGAACGAAGTACGTTTGGTATTTGACCCCAATGCCATACAGTGCCCGCGAAACTACCCACCCTACTCAAACAACCCCTTGGCAGATAGATGCCTGCCCTACCCAAGAACACCATCGGCAATCTCAGCTACGCGTAACTCCGCCTCGTCGAGCATACAGTATGGGCCCGACAAGAAGAAACAGCTACGTAATCTGAGCACTCTTGGGACACGATCCTTGAACAACCTCAAGCACAGCCTACCCTATAGGTAGTGAGGCGTTCACCGTTGAGCATGTTTTCTTAATAAAAAAATCCCAAGCTTCCCACGACAAGTGATACCTTATTTACCTTCGTATTGGGCTCTTTCTTGTCCGTGGGCATATACAGCAGTACTGGTATATAAGTGGCACACCACACACCTGTAGCAGTCAGCGGGCTCATCAATTTCCACCCCGGTGCATTCGTTTGGCGACATATCGATCACGTCGATCTCTCTCTCGATGAAGTCCACGCCGCTCAGCTCGTACAAGGTGTCTCCCACCGCAATTATCAATGCCCCGCAAGTCGTCTCCAAAACCCCTGTATACCCTCCTTCCACAGAGGCAACCTGGAGAGAATCGAAGGTCAGTGACAAAGACGTCGAGGGAAGACCAATAGGATCATTTTTAACGGACGCGAAAAATAAAACTCGTGACCTCCCATGTCGCATGTAATTTTTTTATACTATGTTTTTCTCCATTTCTCCTTTCCTTCCTTTTCGCTTCTCATTTTATTTTGTTTTACATATTTCACGCATCTGGATTGCCAGCAGGGTAGGTCGTGCCTGTCGTATATGGCATTGCTTTGTCTGCTTTGCTTGCTGCATTGCAACCTAGTATAATATATATGTGTCGTGGTTTTGTGGGCACGGACGGAACTGGTACGAAGTATGTCTCTACGTAAGATGAAAAATCGGCACGGACACTGGGCGTGCTGGATGTCGACGGGTAGAAAGAACGGTTTAATGCGAAAATCCAGGGCTATTCACGGTGACCCGACCCGTGGATCGGGTCGGGGGCGGGTCAGAAGTCACAAGACTTCAAATTATCGCGAGTCGGGTCGGGTCGCGTCGAGTCAGGAGGTCTTCAAAATGTCACACTATGGTTAGTTGACCCGACCCGATCCGACCCGAACCGACCATGAAGAGCCCTGTGAAAACTGGACATGTGTCCCAAGCAAATGACTTTAGCAACAACTGACTCTACGTACAACCATCACGACACGAGTATAACCCAATACAACTGCGAAAACTGGAGATAGGTCCCAAGTAAAACATGCTTAAAAACAAGTGACTCTAACCATCACGACACGAGTATATGACCCAATACAACGCTAACCGCAACCAATGAACAATGTTCTGTGTACGTATAGGGATATGCTCTTCGTTGTTCCGTCTCGTGAAGAGTGTGTGTCAACCATCGAGTCAAAGAAGTATTGAGCTCTCCTGCACGGCTAAGAGGAAAGATGCTACGGCAGTCTTGGTGTCAAATAATAATATGCTTGTAATTATGTCATTGACATCCAGGTTGTTACCCTCCCTCGGGCATCTAGGACAATGCTCGCAGGAGGGTGACATCAGGGGTGAAAGTCACCAGCAACGGCTAGAGGCCTCATTCCAACCCAACAATTTCAGAATTGCAGAATACATCAGTATTATTAATAGATACTACTGTAGTTGGGTGTGCGTCAAGAACTCTTGTGAACGTAAATTATACCATCATACTATGAATATCATAGTTTTACTGTGGTACGGCTGTGAAGTGGCTGACTAGACAACAAGTCGCCTACAGAGGACTAGTTACACGTCGGCTAGGGAATACGCCTACTACTATTATAGTTGCGTACGTTCATTCGCAGAGCCCTATCGTACGCCTTTGAACCTAACTGTCGGGTGGGTTTGTCGCTCGACACGTGTGTTTCACTGGTAAAACACGAAGTCAGCCATTAACAGCTGGCTTACCTTCTGCACCCAACTAAAACCGGGTGGGCTAGTGTAGTAAAAGCAGTCAGAACCCAAGATGGACCCAACCAGCAGGTATCCCCCTATGACGTATATACACATCAAATTTGGTTCTGGTTTCTATTACGTGGGACCATGGTAAATAGGACCAAATATTGATAGTAAAAGTTGGTAAATGTATACCGTAGTTTTTTTTGGGTATACCTTAGGTCCCCATTCACCATTTTTTTTTTTTTTTTTTCCCCATCCCATTTATTATCTTCGCACTTCCGTCTTCCTCCCTCCCTAGTCGTAACTCAGATCCGGGGTCAAAAAGTAGGCTCCTCTCCCTCCTCCCCCACTACGGTTCTTGCCTTCATTTTTATCGCGCAGAGGGTTCAGCCTTCCCAATGCTCGTCGATTTTCATCGAATTTTGCTATAACTCACGCTCTCGCGCTTTCCGCTATTCAAGATATTTTTTGCAAGAAAAAGTCCCTACGAGCATGCACTCGGCGGGGCTCGAACTCGCGATCTCGACGCTAACAGGCTTCGTGGTTACCTGCTAGCCCACCGGGGCGACCGACCATGGTCCCAATATATACCGTCGTTTTTTTGTATATTGTAGGTCCTTGTTACCATGCCCCCCCCCTTAATACCGGAGAGATATTATAGGGGTCCTGGTACAGCAGTAGAAGGTATACTCTATTCACGCTGGCCGCCTTCCACGGTGTTATCGTACGCATCAACCTTCCTTCAACACGCACTATTAATAGACAGATCACCGACGCCCGCTTCACGATCTACTGTAGGTTTTTCAAGGCAGATAGATCCCTGATCTGTATGATCTGTATAACCTGTATGGTTTAGCCCGTGTTGCCGGGTGGGAGCCGCATAACCTGCATGATGTACAACAGCGTAGCACAGGTTTTCTGGGTTGCAGCTGCAACAGACACATCCCGCACAACCTATATATGTATCATGACCGCAGATAGAGGTATTTATATGACCTACCCAACGCATGCAACGTTTTGACGTGTGTCAGAATTCTTCAAGAGGGACGCGACGTTGATTACATTCACCAGCCCCCCGGCAACAGCTTAATTTACTACAGCTGCTGTAGGTCTCTATTTCCTTTTAAAACAATTAAATAATTCCACGTGTGTTTTAGTCTACAGTTAATAGGGAAACCGGTAAGTAGCAGCAAGCAATTGGCCCAGCTTTTTGTTTAGTGGTTGATACCTGGTAGTCGACACTTAACTCTTCAATAACTTAACTCTTCAATATTTTCAACCATTTTTTCCAAGCCGAGCCAAGTCAAAACACAGCCCAGCCCCCTTACAAGCACAACCGGAAAAAAAAATCGAAAATCGACCTCTTCATCCCGCCGCCCAAGAGATCGCGTGGCATCACAGCAGCGGGTTCCTCTACGACGATGTTTTTACTGAAGTTAATTGTTGTGTTAATATGAATATGATTATGAATCATTATACATCAATATGTAGAGACCGAATCGATCAAATATGTATGACACACCTTTCGGGACAAGAATATTAGAAAAAAAAAAAAACAGAGCGCGACTGCTGATTCGCCCGAAACATCTACAGATGCCCATCACTTCAAACATAAGATGTGAAGGACACGGTAATTACGCCATGTGTGGATGTGTGGTAGACCTCGGAATCACACACGTACCGATGGATGACACAAGCGCCGGGTCTTAATAGAGGTGTATTGTGGTTGTACATTTTGCACATGAACGTCTAGCACATCGAATATATATACGAGGTGTTGCGCATTCGGTTCCGTATTCCGTCCAAACGTTACAATTATTCGTTATCGCGCAGATCAAGTCGACGAGGGAAGAAAGTGCTGAAATCTTCTCGCGATAAAAATGCAAGGCAAGAGCCGTAGTGGGGGAGGAGGGAGAAGAGCCTACTTTGTGACCCCGGATCTGAGTTACGACAATAGGAAGGAGAGAGAAAGGAAGGGCGAAGATAACAAACGGGATGGAAAAAAAAAAAAAAAAAATCAACACCGTATATGTGGGAAATGGGAAACGCCAGCAGGTGCCCGCCGCGCGGACAAGACAGATCTGACGCGAGACTCGTGGGCTAGAGTTGTCTGCAGATATATTCGGCACAGCGGGTGGAGGGGGGAGGGGGGACTTATGTCATGCATGGCCGTAGTCGTACGACCCTACGTAGACTCTCGCATCCCTACGTACAATGCCGGTATAGTAAAACACGTCGGGTGTTAACCAACCAGGCAGACATTGATTGCTGCGAGCGCCAAGCTCCGCGAAGTGCCGTGAGGCGTGTGTTCGGAAAGGTCGCATGAAGGATGAGCTGCCTCCTACCGGTAGTAAGAACCGCTTGAGAGCCGGACTTTCTTGCACATGGATGTCAGCGTCGAATCAACTATTATAGTAGTGGAGGGAGCGAGCGCGGTGGTTTTTTAAGTCAAGGGGTCAAGCAGAAGTCTTCTATATACGATATGCCTCATATTTTTTTTATGACGGAAGAATTTTGATAGCACACACGTCACCCAACAGCTTTAGCTGAGACCTGCAGCAGGGTTTTCTGCCTGCGAATGTCAACATGGGCAATAATGGGACTACAAGTAGCACCCGTCATCATGCGCTACGAGTACGGCAAGTAGTTTCAATCTGGCCGACAATAAAACCCCGTTTGATGTTGACATTACAGCGCAAACGTTTATTATATTTTCGGTCAGGTCGGTATTGATTAATGCCGAGGGCGTAGGGTGCGTATTCCATAAATCAGACGACAACCGGCCTATTGATAGTTGGCTTTTGACAAGGGGAAGTCAGGTGTGCGTACGTATAATAGAATGCATTGCCTTTGAAGCTACGGGCCGGGTAAGTGTTGGAGTCAGCGCATGCAGCGACCGGATGATGACCCTTCTTGTGAACCCCTTTAAAACTTTATTAACTTGACGGTCAACGCCGCAACGGGTAGGGTGGACGATCAACTGGTTCGAGTCCGGCGGGCAGGTAGCATAGCCGAGGTTTTTGTTAGTGGGTGAGCTCGCGCAAGTCCCACACTACCCGGAGGGGGTGACTCCCCCGGGTGGCTATCTCCACCGCACTTGCTTCTCTCGGGGGTCAGGTCGGGTCAACGTGCTCACGCGATCGAGGTAGCAGCAGCCTTAGTTGCTGCAGCAATGGGAACGATGGGCTACATTGACACCAGACATACTTGGAAGGTGGAATAGCTTGAAGCTTTGTTTTTGCCAATCCGTTGGAGAATAAACAAAACAAAAAACAAAAACAAAATGAACTTGATTATACTACGGAAACAGGCAAGTGTCGAAACCTACTGCAAAACGGCGAGTACAGCATCCATCGACCGCACGGAGAAACTGGGGCCCAAGATGCGCCCGGAGTGCAGCGTGTTCACGTAGGGAGGTGTAGCAATGACACGAGCGCCGGGCAGGCAGACAGCATGGTCATGCTTGAACTGCCGCACCATTTTCCTTTTAATACGTAGGCGCTTTATAAAAAAACATTTCCGACACTTGACTATGATATGAATACGAATACTCGTAGGACCATTTTGTGGCATTTCCGAGACCAAGGCAGGGGATACTAAAACACACTAAAAAAACAACGATTTTGGTAATTTCGTCCATGAAACCCCACCGCACTGTTTTAATTTTAATTTTGACCTTTGTAGTACAGTAGTAGTAGGGGTCCCCCCAAAAACCCAAAAAAGCGGTATGAGTGAGGCGGTATCTCGATATAAGGCGGTCAAAATCGCTTGACGCGACTGGGCAATGGCACCCATAACCTGGAATAGTCCCCAACAAAGCGGTCATATTGCTTCGGCACACCAACGCCCTTGATGGGGGCCACCTCCTACTGCTGCAGTGTGTTGTGTGTTGTCTTTTTGTCGTGCAACCCTGATTTAAACAAAAAACTACCAGTAGCAGTCAAGTCCACCTAACTACAGACAGTAAGTAGCTCACAGCCCTGCTGTAACTACGGTAGTACGTACACGAAATTGTTACGGTTAGTCTTCGTGCACATAATGCCGTAGAAACTTGGACGTACTTTCGCTGTGCTTGCCTGGGGTCGTTCGGGCAGTATGTAGTATGTAATAGTACCTCAGGCACATTGTCAATAATCGCCCCTCATTCTTTAGGACATGGACAATCGCAACAGCAAGCAGCAAGGCTGGTGATGCGGCTGCGCATTTAAAGTTACTACTGCCGCAGGCCGTACAGTCATTTCTGGCCAATTTGTTGTGGCATTGGACACATAGAGGGCACTGCTCGTAGCCAACAGTAGCACTGCTTGTTGCCAGCAACAGCAGCAGTAGCAGGAAGTACGACCGCAGCATTACACAGAATCAATAAATAGTATAATGGTATGTACACACGAGTTTGTACGCATGGCGACATGTTTCCTATTTTATATCAGTATGTATGTATCATGCTATGTTACACCTACTGTACACGTACGTACACAGCCCGCGTGATGGACGTATCACAAGCAGCTTGCCAAGATGACTTTCGGCTAAATTGTCGATCTAATTGCTGAGGTGTCTCTATATTTACTTGTAATACTACGTAGCACACGAAAGTTGGATTGATACCAATTGTAGTCGGAGTATTGCCACGCTCTTGTGGTGCAGATACCGTAAGAATTATGGCAAACGCCCCGCCCCCCCAAACGCCCCGGGGCTATTTTTCAGCAAAAACGGGCCAAAACGGACCCTATACGCCACCCCCCCCACCACTGAAACAGGCGAAAACCGCCCCGGGCACATGGTAAACGCCCCCCTATTTGAACTATTGGGGTGAACGCCCCGGGGTCGAGCTGGCAGAGTCATTTTCATGTGGGAAATGGAGCTGTTTCCGAAGCAGGCAAGGAGGTGTTTCACGAAAAAAATGGATGCGTGTGTGTGTGGGTACGAGGGTACGATACACGTGTTGCGCAACAGCACACACATGCAGATCCTTCGCACGAACGAACAAGAGAGAGGCAACGCTGCTGACTCGTGCAGGCAGTTAGTTACTTCTGCACAAACCATTGCAACCTGGTATGTTTCTATAAAAGTTGAAAGACGTTCGACACAGTACTTGACGTTGATCCTCGTGCTGCACATTATTGGAAGGCAAACGACATCTCTCCCCCCCAATCACGAGGTGGTCGTTGCTGTGTACGAGTAACCGTCACTTATCCCCAATAACCAATGAAGCTCCAAAAGAAAAAGTAAAGGCACCAAGACAGCGGCTGCAGTGGAAACGTCTGCATCAGTACACCTGGTACCTGGTATCAACAGAGAATCATACCAGGTACCTGATATATTACTGAATAATAGTATCGAATCTGATATTTTCCTCGGAGAGTTCTGGGTTCGGGGAACTTCCTGTTTTTGTCACTCCGAGATTCCTCCCGATAAATGCTGGTATATACTGATACGTACTACTGCTCGTAATACCAACATAAACCAAAATAAACCGAGTCATTCTGATCGTAAATATAGTGGTGTTTCGGCAATTCGTCAACAAGTGGAATACATGCCTTCGAATATTCGAATATTCAAAAACACGAAACATAGCAGCAGCAGCAGCAGCAGCAGCGCTTCATTCATGTCACGATCAGACCGGACGATTATACCGGGTATGCATGCTGTTACGACATTCTACCAAAGCAACATCCGAATCGTCGTCAAGGCACAATCACGCCATCACATATATAAACGTAGAACGAAGACGAGAGTACCGGTACAGATTCACTACGTAGTAGAAACTTAAAAAAATGGACGCAGACGGGAGAGCACGTCGTACTGAGTTATCACAATTCTCACAATCTAACCCTCTTGAGGCTTGATTAACTTGGTTATAGTATAGGGGGGAAAGTACACTACCGTCCCTCTCATAAGAAAGTGCCCCACAAGAAACTCAGCCTAAACATTACGGGGGAAATAATAAAGTCGACAGCTATTATACTGAAGTTAGTGTGGGACACACCCCTATCTAAAATGAGAAAGTCAGCCTAAGCCCGATTTTTTGTTTCTTATGAGCGGTACTGAGTTAATTTCACAATATAACCCTCTTGAGGCTTGATTAACTTGATTATAGCATAGAGGGGAAAGTAAGACAAAGAGCTGGCGGTTACAGCAGCAGTAGTAACGGCCACTGCGAGATTGGGTGATGAGAATGATGATATATACAATGGTCGGTGTCCCGAGTTTGTTGCAATGCATGGAAGTCGTATATACGGCATGCAGCATGGGCGCAATATGATTCTACCGTACGTACCGCTGAGCGCTTACGCTGCTCGTATACAGTACCGGCCCGCTCATAAGAAACCAGAAATCGGGCTTAGGCTGACTTTCTTATTTTAGCAAGGGATGTGTCCCACACTAACTTCAGTATAATACCTGTCGATTTTCTTATTTCCCCCGTAATGTTTAGGCTGAGTTTCTTGTGGGGCACTTTCTTATGAGAGGGACGGTAGTGTATGGAAGATTGGTAACACAACCAAAAGTTATCATTGTTTCGGTCGCTATCCCTTCAAAGGGGCCACTAGCCATTAACCCATTCAGAACTGAAAAACTTATCCCACACTGATTCCAAGTAATTTGTCCCCAAAAACGGGGGACCATAATAAATAGGACCTACCGTACAGACAAGATTCTATTAATAGTGGTAGATATTTACCTATTTTTACGAACACTAATTGGTCCTATTTACTATGTGTGTGTGTGTGTGTGTGTTCTTCACATTAAACCTTCCTTTCTACCCGTCGACATCCAGCACACCCAGTGTCCGTGCCGATTCATCATCCTAAACAGGTACCAGTTCTGTGGTCACAAAACTACGACACAGAGATACTACACTCAGTGCAGTAAGCAGAGCAGACAATGCAATGCCATATGCGACAGGCAAGACCTACCCTGCTAGCAATCCAGGTGCATGCAAGAGAAAAAAAAGAGAAAAGAAAGAAAAAAGCGAAAAGGAAAAATAATAGAAAGTAAACATACTGAAGCAAATCAACAATCAAGCTATGGTCTCCCGTAATAATGAGGCTCCCTCAAAAACGGGGGACCGGTTCTTAACCCCTTAAGAAGTGGTCCCACGAAATTGGGGAAAAACGACTTAGAATTACTGTGGGGCATTTTTTCAGTTCTGAATGGGTTAACCCCTTTAAGAAGTGGTCGCAAGAATTTGGGGACAAACGACTTAGAATTACTGTGGGGCATTTTTTTCAGTTCTGAATGGGTTGAAGGGGCTAACGGGTTTTTGTGACTCATCGCCAAAAATAAAGAGTCCGTGGTCATAGGGCAGCCTTCAATGGTCTGCGTGTCCGTCTCGGGCACCGTGAGACTTTTCGCTTCGTAGAAGTGGAACATCCTCGGGAAGAAAAAAAAGCACGGCTGTCGAAATACAAAACAGTACACACGAGTACACGTTATAATTGAAGCACATCGAGCACACCTCTTCTTATGCCATTTCCCTCGTATTGGGAAAACTAATCAACCCACACCACTGCTGTACGTATCATAGCTCAAGTTATTAATTAATCAATTCCACCTACCAAACCCATATGATACTTGGTATTACAGGTAATACGGTTGCTGTCGATGGTGCTGAATCGTTCATCGCCATAATCGAGACCGCGGTCACTCAAGTGGCCACATGATGTACAGCTACCGTAGCGGTGGTGGTCCTGTGCCGGTTGAGTAGTGCCGGCTGCCCGTTATAGTGCCTGTGGAATCGCATGGCACATACGGGATTCACCAGTGTGGTAGTGTGCGGAGTAGTGCCGAGAGGTGGCGCATACCGGCACTATATAGGGCATACCGGCACTATAGAGGGACCACTGCCGTAGTATGATACTCGTGCCTTCGTACGAGTATGAAATGATTTGATGTGATCATTATATCATATGATATTATTTGACACTGATATACAAAGGCACTTGATACCTCGAGTCCGTCCGCCCGAGATGCGACAAGTATCAAACAGGGACGCGAGTTCGTACCTGTTACCGGTCCCGGTTCGCGGAACAGTCCGCACATCTATACGAAAGTGCCAGATTCTCCGGGAAAGTGCGGTTCTCGAAATTATTATAGCAGCCCCGAAAACAGAAACGCCTTTGTAAGTGTGGTGGAAACCCGCCTTTTTTACGTATTGTCACAAGGGGATGATAGCAACCCGCCCCGCAAGCTTATGCCGTAGCGAGTTTTTGAGTGCGGTTCTCACAACTGATACAAGGTATCATGTCATGAATGTTTTCGTAGTCTCATTTTGGAATATTAGTCCAGACTACGGTAGGCTTGCTTGTTTTTCAAATCTGCAGCCTGGGGAACATGCCTCGCGGACACAATTTGTGTTACCTTGTTCTGTGTTTATCTTTTACCTGGTATTTTGTTGGGTTCACTTGCGTTATATATGCACCTGGTATAATATAAATATTTGGAGCAACTAAACTGCTCTGTATCTATATTTTTTTTAATCGGATTTTTGTTGCCGTGTATTCGAACGCAACATACAAACATCATTATTATTTTTCACCAATAGGCTACTTTCCATGTTGTACTTCGAACGCTCTGCCCCGCAAAGAGATAGAAGCAGCGGGGGAACGAACGACAAGTAACAGCATCACCAGATTAAAACAGCTCGAGCAGTATGCTTGAAAATACTCGTGGTGTGCACGTAAGCGCATGTATTGCGGCTCCCATGATATTCAACATGCAAAAGTTCAAGTTCGCCGAGATCGGAAGCATGAAGAAAGAGAGAAAGAAAGAAAGAAAGAAAGACAGACAGAACTCATGATAGAAACAAAGGAAGAAAGCCAGGCAGACACGAAGAACGAAACAATGATTGAAAGAAAGGCAGAAAGGAAGAAAGGAAGAAAGGAAGAAAAAACGGAAGGAAGGAAGAAAGAAAGAAAGAAAGAAAGAAAGAAAGAAAGAAAGGAAGACAAGACAGAAAGAAAAGAACTAAGACAGACAGACAGACAGAACACAGAAAGAAAGTCAGACAGACAGACAAAAAGGAAAGAAGGAACGAAGGAACGAAGACAGAAAGAAAGAAGGAAGACAGAAATAAATGAAGGAAGATAGAAAGAAAGGAAGGAAAACAGAAAGAAAGAAGGAAAGACAGAAAGAAAGAAAGAAAGGAAGAAAGGAAGACAAACAGACAGAAAGAAAGCAAGAAAGAAGAAAACAATACCCAGTGGCAAATAAACAAAGGAACAAAGCAACAACACTTCCACCATACGCCAGGAGACAGCACTTCCTTCCCACCCCTGTTGACAAAAAGAAAATTACAGCGGTACGTATTCATAGCTTCCATTTGCGGTGACTTTCTGACACCAGACTGCTTGAGGTTTTAGTGTGGAGGACTCGGCCCTACACCCTTGACAGCGTACGTTTTCCCTCTATTGGCATGTCTCCTGTTATCTTTGGTACTAAAGGAGAGAAAAACATCCACCACCAGCAGCATTAAACATCCACACAAATATAGCACATGACGCGCTTAGCTCTAGACCTGAGGCGCATGCGGCGAGTGTCAAAAGATGTCGGGAGACATGTCAAGCAAGCCAAAACATGAGCTGTCAAAGGTGTAGGGTCGAAGTGTTGTGTTCCACACTAGAACCTAGTATTTTGGTGTCAGTCACGGCATGTCAAGGCAAATCTGCTGCCTAGCCAAGGGTTGAAAGTCCTGTCTCCCGGCATCTTTGGTGAGTGTGGGGTGTGGGTGGTGCATCGGGTGGGAAGGCGTTTACCATTCCAGCAGTAATGGTCCCTCTATAGTGCCGGTATGCGCCAGCGAACAATACCGGCAGTCTAGCGGTAACCGACACTATATACTCCGCACACTGCCGCCACGCTGGTTAATCCCATCTATGCCAGGCGATTTCACAGGCGCTATAGTCTAAGCGGGCAGCCTCTGGGGACAACTGCTGCTGTAACATAAGGGATAAGAAACGAAAAACACGACGATCGACAGACGACGATTGACAGCAGTATCTGCGACAGGAAAAAAACAGTCCGGCTGCGGGGGTACGTATGATACGTACGAGTACGAAATAAACGGGTCTGTATCGTATGTACTGCTGACTGCTGGACCTATTATACAAAAGGACACCACACTCCCAAAAAAAATCCTATTATACGAATAGCATCAGTAAAAAACAACCCAACAAACCAGTGGGGTGGAATTTCTGGACGAACTTTACAAAACGCGATTTTCGAACTTTTGTTTTACTTGGTTTTAGTACACCCCTGGGTCTCCACAACGGATAGCGGGGTGGATGTCGGGGCTTATATTTTCGTGCACCCCTCCGTTGTAAGGTCATGTGTCGTGTGTTATCTATGATATGAATACGGCACTCGCCAGGGAGGCATGGTGATACTCGAACTTGATCAGTGCTGAAGCTAGATAGACGCTTTATATGGCGATACACGAACTGTATCAGTGCTCAAGCTACGAGTACGAGTAGACGCTTTATATCATCACACTCGTCGTTTATTGGTCACTATACCACTATTAACACTAACTCTGGACGGAACATAAGGAACATTAACCCACTGATATGCAGACCAAACGGCCCTTACACTACCGTCCAGAGTCCAGAGTAGTACCGCGTAACACCCGTGTTGATACTATTTAATATTGGTAATGTAACACACCCTCGATCGAATGGGTGTCTTAATCCCTCAAGAACTGGTCCCCGTTTTTGGGGACAAACTACTTGGAATTAGTGTGGGATACTTTTTTTTAGATCGAATGGGTGTCTTAAGCTGGTTTTCCGTACAAAGGGGAGAGCGAAATGGTGGGGCGAAGGGCGAAGTATCTACGGAAATATCTCAGCGCGATCCTTCCAAAACCCTCATTTTCGTTGCGTGTGCTCCCCTGAGGCATGTTTTGGCGAAAATCGCCTCTGAAATTCACCTCCTGTGTTATATTTTAGCCCAGGGGTGTGTGTTATCTCAGGGGTTTGTAAAGTATTACCTCAGGGGTGTTACCTTACTCCAGGGGTGTATTCTATTACCTCAGGGGTGTGCTATCTTACCCTAGAGGTGTATCATCTTACCCCAGGGGTGTGTTATATTACCCCAGGGGTGTGATATCTTACCCCAGGGGTGTGATATACCACCCCAGGGGTGTGTTATCTTACCCGAGGGGTTTGTTATCTTACATCAGGGGTGCGTTACCTTACCCCAGGGGTGTTATCTTACCCCAGGGGTGTGATATACTACCCCAGGGGTATGTTCTCTTACCCCAGGGGTGTGTCATATTACCCCAGGGGTTTGATATCTTACCCCAGGGGTGTGTTATCTTACCCCAAGGGTGTGCTATCTTACCCGAGGGGTGTGTTATCTTGCGTGTTATACGGGGTATAATACCAGGTAGATCCGAACTAAAGAGGTTTAGTGGCTAGCAACCCTTTTAGCACTGCAGTCCCGTTTAGGGGACAAGTTACTCGTACTTTGAGTTCCACAGATGTCAGATTTTGTTCCCCTCAAAGCCCGTAGTTCGCGCGATGGAAGTATCCTATGATATCCCACTCAGCTTGCAAAGATGAGTTTCGATAAAATCCTCGATATCACAGCTCTGTTTTTTTTTTAATTTTTCAATATACTCGTACTTGTTTTATGGCAAGTTCAGTAGCGACAGGTGTAACGGTTTTAACGTTTTTAACCCTTTTTGCGTGCTATAATAAAGAGGGGATAAATAAGTGTCGGGGATAATAATGACGATTACGTACAGCATCGGGCACATGATTTCATTTTTTTTGTTTTTTTTTGTTTGAGGTGTACCATGTGCTTCAGTTATGATGTGTACTAATATTAAACGCTACTTGCTACCTGGTATATACATACGTATATATGTATTATTATGTTCTCCTCGTGAGGAATAAATATGACGTTCTTCCACTCCAGAGTTATTGGAGCCTGTACTGTCTGTGCGACCACGGACTATTACGTAATAGGTTTTTGGCGACGAGTTCATGTGAGAACGACAACCCCAAGAACAACAACATGAAGCAAGCGGCGCTGATAGGTAATATTACGGTAGGTAGGGGGCTGTTCGAGCAGCACCGGACGGAGATGTACTACTTCGCATATACTTCAAAGTGTATATATATAGCATGGGCTATATGAGCTAGCACTGCTGCAAGCTCCTCCTGGAAGGTTGGTAAGGCCGCACTTATCGATTTTTACTTTAGGGCGCGATACCTGTGGGTCTGAATACCACAAGTAGACCGCCCGAACTTGACGCTCTTTCGCACTTGACGCTCTTTAGGTCGAGATACCTTGGCCCTTCAAGGGTTGTTCTAACACCTTTTGACGTGATTATAGTCTAGCGACAAAAACATAAGACAATGAACGTGGTCTGTGTTATCAATCGCTCTCTATGGCGCAAGCGCACCGCACCGCTGTCGTGCAAGTAATGGCATACCTCGCACAGATATATCATGATCTATCTCATGTAGTGTTTATCGCCTGCCGTTGCTGTGAGAGGTTGTGCAGGATCTGATCATGATCTGCATAGTACAGATCTAACCCAGGAAACATGTGCCAGATTATGCAGATTATACGGGTCCCACCCGGCAACATGAGCTAGATCATACAGATCATACAGATCATACAGATCAGGGATCTATCTGTCCTGAAGGATTTAAATCACCAAGTAGGAATGATCTGCATGATCTTATCTGTAGATGATCTCGTCTGTCCGGGGTGTGAAAGTAGTATCATATAATATACCGCGCTTGTTGCGTAACCCCTTCGAGGTATTTGACTTGATTATAGTGTACAGGCAAAAAAAGTGACGGTTACGACAGCGTCGGCAAAACAAACGCAACCCGCGCACCTTGAAGCAAAACAGCAAAACAGATGGAGAGTACCCGGCCTGGCAAGGAGTGGGTTACTCAACACGCGCGAAACATGGTACTGCTGTATCGTGCACCGCGCGTGTGGAGTAACTCATTCCTTCGCAGTTCGGGTACTCCACCTATGATGTGTACCGTACCACAGCAGCCCGAGGTGCGTCGTATGCCCGACCCCGTAACCTTCACCTTTTTCCCTCCACACTATAACCAAGTAAATTCCCGAAGGGGTTATAATAGGTTAAACCAAGAATATATGTATGCAAAAATCGGACGAACACTTAAAACAGCGACTCGTGTTAAGAGTTGGTACGTAGGCTGGCTCTCTGTCCTCCGTACTGTACCAGAGGGCCGCCTTCTCCTATATATTACAGCAGTGATAGGCTTTCAGTACCTGGGATTCGGGGGGTGTCAAGTGGCTCCCCGTGTGGTTCCAGTATTATAATACAAGAGGTTGCTTCCGTATGTACAGACCATGAATAAATATTTGCTGTCGTGTTGAGTGATTGCATCCTTGATTGCATCCTTGATTGCATCCTTGATTGCATCCTTGATTGCATCATGAAACGGTTGTTTGCTAGGGCTGCGAGTTGCCTCGACGTCGCGGCTAAATATTCGCAGGGCGGCGAATGTAGGAGCCAACTACGATTTAATATTAAAAACTTGGGCTTCGAATTGTTCTCAAGAAAAACCGTAAGTGGAGCTATGAGATGAGGTGGCATACATACATTCGAAGAAACTAAATAAACCGAAGCTGTGAGATCGAAACTTTCCTCAAAACTCATATTTTGCAAACTTGGTGTGGTACTTTTCTTAGTGACGCTTCGATCGCACGTTCTACGGGTGTGTGTGTGTGTCAGTGTTGTCTTGACAATAAACGGTTGTTTTTATGTACCCGACTACATCAGTACTCTGTGTGTGTGTGTTCTTCACATTAAACCTTCCTTTCTACCCGTCGACATCCAGCACACCCAGTGTCCGTGCCGATTCTTCATCCTAAAAAGCTACCAGTTCTGTGGTCACAAAACTACGACACATACAGAGATACTACGCTCAGTGCAGCACCCAGTGTCTTGTCCTGATTCTTAAATCCTAGAGAGATACCTACGAGCTGACCCTAAAGTAATCACGTGGTCATAGAATGTGAGACAGAGCACGGACGAAGATTAGTAGAGTGGTCTACAAATACGTGAAAACGAACACGATAGCAGTAAGATACCCTGGTATTGCGTACAAATAAAGCAGAATTCCGCAAAATGCCTCACGCAACTAACTGCAATACTTAACCAACTACTCTGTATGATAAGTATTGCAACTACGATTAATAGTCGGCCAACTCACAGCCGTACCGTTTGCAAGCTGCAAGCGCCGCACCAGACGAAAAAAAAGGGGTGCAACTAAGAATGATGCTCCACACATTGTACTCGATCCCCACGTAGCATAGGGCTGAGGGTACGGCTGGCGGTAAGTTACCGACTCCTACGGGGGATCATGGTAAGTAGGGCCCATGACATACACAAAATCATACATACATATGTATTCAAGTATTGTTACTTACTGTTATAGCATATTTGGTCCTGATTATTATGTCCCCCCGTTAATAGTTGCTTATAGTTGCTTATAGTTGGCCAGGTATGGCAGTAAGTTGCGTGGAACTATTATATACTTCGTACATACATATGTATATACCCAAGATATACCAGAGGTAAATATTTCCGGAGTTGTACGCGTATGAGTCTTCTTATACCACTGGTAGCTATTACGGTGGACCTTACGAGTAAATAGGACCAAATAATGTTGGTATTAATATTAACAGTAAAAATAGGTAAATATGAAATATATACCGGTACCAGGTGGGTTATAGTGTATACCGTAGGTCCTATTTACCATATTTATTTATTTTGTTTTCCATTTGTTATCTTCGCCCTTCCGTTATCTCTCCTCCCTATTAATAATCGTAACTCAGATCCGGGGTCACAAAGTAGGCTCTTCTCCCTCCACCCCCACTACGGTTCTTGCCTTGCATTTTTATCGCGAGAAGTTTTCAGCACTTTCTTCCCTCGTCGACTTGCGTCGGATTCCTACTAGTGTATACGGTACAAATGTAGTGTAATATTTATTACCTGGTAGTGGCTTGTAACGTCGCCACGGGGCTTGTTTGCTTCTCCAAACGAATTGTTCTACCGACCCCGTACTCGTACCTGCCCCCGGGTTTCTATCAAATGGCATACCAGTCCCCCGGGTATTGTGACACGGGCGTAGAGAGCTTACTGAAGTTCCGGGTACGGGTAAGAATGCCGTACAGAACTTACGGAAGTTCCGGTACGGCTGTCCGGTACGGGGGATGTCCGGGAAAATACCCCTGGTATGGTTCTGTAGGTACCCGACAGACACAACCTTCAATTATTGTCAAATTCAAGGACAAAATTATAAACTTGCAAATCGCTCGAAACAACGCACGTTTTTTTTTTTTAACCCATGTACCGGTATGATATATACATACTGTATAAAATACAGTGTATACCACTATGTCCCGAAATTAAAGCGCCGTTTTGATTGAAAATATATATATATAAATGATTAATATATTTAGGGACGGGGTAGTAGACATTTATTGATGTGATCTTGATACGATAATATCTATATGATAAAGATGTAAGCGATGGTATGATACCCCGGTAAAATCCAAGCCGGGAGGAGGGGGGGGGGGGGTCACCAGATATTCGACCCTACGGCATGGTTGAGCGTAAGGAAAACGATAATATAACCATCAATCATCAAAACGTACTGGTTGTTGTAACCGTAAGTGTAACCCCAACCAACCGATCAACCATTGGCTATTTATACATTTCTCTCGTTCTCGTACTGTCGACTGTCGAACACAACAGCAGTGTGCCCCAACCATGGCGTCGAATAGTATAATGTCATATATAGAGGTGGTGCTGGCTGTTTGTGTTCTTCACATTTTTTTTTTTTTTGTCGATCCCATTTATTATTTTCGCCCTTCTTTTTATCTCTCCTTCTTAGTCGTAACTCAGATCCGGGGTCACTAATAAGTAGGCTCTTCTCCCCCCCCCACTACGGTACTTGCCTTGCATTTTTATCGCGAGAAGATTTCAGCACTTTCTTGCCTCGTCGACTTGCGTCGGATTCCGCCTACCCACGCCACGAAGGCGCTCTCGGCAATTGGTTCCTTTTTATTTTTCCAAATAAAGTAAAAATCTCACCACGGTGGGATTCGAACTTGGGTACCAATGCCAGTAGTCTTTGAAGCTAACCACTAGTCTACCGGGGCGACCGGTCAGACCGTCCTTTCTATATACCGGTCGACATCCAACACACCCAGTGTCCGTGCCGATTCTTTATCCTCGAGAAGAGGTGGTGCTGTGTGTGTTCCTTCACATTTTTACATTGCACATTACACAACATAAACGCCATCGTCGTTCGTACTGGATACGAGAAGCACATACCAGGTACACACACGGCAGCAACACCACATATTACTATTAGTAGACGCAGGAAAATGAAAGACAAAACAAAGAAAGAGCAAGAAAAAAAAAAGTCTAAACCTGCAGACTGCAGACGCTAATTCGCAGATATTATAGATGGTTGATCGCGCGGGGTATAGACATATACCGGTAGATATAGACTCAGTCGATCTGTGAGCTGCGAGTTTCGTGTTGAGCCCGCGTAGGATCTGCCGGCGCAGGGCGAAATTCCTCATTAAAAAATAGATGTGCTGCACAGCACCTACTGATATACCAGGTGTAGTATACCCTACTATTAATAGTATACTATACCCTAGGAAGAGCACAACGACGCCACGGGTCAACAACTAAGCAGGCCTCTGATTAGGGTTTTATAGGGTTAGAGTTCCGGGTCAGTGTAGTGGCCGCCCAGTTTCGTGTTGCGCTCACGTAGAGCTGCCGGCGCAGGCGAAAGTCCAATTCCTCATCTATGAAAGAAGCGTAACAACAGCCGTCAACGTAACGTCAACTGAGGGTTTTTTGTTTTTGATTTTTTTTCCGAGTTTACGACAATAGCGCAAGGTTGCCCTTCGGGAGTGTGGTTGATTCGAATTCCCGGGGGGGTGTCGCAGGCTGAAAAGGGAGTTCTAACACGGCAGCAGGCGTTCGTCCGTCGTGTATACCCGATAAATACATAATCGTACGTCTCTGTGACGTAGTTTTGTGACCACAGAAGTGGTATCTCTCTAGGATGAAGAATCGGCACAGACACTGGGTGTGCTGGATGTCGACGGGTATATAGAAAGGACGGTTTAATGTGAAGAACACACACCAGGAAAGAACGAACAACGCAAGAAAGCGCTTGAAACCTAAAGAAAAAATAAGTCGATGAGTGCAAGGATTGACGTCATACAACTTTTTTTATGGATGCCTGCCCGTGGGAGAAGTATGTATGAAGCCACCGGGCAAGTAAACGAGCAAGTAACACCGACCAGCCCAAACGAGTTCATAGTTAACCCTTTTAGTACTGCACTGTACATACACCAATATTTCAGTCTAATTCCAAGTGTTTTGTCCCCACATCGGGACTGCAGTTCCTAAACAGTAATTCTATATATCGCATACAATATATATATATATGCTACGCGCGATCAAAGTATTACACTCAGCGAGCAAAGATGAGTTTCGACGAAATCCTCGAGCTCACAGCTGTGTTTTATTTTATTTTTTAAAATATATGTGCTACGACATATATATCACTAATTAATTAAAAATTCATCCAGGTGCTTTCAAGTTTTACTCCATAACCGGTCCTCACACACCTCTTCTTATATACCATACATGGCTACAAATAGTAGAACCACTCTATCACGTAAACTCGTCGGAACACTATAGTATACCTGGTACGTTTATTTCAGACTGTTTAATTTTAATTTTAATTTAATTTTAATTATTTCTTCCCCCACAAATAGACACACACACACTTCCTGAATTCTACAGCCTCAGATTGTGTCCCCCTCATACGGGATGTACATCCTACATGAGGACATATAAAATCCGTAAGTACGCGCGATCGAAGTATTACACTCAGCTAGCAAACATGAGCTTCGACGGAATCCTCGAGCTCACAGCTGTTGTTTTATTTTTATTTTTTAATATATACCACAATCGCTATTAAACGGACACCTCAGTACATATTAGAATGCGATTATTCCGTGGAGTTTCAGGGAGTTTCCGTGTACGTATATGTTTACATATATACCTATATACAAGCGCTGGGACTCGGATACAGAAGTCTCTACAGCAGTAAATAATGAACACCATTAATGCAAGACATCAATTAATTAGTGTTCACCTACTACAGAGTAGTAGTAAGTATTAATAGTAGGGGGCACATTGTGTAATTGAACAATGAATACCATTCATAATTCAAATTACTGCTGTAGTCTTCACCTACGTACGAGGCACACGATATTATATAGATGTGTTGCACAGCACCTACTACTGCTGTAGAATTTTGAATTTAAAGCACAACGACCCCACGGCACACTATTAATAGCTACGGCACACCAAGTAAGCAGGCCTCTGATTGGCATTAGGGTTAGGGTTATTAACCCATTCAGAACTGAAAAAAATGTCCCACACCAATTTCAAGTAGTTTCCCAAATTCGTGGGACCAGTTATTAAGGGGTTAAGGTTAGAGTTCCGGGTCGGGGTGGTCGCCGTCCCTCGAAGCCAAAACCGAAAAACTCTCACCGCCGGGAAAAAAAAGCCAAACAGTCTCGTGCAAAACCCTATACCCCAATCCTCGCAGCAGCAGTATAAAAATTGTTGCCGGGGTCGGTTACCAACCAGCTTCCTGTACTGCCGTATGCTTTGCTTATCTACAGACAGTAGTACCCGTCCAATCCGTCTTATCTCCAGAATGAAGCTAACCTGTCCTGTGTGTTGCACTGCCCACACACAGGCCCACAAAAATATCGTTATTATTTGCCCAAATCCGCTTTCAGCGTCGACAACTGGAACCACGTTACCCCTGATTTTTTCAGATGGGACATTCCGTAATTCTTCCACAGCACCAGCAATATTAGCGTCAATCCGAAATCCTCCCGCCCCCCAAAGTACTCTTTGGTGGCACTCACTGCAGCGTTGCAAAGCGGCAGCAAAATCCGTGTCCTCTACGTATGGGGCGCGACCTCGCCGCTCAAGTTTGAAAATGTGGTTCCAGGTCGTGTTGTTCTCGTACTGTAAACAACTGATTTTTTACAGCTCAAAACGAGTACGAGATTTTCTCGAAAACAAATATACGAGTGATCGTATATGATACTCGTACATATATTATCATATATACGTATAATACGAGCAGGAAAATAAATGAGTGCATTTTTGTGCACGTTTCTTTGATTTTTGGGGCACACTTCTGATGCCGATTGCGGCGCTTGTAGCATCAATCCCGGTGTCTCCCGCCCTGGAATACCCTCCTCGCATGTGTACACGAGCACAGGAGAAGTCCTGGGCGATTTCGTGCACGTTTTCCATCGCGACCTCGGCCGTGAAGATTGTCTAAACAGGCGGAGTAAATACTTCCACCGAAGCTGATATATGCTTCCAGCTGCTGCGGAAAACCGAATGTATTCAACTCTAGGAGAACCAAGCACCATCGAGCTACCGAGCAGGCTCTACCATGACTTGATTGAGGTCATCTGCGTGTGGCGTGTCATTTGGAGGTTTCTGTGGGAGGGACGGTGTCTGCGAAGAGGGCATTGTGAGGGGCTGATCTTGACCCAACCCCGCTTTCCACTAATTAGCCGTTATCTGAAAGTTGTTCATTTTTGGTTTTGTGGGCACTGTAACACAGGAGGGCCTGGGCAGCGGGTTGGATGAAGATGAAGGAGCGACCATATCCGAAAAGCTGAGCACCCGAGCCCTTGAGAAAAGAAGAGGGCAACGACCGGGAGCCGGTCGTTTTCCCTCAATGTCTTAACTGGTACGGCACTATCAGTCTGATCGAAAAAATAAGGCACGATTGGATACACTGTTGCAATACAACTGTCCCTTATATTTGCGATCAGGCTGGTATATATATCACATAATACCATATCAGGTACCAACGTACCGGTATATATCGGTATGAGTGTCTTACTGAGAGTACCACCATGACCGAAATAAATATCGTTTCGGGGCTATACACCACGAAAAAGGGAACGGTTACGCAATACTTTTCCGGCCGAAGTGGTATATCTGGTATATACAAGCGGAGCGAAGGGATGTTGGATATGTATTGGATATTTCCGTTGATGTTCCTTTCCGGATGCGATCACAAGCGTAGGTAGATCTGCCCGCGAAGGCGAACTTCTTTCGATGTGCCCGCACTGAAAATAGAGCCTTTCCAAGCACAACGACCACGTGGCACACCAACCATGTATGTCTCTTGTTAGGTTAGGGTTAGGGTTACGGTTGGAGTTTCGGGTCGGGGTGGTGGCCGCCGTTAGCCGAAGCCAAAAATAAGCTCACTCGTCGGGAACGAATGCCTTCCAGCTTCGTGACAAAACCCTACCTCATTACAAACAACATAAGCTTATGCGGACACGTCTGAGAAGTTTGCCTGGGAGCGGGCAGATATACGCCTGCTGCTCAAAAAATAGTTCTCCAACAAACAGGCCCACAATTGCATTGCTTACTCTATTTACTGGAGAAAAAATGTAGTTTGTTTCTCTGTATCGTAGTTTTGTGACCGCAGAGCTTCCTCGTACAAGGTATCTCTCTTTTTTTGTCTTTCTTTTTTCGATCCCATGTATTATCTTCGCCCTTGTTCTCTATCCCTCTTAGTCGTAACTCGGATCCGGCGTCACTACGTGCGCAATTAGACACTTCTCCCTTCTCCCCCCTCCCCACGACGTACGGTATGTGCCTTGCATTTTTATCGCGAGAATATCTCAGCACTTTCTTCCCTCGTCGACTCTCGTCAAATTTTAGGATTGAAGAACCGGTACGGACACTCTGTGCGTGCTGGATGTCGACTATTATAGTGGAAAGAACGGTTTTAATGTGAAAAACACGCACTCCATTCTTGCCCACTACCTGGTACATACTGACCTTAAGGGGCCAGTACAAGCTCTCAGAAGGGACATCATTGGCATAGGTATTATACAATATGTGTATGATACCCGCTACAAGGGACCTTGAACCCCGAACGCAGGGCTACCTACTCACTTTTAGAGCATGCTCGTATGTAGACAAATAAATACGTAATCAGCCGGCGTACAGCCTAACGAGTACCTGGTACCTGTTACCTGTTACCGAGTACCAGCACTGCCACAAAGAAAAGACGAGAATATGTACGTACAGATATTACGCCTTTGGTACCCTGCTGGGTATCCTGGTATATCCCATAGGTATGTACGGTAGCCGGTAGCGCGATGCAAAAACTCGCGAACCAAAGAAATGTAACTTGGATGAACGCTTCACCATCTCGTCATAGAATATGAAGATAAGTACTCGTGCATGTGATACGTATGTACCAGGTACAGGTATGAAATTAGGTCTTGATGGTATGATACCTGCTGCTTGACGACGGAGTAGACTAAAGTAATATCATACGCATGTTCATACGAGTATACGTAGTCGTAATACCGTAACGTGTTTTGTGGTGTCATCCTGTTGATAGAACAGAAGGAACATTTGGCCGTCGGAAAAAATGAACATGGTACATGTTGTACATATACCTGTCATGGTAGTCTACGCAGTTTTTAAGCTTCGACGACGAATGACGACGAAGTGCCGATATGCCGGTTAATTGTATTATTAGTGCGCGTCGAGAGCGAAACGAGTTACCGGTAACACAGCAGCAGTACGAAGTGGTATCCTTCCTCGTGTACCAGGTGATGTACCATACGTACCAGAATAAAAAAACAAGAAAAGAGTACGTATCTGGGGCGGTCAAGATAGGCTATTCAAGTATTACAACCCATTAATTTGCGTTTATTTTGTTTTGGTTTTTCTCTGTTTCACAGTCTGTGACCACAGAATTTGTATCTCTCTAGGATTGGGAATCAGGACAGGCACTGGGTGTACTGATGTGGTTGAGTAGAAAGAACGGGTTTAATGTCAAGACAACAACAACAACAGTACAGTATCATAATCGTAGGGAGTCCATAGTATATATACCGAACGCGAGCACAGCAGGACTGATGAGAGTACGAGTAACGAGGACAACGATTGTCATCGTCTTTCGGCTAACTCGTACATACGACTGCTGCTGAACTCGCATGAGCTTTTTCGTCTTGACTTCCATTCTGGGTCCATCTACAGCAGTACTTGCGTCTTGAGTAACATGTTTTACGGACAAAACGTTGAAAATAATCAACATACGTACATGAATCTCTCTCGTATTAGAGCTGGTATCACACGAAACTATCGACATGGTATCGTCACATACAATACGTCGTCGGACGACCACCCAGGGCAGCGGCTGGGCAAGCCACAGAGGCCTCTAAAAGGCCCCGACGGGAAGGGCAATATACGTAAAGCAATTGCAATAGCGCAAGGAGCCTTACCCGTTACCAAGGTACCGCGCACAGATGAACCACCGCTACGAGTAGAGACCGCTTTCAGAGGCTCAGAGCAAGCCCGACAAACGTTGTATGTTACGTTGAAGACAAGAGGCGACCATCACACACCTACCTGCTGCACGTACGTGTCTCGTGTCTCGACATAACGACAAAATGTGTACGATAGGAACAGCAACTATCTCTCTGACTCTCTTGCTCTCTCGCATGCTGTCACCGCTCTCGATCACTCACCAGTTCACCGTCGGATGGACTCCGGAATACGTCAATCGTGCCATCGTCAGATGAGCCAACGCAGCTGCAATCGGCGCAGTCCATCGAGACCTTCCCACCGTCCACGTACTGCGCGCCTACGCGTCCCGGCCCCATCCCCATCATCGCCACGAGCCACGTCAACACGTATGCTCTCCTGCTGCTGCTGCTGCTTCTGCTGCTGTATACGCCCACTAGGCTACTCGGTCGCTTCCTAGAAGCAGCGGGACAAGCGAGTCCTGGTAAGAGTCGTCGCTCGTCATGTCCTCGGCGATGTCGCTCTGCACCTAGGCTCTCTGCGCGTCTTCTCGGGCTTCTGCCTTCATCTCTTCGTCGCCGCTGCGCGCTGGACATTACTACTATCTCGACGCCGACCACGGCAAGCGGGCAACCGGCGTCCCTACGGAGTCAGTCTCTCGCGGACAGAAACTATGGGCAGACGACTGCCGACAGGGAGGGAAGGAGGGCAACAGCGAAGACGCAGAGACAAATGCAATGATGAAGAGATTGGTGGGGTTGGGCGGTTGCTGGCATGACACTGGTTGTGATGAGGCAATAGAATACTGCTGCTGCTGCTTGTGTGGGTCGATCGACAAGATCAAAAAAAGTCGAAAAAAAAACTAAATGTACTACTCGTAGTATAGGGTTGCATCAAAGAGGAGGAACCATGCAGGAGAGCGCTAGAACTTCTGAGAGATACGATGTTGATCGACGAATTGCACGTATCGTGTGATGATATCGATTGGACTGAGACCATTCCAACTTCTATTGTTACGTGTTCGCTCGTGCGATGACTGCACCCCACCGGGCCAGGCCTTCCGTTGCTGGCCGGGGCGGGTGCCTCTAGAGACGGGAGACGAGGAGTCCTGGCCGAGCTGGGCACGTAGTAATGGGCTATGTGATGCATGAGATACGGAGTACAACATTCCAGCATTCCGAGTACTCTACGTACAGTAGTAGTGCTGCGACCTCGAAACCTGAGTGAAATCGTTGGGCCTCTGTACCAGGTGTCCAAGAGAAAACGCATGACAAATCACCACCCTCTTCAAGCAAGAAAAAAACAGTGGTGGCAATCTTCCCGGCGCTTGCCTGCTATGCACACGGGGGCCCCGGACATACCTGCTTCTCGGGGACGCCTTGCAAACCTTGTAATGCTGCTGCTGCTGCTGCCTGCCTGTCTGTCTGCCTGCCTGCTGCTGCCTCTTGCGTGACGAAATGTGTGTGCGCAGCGATTATAAAATTTAATTGAATCTGGGTACCAAAAATCAAAGATGGATGTTGTTGCGACCCGGCCCGGAACTGTCAAAACCCGTTCACACAATTTTTCGAAGTTCCTGTGACGTTTCGGTTTCAAAAATTGTGAAAAACACGGAACACCGAATAAAACGTTGATATTTCGTGACCCGTTGTACATACAGTCCGCCTAAAGATATTATTGGATATTTCACGAAGATATTTGATATCTTCGACGATTTATACGGCGTACCCCAAGGTATCTCATCCGTTCGATCGGTAAACATAAAATCTGTTTCCATAGTAAATTAAAATAAAAAGAGATCCTTATATTTACGTACACACTGGTATATCTTTGGCCGGCGATCCCCTCCGTAATCAACCAGTTTTTTACATCACAAATCGAAGCATCCAAATGCGGCTGCATCTGAGGTGGCCCGCAACCCTCCTGCCGCCTGTACAGACAGCTTGTCTCTGTGGTGGCTGGGGTTCCCATACCCACGCCTGCGCCCTGCGGGCTATCTTACTGGGCTGCGACGGGCTGTGTGGCTTGTGCCTCACAGGCCTGTCCGTATCATTCCAACATCCAACAACATTCCGTCAAAATGACAGAAAAAAATGCGGCGTAAACTCGAATATTGTTGATTTGCACGGTACGTTGTACGTTTTACCTGGTATCATGCGTGCCCTTACTTTTACGACTTGTTCTGTGTTGTGGGAACTCTGTACCGGTTTATTTTGTACAGCAGGTTTGATACTGAGGCTGTAGTATTAATAGTAGTATCTCTCTCTAGGATGAAGAATCGGCACGGACAATAATATTGGATGTATGAATATGTGCTGGATGTCGACGGGTATATGGAAAGAAAAAGAACACACCCTTTACTTATGAATACGTAGTTTTCAACGGCAGTAGTAGTAGTACAGGTGCACTGATACTCAACTGATAGTCAAATCTCAGCTGATCAACTCAGTAGGATAATAGGGTATACCTGGTACGTACTTTCGTAGGGGAGTCCGGCGCCAGGCGCTAGACTTCAGATAGATGGCGCAAGGGTGGCGTCTCGCAATTATTATGTAATACTACTATTAATAGCAGAAGTAGTAGTAGTAGTAGTAGTAGTAGTAGTAGTAGTAGTAGTAGTAGTAGTAGTAGTAGTAGTAGTAGTAGTAGTAGTAGTAGTAGTAGTAGTAGTAGTAGTAGTAGTAGTAGTAGTAACTGTATTGTACGCGAGTGTAAATAAAAGAAGAGCGAGGACGGAACCCCGTCCGTCTCTAGTTTGCCTCTTGCTTTTTTCATCATAGTATCATCATAATATCATGGTGAGCAAGGCGGAAACGCGAGGCTAACATTTCGAACTGCACCTAAAAGTTTTTAGGGACCAAACCCAAACTACTGTATATATACTTGGAAATAGTGGGCGGGGGGGCGCAGTAAGAACAAGACCAAATCATTTTCCGGACATGGTACATATCGTATGATATGCCGATACAATGCGGAAAAGTTATTGCGATTACTCGCACAGGTACAGCAAGCCGCAGTGCGTGGTACTCTCGTACATACCTGCATGGCAGTTTGCACACAACCTGTTGCCGTCGACGCACATCAGCGTTGTTTACGTACGTACGTAATGTTATATGGGGGGGCTAGAGTAATCAGGACCCATGATATACACAAAAACCTATATATTACAGGATGTTTACGAAGTATATTAGGTCCTGAATTATATGTTCCCCCGCAACTCACAGCTGACGTACGAATTTATAATAATTTTATTTAATATATTAATACTTTTATACTCGGAGGTACACCGTTTACCACTCACCGCTTACCAGGTACGAATGTTCGTACATGTATGTGTGTATATGTTTACGCACGGCGTCATGATATGTATAATATGACTATTGTAACGCACGGCGGCATGGTATGTGTATGATATCATCTACGGCAGTAGATATTATACGGCTGGTGCTGCTGCCGTGGTACAAAATACATAAGGTACATAATAAATAAGCAGCCAGTCGGCGATTCAGCCGCGGGAATTGAAGCTAACTTGGTAGGATCTGTGGGATTGTTTTAACTCGAAACTCAAAGGTTGAAACCCGAAACTCGGAACACGCCAAGCAAGAAGCAGGTGTAATACTCGTATGATACCGTGATGATGCTGGTAAACGCCTCGGGAGGCGCTATGCTTTTTCGGGCGACAAAAGGCGCCCCGGGGCGTTTGCATGTACCTGGTACGGGCGTATTCTGGGGGGGGGGAGGGGCGGAGTTTTCGCCCCCAGGGCCGAATCGTTCAAACATACACAAGAAAAAATGGGTTTTGATATTCTCTCTTCGCTATTTTTTTTATTATTTACAGCAGTAATAAATAATGAATGGTTTGTGACTAGTGTGACCATGGAGGATGGTCAACGCTCAGCGGATTTTTAATGCCAGGACGCACCACCATCACCAATCACAACCACCACAACCACTACAAACCTAATTGCGTACGTACCGTACGTAGAACTGCTTTTTAACTTTTAAAAACAAAATGGATAGCTGTGCAAAACTGCAGGAGGAGCCAGTGCTACGACCTCTCTCCTGTTTGTTCGTGCGAAAGGATCTGTGTTTGCTGTTGCGCAAAACATTTATTTGCCGCACCCACCCACAGCATATACGACTATATGCATGCATACGAAGTTTTTGTTGTGGTATTGCCTTACGACGACCCATTTTCGCCTCACCCCCCCTCGCTACGTAGGGGTGTGGGATGTGGCGCCATCATAGCTCGGTTTTTCGCGTTTCCGTCGACACATCCTCGCCCCCCCCTTGGTGGTGATATAGCGGTTGTTTTCGCTGTCGTTTGTCCTGTCTCTGTCTCGTGCGGGTAGGCCTCCTTTACCTCCCCTTCATATTGTCGTTCCTTCTCGGATTCATAGTCTCGCCGTTCAGAGGTGTTGGAGAGGGTTTTGAGGAGCCGCATCTTCGACTCGTGTTCGTGGAATCGAGTTTTCCCCGAATTTCCCATATGTCTGCATATATACGGCTCATCAAAGTGAGTTATTGAAATAATAGTGTGGTGGTATTACCTTGGAAGGCCGGTAATTACCCGAATCTGTAAGTAACGGGAACGTGCATGTATTACTCGGGAGGCTTAGACGGGGAAACAGGGGTTCAGGGCGAGGATTGTCCGGAGGGATGGACACACCTTGACAGTAGATATTTACGGGGTTTTTGTGCTAGACTCCTGAAGCCGACCCTCCGACACGAACCCTAACCCGAACCCGAACCCGAACCCTCTGCCAGTGGTCAGTGCTGGGATGCTGTGCTTGGTAAGACTCTAGGTTGACTCGGCCGGCGTGGATGGTGAGCTTGGAAAGACTCTTCTAGGTTGACTCGGGATGCTGTGGCTGGGAAAGACTCCGAATCGATTGCGCCGCGTAAAACATACCTTTAGCCAACCAGAGTTCCTAAATAGCTACCTTAGGAAGATCTACTATCATGCTTCGTCCAGTACTGGTTGTCCGAGCCCTTTCGGGTCAGTCTCCGGAGTGACTGCGGGTTGTGGAACACAGCTGCCCTCCTTCTATCTCTAAGAAACTAACACATGTCAGTGACAACGAGAACTTGCTCTATATAGCCAAACCTGGGAGGTTGATAATACGTGTCCCCAATCTGAGTCACGCGACATTTTCTCATGTGCAGCACCACCTTTTGCCTGCTTCGGAAACAGCTCCATTGCCCACATTCAAACGACTTTCCAGCTCGACCCGGGGAGTCGTTCCCCCCAACAATTTTCAAGGGAGTGGCGTGTGCCATGTGCCCGGGGCCTGTTTCACCTATTTTATTCAAGTAGGGGCGTTCACCCCGATTTTTGCCCGTCTTTGCTGAAAAATTGCTCCCTGGGGCGTTTACCATGAGGCGTCTGCCAGCACTATCACCGCAAGTGCACAGCGTACGGCATGTGTTACCACTATGTCCAGAAAGTTAAAAACCGAAGCAGGGAAGAAGCCGGAGCACTGCTGCCAAAGACTTTGAGGTGGAACGTTGACGAGGAGGGAGGAAGGAGCAGATATTAACGAGGAGCCTTGAAGAAGGGAAAGTATAACATTTGTTGTTATGATAATTATTTGTTCCCTCCGATAATGTATGGTATAGTATACGTGTTCCGTTCCGACCTGAATCGAATACCTTATAATACCGCAGCAGTACTGTAGTAGCCCCTCTTCTATCACTCTGAATCAACAGATTATCCCATTCTCCCTGCTTGAAAGCTCCTACTCGTACTTGCACCTTCCTCTACCTTCCTCCCTAGGCAAACCCTCGTTTACCCTACCCCTCGCCAACGTTTATACTGATGAATGTGATTGTACCAAAGCTAGAATATGCAGGAGAAGTATGGGAAGGGAACGCGAAGCTCGTAAAACAGCTGGAAACAGTACAGATGACAGCAGCTAAAAAAGTACTAGGTTGCTCAAGTACGACGAGTAATACAGTATTGAGAGCAGAACTAGGAATATACCCACTTAAGACAAATAGAGACGTGCGTAAGTTGAAATGGCAATATAAAGTAAAGAACATGCCAAATAAGAGGTTGCCAGCCATAGCTGATAAAGCTGTATGGGAGAAAGTAACCAAAGGGCGAGCTGGAATAAGGTGGGATAGCGTAGTCGAGAAAGTATGGAAGGATATAGGAAACCAAAAAGAGATGCTGGCCATAGAGAAATTTAGCGGAAACAAGACAGAAGTAAAAGAAAGGATAGAAAGCAGGGAAAGGCTAGCGCTAAGAAAGAAGATAGAAGGGGAAGAACACTTAGAGATATACGGGGGGTTGAGAGAAGGAATAGGGATGAAAAGGTATCTGCATGGCCCAATGGACTTCGCGAAAAAGCTTAAATTGCGATTTCGTGTAGGGGACCTGGACCTGCCAGAAAGAAGGAGGAGGTATACCAGTAGCCGGGAGGAGGAGGAAGTAGATGCACAGATGTGCCCATGTGGCAAAGCCATAGAGAGTAGAATTCACATAGTGGGAGAATGTGAAAGGTATAAGGAGGAAAGGGATGTGCTAGAGGAGGAGATGAGGAAAATAGACGAGTGTGACATAGAGCAGTTTGGTACACTAAATAGTAGCGAGAAAACGATCGCTATCTTAGGAGATAGATGGTGGCCACAGGCGGCGAAACAGGAAGGGGATAAGATTAGCAAAAAGTTTCTTTGTAATATATGGAAACAACGTAGTGAGCGCCCAAGTGTTGGAGGTGTCTCTATTAGGAGTAGGAACGGTGCTCCGTCTCGAAAGGGATGCGTGGTCAATGGTCAAATGACTAAGGCAAGCAACAAATGAGTACGCCCCCCCCCCCCCCCGCCAACGTTCCACCCCCACGTCATAGGCAGCAGTGCTCCGGTGTTTCCCCTCCTTCCCCTAGCAGCCTGGCGGTCCCTCAGTGCCAGGTTGTACCGGTGCACTCAGCGTGAAATCGCGACGTGGGTGGTCACAGGGATTCCTCGGAAAAAACATTATCTGCAGACGCCTTTCCTCGCTAAGGACAACCCGCCTGTCCCTCCGACGACGCTTGCCGCCACCTGGTCGATCAGGCCGCTACCTTCTTTTCAGAGGCGCCCAAAGCTGTCCACCGCGAGGGTGGGGAGTTTATAGTTGCGCTCGTCGAAGGACACTTGTCCAGGGCGGGCGTAGTCGATGCGCCTGCGCGCCTCAGATTTGGAAGCAGCCAACCCGTCTCGGTCGGTGCTGCCTGCACGCATGTGGTCCACCGCGTGTGGGTCCGCATACGTGACGTCTAGGAGTATCGTTTTGTTGCGATAGTTTGATGGCGTAAGTAGCATCTCGGAGGCCTCCCCTCTCGATCGCGATGTCCATTCGAAGGTCCCTGTCGGCGTAGAAGGGAGCCCCAATTTCCACCTGGTGGCGGAGCGACGTGACGTTTAAACGTTCGGGAAAACGCGTGTACAAGGGGCTGGTGCTGGTTGACCTGCGCCCCCAATCGATGGCATCATCGTGGATGCCGCGTGTTTGCGTCCGTTGCACCGCAGCAGGGACACCTCGTCACGAGCAACTCCTCCAAAAAGCGCCGTCCCGCGGACATGAACTCCGACGCTGGGATCATCCTGAACGAGTCGACAGGTTTCGCTCTCAAGAAGGCGGTGGCACCTGGTTCCGATTGGCTTATGGCGCATGCTACGGTGGAGGTGCACCATGTCACCATGTTACAGAGTTTTCTGAGGCTTCTCGCTTGAGGAGCTCTATGTTACTATTAATAGTAAGCCACCTGCCTTTTTTGGAGAAAAAAAAAGTTGCTACCCGATGAGCAATCCCATGGCCTAACTATACAATGAAAAACATTGCAACACAAAAAACAAAAAAAAGTCCGACGATTTGGGGTTAAGGAGCCTTTCTTAGATCATTCAGAAAATATTTCCGCCAAAACGTGCTACCGCTATTGTAGCAGGCGTCTGTTTTATTTGCCGGGTCCTGGCGAAGCCTCCCGTCCCCTTCTCTCCGCGTAGGTTTCCCGTTCCTCGCGCGGGTGTCGTCTCGGGGACTTTTTCCAAAGGAGCGACGTACCTCTCATACCGTACCCGATTCACCTGTTTCCCCAAATCTGTTCTGGGCTTTGATGGAGCATATCGTTCCGATGTCGTGTGCTACTGTAGTAGCACTTCCATATTCGACTGCCCTGAGGCACCTTGCTCCCCTGCTCGGAATGCCCTGCCCCGCCGTCTTTACGGCATGATGTTCCTATGACTTCCTCCGAAAGTCCGTGTACGTCGCGGAGGTCTTTGATGCTCCTCCAAATGTGGCGGACGAGGTCCGAGCCGGGGAGCTCCCTCCAATTCTCCCCTGTAGCGCCCGAGAGATCAGCAACAACCTCCGGTACAGTCGCCACCATGCTCCCAACGGATGCCGACACCCTCCGTGCTCCGACCGATGTCAGCCCAAACCCTCCAGCCCCCGTGGACAGGCTCGCCTGCACGCGTTGGTGGAGCAGCAACGTCAATGGACTCGTCGGGGACCCATCCTCGAAGAACAACGATTATTCCTCCATCCCCGGGAGATAAAGCAGCATCCACATCGCGCCGTTGTCTGCCTTTTGTCATGCAGACAGAGACAACCCCGGGTCCATCACCCGCTCGATGTATGTTGTTCGCTGGACCATGGAGCCGTTGGCAATCAGGTTAGCTAACTGCTTGTCTGGCATGCACGGAAGCATCCGCGCGAGTTATTCCGCTCCATCATTTTCAATGATCTCCATTGCGCTCTCTATCGCGTATGCATCGGCACCGATGGGAACCCCAACCACGTTCACCCCACCCCCCGGTCCGCCATGCGGACGTCAATGTCTCCAAGAAGGGCAATTTGTTTCCGGCGTGGGTATGTGCCCCTTCGGAGATAAGGCGGCCTTTTCGGTCGCGTTCACAGCGATACCGATGTTGGCCAGCTCTCGCTGAGGGAAAGACACAACCCCCACAGTGTCGGCTGTGACTTCCATGATACCGATGCGGATGTCGTCCAGATAGGCGAACGCCTCGATGCCTCTTGGCTCGAACTCCTCTCGGGTCCGCTTTTATACCGGAAAGAGCGGCATGCAGAACAACGCCGGTCCCATGGTGTCCCCTTGTTGCAATCCACTGGAGCAGTCGATATTCGCCTTTCTTCCGAGCCTATCTGGAAGAACACACGAGCACATCTCTTGCTGTAACGGTTTGCGACGAACAGCGTGAGTGCCGGCGCGCAAGTTTGACCGCCTCCGCGAGCACCGCCGTCCGCTTGACCGTGCTGGAGGCGTTGGAGCAGCTGGTGAGGATAAGCCAGTTTGTTTGCCTCGTGGTGCACTCAGGCGCAAAGCGCTACATACTCTACCCCCCCTCGTACTCCCACCCCAAACTGTCTCGCCTCGCGGTTGATCTCCTCCAGTCGCGGCCGCCACTGCTGCATAGTCCCGGCTGCAGGGAGGCGTCTTCACGTCATTCTTACGCATACGGGGCGGCAGTTTTTCCCCAAGGCGGTGGGGTTGGCTTGCAGAAAGAACTGCCAGAGCTCCGACGGGAAGGCGCTTGCACCGTTGATAAGTCGCCTCCAGAAGGCCTCAATACGAGCTCGCACCCGAAACCAGTCCTATGGATTGACTGTAAGCCGAAAATGTTGCTTCCCGTGCCAGACAACGCGTTCCGAGAGTTTATCGCCTTGAAGGCGGCCTGAGGGCCAAACTCGTTCTCCGGGCGCCACTTGGGGCTTCCTCCAAAACCGGAGACGCTTGCTGCTACCGCTGCCGTTGTTGCCTCGGAGATAGAGGCCGGGTCTTCGTCGGGGAACTTCGCCTCCACACGCTCCCACGTTGCCTCGCTGCCGGGTGCTCGCGGTTCCGCCAGAAGGCCGCGTGCTGCCACAGTCACACCCCGCGGGTGGCGGCATGCTGATGATGTTCTCTTGAAATTCGTTTCGTCCGTCGCTTGGTGGGCTGGGTCACTACACATTGCCGATGCCCGACGGGTGTGTCCCATCAGCCACGAGACCAAAGGGTGATATCACCGCGTTCAACAGACGCGAACCTCTCACGCCGCTTCACTCGTCCATTATGGGAGGGTAGAAGAGCCAACCGGATATATCATAACTTAGTGGCCCTCAGGAGCGAGTTCGGCGTCTCCGATTCTCTATTATGACGATGCTGTCTCAGGGCGTGGTTTAAGAGGCCAAGTACGTGGGTGAGCAGGTTGGCATGGGCAGTAGCTTGCCTTGGCTGCATTGTTTACCACAGTGGCGAAACATTGCTCCGGATCCTCAAGGAGAACATCATCGAATGGGTATGCTATCCCCAAGGTATATTGGCCCCAGGGATAACAGAACCCATGAAGCCGCCCATCCTCGCCATCGTCGGGTATCCCCCCTAGTCCCACTGCTGTAACGCGCAGCCCAGGGTCGGCCTGAAATGTCGCCTCAAGTGCTTCCCGTCTCCCGTGGCGAACTGTGCAACCTCTAGCGCCGCAGAGAAGCGGTGCCTACGCCCCCGCTCTCCTTCCTGCGTTTACCACACGCGGTGCATGCATAATATGCCGGTGTCCACGCGGTAGCCCCAGCACTCGTTGTCCATGAGCCACTATCGCCCGACAACCCCCGCAGATCGCGTCTTCTTGGTTTTCGCCCATGGATGCGTGAATCCTCCCTCCGCTCCCTGATGCTGCACCTCCTCCCTCGCCTCCTCCTCCTTCCCTGCTAAAATTCGCGCTCCCCACGGTTGCCCCCTCTCTCGCCAAGAACCTGTGCCGGCTCGCTGTCCCCGGCTCGTGACGGCCCCTCTTCCAGTACTGGTCGCTCGTGACCCCCATCCAGATCCGCATAGTCGGCCTCGTCTGTCTCTTGTAGCCGGCGCCTCCCCTTCCGCGCCAGTAGCCATAGACGAGATCGCTCCAGGTGTCGCCGAGGCGGCGCTCAGCTTTGTCAGGGAAACCCCCGAGCGTCCCGGAGGCGTGACATCCCTGCCTCCGGCGACATGGGGGTTCTCCGTGGCTCGGCTAGCAGCATCTCCGGCCTCCATATGTCTCTTTGTTTCAGAGCGACAGAAGAGATACTACTACTGCGGTATTAGAAAATATTCGATTCAAGTCGGAATGGAACATGTGCGATACATTCGGCGGAAAAAATATGTGAAACGTTCGTGTCTCAATGTGATTACCTGTAATAAGACATGGTGATTGTGACACGGAAAGCAGGTGGTACTTACTGCTTGCTTGATGTAGATCACATTACGAGCGAATGAGGGTTTCTACTTTACACGGCGCCGAAAAATATAATGTGCCTATTATACGTAGACGCGACGACTATTCTTACGTCTAAGTATGATCGAAGAGCTTTGTAGCCTACAATTTATTGGTTTTCCTGTTTTGTTTTCCTAAACAATGGAGTTGGGAATCGGCGGGATTTCACGACCAATAACTGATCGGGTAGATGCCCTCAGCCAACTAACTGGCTTAAGTCGGCTGGCCATCGGCTGGCGAAGCCAGCTGATGGCCAGCCGACTTGCCGACTTGACTTCGATAAAGCGAGCCCAACCAGACCTCCGGGCCGAGGGGGCCCCCGCCCTACAAGGAAAACGTGTATCCCGCATCTAACAGCCCTTCCTACACGTATGGAAACCCGATACATCGGGTAGTCGGCATATCCGGGAAACGACTAATACCTTGTTGGTGACTTGAGTCGTGCCGACTCACAGCTCTACTAAAAGAGGAGTGCTGCCTACGCAAGCGTTCATGAGTTTTTCCCCTCTGGTAAAATTTGTTTATTTTAGGAAATGTTTAGGGCTGCCAGTTGGCTGGACTTCCCGCCTTCCATGGTAGTTATTAAGTAGGCTGTCAAAACCATCCAACTAAATGCCTTGCGTTGACTAGTCGGCTGGCGCTACTTGATTGCACTTTGCCCCAAAAATATGGCGAGGGAGACGACAAAGGCCTTCCGCGCTGCCATCGGCACTGACACCGGCACCCTCGATGGCGGTGACTTTTGATGAGCCATGAGTTGCGGTAGACCTCTCAGCTGTCTTTCCCTCTCTGAGCGAGGGGCCTCACGGGGAAATATGCACCCCGTAGCAAAGAAGACTTCCATCAACGAGGAAACCCAACTAGTCGGGTAGCTGGCACCGCTGCAACAAACTATAATACCGAGCCAACTAATCTAGCTGGCGGCTTGTAGTAATCTAACTCATCTATATCATAGCTCTAGAAATCTTTAGCTCTAGAAATGTTTCTTGTTTTTCTTGAAACAAAAAGAGGAACATCAGGAGAAAAACCATTCCATAAGAAGGGCAGCAGTATATACGTACAAGTACGCAATCACATTGTCGCGAAAAACAAAGAGTAGAGCTGGTTGGTCGTCATGATCTTAGAGCTGTTAGGCACCAATTAATTACTCCTTTCTCTCACTGCAACAAACCCAGCTGAGCAAGAGTACGCCAGTTGTAATGATTAATATCGCAAAGGTAGTGACCACAGGAAATTGGGTTGGGTTGGGTTGGGTTGGGTTCGGTTCGGTTCGGTTGGGTCGGGTTGGGTTGGGTTGGATTGGGTCGGATTCGGTTGGGTTGGGTTTGATTAGCTTGGGTTGGCGTTGGGTTGGGGCGAGACAGCACATGGGTGTGTGAGTGGGTTGAGTGTATTGGACGAGGCGGTTGATGGTGGGTGGGTCTACTGCAGACTCTTGCTCTCGATGAACCAAATCGGCGACTCTCTGCATCGGACCCGCATACACATAAGAGTATCTGTGGTAGACCTCAGCGCTGAATGGGAGGAGTGCCTTGCAATATGGACCCTAAGGGTACAAGACGTCCTGGATGCAGAGTCACGCCACCTCCATTTCCAGCAGCAGTGGCGGTACTGCCGTAGGGACCGCCCCCAGTGCTCGTCAGCGAGCAGTTAGCAGGTGGAGCAGATCGAGCAGGTAGGCGCGGTTCCCGGCTCATGGGTGCAGCCATGGAGAGACATCTGACCACCGGGGGAAGGGGTACACGCCAGCCACCGGAACGTCCAGGGACCCTCCCCACAAAGCCCAGAGCTTCCTCTGTACCACCTGACTGGAGGGACCGCGACTGCACCCAGTTGTACGGGAGGGGGGATTGGCCGAGCTTCGACAAAATGATTGACGTATAATATATTTCCTAAACCCTACACAACCACAACCCCGGTAATGCCTGGATTTTCTCTCGTCATGGAAATGGAAGCAGGAGATATTATTAGTACATAATAAGCAGGAGTGAGGTCTATCATTCACTTTGTCGAAGCTGGGTGAAGTCGTAAACACAGCTTACAAAAAAAACAAAGCAATCACATCGATCGCGACAGAAACAGAAATAGAGGCGACACCGGACGTGCACGATGGGAATCGACCGGGAGATCGAGCAGATGCTTTGGCGCTCATAGATACTGATTGTACTATACATTTTTAGTGGGACTATCAGGAATATCTCATTCAGCCTGTTCGGGGACTTGGGGGAGGGGGGAACATTAACATGACCATCGCAAATAAGAACGACGACGCGTACAGCAGCGGCCACTGGTCGATTGATGAATTGACAATGTTGATGTTCGAACTACACTGGAAGGAGTCATGCGACAAATGCGCATGCGCGACCCTGCTCGTATTGCTGCGCGCTGACACTAAAATACTGTTACGGCCGTTAAAAACGCTCGCCGTGGTTGTTTGATGAGACTCCAAACTCATCAAAGTTGTGGTCGCTACGTATCGTATGGACGTGTCTCTAGTGGGTTCCAAGCTTTAGAAATTAGCGACCCAGGTATAATGACCTATAAAGCGACAGCAGGGCGGTCTTTACCTCTTATCAACCCTTTATGTAGGAAGTTAGGAAGAGCGTGCAACAGTACAAGAGAAAACCATTACACACCGCGCGCGTGATATACCGGTGTCTAGTGTCTAGCTACTCCGCCCACACTTCTGCCACCCGTTTTACCGTGTGTGTCAATGTACAGCACCGGACCCCGAAAAAGAAACAGGAGAGCTGGTTCAGGCTGGATTTATTTCATACTTGAAAATGGGTGTTTTCCTACACAAATTTCGGTACAACGACTCCCGTACTTCGTATTTCTCCTGTTAATATTAGCCTGCCCATAATACTGCTCGTTTTCTTACTGGGTGTCCCTTCCCGTATCACCCGGGTGATAAGATGACACACCCCCTGGGACTAATTTCCGAGTCGGTTTTCTCCTTAGCAAGGTGGGCAGACACGGCGAAAATGGTGGCTGTGGAAAAATCACGGCGATATAATTCCATAGACGCATCGCCCGGCATCTCCACTCTCCCTGCTGTCGAGAAACTCAGCGTGGAAATCCTCCCCCGAGGGGGTGTGTTATGTTATCACCCCGTGTGATAGCCTTATCACACGGGTGATAATATTATATATACCCGTGTCACCCGTGTGATAATATTATATATACCCGTGTCACCCGTGTGATAATCATATCACCCGTGTGATAGTCGTATCACCCGTGTGATAATCTTATACTTCGAAGTATCACCCAAATCTTGTCGCCCGTGCAATAATCTTATCACCCGTGTGATAATCTTATCACCCGTGTGATAATCTTATCACCCGTGTGATAATCTTATCACCCGTGTGATAATCTTATATCACCCGTGTGATACTCTGATCGCCCGTGTGATATGGTACCCCAGCAGCCCGGCCGAGCTGCTTCGCGCGACGGACGCTATAACCGGCACTTTATTTCGACACGTTTTTCTCCTCTAAAGATCCACTGGAGTCCATGGGCTGTTGGTGTTGGGGAGTGTGGGTGGGCACGCTCGGCACTTTTGTCCCATGAAAATAATACACACCTACATAGGGCAGATCGTCCATTCCTACTTCATGATCTAGATCGTTCAGGGCAGATAGATTCCTGATCTGTATGGTCTGTATGCTCTGTATAATCTGTATGATCTACCTCATGTTGCCGGGGTGGGAGCCGTACATAAAATCTGTACGATTTAGGTCGTGTTGCCGCGGTTGGATCTGTACTGTATAAATCCTGCACAAGGCCTCACAGCAGTAGAGGTTATCTATGTCTAGATTATCTATGTGTAGATGATATATCTGTAGACGATATATCTGTAGATGATATATCAGTAGATGATCTATCAGTAGATGATCTATCAGTAGATGATCTATCTGTAGATGGTATATCTGTAGATGATATATCTGTAGATGATATATCAGTAGATTATATACATATGTAGATGATATATCTTTAGACGATTTATCTGTAGATGGTCTATTTGTAGATGGTCTATCTGTAGATGGTCTATCTGTAGATGATCTATCTGTAGATTGTCTGCCCGACGTGTGAAGGAATAGCAACCAAGGCCAAACGTTAACGACACCGAAGAATACCGTCCCCACCACAACTTATCGTTCTTCGAACATTTTTGCACACAATCCATAGTATCGATTCCCATAATATTGCCGAGGGCCGAACATAAAGGCCTAGCGGAGCAACGTGTTTTTCAAACCTTTGGCATTATTTGCTGCTGTCCCCACTTTTCCCTGTGTATATTGAGGGCCGAACATACAACAAGCGGAGCGCACGCGGTGGCTCTAACCCCCCTGGCACTAATACCAGTGCCCTCTGTATCCCCTTTATACAATGAGGTCAATCATACGCCTAGTGCAGGGACATGGGCCGCACGGAGTTTCATGAGGGACCAAAACCTACGCTTAGCGGAGAGACGTGGGCCACGAATTGTCCCTCCCCGGTGTAGGTATATATAGAGAGGGAGAACGGGGAGAAACTATTCCCCAACCACAGGCAAAAAGCGTGCAGACCAAGCGGAATTTGTTGGAAACACGGCAAGACTGGAACGAAGCAGGCAGTCGCACCATCAACACAGCCCCCACCCACCACCGTCACGGAGAGGAAGATTTATGCAATCAAATGTGTCTCCGGTATATATACATACGCAGCGACAGGGGTGGGAAACCGACCGGGGGGGGCGGGAGGGGTGTACTCATGTCGTGCACGGCCGTAGTCGTGTGACCATAGACCCTCGCACCCCTACAATGCCGGGACGGAGCACGTTGGATCACCGGGGGGGGGGGGGCAGGGGTAGTACTCCCCCCCGACAACACGCACCGAGACGGGGAGACGAACGAACTAATACGGGGGACCAAAGCAACCAGGACCCATGGCATACCCAAACACCTATACCACTCTGGACGGTAATGTAAGGGCCATTTCTATACTAGCAATTGATTGAAATGGTCCTTATATTTAGGGTCAGAGTGAACGGTAATATAAGGACCATTTCTATACTAACACTTAATTGAAATGTTCCTTATATTTAGGTTCAGAGTGGTATATTCTAGTGTTTTTACCAAGCGCGTTTGATCCTGATTACTTTGTTACCCCGTAATATCTACCGTACCACACCGGGTGATAAGATAACACAGCCCTTTTCCTGGGCGATGTTCTCTAAAAAATCGAGGGGTTTCCACACACAAGCGAAAACGGCGGGTGGTGTTTGGGAACGCCTCGTCTGGATCGTTCCGTAGAGACCTCCCCCCCCGCTGTCGAAATAATCGACTTCGAAATCCGCCCCGAGGGGGGGGGTGTTATGTTTATCGCCCGTGTTACTCGGTGAGCAGAAAGTTGTTGGACGCCCAGAAGAAGAAGACTGAAACGAAGCAGTGGCATCCATCGGCATACTGCGTGTGCAACACCGTGGAGAGACACGTTTCAAAAGGTTGTGTTTTGGTTCAGGGGGTACCCTGGGAAACATCATCCGGGAACATAGTACAAGCTACCAGAGGGTATGCACCAACCAACGCGGGTATATCTTATCAATATTTCCGCGCTTCAATACCATAACACCCGTCGAAACATTTGCGCAACAGAACACGAGATTTTGGATAATATACCCGCGAGTATAGTCCGGTAGCCTGTAGTACACCTGGTAACGCTAAACGTTTACTTATACCCTGTAAACCCTCGTTTCTACCAGGGTTTTTCTACTCGGGTAGAGGGCAAAAAAGGGTTAGACATAACTTACCAACGGGTACATAGATTTTGGGTCGTAGATTTCGGGTCGTATATTCGGGGGGTAGGTAGGTAGCCTGTGGCTATAGCACCAAATATCTACTACCGGGTATTCAATAGTAAGGAGGCATTTCATTTTATGTTTGTTATGCTTTTGTTCTCCGAACGCACGCGGCCAGCAGCAAGTAGGAAGCCGCCTCGCCTCGTATGCTTACCGACTATTAATAGTGATAATGAGGCCCTTTGTTTTGCCTCCAGTAAAAAAAAACTCTTCATATGTACGATGGCTTCCATTGTTCACAGACCTACGTAGTACTTGCAGTATACATGATACTCAGTGTGCTTCATGTAAACCACGGAGGAGGCATTATTCACGTACGAGTAAGACTGTGAGAGAGTTTCATACCACTCTGTTCAGGAAGATAAGCACGTTTGTTATGTTAGCCCTTTTAGTACTCCAGTGCACATGACCATATATTTGACTCTAATTCCAAGTAATTTGTCCCCATAACGGGACTGCACTCCTAAAAGGGTCAAGACTACATCAAAATGTTCCTTATATTTAGGGTCAGATTGGTATTGGGAAATGGGAGCATTTCATTGGATGGAGATACTGAGTGAGGTGGATGTAGGGTTAGATTGGTACTGGGAAATGGGAGCATTTCATTGGATGGAGATACTGAGGTGGTGTGTTGTCGGTATTTCAGTACCCCGGCAAAAACATGCCTGCTACGGTATATTTGGTTCTGGATTGATTCTGATGGGATATATGACACAATAAGGGCCGTTCCTAACGAACAAAAACAAATCACGATCCGTGGGGTTTTTGTCATGAATCGTGATTTTTTATATCATGATTCACGACAAAAAACCTCACGATTCATGACGGCAATTTTTGTAGATTTCCATTAACAAAACAAAATCACGATTCATGACATTTTGTCATGGCTCGAAACACGTCTGATCAAGGCACCACGTAACCCACTCGACCCCAACGGTATTCGAAGCCCGGTATAGGGGCATGGCAAACTCTGCTTCGTACGCCTATTGTGGACAGCGAGCGGCTGCCTCAAGACACTGCTGGGTGTGGGCTAACAAGCACACTGTGGCCTCGAAATCAGGAGGAGGAGACACAGCGTGAAGAAAAAGCGAAACTAATCTGAAAATCTCACGGGCCAGGCAGGGTAGACGACATGTCAGAGATATTGGAACCTCGCGCGGACCTGGCGTGGCCGACGGCGCGTGAGGTTGGAATATCACAGGCTGGGTCGGGCGCGCCCGGCCCGGCACGGCCTGGCCGTGATCTACCTGCGAGAGTTGGTCCCACCCTCAAATATCGTTGGATTTGAAATATGGGATTTTTGACACTTCGGAAAAATCACGAAACGTGACGAAAAATCACCTATTTTCGTCTGGAAAGAAATCTCACAAAATCGTGATATTTTGTCATGCCAAACCGTCACGAATCGTGCTTTCTTTTCGTTCGTTGGGAACGGCCCTATATATAAGGGGACACATATGTCATTGCTTCGGCAGCCTTGCTCACCCCGTTGTGTGCCCTAGAACAAGCGGAGGCGACTGTCGGTCGAGATGAGGCCCGATTGGAGATAGACGCGCTTTTGGAATCAGGCCAGCCTCTAAGGGTCGTTCTTATCGAGCAACTTTTCCCCAAAATTTCCAATATGTTTTTCCAAAAAAAAATAGGAAAAGCAGGAAAAACAGGATATATTTGGAAAGTTTGAAATTTTAACAGAGGGCAAAATATTTGGAAGGCTTGTCATTCCAATATTTGGAACATAGTTTTGGAAAATATGGAAATCCTAAAAATTGCGCGAATAATGGTTTGGAATTTTTGGGGAAAAGTTGCTCGATAAGAACGATCCTAAAAACGCTGTCCTCTTGTGATGGACCTGCCCCGTGCCGGACCGGCGTAGTGGAAGGCCTGCGGTCGTAGCTGGGAACCATGCACACCTCTCGAGCAGATCATCGATTCAAGCTGCATGTCTAGATATTTCAAGGCATACGTATTCCCGATATTGTGTGATTTAGCTCATCATCATGTTGCCGGGTGACAACCGTGTAATCTGCATGATCTAGCGCATGTTTCCTGGGTTGGACCTGCAGTATTTAAAGAGACTGCGCAACCATATCATCACGGCGGGTGAGGAACTAGATGATCTACTGTAGATAGATAAATATATCATGATCTGTAGACTATCTGTCCGGGGCGTGGAACCGTGTAGCGCAGATATTGGAAGGCGGGCAAGACCACGTAGAAGGCAAGAGTTTACTTCGCCAAGAGAACACATCCAACGTTGGACACAGGTACTTCGCCAAGAGAACATATCCCCTGTGAGCGATAGCGCATACTCGTACAGTCAGAGAGAGCGAGGGGACCTAGCGACCCCCGGAGAGCCGCACACTGGCGATTCGAGCGTTTGCCGAACACTTGGCGGTACAAGCAGGCGACACTGCTGAACCCACAGGAGGAAGCAGCAAGTCCGACAACCCTAGAGGGACGCCACCGTTTGGAGGGTCAACGCGTGCTGCGATAGAGGTAGAGGTATACCTTTTTTTGGCTGAAATGTTTCCTGAATGATAACGGACTCCTTAACCCATTCAGAACTGAAAAATGTATCCCACACTATTTCCAAGTAGCTTGTCCCCAAAAAGGTGGGGCCAGTTCTTGAGGGGTTAACCCAAAAACGTCCGAAGTTCATTCTCGCGTTGCAATTTTTTTTCATTGCTCTATATATTTTAAGACCATGAGATTGCGCATCGGGCAGCACTCTTGTTTCCCCCCGAAAAACAAATTTGGGGTGGGGTATAGAGCTCCTCGCAATAAGTGCCCACCCTCAGAAGGCTAAAGCTTATTAACATGGTGCACCACTATCGTAGCATGCGTCGGTCCAGGGGAGCGTCGGGTTCTGCGCTGGGAGACGTTCGGCGGCTGCGCGCTACCAAGACAGTTGTGCGACGTGTGGGGGTTGCCAGGCGGCCGGTGTTAGGGGACCCGCCATGGGAGATGGGAAGCACTGGAGGTGGCAGTCCAAGCCAACCCTTGACTCCGCGTCACCACCGCTGGACTTGGAGACAGGTTTCAACAGCAACGAGTGTCGCTGGCGTTGAGGGGTCGGCTTCCCCCGGGACCTACTCTTGGGATAACTAGACCACTTGGTGATGCTGCCCTTCCTTAGACAATCTCGAACAACGCTTGGTCGTCAGAGTGCGTGTGCCTCGTAGGCCGGAGGAGATTGCTCTCCTGGGGGGCATCGGCGTTCCGATCGCATCGCGGAGGGGGGTCGGGGGAGGGGCGTACTCATTTGCGGGGGGGGTGTGCACTCATGTCATGCCTGGCCGTAGTCGTATGACCATAGACCCTCGCATCCCTACAATACCGGGACGGAGCACGTCGGGGTTTCACCGACCGGGCGGACATTGCCAGCACAAAACGTGAAGCGCCGTGAGGTGTTCGGCGAGTCGCATAAAGGGTGAGCTGCATCCTACAAAGAGCCGCTTGTGAGGCGGACTTGCATATGGATGACAGCACCGAACAAAAATATGAGTTTTCTGGTGTGGCCGCTTTCAGAGAGAGTGGGGTAAAGCGACTGGCACCCCCATGGACAATAACGGTGCAGACGCGGCGGATAGCACCATTGATACACATAGTTAGAACCGGGGGAGTGGAACCACTCGTGCGTACGCCCGCTCCTAACTCTAACCACTCGCGCGTACGCTCCTGTGCCTGCCGGACAACCGGTCGGCCAACCTGATCGCCACCAGCTCCATGGCGCAGCAGTCCTCGTACATGGAGCGGGTAGTGGGCCCGGGCCGGGGCTGTCCCGACCCGCGTGTCAGAAGGAAGACACTACCGCGACGTGGATGCTTGAATGCTTGCTCACAAGCTTCCAGGGACAGCAGAAGAACCGTCGCTCGCTGCGAGGGCGGATGCCCGGCGGAGCGGTTGACGCTTCGTACAGCCCCACCAGAAAGCGCAGGCGATCCTATCTAAGCGGGTCGGAGGTTACGGGCTGATGTCCGCTGAAGCACGGAGAGTGTCAGCCTCCATCGGGAGCTTGGTGACGACGGTTCCGGAGATCCTTGCTGACCTTTCCGACAAAAACTGGGGGAGAACCTCCGGAGGGGAGCTTCCCAATTCGGACCCTTGCGCCACATTTGGAGTATCGTCAGGGGGACCTTCGTGGCCTGAGCATGGGGTACCGGAGGAGTGATGGCGAGCGTATTCAGCACGGAGAATGTCAGCCTCCATCGGGATCTTGGCGACGACGGTTCCGGAGGTCCTTGCTGACCTTTCCGACAAAAACTGGGGGAGAACTTTGGAGGGGGGAGCTTCCCAATTCGGACCCTTGCGCCGCATCTGGAGTATCGTCAGGGGGACCTTCGCGGTGTGAGCATGGGGTAGACCGGAAGAGGTGATGGCGGGCGTATTCCCGGAAAGCTGGCGGAACAGGACTTTCCGCGTTGATGAATACGCAAACAACGACTTATCACCGTTGACACCTGTTACAGATAATTACGCCAACCATCAACCACGTAAAGAGGTACATCGAAGAGTAATAATGCCTCCTCAGCACGACCGTAAGTCATAGACAGACGTTTCAAACAGAAAACGAGTGCGACATAAGTACACCGTATGTATGTGACCTCCCTTGAGTTCCACAGATGTCAGATTGTGTTCCCCTCAAAATCCTCGATCTCACAGCTGTGTTTTTTTTTTTAATTTTTTTAATATAATAAAGAGGGTATGATATCGTATTAACGGTATTTTTTATTGGCTTTACAGCAAAAACACTATTTTTACCACCGGTAAAACTCCTCTTCTTTGGGACTTTACGGGGAAATACGTGAGTGATAAAAAAGACATGACGCTCGCGGCATCGGTCACAATGAAGCGGACCCGGCCCGGGCTGCTCTGGGTTAACCATTTCACCATAATATACCGCAGAAACGTTTCCACACTAATTCTAAGTAGTTTCCCGCAACAAAAACAAGGCTGTTCACGGGTCGGGTCAAACCTCGCCAGTCAGATCGGGTCGGGTCGAGCAAGGGTGGCCTGACCTCTGGTCCGTGAAAGTTTGAAACATTCCCGACCCGACCCGACCCGACCCGTGAGACTTAGAAACGTTCCTGGCCTAAACCACGAGTCGGGTCATGACCCGTGAAGAAAAACCGTGGACGCAAATCTCAAGGGGTTCAGGAATGGTACCTTTTAGTGACCGAACTAGAAGTGCAAGGGGTTCTACAACACGCACGCAGCGGGGTATTACGAGTTCCCACACTGCTGCGCAACCACACTTCTAATGTTATCGGACGCTAGCATATACCAAGTATACCTGGGTTCCCTTTGAGGGTTAAAATACAGGCCGTATCGTTGACGGGAAGAGCAAAATAGGAGCTGGCTACCTTCTCCCTCCCCCGTATTAAAGCACGAGGCCCTATCTACGAGAAACATCCCAAGACAAAGCTGCACTTACTATTTTGCGTACCAGGTGTATATACCCCATTATGGTCCTTAGCGGCGTCCGCCCTGCACAAAACAAAAAGGTCCACACGCCCCGGGCCGCATCCTCGGCGCTGCTAAGAACAAAACAAGAGCTACCCTTCCCTACCCCCGTGTCAAAACACGAGATAGTACCACCTACCTACGAGAAACATCCAATGACCAGCTGCACTTAATATTGTGCATACCAGGTATGCCCTTGATGGTCCTTAGTGGCATCCATCCTGCACAAAACAAGGTACACGCGCCCCGGGCCGTATCGTCGGCGCGAATAACAACGCAAGAGTTACCCTCCCCCCTCCTCCATATCACAACACGACGCCGTACCATCTGCCTACGAGAAGCATTCCAAGACTTGTACTGCTGACTAACCATATACGAATTATGTGCCCTTAATGCTTGACGGCCCTCACCATTGTAAGGTCCGTGTTGATAGTGGCATACCCTCTGCACAGAAAAAAGGTACACGCGCTCCCTCGCGCGCTGCGCAACAAAACAAGCTCGAACGGGATGAAACATCACTACATCATACATGGCGCTAACTTTCAATCCAAAGATAAGAATAAGGCAAAACACAATCAATCAAGACTTGGGTATGAATGAATACTACAAAATCAATTTCTAAACACGAAACCTGGAAAACTTTTATGCATGGTATGGTCTCCAAACCCCCTCAAAAGCGAGGTGAACGCCCTTTTAGCTACTTCGTCGTTTGACTACGTACAAGTAAAAAATCCCGACCACACATGTCCGTACCCGTACCGCGCCCTGTGTCCCCAACACTGTTCTCCCCGCGACACGCAAAAAACGCTGAAAACCTCGAAGGTTTTTCTACGAAAAAGGGCAAGATTAGTCAACCGATACAACAGGTCCAACAGCAAATTGTTCATAGACCCTACAGAATAACCTGACGTATCGCTACTTACGAGTACATTACGACTAACGCTGCACTGCGAAGCACGAGTCCTACTGTACCTTCTTGGTGTTAAGTTGAGTTTGATAAAGAAATGCATACACGCTACAATAATGATCGCAGCTTGAAAAATCAAGCCATGCGACATGTTTCTGCAGTACAGTATTCAGGCAAAAACAAAGCAACTTGCAGGACGAGTACATAGAAGCTAGAAAAGAAGGGAAAAAAAATGCTCCCGCGGGAGATGGCTAAGCGACCACCGTTGCTATTCAGCTTTGACTTGCTATCGTAAGCTTCGGGTTGCTATTAAAATGTTTGGCTCGCTACTTCGCGTTTTTCTAGAAATAGTAAGCTCTGGCATACAAGGGACCGCGATAAGACGAACCTACAACAGACGAAACCGTGTAACTCCATTCCGTACCAGACGATGTGAACACGTACGTCGCCCACTCGTGTCTCCAAAAACTACTGAGGGCGCCGTGACACCTAACACGGCCTCGTAATATTGGAAACCTCCTTATGTAACGGCTGAATGCCGATCCCCTTCCACTCGAGTACACACCAGGGAGATTCCGACAGCTTGGTCCCCGCCCCATTTCTAGGCCCCATGCGCATGGCTACCGTCTGGGATATGATATCACGCAGCAGACAAGGCTAGTCCCTTTTCGGTACAGCAACACTTGTCCGGACTATAATTAGTAAAACCCGAGTATAGCCGCCATATGACATCCTTAAAGAAACTCAGGACGCTTTTCTCAAAAATGAGAAAATTCAGACCCTTCGAAATAAAAACCACCGTGTCCGCACTATCGTTGTCCCCAATAGTGGAACTTCCGGTTACATCTACCAACGCGCAAAAGTAGGCGGTAAGGCCTATCCTCCTCCCACCTTTAAAAAATACCAAAAACACGAACAGAACAGAACACAACGTCCCTACACAGCAGCAGTCCACTACAGCAGCAGCAGCAGTCGACCAGAAAAATCACACACTAACGCTGCACACACCAACGTTTTCACCAAACACGCACGCAAGCAAGCACGCATGCAATACATACACCAGACGCCCCCCCCAACCAACACACGATGATGCCCTCCTGGCGCATTTCTTATGAAAGAGCAGCACAACGACTGCCGCCACCACCGATATGGCACCGGTGGGCACCAAAAACTAAACCCAATGGAGCATTTTCAGCAGATCGTCCCCGCCCCCGTTTACTTGGAGCATATCGGGAAAAAGGTGAGCGCAGCGAAGAGCCCCAAAGCCGCAAGGGCAACTCCCTCTCCCGACGTAGCCTTCCACCCCTTGTCATCGAAAGCAAGCACCTCGATGCTCCTCTGGTCAGAGGCTGAAGTGGTCGACGACGGCTCAGCGGTAACCAAGGTGGGAGAAGGGGTGATGTTTTCACCTATACAAGGAAGAGTGCATCGCCGGGAACAATCGTTAGCCATGGTCGGGGGGAGGGGGGCGAGGAGGGGGCCCACCCGGCAACGTGAGCTAGATCCTACAGATCATACAGATCATACATCATCATACAGATCGTACAGATCAATGCGCTATCTGCCCTGAAAAATCTAGATCGCCAAGTGGGAAGCGACAATCTGCCCGAGGTGTACAAACTTGAATAATGTTATAGTAATACCTCACGTAAATACGGTGGGGTCGTTCATTAAACGCTATATACCTGGTACATACCGTGATGGAACACACGACTCCGCAACCACGAACGCTCGTATTCGTTCCTCTCTCCCTTCTTCCCTGCACTTTTTTGCTTTCCACCCCCCTCCCTCCCTCCCTCCCTCCCTAGACTATACTATTCCCTTTCCACCTCCTTCCCTCCCTTCCCTCCCTCCCACCTTCCCCCTCTTCCCCCGCCCCCTCCCTCTCTCCTGACGCAACCCCCAAACCACACCACGCTCCTTTATCAGGTTGCTGTCTGCACCCACCCCCGTCACCAACATCGCTACCTGGTGTATACGTACGTGAGAAGCGGAACACGATTCCGAAGCGCGTCAACCGAACTCTCGAAGGTTGCCGCACCCAATGCCCACAACCGAGGCGAAACTAAAATGGCGTTCCTCCTCTTCATCATCAGCGAACCAAAAAATTGCTCGCCAACATGGGGATGCTTCCGTCAACATCCCCGCATCGCCACCCCCGGCGTTCCCGTTTCCCCCCTTCTCGCGATTAACCCGCATTTTCTACCAATAGCAATTCGCCTCATCGGCCGAAATTATGGATTCATATCATACCGGTACTTTAGCATGCCCCTTTTATGGGATCTAGGAATAACGACCACTGATACGTCTTACCAACCGCCTATATGCCACACGTGGGACAGATAGATCATCTACAGATCATCTGCAGATAGATCGTCTACAGATAGATAATCTATAGATCATCTAGATCCTAACCTGCCATGCTGAGATGCTGTACGGGATAATACATAGTACATATCCAGCCCAGGGGACATGTCCTAGATCATGCAGGTAGTACGGCTCCCACCCGGCAACATAAGCTAGATCATACAGATCATACATATCAGGAATATATCTGCCCTGAAAGATCTAGATCATCAAGTGGGAATCGACGATCGATCTGATCTATCTGTAGATAATCTGGCCGAGGTGTGCAGCTCTCTATGAGCGCGCAGAGTACGACAACTGCAGTATCAGATCTCCGTGCAGTTCAGATGCATGCACGCCATGACTCATCAGCCCCGGCTGCTTACTGTACGTTTGGTCGATACTATTGATCACCGGCCCTTTTCTACAACTTTTCCCCTTCAAGTCAAGAAGGGGTTAATACAGTAGTACTAATTACACTGGGCGGATAACGGGGCCGTAGCTGCTATCCGGAACCTGCAGGCCGCCCAACCACGCACGCACACGAGGGCAAAGGAGTTCACGAAGGCGTGGGCCGAAAGAGGGGACAGGGGATGGGTGGGTCGGGGTGTACTCGTGTCATGCATGGCCGTAGTATTATGACCCTAGACCCTCGCGTCCCTACAAACCGGAGCACGTCGGGTTTTCACCGACCAGGCAGATATTGCTTACATCAAGCGCCAAGCGCCGTGAGGTGTTTGGCGAGTCGCATGAAGGCTGAGCTAGCATCCTACCGACGAACCGCTTGTGAACCGGACTCTCTTGCATATGGAGGACAGCGTCGATTTAATTGTTTTTTTTTGTGGTGTGGGGGGGGTTGCACTAAACGCATACCAGTAGTGCTATCCAGACCTGTAGGCCGCCCAACCGCGCACACACACGAGGTGAAGGAGTTCACAAAGGCGTGGGTCGGGGGAAGGGATAGGGGACGGGGATAGGGGATGGGGGGGGGTGTACTCATTTCATGCATGGCCGCAGTCGTATGGCCATAGACCCTCGCCCTGCAATGCCGGGACAGATGAATTTCGAACTGTGCACGCGGAATATGACATAAGGTCCCTTTCCCGCACAAACGATTTTTCGATACGTCCCCAACCCATCAGCACAAAAACGTATTTACGATGCGTCCCCCTCCCTGTCAGCACAGAAACACGCCTAGGTGCGATACGAACGCCCAAAAAGTGCAGATATATATGGTTTACGTGACACTTTTTTACTACGAGTACAACTACCAGGGACGGTAACCAGAAAAACACATTTCAAAACAGTTGATCCATCACCAAAACTCCTTGCGAAAAAAAAACTTCAAAACAATTGACCGATCCCCCCCCCAAAAAGTCCTTCTAAATAACCGATCAATCAGAAAACTGCAGACACTGTGATAACGAAGTCCCTACGTAGGAAATGTACAAAACAAATATAAACCATGATAATAAGTAACAGGGGACGACCTTCAGAGTATATTTGGTTCAGGAAGACGTAAGGGCGTACGCGATAACTAAAGGGGATAAAGAACACGGAAGGTTGTGCCGCGCGGTTGGTTCGCGACTACATTCCGAGGTAGGGATGCCCCCGCACACGATCAGGCGTATATAATAGCAGCATGGACTCACATCGAGGCCCGTCCACGTTGGCAGCCATGTCTTTGTCGTACACCTCCAGAACGCAACACGGACAATCCACGTAGTCTGGCACGTCTTCTCCAGGGTTGTTTTCCATATACAGAGGCGTGTTGAAGAAACAGGTGCGGCACAGACTCGACGAGCCTGCGGCGCGATCAGCGAGCGGAGAAAATTGGTCAACCAGGGCGGATTGGTCAACAGAGCGGCGTTGCACAGATGCTATATAGCATTGACGTTGCATTTCTGCGCGCAACACACGGTGCCTCGCATGTTGCGCTGCGCGCCACAAACGCCGAACCAGTAATGAATGCCGTGCTACGTAGGGGGGGCGAATGGGGCTATACAAACATCCTCTGTTCTCGTCGCTCACACAAGAGTGCTTGAAGGATATACAGCAGTACTTCTTGTATTGGTCGCTTGCTCTCGCCGATGTACCTTTTGATCGAAGGGGCGAGAGGTTCACCCTCAGACGGACGGAGGGAGGTGTGTGGGGGGGTACTCATGTGTTGCTTGCCTTAGTCATTTGACCATTGGTAAGGCATCTCTTCCGAGACGAAGCACCGTTCCTATTTACATTAGACACATGGGGGGGGGGGGGGGGGGGGGGGGGGGGGTAGCGCTATACACGCCTTCACGAAATCGAAACCAACCAGAGCTATCGCTAGGAACTCTCCCAGCCGTTTTATGCTACGTAATTGTCGTCAACTTGGAAGTGTGTTTGTCGACTCATAAAATTCGAAGAAATGTACACATTTACACAAACGAAAAAAAAACAAATGGCAAATCTGTCAAGTCAAAACTCGCGCAGACATTTCGAGTAACTGCTTTTGTGGGCTGGTAGAGTTATAATAGGTTAATCTCGATCGGCGGTAGTAGAACCGGCTTTTCACGCAGGTCGAAAAGCTATCCCAATTTTCGGGCGCGGTGTAACTTGAAAAAAAAACTCGCACAACCACCCAGGGGAGGATACGGTCCCATCCCCGGATCAGAGTTCCATCCATATATCTACAACTCCAACGAATACAACTAAAAAGAAGCCACCGGTGCCGCACGCATCCTTTTCGTGCGGCCATAATGTTGGAATTGTCATATGTATTATTACTCTATGTCCCTCAGAAGTCGCCAAGGGATGGGTTACTGGTAGTACAAGAAGACAAAATGAAAAACGCAAAAATGGAAAAATGGAAAAATGGAAAATGAAAGAATGAAAAAATGAAAAAATGGAAAAATGGAAAAATGGAAAAATGGAAAAATGGAAAAATGGAAAAATGAAAAGATGGAAAATTAAAAAATTAAAAACGGAAAATGAAAAAATGAATAAATGAAAAATGAGGAAAACTCACTGGTGTCGCATCCTGGCACGTTGCCTTCGGCGGCTAGTTCCGTGTCGCACGCGTCGTCGTAGTAGGACCCGACGCCGGAGTTGATGAACGAAACCGACGTATTTTCCGTACAAGCATCGTTCTCGGGGAGCTCGCAAGCATCCTCCTCCATAGCTTCCACGGGAGAGATAGAGAGGGGAGAGGGGCATAAATTACAGAAACGATCACAGGTACAGGGATCGGGCGTTGGTGAGGTACAAAAGTGAACGGGAAAGAGAGAGGGGAGAGGGGCATACATTACAGAAACGATCACAGGTACAGGGATCGGGGGTTGGTGAGGTACTAAAGTGAACGGGAGAGAGAGGGGAGGGGCATAAATGACAGAAACGACCACAGGTACAGGGATCGGGCGTTGGTGAGGTACAAAAGTGAACGGGAGAGAGAGGGGGGGGAGAGGGGCATAAATCACAGAAACGCTCACAGGTGCAGGGATCGGGCGTTGGTGAGGTACAAAAGTGAACGGGAGAGAGAGAGGGGAGGGGGGATACATGACAGAAACGACCACACGTACAGGAATCGGGAGTTGGTGAGGTACAAAAGAAAATAAGAAAGAAAAAACAAGAGCATCCAGACCATATTAGACTCTGTAGGGAAGCGCCCAGTGCAGAATTATCAGTAGATGATGCTCAATGGACAATTCTCATTAGAATATGCTCTTAATAGTCGGTCGCCCCAATGGTCTAGTGGTAACCTCGAACGCTTCTAAGAGTTGATGTCCTGAGTTGCGAATCTCACGTGGGTCGGACTTTGAGTTTATTTGCAAAAATAAATAAAAAACGGAATCAACTGCTGAGAGCGCCTAGTAGCGTGGGTAGGCGCACTTCGATGCGAGTCGACGAGGGAAGAAAGGGCTGAAGCCTTCTCACGATAAAAATGCAAGGCATGAACCGTAGTGGGGGAGGAGGGAGAAGAGCCTACGTTGTGAGCATGTTAGGATCTGAGTTACGACTACAGTAGGCAGGAGAGAGAAAAGAAAAAGGAAGGGCGGAGATAATAAACGGGATGGGAAAAATAAGAAGAAAAAGAAGAAAAGCTGAAAACGCGGCGAATTCGGCAGCGATGAGGACACACGGGCATGCAAGCCGATTCACCAACGTCCATTGTCCACCAGGCCGATGGGGGTACCACTTCAATCTCCTCTCCTACCCCCCCCATCCCCGCCCCTTGTCTCCGAAAATATTGGCGTATGCCGTGTCGCGCCTAGTTGGTCGCGCCCACCATTATCGGCAGTGGGCGCTTCGGCAAGAGCTGCTGGCAATGCTGTTGCTGCTGCGGCTGCCTGCTGCCTGCTGCTTGCTGCTCCTGCTGCTTACTGCTGCTGTTTGCTGCTGCTGCTTCCTGCTGCCTCCTGCTACTGCTGCTGCCGCCGCTGCTGCTGCTGCCTCCTGCTACTGCTGCTGCCGCCGCTGCTGCTGCTGCTGGTGTTGCCGCTGCTGCTGCCGCCGCTGCTGTTGCAGCGACAGCAAAAGCAACAACAACGACCGCAGCAGCACTAGCCCTGCTCGCGCGTTGCTGTTGCTCCTGCTGCTGCTCCTGCTGCTGCTGGTGTTGCCGCTGCTGCTGCCGCCGCTGCTGTTGCAGCAACAGCAGCAACAACAACAACGACCGCAGCAGCATTAGCCCTGCTGGCACTGACCGCGCGCCTCTCACGACAAAAATCGTGAGCGCACAAGCAGAGCAAGCAATCCAACGACCACCTACACAAAACAGGGAATGAAACAAAACGAAACAAGTTCTACCCATTCCATACGCACTGCAAACTTTCCAGCAAACCACCACAACAAATCACCTCCGCTTACCCAGCGCCAGGGTAAAGGGGTTAGGGACAAAACAAGTCTACTCACCCACCCACCCCCCACACACATCGCAAACGCGCCACCGCCGCAAACAACAACAACGATCGGGGGTTAGGCCGGGTCAACATGCTCAAGTCTCCGGAGTAGTAGGCAGCAAGGGCTGATACTTCGGAGGGGGCATGGAGTGAATTGACACACGATACGTAGTGAGACGTGGAAGTGTGGAGGGCTTAAGCTTTATTTTTACCCATCCGCCGGAGAATAAAAACAACAACAACAACAACAACAACAACAACAACAACAGAAACAACAACAACAACGAAATATTCACCTCCGGTGCTCGGTGCAAGGGTGGACCGTTCCGTGTCGCTCCCAGACCCAGGAGCGGCAGTAGATCCCGCCGAAGTCGCCGGACCAACCGTGTCCATCACACTCGGAGCCGCGGTTTCTACAAAGGCGGGGGCAGTAGTCGCGCCAGCAGCGGGGCCAGCAGTTGCCTCGACCAGGGCGGGAGCAGCGGTGGGATCGGTAACGGCGACCGGGGCCTCCGTAGGTGTCGCGGGCTGGGGTGTGGTGGGCAGGACGGGGGACGGGGTTGGAGGAGGGGGGGAAGATATACGGAGGAGAACGGTCGAGGTTCGGTGGTGGTGGTTGCGGCACTGGAGTGGGCGTCCGCGTGGCCTCGGGGACTACGGCGGGCTGGCGGATAGGGGCGGTGGGGCGGAGGCAGTGGCTCATCACCGGCGAGGGGACCGGCTAGGCGTCCACTTTCTCCGCAGTTGAAGGCGCCGCTTGCGCGAGGAGGCAGCCGCCGGCCCAACGCGATAGGTCTGACGATGTCGGCTCGGTACGGTATGAGGCGAACTCAGTTGCTACACGTACAAGGTATCCTGTAGGGGGGGGGGCCAGGGGGGGGGGGCGGGGGGGGGGGCGGAACTCTGTGTTACTGAATTTCCGGAATATTTTCTACGTTTATTTTCCCATAGGAGTCAGTCAAGCTGGAACCGATGGTACATAAGGTGCGGGGTTTTGTGTTGTTGCATTCCTGTAACGTTTCTACATTCATTTCCCGATAGACGTCAATCTCGTACATACGTACCGGTGAAATATACGAAAATTACGAAATATATATATAGAAAATTATATATACTTCTTCTGTCCCATAAGTCTGGTCCGTTAGGTTTGGGCGCCCCCTTAACGGTGTCCGATCTGTTTTCCGTTTATATTTTTTAAATCTCCGGCGTTTTTTTAGCAAGACCAACTTCTTCTTTTTTTGTAGCTGGTGCTTGAACCATGCGGCCGAACGGCCGGAAAACATTGAGTCGGCCCAAAAACGGCCATATTTTGTCCCTTTCCAGGGGGGGGGTTAGGTGGGGCACTAAGCCTAAACCCCCCCAAAAACACAAGAATTATCCCAACCCTAAAGCTGACCCCCCCTATGCTCAACCATCCATAACGCGTCCCCCATGCTAAAACCAGTATAATAGTGACCCCCACACTAAAATCAAGACACTTGGGGTCCCACACTAAAACCAAGACACTTGGGGGTCCCACACTGAAACCAAGACACTTGCGGGACAAAAAACAACAGTAGTAGGGCCCGAACCCACCCCCCCCCTCTACTCAACGATCCATGTCGCGTCCCCCCATACTAAAACCAGTATAATAGTGACCCCGCACCTGAATTAAGATACTTGGGAACCCACATTAAAACCAAGACACTTGGGGGGCCCATACTAAAACCAAGACAATTGCGGGGCAAAAACAGGAAAATGTCGATTAGTCGTCCTCGCTGTCGCTGGGACTCGATGCCGCCCGGGCGTAAGCCTTCAAAAAGGGCCAAAATGGGCATAATTTGACCTAATTTTAGTGCACAACACGGTCTTCGTTTTTTTTGTTTTTTTTTAGTCAGCTTTGTATGTGCTTTGCCTTTCCAACGAACCTAACTATAGTATGATCGGAAAAGTATAAGTGCGCAAACAATTACACGCCCATAACGGACCAGACTTATGGGACAGAGGAGGTATGTTTATAACCCATTGTGTACACGTGTCGTTGTGAAAGTTTTGTCTGTATATACTCGCTCTCATCTCTTCGTGCGTGCACCGTTTGCCCAAACGCTAATTTTTTTTATAGGGCAAGGCCATCCGGACACTGATCGGGGTATGAGCGCGATTCGTGCAGACTGCTGTCTTGTCGCGCGTGGCGTTGCGCTTAAAGGCGTTTTTTCGGCGGGAGTGGATAAGGCGATTTCCCGGATTTTCCACGTATTCGAGGCTTTGTAATACCTACCACGGAAACGCTTGAATTTCGCGATTTTTTGCCGTAATACGAATTAAATTATCTACGCACACCGCATGGCTCGCCGAAACTCTATGGCTTCTCCCTGTACAGAGACGAGTTGTCGATACTACCACCCGAGTTTAGGCGCGCTGCATCCAATGTGCCACGCGCGTACGCTGCATGCTAATATGCGCTACGTGTCTCGCACGTGCTGTTTTGTGCTCTGTCCCCGGGTTTCTGCGTGAGGCCTTCACGCTGGGACCGAAGCACCTTTCTTTCTTGAGCGGCAAAAAAACGACATGCACACCCACCACCACAACGAAACGTCAAGGCCCTGCGCCCGACCCTTAACACAGTTCAAGACCAGCACGACACACGAGACGGCCATGGCCGACGCCCCCCCTGCACCCCTCCCAGAACCCAGCTGGTTCTCCTATAGGTACCAGGTAGCAAATAACAAGCCCCACAAACAACGTTTTCCGGGGGGTGCCCCGGTTTATGGTACCCGAAGAATTGCGCGTGGACTGGCCTAGTCCTGTATCGGAACACGCCGTGTGCTTTGCGCTTTCTGATCTGAGCAGAGAACACAGGGCTTGTGATTCCAATACCAGGTACAGGACTGTGCCAGCTCAAGCGCAGAAGTCCGGGTAGCCCGGGCATCCCCGGAAAATATTGTGAATCCGGCTTGTTGGTGTGTTGGTGTTTCCCAGCAAGACTATTACGGGGGGGGGGGGGGGGGGTACCAATTTTTTGTGTTTTCTTTTANCTACAATGCCGGGACAGAGCACGTTGGGTTTTCACCAACCGGGCATGCCATTACTTGCACCAAGCGCGAAGCGCCGTGGGGTGTTGGGCGAGTCGCTCGAAGGGTGAGCTGCATGCTGCTAAGAACCGCTTGTGAGGCGGACTTGCGTATGGACGACAGCCTCCAATGAATTGATTTTATTTCTTGTGTGGCCTCTCGGGGGGGGGGGGGGGGTGTACTCATGTTGTGCACGGCCGTAGTCGTATGACCATAGACCCTCGCATCCCTACAATGCCGGGACGGAGCGCGTTGGGTTTTCACCAACCAGGCAGACATTGCTTGCACCAAGCGCGAAACGCCGTGAGGTATTGGGCGAGTCGCATGGAGGGTGAGCTGCATCCTGCTAAGAACCGCCTCTGAGGCGGACTTGCATATGGACGACAGCTTCAATGAGTTAATTTATTTTCTGGTGTGGTCACTTCCGGAGACAGCAATGGGTTTTACTATGTAACTGCCTCGCGGATGCCTTACCATTTCAACACTACGTGATACGACCATTCCCCTTGTGCGGAACAAAGGTTATCTACCCCGCACAAATGATCTACTCGACCGCCAGCTTTGGTGACCGCCAAAAAAAAAAAAAAAAACGGCACCCTGGTTGTCTAGCTCACGCAGCGAGTGGCGTGTTTTACAACGTCGTTGCCAACCGACGCCAACCCAACCTATAAATGGGGGGTAATGGGGGGGGGGGTGTACTGTACTCATTTCATGCATGGCCGCAGTCGTATGGCCATAGACCCTCGCCCTGCAATGCCGGGACAGATGAATTTCGAACTGTGCACGCGGAATATGACATAAGGTCCCTTTCCCGCACAAACGATTTTTCGATACGTCCCCAACCCATCAGCACAAAAACGTATTTACGATGCGTCCCCCTCCCTGTCAGCACAGAAACACGCCTAGGTGCGATACGAACGCCCAAAAAGTGCAGATATATATGGTTTACGTGACACTTTTTTACTACGAGTACAACTACCAGGGACGGTAACCAGAAAAACACATTTCAAAACAGTTGATCCATCACCAAAACTCCTTGCGAAAAAAAAACTTCAAAACAATTGACCGATCCCCCCCCCAAAAAGTCCTTCTAAATAACCGATCAATCAGAAAACTGCAGACACTGTGATAACGAAGTCCCTACGTAGGAAATGTACAAAACAAATATAAACCATGATAATAAGTAACAGGGGACGACCTTCAGAGTATATTTGGTTCAGGAAGACGTAAGGGCGTACGCGATAACTAAAGGGGATAAAGAACACGGAAGGTTGTGCCGCGCGGTTGGTTCGCGACTACATTCCGAGGTAGGGATGCCCCCGCACACGATCAGGCGTATATAATAGCAGCATGGACTCACATCGAGGCCCGTCCACGTTGGCAGCCATGTCTTTGTCGTACACCTCCAGAACGCAACACGGACAATCCACGTAGTCTGGCACGTCTTCTCCAGGGTTGTTTTCCATATACAGAGGCGTGTTGAAGAAACAGGTGCGGCACAGACTCGACGAGCCTGCGGCGCGATCAGCGAGCGGAGAAAATTGGTCAACCAGGGCGGATTGGTCAACAGAGCGGCGTTGCACAGATGCTATATAGCATTGACGTTGCATTTCTGCGCGCAACACACGGTGCCTCGCATGTTGCGCTGCGCGCCACAAACGCCGAACCAGTAATGAATGCCGTGCTACGTAGGGGGGGCGAATGGGGCTATACAAACATCCTCTGTTCTCGTCGCTCACACAAGAGTGCTTGAAGGATATACAGCAGTACTTCTTGTATTGGTCGCTTGCTCTCGCCGATGTACCTTTTGATCGAAGGGGCGAGAGGTTCACCCTCAGACGGACGGAGGGAGGTGTGTGGGGGGGTACTCATGTGTTGCTTGCCTTAGTCATTTGACCATTGGTAAGGCATCTCTTCCGAGACGAAGCACCGTTCCTATTTACATTAGACACATGGGGGGGGGGGGGGGGGGGGGGGGGGGGGTAGCGCTATACACGCCTTCACGAAATCGAAACCAACCAGAGCTATCGCTAGGAACTCTCCCAGCCGTTTTATGCTACGTAATTGTCGTCAACTTGGAAGTGTGTTTGTCGACTCATAAAATTCGAAGAAATGTACACATTTACACAAACGAAAAAAAAACAAATGGCAAATCTGTCAAGTCAAAACTCGCGCAGACATTTCGAGTAACTGCTTTTGTGGGCTGGTAGAGTTATAATAGGTTAATCTCGATCGGCGGTAGTAGAACCGGCTTTTCACGCAGGTCGAAAAGCTATCCCAATTTTCGGGCGCGGTGTAACTTGAAAAAAAAACTCGCACAACCACCCAGGGGAGGATACGGTCCCATCCCCGGATCAGAGTTCCATCCATATATCTACAACTCCAACGAATACAACTAAAAAGAAGCCACCGGTGCCGCACGCATCCTTTTCGTGCGGCCATAATGTTGGAATTGTCATATGTATTATTACTCTATGTCCCTCAGAAGTCGCCAAGGGATGGGTTACTGGTAGTACAAGAAGACAAAATGAAAAACGCAAAAATGGAAAAATGGAAAAATGGAAAATGAAAGAATGAAAAAATGAAAAAATGGAAAAATGGAAAAATGGAAAAATGGAAAAATGGAAAAATGGAAAAATGAAAAGATGGAAAATTAAAAAATTAAAAACGGAAAATGAAAAAATGAATAAATGAAAAATGAGGAAAACTCACTGGTGTCGCATCCTGGCACGTTGCCTTCGGCGGCTAGTTCCGTGTCGCACGCGTCGTCGTAGTAGGACCCGACGCCGGAGTTGATGAACGAAACCGACGTATTTTCCGTACAAGCATCGTTCTCGGGGAGCTCGCAAGCATCCTCCTCCATAGCTTCCACGGGAGAGATAGAGAGGGGAGAGGGGCATAAATTACAGAAACGATCACAGGTACAGGGATCGGGCGTTGGTGAGGTACAAAAGTGAACGGGAAAGAGAGAGGGGAGAGGGGCATACATTACAGAAACGATCACAGGTACAGGGATCGGGGGTTGGTGAGGTACTAAAGTGAACGGGAGAGAGAGGGGAGGGGCATAAATGACAGAAACGACCACAGGTACAGGGATCGGGCGTTGGTGAGGTACAAAAGTGAACGGGAGAGAGAGGGGGGGGAGAGGGGCATAAATCACAGAAACGCTCACAGGTGCAGGGATCGGGCGTTGGTGAGGTACAAAAGTGAACGGGAGAGAGAGAGGGGAGGGGGGATACATGACAGAAACGACCACACGTACAGGAATCGGGAGTTGGTGAGGTACAAAAGAAAATAAGAAAGAAAAAACAAGAGCATCCAGACCATATTAGACTCTGTAGGGAAGCGCCCAGTGCAGAATTATCAGTAGATGATGCTCAATGGACAATTCTCATTAGAATATGCTCTTAATAGTCGGTCGCCCCAATGGTCTAGTGGTAACCTCGAACGCTTCTAAGAGTTGATGTCCTGAGTTGCGAATCTCACGTGGGTCGGACTTTGAGTTTATTTGCAAAAATAAATAAAAAACGGAATCAACTGCTGAGAGCGCCTAGTAGCGTGGGTAGGCGCACTTCGATGCGAGTCGACGAGGGAAGAAAGGGCTGAAGCCTTCTCACGATAAAAATGCAAGGCATGAACCGTAGTGGGGGAGGAGGGAGAAGAGCCTACGTTGTGAGCATGTTAGGATCTGAGTTACGACTACAGTAGGCAGGAGAGAGAAAAGAAAAAGGAAGGGCGGAGATAATAAACGGGATGGGAAAAATAAGAAGAAAAAGAAGAAAAGCTGAAAACGCGGCGAATTCGGCAGCGATGAGGACACACGGGCATGCAAGCCGATTCACCAACGTCCATTGTCCACCAGGCCGATGGGGGTACCACTTCAATCTCCTCTCCTACCCCCCCCATCCCCGCCCCTTGTCTCCGAAAATATTGGCGTATGCCGTGTCGCGCCTAGTTGGTCGCGCCCACCATTATCGGCAGTGGGCGCTTCGGCAAGAGCTGCTGGCAATGCTGTTGCTGCTGCGGCTGCCTGCTGCCTGCTGCTTGCTGCTCCTGCTGCTTACTGCTGCTGTTTGCTGCTGCTGCTTCCTGCTGCCTCCTGCTACTGCTGCTGCCGCCGCTGCTGCTGCTGCCTCCTGCTACTGCTGCTGCCGCCGCTGCTGCTGCTGCTGGTGTTGCCGCTGCTGCTGCCGCCGCTGCTGTTGCAGCGACAGCAAAAGCAACAACAACGACCGCAGCAGCACTAGCCCTGCTCGCGCGTTGCTGTTGCTCCTGCTGCTGCTCCTGCTGCTGCTGGTGTTGCCGCTGCTGCTGCCGCCGCTGCTGTTGCAGCAACAGCAGCAACAACAACAACGACCGCAGCAGCATTAGCCCTGCTGGCACTGACCGCGCGCCTCTCACGACAAAAATCGTGAGCGCACAAGCAGAGCAAGCAATCCAACGACCACCTACACAAAACAGGGAATGAAACAAAACGAAACAAGTTCTACCCATTCCATACGCACTGCAAACTTTCCAGCAAACCACCACAACAAATCACCTCCGCTTACCCAGCGCCAGGGTAAAGGGGTTAGGGACAAAACAAGTCTACTCACCCACCCACCCCCCACACACATCGCAAACGCGCCACCGCCGCAAACAACAACAACGATCGGGGGTTAGGCCGGGTCAACATGCTCAAGTCTCCGGAGTAGTAGGCAGCAAGGGCTGATACTTCGGAGGGGGCATGGAGTGAATTGACACACGATACGTAGTGAGACGTGGAAGTGTGGAGGGCTTAAGCTTTATTTTTACCCATCCGCCGGAGAATAAAAACAACAACAACAACAACAACAACAACAACAACAACAGAAACAACAACAACAACGAAATATTCACCTCCGGTGCTCGGTGCAAGGGTGGACCGTTCCGTGTCGCTCCCAGACCCAGGAGCGGCAGTAGATCCCGCCGAAGTCGCCGGACCAACCGTGTCCATCACACTCGGAGCCGCGGTTTCTACAAAGGCGGGGGCAGTAGTCGCGCCAGCAGCGGGGCCAGCAGTTGCCTCGACCAGGGCGGGAGCAGCGGTGGGATCGGTAACGGCGACCGGGGCCTCCGTAGGTGTCGCGGGCTGGGGTGTGGTGGGCAGGACGGGGGACGGGGTTGGAGGAGGGGGGGAAGATATACGGAGGAGAACGGTCGAGGTTCGGTGGTGGTGGTTGCGGCACTGGAGTGGGCGTCCGCGTGGCCTCGGGGACTACGGCGGGCTGGCGGATAGGGGCGGTGGGGCGGAGGCAGTGGCTCATCACCGGCGAGGGGACCGGCTAGGCGTCCACTTTCTCCGCAGTTGAAGGCGCCGCTTGCGCGAGGAGGCAGCCGCCGGCCCAACGCGATAGGTCTGACGATGTCGGCTCGGTACGGTATGAGGCGAACTCAGTTGCTACACGTACAAGGTATCCTGTAGGGGGGGGGGCCAGGGGGGGGGGGCGGGGGGGGGGGCGGAACTCTGTGTTACTGAATTTCCGGAATATTTTCTACGTTTATTTTCCCATAGGAGTCAGTCAAGCTGGAACCGATGGTACATAAGGTGCGGGGTTTTGTGTTGTTGCATTCCTGTAACGTTTCTACATTCATTTCCCGATAGACGTCAATCTCGTACATACGTACCGGTGAAATATACGAAAATTACGAAATATATATATAGAAAATTATATATACTTCTTCTGTCCCATAAGTCTGGTCCGTTAGGTTTGGGCGCCCCCTTAACGGTGTCCGATCTGTTTTCCGTTTATATTTTTGAAATCTCCGGCGTTTTTTGAGCAAGAACAACTTCTTTTTTTTTTGTAGCTGGTGCTTGAACCATGCGGCCGAACGGCCGGAAAACATAGAGTCGGCCCAAGGTCGGCCCAAAAACGGCCATATTTTGTCCCTTTCCAGGGGGAGGGTTAGGTGGGGCACTAAGCCTAAACCCCCCCAAAAACACAAGAATTACCCCAACCCTAAAGCTGACCCCCCCTATGCTCAACCATCCATAACGCGTCCCCCATGCTGAAACCAGTATAATAGTGACCCCCACACTAAAATCAATACACTTGGGGTCCCACACTAAAACCAAGACACTTGGGGGTCCCACACTGAAACTAAGATACTTGCGGGACAAAAAACAACAGTAGTAGGGCCCGAACCCACCCCCCCCCTCTACTCAACGATCCATGTCGCGTCCCCCCATACTAAAACCAGTATAATAGTGACCCCGCACCTGAATTAAGATACTTGGGAACCCACATTAAAACCAAGACACTTGGGGGGCCCATACTAAAACCAAGACAATTGCGGGGCAAAAACAGGAAAATGTCGATTAGTCGTCCTCGCTGTCGCTGGGACTCGATGCCGCCCGGGCGTAAGCCTTCAAAAAGGGCCAAAATGGGCATAATTTGACCTAATTTTAGTGCACAACACGGTCTTCGTTTTTTTTGTTTTTTTTTAGTCAGCTTTGTATGTGCTTTGCCTTTCCAACGAACCTAACTATAGTATGATCGGAAAAGTATAAGTGCGCAAACAATTACACGCCCATAACGGACCAGACTTATGGGACAGAGGAGGTATGTTTATAACCCATTGTGTACACGTGTCGTTGTGAAAGTTTTGTCTGTATATACTCGCTCTCATCTCTTCGTGCGTGCACCGTTTGCCCAAACGCTAATTTTTTTTATAGGGCAAGGCCATCCGGACACTGATCGGGGTATGAGCGCGATTCGTGCAGACTGCTGTCTTGTCGCGCGTGGCGTTGCGCTTAAAGGCGTTTTTTCGGCGGGAGTGGATAAGGCGATTTCCCGGATTTTCCACGTATTCGAGGCTTTGTAATACCTACCACGGAAACGCTTGAATTTCGCGATTTTTTGCCGTAATACGAATTAAATTATCTACGCACACCGCATGGCTCGCCGAAACTCTATGGCTTCTCCCTGTACAGAGACGAGTTGTCGATACTACCACCCGAGTTTAGGCGCGCTGCATCCAATGTGCCACGCGCGTACGCTGCATGCTAATATGCGCTACGTGTCTCGCACGTGCTGTTTTGTGCTCTGTCCCCGGGTTTCTGCGTGAGGCCTTCACGCTGGGACCGAAGCACCTTTCTTTCTTGAGCGGCAAAAAAACGACATGCACACCCACCACCACAACGAAACGTCAAGGCCCTGCGCCCGACCCTTAACACAGTTCAAGACCAGCACGACACACGAGACGGCCATGGCCGACGCCCCCCCTGCACCCCTCCCAGAACCCAGCTGGTTCTCCTATAGGTACCAGGTAGCAAATAACAAGCCCCACAAACAACGTTTTCCGGGGGGTGCCCCGGTTTATGGTACCCGAAGAATTGCGCGTGGACTGGCCTAGTCCTGTATCGGAACACGCCGTGTGCTTTGCGCTTTCTGATCTGAGCAGAGAACACAGGGCTTGTGATTCCAATACCAGGTACAGGACTGTGCCAGCTCAAGCGCAGAAGTCCGGGTAGCCCGGGCATCCCCGGAAAATATTGTGAATCCGGCTTGTTGGTGTGTTGGTGTTTCCCAGCAAGACTATTACGGGGGGGGGGGGCATAGTAAATAGGACCTACGGTATACACAAAAACCTATATATTTTGCTATTTTTACTAGCAATATTTGGTCCCTATTTACTATGGTCCTCCGTAATAGCTGAAATTCGCAACAGGGACAGTCTCCCGCGAGGGGGGACGCTGTTGTTGCTGGGAGGGAGGGAGGGAGGGAGGGGTGTGGGGACGTCGGCCCATGGTCGTTTTCGTGTCATGCTTGTCTTGAATGGTGGCAAGAGTCGAGCGCATGGCTTTGATTTTGCGTCGAGGGGTGGTTGGTGGGGTGTGCGTGCCGTTGTTGTCGCTCAAGAAAAAAGGTGCTTTGGTCCAAGCGTTAAGGCCTCACGCAGAAATCCGGGGATAGAGCACAACACAGCACGCGTGAGACACGCAGGACGTAATACATACTCGCAGTGCATGCGTGACACACGACACCCAGCGCGCCCAAACTTTCGTTGGCAATATCGACAACCCCGTCTCTGTACAGGGAAACCACAGAGTTTCGGCGAGCCAGGCGGTACGCATAGGAGGTACGCTGTGTTACGACAACAAAACGCTACGAGGTTCCCCTCCGGTAGGTGCCTAAGGGAGTGGAGCAAGAACGAAATGAAAAGCACGAAACAGCCTATTCTGATACACGAATAGCATACTGACACGTTTGTACTATGATATCATATACCAGGTACAAGGTATATACGCATACTTATATCATCACGGGCAATGCTAGTACTGTACGAAGTACCATGAATCTATTCACGATATACTTCCTTGAATGCGTCCTTTGTACGACTCATCGTATGACACACCTGCACATATCCATGTGTATCATTGTATCAAACGAAGTCGTATATACCTACCATGGTACCTGTTACTGCATACGCGCGGTCAAAAACAGCATAACCGCCGGAAAAGGAGCGCGAAAGGGGGGAAGCGGGGAAGCACGAGGAGAGCAGCTCGTGGCGGCCGACAACTAAGAGTGGAGGCCAGGCAGGGGGGCTGGCTCACCAGGACAGTTGCACTGAACAACTGCGACACGAAATCGTAGTCGAGGCAGAAGTCTTCGATCGTGGGCTCCACGGAACTGGCTCCATCGACTTGCACCTTCACGTTGGACTGGGTAAGGGAGAAGATAGAGAGAGAAGAGAAGGAGGCTACACATTTTACAATTTACAGTGAAGAGACTGTGGTTATGCCGGACAATGTGCGTGCGTGTGATATGTCCCACCATGAAAGCGTTATTTGTACCAAACGTCATAACTAATACACACATCTGTGACGGTGAGGGTTACGCAGCGACGACGACGGCGGAGCCTAGTAATTACACATCGCGGGATATATATGGACCGTTTGGTCATCATGGAAGTGTTTAAACGCCCCTTATATTGACGTCCAGGGTGGAATATTGTAGCCTGTTGCTGGTCTGCGTCTTAACATGAAACTGACACCTCTACCAAGCACCATCATGAATATACCAGGTACCTGGTACTATTTAATAATACGTTGTGCTGGTCTGTGTCATAACAGGATACCGACATGTCTACCAAACGTCACAATCAATGTACTTAATACTTCGTACTGGTCTGGGTCTTAACATTGAACCGACATGTCTACCAAAGGCCACCAATAATGTATTGAGAGCGCGTTCGCAATTGGTTGTTTCCCTGCACGTAGAGATAGAGATACACCTAACATGTACCAGGTATGTATCCTATTCTATGCGCAACTACAGTAACTACTGTAAGCATTACTCGTAGTCCTGACAGCTTGTGCCCTAGGTCTCTCCCTGATGATAGATAGATGATCTGTCTGAGCTGTGAAATACAGTAAAACTTGTCGCTAGGATCTATACTTGTAACTGTCGGCTGCCGTCAACTCGCGTGCGTCAGTGGAAGGTTTCAAGAAAGCTGCCATTTCAGCGCAGAGTTCGTCCAACACCGGTAAATGTATACGTACGGGTGCACAAAAGGCAGCTCACCTTATACGAGTACGTGGTGCCCTCTGTCCACGTGCCTAGAGTGAAAGTCACATCCATTACCACTCCGTCGTCCAAAGTGAAAGTGGATGTCGACCCGCTGCCAGACCAGACAGACCACATGAACGTATCGCCACAAGATCAACACACGAACATATCACCACAAGATCAGCACGTTAACATATTACCTACAAGATCACCAGGCAGATCACCCACGAAAAAGAGAAGAAAGATCACCACAAAATCAACGCAAGATCAACACAAGAGAGACAGACCATCACCAGATCAACAGCAGACACATCACCACAAGATCAACACAGCAGACAGACCAATGCAAGATCAACACAAGACAGATATTGCCACCACCAAATCAACACAAGATCGACCAATACAAGATGCATCGAAGCTATCGCACAAGTTAGGGACGCACATAGGGCGACCTAAAAAGCGAGACGCATATACGGCCTTATCCCCCGACTAAGAAGAGCGTGCAGTTTTACCAATAGCTTAATCGTACAGAGTGGTCCCCCTATATGATAGTGCCGGTTGATTTCAGTAGTGCCGGCTGCCCGCTTATAGTGCTTGTGAAATCGCTTGGCACAGATGGGAAGAACCAGCGTGGCAGTGTGCGGAGTAGTGCTGGTCGCCGCCACAGTGCCGGTGTTGGCTGGCGCATACCGGCACTCTATATAGTAGGAACCACTATTTTACATACAATCATGTTTAAGCGTGGCGACGTACATCTCCCCACTTTTGCTGATCGAACGCATCCCCTCCCGAGTCCTCAGCACTAGTGGCCCCTCTACTATTGCGGGGGGTCATAGTAAATACTACTAGTAATACTAGTAAACAGGACTTACGGTACACTCAAAAACCTACATATTTGCCCATTTTTACGAACAATATCCGGTCCTATTTACTATCGTCCTCCGTCATAGCGTGGAACATCAACCAGTGTATCGAAGCTATAGGGCGAGTCACACACGCTAACAACTAGCAACGGTAGAGTTTGGTACCACTCATTCCACCAAGACAGTTGAAAAATAACATTGCTGTCGGTTACGGAGGTGAAAGTGCTGTCTTCCGACATATTTTGCTGTGCATACGTACGTACCTGAAACAGCTGGCAGAAGAAGGCACGTTCGCGACCTCCGCGCAGTCGCTTATCGACATCTTCACCACCTCAAGGGTCCTCGACGTCAAGCTGACGCCGCTGAGCTCGTACACCGTGCTACCGACGGCGATTACCGACGTGCCGCAACTCGTCTCCAAAATACCCATGTACTCCCCACCAACCTTGGCAATCTGAGCCACACAACGAGCAGAGTCACACAACGAGCGGCAAGCAAGCGACAAGAGAGAGTAGCCCCTAAAATTTAGAGTCACACAACGAGTACCAAGCAAGCGACAGAGAGCGTAACCTCCAAAGTTTAGAGTCAGACAACAACGAGTATCAAGCAAGTGACAGAGAGAGTAGCCTTCAAGATACCCCATGTACCCAACCAGTCTCGGCAACCTGAGTCACAACGAGTACGTGGCACCCAAGCGACCAAGGGGTGAGCCTACAAGCATCTACAACTTATGTATATTTTAATACTCCGGCAGACGGGCAAAAGCACGATTGACCTTTTTGGGGGCTTCAGAAGCGAAAATGGACGAAAAAAAGACGAGTGCATCATCGGCCACACGCAGCAACCCGGCGCAGCTACGAGCTTAGGAGGTAAATATACTATTACTAGTTACTCGTACCTGATGCGTTTTTACTATTACTACTGTAGTTACCTCATATCATATTATACGTTTCTCTTGTTTTCTCTTTTATGCACCTGGATTGCTAGCAGGGTACCAGGTAGGTCTTGTCTGTCGTATATGTCATTAAATTGTCTGCTCTGCTTACTGCACTGCACTGCAGCGTAGTATCTCTGTGTCGTAGTTTTGTGGCCACAGAACTGGTACCTCTCTAGCATGAAGAACCGGCATGGACACTGGGTGTGCTGGATGTGGGCGGGTAGAAAGGAAGGTTTAATGCGTTTTAACGTTCTTCAAGGAGCGTATCACGTCACCAGCGATGCTCACGTAAACTGCCCACGAGCATGCATACTAGATACACCAGGTACCAGGTATCATGTTTTAGTAATGGCTGAGGACCAACGCCCAAACGGGTAGGGTGGATCGTAACTGATCCGAGTCTGGCGGGAAGGCTTCTTGGCCTGGGTTTTTGTTGGTGGATGAGCCTCGGCAAGTTCCACACTACCCGGAGAGTTTACTCTTCGGGTGGCTATCCCCACCACACCGGGCCCCTTCGAGGGTCAGGTCGGGTCAACATGCTCAAGTCTCCGGAGTCGTAGGCAGCAAGGGCTGATACTTCCGAGGGGACATGGAGTGAATTGGCACACGACACGCAGTGAGACGTGGAAGTATGGAGGGCGTGAGCTTTATTTTTACCCATCCGCCGGAGGAAAAAAAAAAAGAAAAAAAGTAATGGCTTGATCCGCGAACTAACGCTGTTGGATAATCGACACAATCTGGCTACCGGAGAGAGCGTTGAGTTCTCGCAGGGGTGCGATCGTTTATTTTCAGGTACAGCAGGGGTACCCCATCAAGGCGGTGGTGTGCCAGAGACAGCAATATGACCGCCTTATAGAGGGAAGCCGCCTTATTCATTCCAGGTTATGAGTGCTATTCCCCAGTCGCGCCAAGCGATCTTGACCGCCTTATATCGGGATACCGCCTTATCATACTCAGACCACCTTATTGGGGGACCCCCACTGTACTCGCTTTCTCGACATCAGTAAGGGTGCTAATAATATCGAACATTCTATTTTCGGAAGGCTCTCTTGACCAGATTTTTTCCCGAAAACATCTTGTTCGGTATTTTAGGCAACCTTAACCTTCCCGTCTCGGAAAAATCGAGCGCTGAAAAAACGATCGCACCCCTGTGTGCGAACGCAACGCTGTTTACTAGGGCTGGGCACTGGCTGGCTCCGTCAGTCGATTATACTGTCGTGAAAATCAATCAGTCTACTGGGCTGCAGCAGTATACTGTCTCTCCTCTCTCCTCGCTCCTCTCGAAACGCATTGTGTGGGTTTCCGTACTATACCATGGCGTGTTTCTAGAGGGTACGTAATTAAAACCTACTGGCGAATATACTGGCCTTTGGGGGATGACCCTCCAATTTTTTTTTTCGGAGGGTCATCCCCCATAAGATACTGGCCGGGTTAATCGGTAGATTACTACTGGCAGTAGATTACTACTGCCAGTACATACTGTGACAGTGCCCGCGACAATACGTAGGGATGCAGCTGAAATACTGCGTGTAGTGAAGCTTACAGACAGTAGTGCACTGAAACCGAACACAATTCAGTCCCCCCGTCGAAGGCTATAATCTATAATCCTGACCCCAACTGGTAATAAGTAGTGACCAAAACGGGCCGAAATTGGCCAGAAACGCCGCTGACTTTGCCACTTTAAAATCGAGCGAGAGAATTACCTGAACTTTGACCACGACTCTAAAGTGCGGACCACGCCTAGCCAATTAGTAAGACGAAAAATCCGGGAATATTCTGCGCGATGAGATAGTAAGACAGCCTACTGCCCCGGCTTCGCGATGCTGACGCTGACCGTTTGTTGACTATTAAATTTATGAACTACCAGGTACCGGAATGGTGCTATTAACAGCCCCATTGAGCTGTCTGTGGGACTTGATTGTTGGTACTGTCGGCTAGCCGCTACCGCTAGCCGCTACCCGCTACCTGCTAACCGCTAAACGCTGGGGGCAACGTGACGAAAAAAAATGTGACTATTAATACGTATATACGTCGTATTTACAACGTGATCGCATGAAGCAGGTCGTGCTGCTGAGGTATCCTATTGCCGATGCACTGCTGCTAAGCGGAACACCCGAACTACATCGGACGGAGGTCTCCAGCACGTATTATATGATATGGTGCATACGGAGAAATGATACTCTGTACGTAGCTGCGCGCTTCCACTATTATTAAATCTTAATATAACAGCAGCTACGAAAGCTCCACAAATTCGCTTCGTATACGATAGTTTTTGATATTTTTTTAACATTTACTTAGCCCTCGAAAGCGAGAAAATCGGTCGAACGCTCACCGAAATGGACCCACCTACCCTCCCACACCCACAGGTATCATACCTCCGGGTAAAAAGCGGTTAAAAACCCGCTTCTCCAACGATCCAACGGCACAATTTGACGTACTGCTGCGTTGCCGAAATGTGCCATTTCCAATAAATTGCCGAACAAAACAAATCGAAAGTACAAGACAGTACGTATCATACCGCTAACTGTGGAGCCGCCGTACTTCTCAACATGAAGCTCCGAAACTCTGGGAAGTTCGGAAAAAATATATACGTACGGCGTTCGATTCGTTTTGGTTGGAAACTCTTGTGACTTGTGTACTCCTTCCGTACAGCAGACAGACGTGAAAGTGTTGGAAATGGCACTAAAATCGGCAATGCATCAAGCTGAATCGTTGGAATCGTTCGAGTTTTTGGTATTGGCACCTCTGGGAGGGTATGTAGGTGATAGGTGGTACATATATCATATAATAGGTGGGCGTATTTCTAGAAGCGGACGACCGGATTCCTCGTTTTTCGGTTTGAAACAGTCCCAATGTTTTTGTTTTGTTTTGTCCATCCCATTTATTATCTTCGCCCTTCTTTTATCTCTCCCTCTTTAGTCGTAACCAGGGTTCGACTTAGTTGGTGAAACGTGCGCAATTGCACCAATTTTCTGAAATATCAGCTTTTGCGCACCACTAAAAGCAGTAGATGTGCGGCTTTCCGCGCATCTTTTTTAGGCCCCCGCACACTTTTTTGGCCGCAGGCCCAAAAATTGTGTGAGTCCATTTCACCGTAGGCGAAAAAACAAATTGGGATCTATTTTCGCCGCAGGCGAAAAAAAATGGGTCTGTTTCGCCGCAGGCGAAATTTTTTGTAGGCCTTTTTCTTGTGATTTATTCGACAATTTCCTGCCGAATTTGTTTGTGGCTTTCTTTTTTGAGGGGACTGAGTTCAAATTTATGACGGTTTTGTATGTCCGTGGATGAAACAAGGCTTGAAAGGGTCGCAAATACAGAGGAACACGCGTTTGTGTTGACAAAGCGGCTCGACATCCTTCGTGAAGCGGCCGTTTTTTTTTACGATGCCCTTGCAAGGCGCAAGCAAGTAATAAACACTGGAACGAACGATAAATATATTTCGTTTTGGGTGGGATGATAGCGTTGTATAGCAGTTGTACAGCACCTGTTGTATAGCATGTGAGATGGCGAAGGCGAGTTTGCAGGGTGCTAGTGGAAAATTGCGGTGATAAGGGGGCGAATAAATGGATTTCAACATGTTGATGATTCCTCAGAGTTGACCTGCGCGCTGACATCCATTGCAGTTATTTGGAGCAGGTTCTGTCTATGCTTGTCTGTGTGTTATTTGCAAGACGAGCGAATGAGACGCACATTTTGAGTACATTTACGCACATACGTCCAAAAATTTCGCCTCCGGCGGCCCTCCGGCGGCCCTCCGGCGGCCCTCCGGGGGCCCCTGCGGGGAGCGCGCCCGATGTGCGCTACGCGCACATGTTGCTGGAGCACTAATTCGAACCCTGGTCTTAACTCAGATCCGGGGTCACTAAGTAGGCTCTTCTCCCCCCTCCCCACTACCGTACGTGCCTTGCGTTTTTATCGCGACACTACTTTAGCACTATCTTCCCTCGTCGACATGCGTCGGATTCCGCCTACCCACGCCACGAAGGCGCTCTCAGCAACTGGTTCCTTTTTATTTTTTTCGAACAAACTCAAAATCTCACCACGGTGGGATTTGAACTCGGGTAACAATGCCACTAATAGCAGCCTTTGAAGCTGACCACTAGTCTACCGGGGCGACCGGTTATTAGAAGAGCTGAAAACACAAAATCTAACCGAAACAAATCCATAGGGCTGTGAGTCGGTTTCATTTCACGACTAATAACTAGTCGCTAGTCGGCGAAGCCGACTAGCTGACTTTAGTCGGTAAGTCGGCTGGCGAAGCCAGCCGACTTGCCGACAAAAGTCAGGCGAGCGAAGCGAGCCAAAAAAGCCCCCCCCGGCCGAGGCGGGCCCCGCTGGAGGCGCTCCCGGAGGGCCCGCCGGAGGCGCCTCCGAAGGATCCCGCTGAAGGCGCCGGCGGAGGCCAAAAATACACTATCTGGCTTCATTTTTGGCAAGAAAAGCGCAAACAATATGACCTACTGTAGATTAACATAAGTTTCGAACGAGAAACACGAAAAAGCTTCAGTTTACACAAGAAATTCATAAAAAACGAGAAGTACAACGCATGTACCAGGTAGAACTACCCCGGGACTAGAGGAACGTGACAGCAATTGTTTGAGTCGCAATACTACCTGGCGGGGATACGAGCGAAAAAGCGAACCCATCACCAAGATAGCGGTGCAAAAATTATCCCCAGAAAATAAGAAAGGTCTTGGATCCCTCCGTGATGTTATTCGTTTATTAACGTCTCTCCCAACTTTGCGCGAAACGCGCGCGTCGATGATGACGGCAAGTCCTAAAAACTTCCACAGCGGGTTGTTGGATCTGCGCGGGCTGCTGCGCCTCTTCTCATGCTTCACGCGGTAGAGCACCGTTTCGGGGTCGCGTGCACTCGCCAAGATGGTCGGCGGGCCGATAATGGCCACAACTTCGCCGACGGGATCTCCGCCCTCAGCGTTGGCATTGGGTGCGCCAGGGCTGACGCCGTCGGCACCGTCGAGAGAGATGAGCTGCTCCGCCATGTGTGCGTGTGTGTGTATGTGTGGATCTCCCGCTGTGCGCTGCAGTGTCACAGGGCATGTGAGGGTATCCGCAGCCCGCAGCAACTCACGTTAAAAGCTGTACCCCGCATTAAAAAAAGCCTTCCTACAGTTAAGTAAACCCAATAAGTCGGAAAGTCGGCACCTCCGTTTCACGACTGACTATTAGTCCGACTAATACCTAGTCGGCGACTTAAGTCGTGCCGACTCACAGCCCTACAAATCCAGCTCCTATTAGCTTGAAAAACGGTCACACAACAAGAAAAAAACGACTCAACGACGGGACGCACACGCAAATTAAAAACAAAATGCATACGTACGAGTACGAAGTAAGCAGCGACCTGTGCTACGGGCTACGGGTTACGATCACAGCACGATGCTGCGCGGTACTATGTGAAGAGACTGAGGCCATAACATTATGGGGTGTATAACATCTCCGATGCACACTGTTAAAACAATAGAGGTGCAACTATTTTCCAAAGGCTAATTAAATTCAGAACTGAAAAAATTGTCCAACACTAATTCCAAGTAGTTTGTCCCCAAATTCGTGGGAGCAGTGTTAATCACTCGAGGAGTGAGGAGCCCTATACCTCACGAATATAGTAAAAAATTAACGAGGGGTGGACGGACCTTGATAGTAGATAATTACGGGGGTTTTGTGCTTGGCGCCTCAAGCCGACCCTCCGACCAGAACCCCAACCCTATGCCAGTGGTCAGTGCTGGGATGCTGTGCTTGGTAAGACTCTAGGTTGATTCGGCCGGCGTGGATGTTGAGCTTGGAAAGACTCTAGGGTGGTTCGGGATGCTGTTGCTGGGAAAGACTTCAAGTTGATTGAGCCGCGTAAAACATACCCCTTCGCCAATCAGAGTGCCTAAATAGCTACCTCAGGAAGATCTACTATCATGCTTCGTCCAGTACTGAAATTAACCCTGAGAAAAAAGCAATGCAAGTGCAACCCTCGTAGGTATATATGTATCATAAGACACTCGCCTTGCAAGGAAAAATAATGGAATTCAAGCGACGTTGGGTAGTTTCTCAGGTAACGTAGGTAAGTATCATAAGACACTCGCCCTGCAAGGGAAATTAATGGGATTCCAGCGATGTTGGGTAGTTTCTCAGGTAGTGAGTGAGCCTCGTAAGCCAGCAGTCAGCAATATGATGGCCGAAAAAGGCTAATATTTTATAGTACGCGGGACAATAGGAAACAGGACCTGCGGTAGACACAAAACCCTATATATATATATATCCCTATTTTTACCAACAATATTTGCCTTATACCTGGTACCTTGTACGGAGTATTATATCAGTACTCCTTGGATATACCTGGCATAAAACTCGATAACTGCTTGCCGTAGTCGCAGGGAGGCGGGGGGGTATACTCATGTCATACATCACACACGGCCGTAGTCGTATTGCCATAGAGCCTTGCATCCCTGCAATGCCGGGACAGAGCACCTCGGGTCATAGATGTCGGAGGACAGGACTTTCAACCCTTGACAGACAGCAGATTTGCCTTGACATGCCGTGACTGACACCAAACTACTAGGTTTTAGTGTGGAACACTTCGGCCTTACACCCTTGACAGCGCATGTTTTGCCTTGCTTGACATGTCTCATGACATCTTTGCCTCGGGTGGGGTGCAATGCTTACCAGGAGCACGATGCGCAATGACACCACAATATGTATGATGCTAAACCTGGTACAGCATAGCCCCACTACTTAGTAACCAGCCAGTAAGAAACGGAGGCTCCCTTCCATCGGGAAACCAAGAAAATTGGATTAAAGCGTATGGTAGCTTAAAACCTAGCAACGGGTATACAGAATAATAGTCGATCCCCAAGGTTGGCGTCGCAGTAAGGTTTCAGCCTCACTCAGAGCAGGCGTTTCTTGTTAAAGTAAAGACCTCACAATATATTTTATAGAACCTGGTACCTTGGAGTGTTACACCAGTGTGTAGAGGCGTGGACAAACCATAACGCCACTCAAATTATCATTGCACGTAGATATGATATTTAACACTTGAAAGAAAAACTGCAGCTGTGAAATCGAGGATTTCGTCGAAACTCATCTTTGCTACTCGTACGTAGCTGAGTGTGATACTTCGATCGCACGTATCATACTTATATATGATGTTACAAGGCTCCCCTTCGGGATTGATTGTCATTGACTTGAAATCCCGGGGGTGTCGCAAGCTGATAAGGGAGTTCTAACACAGCAGGCGTTCGTCCCTCGTACCAGCTACTCGTACGATAGTCGCCGGGCAAGTAAGTGACCGGGCAAGCTCTAAATGCAACACCACCTTGTGAGTAAACTCATGCAACATCACTGCCTGGTTCGTCGAGGGTCGAGGGTGACCGTTCGACCAGCCGGGGAGTTTCGGGAAAATGCCACCGAGACACGCGGCCGAGCCGCGCGACCGCCCCTGCCGACCTCGAGCCCCCCAAAGGGATAGGGTTAGGGTTAGGGTTGGGTTGCGTCTGGGCCGACGCGCAAGACATACATACATTGGTCGAAAGGTGTTGCACGATCATAGAACACAATGTCAGCTGGAGTAAATCTGCCCGTTCAGGCGAACTTCTCAGATGTGCCCGCATAAAATGATGCTGTTTCTAATGAGGTACGGTTTTGACACGAAGCTGTAAGGCATTCGTTCCCGACGGTGAGCTTATTTTTGGCTTCGGCTAACGGCGGCCACCACCCCGACCCGGAACTCTAACCCTAACCCTAACCCTAACGAGAGGCATGCCTGGTTGGTGTGCCACCTGGTCGTTGTGCTTGGAAAGGCTAAGTTTTCAGTGCGGGCACATCTAAGGAAGACCGCCTGCGCGGGCAGATCTACGCGAACACATATCATATGTACTATGTGGTGTTGCATATAGGGGTGCGCTCGAATATAAGCGCCAGATAACCAGACCAGCGGAGAGGCAAGGCAGCATGCCAACGCCACTCTCAGCGCAACGCAAGGCGCGAAGCCATTAGTAGGCGGTGCGAAGCCATGGTATGATACTGCACAGCACGGGTATATGAGGTATATATAGGATGGTTGTCACGATGGAAACGTTTTTGTGTTCTTTTAAATTTGAATTCGACGTTGACCTGTCACCAGAAGCGGGACTCTTGGAGTTCAGGAAAGGTTCCGTTACGCAGGTTACGCAGCAGCAGTAGCAGCAGCAGTGCCGTTCTTGCTACAAGGTTAACCCTTTTACAACTGCACTTTTTTTTTTTTTTTTTTTTTTTCCCTCCCATTTTTTTTTTTCCCCCTTTCTTTTTCTCTCCTTCCTAGTCGTAACTCAGATCCGGGGTCACAAAGTAGGCTCTTCTCCCTCCTCCCCCACTACGGTTCTTGCCTTGCATTTTTATCGCGAGAAGATTTCAGCACTTTCTTCCCTCGTCGACTTGCGTCGGATTCCGCCTACCCACGCCACGAAGGCGCTCTCAGCAATTGGTTCCTTTTTATTTTTTCAAATAAAGACAAAATCTCTCACTACGGTGGGATTCGATCCTGGGTACCAATGATAGTGGTCTTTGAAGCTGACCACTACTCTACCGGGGCGACCGGCTGCACACTGTTCAGAAATATATGTTACTTTAATTCCAAGTAATTGTCCCCACATCGGGACTGGTAGTCCTAAATTGGTATCAATAGTTACCAGGTACCCGAAGTATACTACTGCGTACCAGTTAGTAGTTCTGAGACGAAATTCCAAGCTGATAACGGTACTCTAACGGTACTCTCGACAGCGAGGAGAGTGCACGAGCAGTATGATACCTACCTACCAGGTATGGGGTATGACCCTCCAAAAAAGTGTCATACCCCATTAGGTATGGACAGGCTGAGGGATGTGTGTGTGTTCTTCACATTAAACCTTCCTTTCTACCCGTCGACATCCAGCACACCCAGTGTCCGTGCCCGTTCTTCATCCTAAAAAGGTACCAGTTCTGTGGTCACAAAACTACGACACAGAGATACTACGCTCAGGGATGCGTCTATGGGAACATCTCGACGGCACATTTCCGAAACCACTTTTTTCGTCGTGTGTGGCCGTGTGGGGCCCCATGTATTTGAAGGTGACTGGCTCGGAAATTTATGCCATTGGGTCTGATTGGGTACGTCGTCAGGCGAGTTACCCTGGAATCAGGTCCCAGGGCCATCTGTAGATCCATGACAGATGCTGGCTCGTGCAACTCTCGGCTCTGCAAGCTTCAGCGAATATTGTCGTACCATACCACGATGGCAGGTATCGAACCTGATACTGGTACAAGTATGCTACGATGTATTGGCTCGTGCAAGTCGCGGCTCTGCAAGTGTCTATTAATAACAGGTGCCGATAATGCCGTACCTGGTGGCTTTTTTCTCAATAATCTTTTCTTTTTTCTTTTTCCGTCCCATTTATAACTTTCGCCCTTCTTTTCTCTCTCTTTCCTATCAATAGTCGTGATTCAGATCCGGGGTCACAAAGTAGGCCCTTCTCCCTCCTCCCCACTACGGTTCGTGCCTTGCATTTTCATCGGCCCTTTCTTCCCTCGTCGACTCGCATCGAATTACGCCTTCCCGGCTGCCAGGCGCTCTCGGCAGTTGATTCCGTTCTTTATTTATTTTTGCAAACAAACTCAAAAGTCCGACCTACGCGGGATTCGAATTCCAGCTCCAACTCTTACTCTTACTATTAATAATACGAGTCGTAGCAGTCGAGGGTACCCCAATATAGACCACCGGGGCGGCGGCATTCGAGATTCGAGAGTACCCCTAATATGGACCACCGGGGCGGTACGCTATTCACGCACGTACGTACTTCTGCAGTTACCAGAGTACATATCATATGTGTCGCCGTATATAGAAGTATAACCGCTGCAAGTAAAAACTTCTTCGTCCGGAAGCTGGAAGGAGACCTTCTTCGCGAGAACTGTACACAAGAACTAGATATCACCGCACACAGGCAATGCAGGGATATTAGTTGCCATGCGCACGTATGTATGATATGTGTACGTGCTCTTAGGCTGCTCTGCATACACAGCAGCCGCACACAGCACAGACGAGCGTGCTTTTTGCACACAGGCAGCGAAGCAAAGCAAAGACTTGCGAGAGCGAAAACACCATCTATCTGAACAAAGGTAGGTGTGAATCAACACTGCTTTGAACTTTGAACACGCTAACGAACAGCATAACGAAACACAGGGGAATGAGAACGCACAGCACAAACAACTGCTGGTGTACGCGCGTAAATAAGAGTACGTATATACATACAAAGCAGTAGCATACGCGACGAATCGACGAATCCCGCTCATCAGATATCACCCATCAATGTTCAGACAAAGCAGCTCAAATGCCCCAAACACATTTTGCAGACTTGCGGACCCTCCAACCATTCCAGAAAAAAGCCGTTGTGATCTCGTCATCTACATAATCTTATTAGACATCATGAAGAAAAGCGATTTCCGTTTTTGGTGAAGAAGGTTGACGCTAACGAGGTCTACCGCCCGTTTGAAGTCTTGTCGACAACCTCATGAGATGTGCTGTATCTAGGAGTACAGGAGTACCGCTGCAGCCGAAGGCGCCACAAGCATGATCAGCCTCGAGTATACCGTAGGTGGTAGATATATATGCTCGCGGTTCGGATTGCATGCTATGCGCTGATGCAGGCTGGTAGGGGGGCCAAGAGGCAACAAAAGCACCAACAAACAGATTTGTATACCATACCATTCTAAGACTGGACTGTCACAGATGGTCCGAAAATGGGGAAAATATTCCAAAATCAATCAGCAATCGGTTTACGAGAGAGGGCTCGGGTGGCGCGATCAAAGGATAACTATTGCCAGGCAGGGGTTGGGAGGAGGGGGGCGAGCCAGCACGACGAGCATGCGGAGACAAGCCTGGGCATGACGATCTACATCTCCATAAGTCGACAAAATGCACAACTTATTCCATCGTCGGAAAGCTTTTTCGCTGGCGTTGGTGTGAGAGGACAAAAAATATACGAGACTCATCAAGTGCGTCGGCATGCTGCGGAGCTCATATAAAAACCGCAGAAATCGCCCGTAAAGTTCATTCCTGCCGACTGCCGACTGCCGACTCACCCGCTCGCCGCTGGACGGGTTGTCAAACACCTCGATGGTACCGTCAGCAGAATCGCCCTCGCAAGAGCAAACACCACAGTCCATGGCAACAGCTCCGCCATCAGTGAATTGCGCATTTGCTCCTCCTGCGCCCCAGCCGAATGCCAAACCCGCCACCATCACCCCTATAAACGACCCGAATTTGACCACTCCTTTTCGCCGGCCACATATCCGACCTCCCTCCATCCGTATTCGCAAGCTTCTGTGTCGCCGCCGCTGCTCCTGCTCCAGGCTTGGTTGCTCTGCAACGAGCGCGTGCCCATCAGTTCGGGTGCTTTCGCATCTTCTCCGCCTCCGATTCACGGGAGGCGTCATGCCGTCGATGCCAAAAAGACAGCCGAAAATCAGAGCTGAGAAAAAATTATCTCCAACAAAAAAAAATAGAGCAGAAATCTTCGTGTGTGGAACTGCGGTGTGATGAAACACGAGACTATGATATCATAGCGAGACGACAACGTGAAAACCTTTGGATGTTTTTAACGGGAAACGGGGATGGGCTTCTGCTTCCAGCAGCCTCGATGGCGCACTGCGGCTGACTGCTGACAGGTAGGTTAGCGCACCGAACTTGCTGCTGCAGTGAGTAGAGAGGGAGAAACAACGCTTGGCGGCGCTTGCCATAGTTGTAGGGAATAGACGACAGCCATGAACCGACTTGTGAGATTCGGGGCTGAGGCGCTGAAGCCGCAAAAGGTGGGACCGTACAAGTGGCACACACCGATGGTGTCGCGGCGAAAGGCGAATGTTTTGCGCAAGAAGGCCGTGAGGGACGGCTCCTTCGGCTCGGTCGTTATCGACCCAGGTCAGTGCTTGGGAGATGAGGTGTGAGAAACCCGTGGCCAAGAAACGGGAAAGCAGGCCCGGTGTGCTGGGTTGTGTTTGTGTAACCATCTAGTAAGTAAGTTCACCTACAGCAGTACTTTGCAATTCCGTATGATAGCCATTATGAACATGGGGTGGGTTCTTGCAGTCCTGCACGTAAATCGAAATCGAGGACTCGCGTTGCTGCTGTGGGCATCGCGGCGGCGTCTGCCTCTGTATACGACTCGTACGTAATTTCTTGCGTCTGCTGTTCCCATAGGTTCGTACTCGAATGGCCTTTTGGCGTTCCCACATGTGTTGCATGCTGCAAACAGCGCAACTAGTCACTACTTCTCGGCGGCATATCTCGTACATAGCGGGCTGGCAACCGGCAACTCGTCTTTATTGTTACGTTTTCCTACAGCGCCAACGATATACGTTGCCGCGCTGTTCCCTAGGTACCTTCGGGCAAAAAAATGGAACACGTGCAGCCTTGAAAAGTAACCAACCCGCTACGTACTCGTACGAATATTTTTTTCAAGTCAATGCTATTTCTGGTGTAATTTCGACCTTTCATGACCCCCTACAGAAAACGATATTTCTGCCGTTCTAATGCTCAGACCTACTCCCAGTGTGAGAAGGTTTAGAGAGCGTAGGTCATGGGCAACCTTTTTGTCTCAGGAGCCGGATCGATCCGACTCGTTTTTCGTCACGATAAGTGCCTCTTACTCGAAAACGACTCCCCATACCTGTGGTACCCAAAGACGAATTTGAAAAATGGCAGTTTCTCTGGCTGCTGATACTTTTTTAACTCAGATGTTCGACGAGGACCCCGAGCACCAGTAGGCGAACCTACCTGGGCCTCTACTTCGATCGTCTGTAGCATTCTACGCGGCCACAGCAGCGTGTAGCTATCAAACAGGAGCTCTGAAACGGTCAAATTCTTGCTGCTGAGCACTTTCGTTTTGTGATGCAAACACAGCAATGCCCGCCCTCCCTTGCAGATCCAAGGCCCCCAACACCTCCTAGAGACCATAACGAACGAGCTGTACGTTGATCGGCAGATCTAAGCATTAAAACTGGAGCTATGCCGTCTTCGTAAGGAGTAATATTCAAATTGATATTGTGTTATTGTACATACGACCAGAAATAGTTTTGGTGCTGCCGAAACATATATTTTTCAAAATACGCGTATTGTGGTCGTCCGGGGACATCCGGGCCGCATCCCCGGGTTTCCTAGATGGCTATGGATCTTAGGGTATAACGGATATGGCTATTTGCTGCTGTGGATCGTCGCACACAGCAGCCAGTTGTTGTTGTTGTTGTTCTACTTCTCCTCCCGCTTCTAGAGTCCTCAGGCGGGGAGGGGACCCTCTGACTGGGCTCTGCCTGGGTTCTGCCCGGGCTCTTCTGGGTAATCATTCACACATCTTGCTTCGCGTCAGCTAAGGTGACTGACTCTCTCGAGTGGTACAGCTTTATGCTGGCCTTGAGCTGAGCTACTCGTAGGTCATCCGGGGCTTCCTATAATACTGCAGTAGGGTTAGGGTTAGGGTCCCCTCCCCGCCTGAGGACTCCAGAATAGGAAGGAGAAGTAGAACAACAACAACAAGAACTGGCTGCTGTGCGCGACGATCCACAGCAGCAAATAACCATATCCGTTACCAGGTACCTGGTATACCCTAAGATCCATAGCCACCTAGGAAACCCGGGGATGCGGCCCGGGTGTCCCCGGACGACCGCAGTATATACTCATGATCATATCAAATGAAACGACACTGAAAAAAATGTGTTCGAAAGCAAAATTACCCGTCTTTCGAACGTATCCTTCGACCGGAAAATATCCTAGATAGTCGATCCAGCAGCGTGGCCGGACTGCTTCCAGGCCACTACTCCCTCTGCACGCGGTGGGAAACTCTCCAGGCCGCGGCTACAACGCTCTTTTCACACGACTGGAGATCATCCAGGCCGTGGTTATTACTCCTTCCTCACGCGACGGGAAATATGGAGATCATCCAGGCCGTGGTTATTACTCCTTCCTGACGCGACGGGAAAATATCCAGGTCGCTCGTTATTGTTGTCTCCCAAAATCCCCAAAAACAATGCATGCAGTAAACTCTCGCGACAATGCGTCTTTTGCAAGTACACGTGAACTATGAGGCACGCAAAGAAGTGGTCACTCACACCTCCACACCTACCGTATAACACGGAAGATAGCACACCCCCCTTAGATAACACACCCCCCCACATAAGCACACCGGGTGATATATTTTTTACTTCATTTTTTCACCGTCACTTTATCACCGGGGGTACGTTAGATGACACACCCCCCACGTGTGTACGCCTGAAAACAGTGTCAAACTCCACAATTATCACACCACCTGGTGGATGGATATAATTAGCAATTCACAATCAACCCGCACCGGTATGGACACCAGCATGGGGGCAACTGCTGCGCCCCCTCAAAGTGGGCCGAACGAGTCTGCGGCTTCGACCCCACCTGTAGCTGCTGCTGTCGCGCCTCGGGCGACGATTATGTAGTTTTTCTCTGGGACCAGCGCGCTTACCGGTACTGGCACTAACGTTATCATGTCTCCTACGTCCGCCGTGTGCTAAGCCCCGGCTACTGGTACCTGTACCGGTACCGGCGATGCACCTGCAGCACTTGCGGTGCGACCCTCGGGGTTTCATCAATGAGTACCTGTATGGTACCGGTAACCGTTATGCGGTATCGCAGCAAGGCGGGGAATTTTGCTGTTATCCCCGGGTTTCAAGTGTTTGCCTTACCATCACCGGCAATACGTGAGAAAAGAAAAACAAACTGGTTTTAGACCAAGCTTGTCATGCGTTAGCACACCCCTTGCTAACATACCCCCTGCATTCTGGCCGGGATCTGTTCACACTCACTCCATAGCAATCATTGATATAGCGTTATCACACCCTCTCATTACCACACCCCCTGAATCTGGTCGGGGTCTGTTAACTCTCATTATCAACCAATAATGCCGTTAGCACACCCCGTCGTTGTCACACCCTCTCGTTACCACACCCCCTAGCTGCAGGGCTCTCGTGCATGGTGTTTATCACCGGGGATGCGTTAGATAGCACACCCCTCCACAACAGCACACCGGGTGATAATATTTTTGAATGCCAAAATGTTATCACCGGGGTGTGCTTTCTTCCGTGTTATACGGTATACCCCTGAACACAGCAGGAACCCGGGGGCCAGCATCGCTGCGCACCCGGCTAGATAGGCGGACTCGCAGAAGCACACACAGGTAGCAAAAGACAGAGTGATATTATGTGTTCGTATCCCAGCAGGTATTCAGGTCGCATGCATGCCCACATATCAGTAGGAAACCTGCTAGGATATCCAAGGATGGCCCAGACGCCACAAGCAGCAGCAGCGACGAATGTCCCGGACGCCACGAACATCAAACTTGGGTAACTCGTTTCGTCCCTCGCCAAAGCCGTCGGGTTCGGCCCCGACAACCGTCGGTGGTAGTGGTCGTTGTTCGGATTAAGGTTAGAACGCCGGTTGGGAACTGCCAACCCGAACAGAAAAAGTAGCAACCAGCAGGTTATTGTGGTATACGATGTGGTACTATTAATAGGAGCATATGGTCTAGAGTTCAAGGTTCAGAGAACCTCACATCGTGTTCGCCATTCGGCGACTCAACGAACTACGTACATATCATATCATATCTGCTGCCGTTGTGCTCTTGTCAGGAGGAATGATTGGATACTGCTGTAGTGCGCCTGTCTGGTCTCGTCGCGTGGTCTGATCTGGCCTTTGCCGATTTGGAATCAGACCGGTGTTTGCTGCTCCAATTGAGTGGGGGGTGTGTCCCAAGTCCGAAATGCATATGACCAGGTACCAGATAACAATCGAGAAACCCCGGTAACAGCAAAGATGTCCCGCGTCGTAAGCAGTTGGTGCCGGCTTCCACCTGATGTATGCGCTAAACGAGCGCGTCGTATGATACACGTGTGAGTAAAGTGAAACGCTTTTGGGAATGCTGCTTGCCCACAGCTCATGTGATTGGTACAGCGGAACAGCGCAATATTTGTACGTGCGCATAACGTGCACCGGTCCATTTGTTGCCCTTGCAATTTTCTCGTGTGGGGTACTCTTCTAGCATACGACTGAGATGTGCCGACCTACTTTGTTCGTTGAAAAATTGACTGAAAAAGTCGAACGACGAAGGTATCGGGCGCTAAATTGCTCATGTTGAGCCCCCCCCCCCCCCCCCCCCCCCCCCCCCCCCCCCAACGGGCACGTGAATGCTTTTTGCGCCGTCCTGATGCCCTGCAGACACGGGAAAGGCGACAGCTGGCTGGGATCCAGCTTGGGACATATTCAGAGCGCCTACCCCACGACCGCTGATGCCACAGAAACTTCACAAGAACCAGCGAGATAGAGCCAAACGAGCGGAGAAGGTGAGATCTCCATTGCGCACCTGGCACTGCTGTACCTTGGTATCTGTATAGGCGGTATGAGTAGAGTGTTCGGAATGGAGAGAGGTGCCTAGTAGGGCACTCGGCGAGCCGCGGTGCAGCGGAAACCACCGACTACGGAATGAGCAGATGCTGACGTCACAACGGAGCAAGGAAAGGAAAGGAGAGCACGGCGCGATGGTTAGCACTGGTGCATTGGTGCCATCGTCAATGCAGTATTGGGTGGGGGGCTTTGTACGCCGCGCATCAAAGTTGCGAGTGGGGCAACAGGACGGCGGTGCCCCCCCTCTCCTCCTTGGATATTTTTTGTTGGAAATACAGAGTAGTTGTGACAAGCTAAACTGTTTTCGGGCGCCCGATAAGGCTGACTTCGGCGGGCTAAAGAGTACCTACCTATGGTGCTGAAATTACCAGATGCGGTACGTAAGTGGCTCTGAAATTTTCGTCCTGCGTGTCCTGTGGTTAGGGATTTTCGACCACTGTACCTATTATAGCGATCTACCGTTACGTGAGGTACTTACGAGAGCGGGACCCCCCGCGCCACAGCAGTACGAAGCACATACCAGTACCTGGTTTCGGTACCTAAAATAGTAACACACAGGAATGCTGACCCAGGCTGGAGTAAGTATTCGGAATGGGGGCGTGCTACACTACTGTAGATTCAGTACAACGGCTCCTGAAATTGTTGTGCACCTGTTCCTGTAAATGTCAGCCTGCCTTTCCAAATGCTCGTTTTCTTAGTATATTAGGGTGTCCTGTACTGATTTACGTACACACTCTGCGTTATTTTGGAATCGTAAATCGCCCGTCAGATGCTGCCCACGCCCTATTGTGGCCGCCTCTGAATCGAGAGATGTTGCTTAATTCTGCGTACCGTCCTGCGATGCCCGTTGCATTGGAACCACAGATTACGGCCAAGCTGGGAGAGCAGGAGAATAGACTGAAGGACATTAACCAAGTCAAGGCGGTCCCGAGGCCCAAGTCCGACGAGGGAGCCCTGGCTCTCCTCAGGTGGCTCAAGGTCAACGGAGCCAACAAAAAGCGATAACGGAGGTGTCGGAAGTCGGGCGAGCAATTGTGAATTGCTCGTGAGGGAAATGCCGGCATTCCTTCGATAGATTGGTTGAGTGGATTTAATTTGACAGGGTGATTCAGGGCCTGCGATTCCTCCGGTCTTGCAGTTGTGGGAAGACCTTGCCTTGCCTTGCCGTGCCCCATGGACGAGGGCACGGTCTGTGCCCTGTAGAAGAGTGTCTTAGGCGTGAGGATAACGTAACGAAGTACGTCTGAATCCACTCTATACCCTTGCTGTGAGGAGTTGGTGAGGTATCCCTTGGGGGCATCATAGTGACTACATATGCAGGGTTGGGCAGCAAACATGCCGGTTGACGGGACGCTTGCCCCTTGACGGGCGACCGCCACGGAACCCCCCACAGTAGAAACAGCGTGTTAAGTCTAAGGAGGGCTTGGCGGCCATCCGCTGTCGCTGCGGTATGCGAAAAAGGTACTTGATGTGCGTTGAAATGCGTTTATCATGTGATTGAAGACAGCCTTCAGGAAGAACGGCGGGCGTTGACATGATTCTCATACACTTGTCCGTGCACTCGGGAAGCATTCGGCAATGGCCCTTCAGCAATAGAAGCTGGCTCAAGTCGTATTGTCGGCTGCACCTACGCCGTTGGTTTGACGCCAGTGGTGTCTTAGCGGGCATGTATTTTCGTGCGAGTACTGCTCCTGCAAAGGCTTTAGTGTGGCTAGACAAGGGAATTTGGGAGACGTGGGGACTATCGTAAAAAAAAGGTTTTATGCTCATAATATTACGTGTAACTCCAACTGCTCGATATTGTTGTCGGTGGGTTTGGGTGGGAAAAATTACGTTTACAAGTCGCACTTGGTGTGTTGACATCGCACTTGGTTTGTTGGCGCTTTTCCTAACGACGGAAGCCTCATCACTGCAACGCCACACCTGCGTATCGGCTGTGAATCGATTGTGCGGTACGGTTAGTAGTTGGAGTCGGTGTCCTACAAATGCAGACACGGCGGTATTCCGAACGATAACATGGTTTTATCGGTTTGTTCCTCTGGTCAAACTGTTGGTTAGATGGGACAGCCTACTACTGTACACAGCTGACTGAGTAGGTTGCTATTAACAGTAGCTTATCACTTCTACCCAACACATGCACTTGATTTATTGATGCAAAAGTATGTCTGCAGCAACAGGAATACGAGTACCCGCTGGCATGAGGTGTTCCGCTGCTACCAAGTGGGCGCATGGCACTATAACTTCCATGTCTTACGTACCCACTCTCCAAAATACCGCCAGGGGCTGTTGATCTCGCAACACACGTTGGCGCGCGGGGGCGGCCTAGGTTGCTGCGCTTAATTGTTATGTTTGCACACCTGAAACATATCATGATCTACATTAAAGAACATCTACAACGTAATTCCTCACCTGCCGTTGTGAGCAGTTGCGCAAGATCTGCATGGTACAGATCAACCCAGGAAACATGCGCTAGATCATGCAGATTATACGGGTCCCACCCGGCAACATGAGCTAGATCATACAGATCATACAGAGCATACAGATCATACAGATCAGGAATCCATCTGCCCTGAAATATCTAGATCGTCAAGTGGGAATCGATAACGTACTTGTCTGGGCTCTGAATGTTTGCCATCCGATAATGTGCAGCGAAAAAGTGTTGACGTCGATCACGCATGCATGCAGTATCATCTACGTACTCGTACGGTAAATAACGCCGTTGGAACTACACCCACGATTGGGAATAAACCACTTGCAAATAGTGGGGAGTAATGCTTTCAGTTGAAACGTGCCCTTCTTGTTGTTGTTTGAATAGAGATGGTCTTCCTCTCTGTGGCTGCATCCTGCCGACTCAAAATTGAATATTTCCCGAACAGCTGGAACGCACCTTGGACGAACGATGCCCGCGTGTGTGACGACCATGCCGCACAGACAGGTATACAACAAGCAAGCATATATCTCGCCAAAAAACAAAATGATTACGACAGCATTCATAGAGCATCGGCCACTGCCCGGTTAGGGGATGGTATGATAATACACTTGGTCCGAATGCAAATTGGTGGAGACAGTGTTGAAGACATAAGGAGAAGAGCGATGAAAGGTAAATATAGGCGGGGGGGGTTGGTTCAGGTACTTGGTCGGACAAATGGGGTACGTAGCGACGTTTACACCAGGTACATGCACCACATGCGCTGAAGGAAAAAGGAGACATAAAAATCCAAAATTCCTGGCAAAGGGTTTCGTATTGAGAATGCAGGCGTGATAAATTGGTTCTCCTTCGAACCAAGTCTTCACCGCCGTAAGCCGCAGCCATGCAAGCCATGACCAGGGCGATTGGCTACGAGTGAACTCGGCCATTCCTGTCCTGTGATAGGCAGTGAGTGCTGTGATCGCAGCATTGCAGTTCTAGGAGGCTGCAGTTGCGTATTTGCTTGACATCCCTAGGCTGGTCAACTAGCTGAACGCTGGCGAACACGGCGAGGAAGCACCATCAGGATCAGGAACAAGGCTCGTCCTTCCTGAGCTTGCCTCGTCATGTTGAAGGGGCCAACGACGAACCTAGCCTTTCTCACTGGAGTCCTGGACTCGGACGGAGAAGGAGACAGAGATTTAACTCAAGAGGGGCGACGACGAGCGGCGGAGAATGGCGTGCGTAAATACAGAGGTGAGAGCACAAGGCTTTTGTCGCTGTCTGCTGTGCTGAGTGTTGACCAACAAATGGTCTTTGCCGCCAGCCAACAGAGTACGTAGCAGAGCAGCAGCAGTATATACTCTCAATGCAGCGGTCAAGTGGGAGCGAGATGAAGGAGTCGGGGAAGGTCCTCACAGCTGTAGAGCGCACCTTGCCGTGTTTTGATACCATCGGCGAGGCAAGGCCGCTGAAGAGAGGTCGACCCGTGCTTCAGTGCCGCCCATGCTCTTGCTGGTGCAACAAACTTCCTGACGTCTTTGCTGCTGTTGTCTGTCGGTACTGCATTGGTTTACTGCTGTATAAATCAACATGGCAGCAGCCCCCACCGCTACAGACAGCCCCTACGTAGATACCCCCAAGTTGCTGACAGTAGACAGACACGCATCAGGCAGCCAGCTGGGTACTTTGCGGCTTGTCGGCTGTTACTGCTGTTTCCACACGCTACGTGTGATACCACCGAGTATCGAATAGCATACATTACGCAAGCTCGACACAGCGGCACAGCACCAGTACCAGTACCCCTGCATACTCAGTACTATTAATATTAAAAGTACTCGGTAGTTTTATTTTAGGCATGGTACGAGTACCCGATTTAAGAGCGTCGATATTACTATTACTAGCAAAGGGGCCTACGGTAAGAGCAGTAAATTCCAAGGATGTAGTCGGCAGGATACGTACCAAAGTATGCCGGGGGTATTTGGTCGGTAGTACCCAACCGAACCTTACCGGTGTGTTCGGTACCGCCGTAATACCCTACCGAACACTCCGGTAAGGTTCGGTACGTACTCGATACCCGTACCCGAAAAATCGGTAAGTTCGGTATGAATTTGATACCGGCACTCCGGGTACTGGTGTACCCTCGACCACAATACCGGGTGGCGCAGCTATCTGTGTAATTGTATGTATTAGACCCACCCTCGACCACAATACTGGGGGTACGGGTAGTTTTTCGGTACGACCTCAATACCCTACCGAACGCTCCGGTATGGCACGAACTCAGTATATACCGGTACTCGATGCTTAGGTTAGTTCGGTACGATCTCAATACTGGTACCCAATAGTTCGGCAAGTTCGGTAGGCCCACCCAAATATACCCTGGGTACCGGTATACCCTCGACCACAATACCAGTGGTACCGGCATTTTTTCGGTACGGCCTCAATATAACCTTCCGAGCACCCCGGCATGTCTCGGTACGATCTCAATACGGATAACCGATAACCGACTTTTGGGTAAGTTCGGTACGACCTCAATACCGATATCCGACACTTCCGTAAGTTCGGTGCGCCCATCTAGAATACCCCGGGTACCAGTATACCCTACCGGACATACCCTATTGGTAAATTCAACTTGCCACGGAAACTTGAATAATCAGGTTTCGCCCATTTTTATTCCCCGTTTTTCAAGCTTTTGCGCAAGCAGAAACATATACCAGGTACCTGGTACCTGGTACGTATTATATAGTTATCCCGGGATAGCATGAAATCGCTCTTAAATGGGGATACGAGCGGCTCGGAGATAAGAACGGTAACACTGCCCTGTTCCCATGGGTTCTTAACCCATTCAGAACTGAAAAACTTATCCCACACTAATTCCAAGTAGTTTGTCCCCAAATACGTGGGACCAGTTCTTAAGGGGTTAAGTCGCGTACCCAACTGCACGGTATTCTGAACACCACGTACGCTGGGGCGTACCGGCGTACCCGCATAACGTACTCTGAGGCACCGGGATCTACTCTGAGACGCTGGTATTGTACGGGCGAGGTACTGAGATATCATACTGGCAGTATAGTCTACCAGGTACCCGGTACGTTTTAATAATGTACGAGGCACCTAATATATGCTGCTGTGACAACCGCTATGCACACGCTGTGCACGGCCAGAACGCCGGTCGTATAAAACCAGACGCGCTTGTTACGCGTCGTACTCGTCATTTTGACGTCTGCCGGTATCCAAATGTTTCCCGTACTCGTATACCTGGTATACTCTGTACGTACATACGACATAACCGTACGTATTGCCTCAACAGCATGCTAATTGCCAAGTACCTCTGATTTTTTCAGTGTCATATCCACCGTCACTTGAGCAGCAGCATCACCGTGCTGTACCTCGTATGATATATACCTGGTAACGCCGAAATCTGTTGTACGGACAATTGATGTTGACATACATTTTCCGGAACCACTTGTATAAGCAATTCCGGCAAGGGTCTGTTGCAATAGCAATTATCCACACAGACGTTACCCGTAGGAGACCGCAGTTTGACCTCTGGACTGACCGCCCCCACACACTTAAACCAGTACAATAACGACCAAAAGAGGTATGGACGCGCCTGAAAAGACCTGTCTCCTATATGGCATCTTCGAGTGTCCAGGGTGTGGCACTGCTGTTTATGTACTACCTTGACGAATGAGATGCAGGGGCGTTTGGTGTACTGTAGTTTTTTGTGCGTCAAATCGGTTTGGCATGTCGTTCTTTGACGCGTCTCCCTTATATTATTATTATTTTATGTTCGTCATTTTTGCGGTTGACACATGCTGCACATTTTCGGATGACAAACGCAATAATAATGTTGCCTGGCTTATAGTGTAGGGCAGGTCGAAGAGGTCAGGGCCTGCGAGGAAGCATGGCAATGGTGTTGTTGATGCCGTTGTGTAATGTCGGAATGTCATCTCGGTCAGCCGTCTACATCGATGAGCATTTTATTGTGGTGACCGTCCCAGCATTCCAGCTAAAAGCAGTACGTAGAGCTTGCCACGTACCAAGTTGTTCGATCAAATGGTTGGCACACATTGTGTACGAGGCAAAGGGACTACCGCTAACCAATGGTTGATTTGATTGGGCCTATCTGATTGGCTTAGCCTTGGCGTTAGGTGAGTTGCTGTTCTTCTCGTGCACAGTTACCCTCAACCACTTTATCGAGTAAATGGCAGGCTCCCCTCGCCAAACGCCCTGCCAGGTGTCTCAAGAGATGCTAACACTGTAGAATATTAAGTGCCTTGCCCGCCCCGACGATATGACACTCACGAAACGGCTACACTTGTACTGTTTGTACTGGCAGACGTCTTCGAGGACGAACGGACGAGCGAGACACGAGTGGAGGATGACGAGGAGGGGGACGGGCACGACCAGATCCCCGGGGTGAAGCAAAAGTGGAAGCTCTTGCCGCACTTCTTGAAGCTCAGGGGGCTGATGCGACAACACATCGACTCCTACGACTACTTTGTTAACGTTGACATCAGCAAGGTGAATAAACCAGGGATGCGCAGCAGCAGCAACAGCAGCATCATCGCGCCGGCGATTTGTTTCTCACTGGAAAGGTCGCGGTTCTCCCAGTAGATTTTACCCCTACTCGTACATATGACAGGGTACATTATGTTTGATTTTTGGCGCACTTAGCGATATGCGATATGATAGCAGGCAGCAACAGTGCCTAACCTACCACGTGACCCCTCCATACGACGGCTTCCTTCTCCCTCCCTCCCTCCCTCCCTTCTTCCTCGCGCCTCGACGTCTCTGTGTATCTTCCGGGCGCTTCTGCTCCAGATCGTGCAAGCTAAGGGAAACCGCGAGGTTTTGAGCGATGTCGACCCGAAGTTCTTCCTGCAGTACACCGGCATTACCGTCGGCACGCCCTGCATAGAAGAGGACGATTACACCGTCAAAACCAGTTGAGAAACCGGTCTTTTCGAACGGATAGGCTTTTTCGTAACCAGTTGAGAAACCGGTCTGTTCGCACGAATAGGCTTATTTGTAAGACTGCTGTGAGTTGCCCGGATTTCACGGCTAGGTAGTACTTGGGTGGCGTACTACGGTGTGTGCTGTCTTCACATTATACCGTTATTTCTACCCCACCACTACATCAGTACACCCAGTGCCCGTCCTGGTTATCTACAAGTATCCTCGAGAAATGTAAATTATGTGGTCACAGACTGTGAGACTGAGAAAAAACAAAATATGATCGCAAAGGAATGAAGGTTGGTAAGGCAAGTGAAATCGCCGCTGTAGCCAACTACTGTAGCTGACTTTGTTTTGATCAATGAAGAAACAAACGTCGAGCCCTGCGATAGATTGAACTGACCACCACACCCACCCCAGCTTAGTAAGGTAGTGCCCGCGTTTGCAGCCTTTGCGACCGGGTTTGTGGTTTGACGGTACCGCACTGAGCCCGAGCTCAGTGCGGAGGTGTTTTCCGGGCGAGGACCTATTCCTGGGGCAGGAGACCTAATGCCATACCTGGTATACCACCTACTTTACATGATACGCGAATGAGCACAAGAACACTATTATTACAGTTTCCTGCACGATTGTGTTGTTCCCTTTCTGTTGGTTGTCTCGCTTTATTATGTGTGTCTGTGAGCCCAGTTCGTGTCGATGTTCTAGCGTTTGCTGGGCTTGGAGATTCCTGGACGATTTGTTGTTCCCTTCCTGTTGGTTGTCTGCTCGTTTTGTGTGTCCGCACGCACAGTATATACGTGTCGGCGTTCGCCCCTGATCGGCCTTGGGAGGTCCCTGAAATGTACATATTATATGTGTTTCGTTCCTTCCGCGACTCTGTAGTCCCGCCGTTTTAGTGCCGACTGCGCGACTGCACGTACTCCGCCCCCCTGTAGGTACATAAGGCTTAGCCTGGGCTGGCATTCGATCGATATTTCACTCCCCGGTAAGTCAGTAGGTAAGGTAACTCAGTAGGTAAGGTAACATCGTCACACTTGGGAGGTTTCCTGAACAATTGTTTGTGTTTCCCCCTTTTCCTCGTGCGCCTGGCCTCTCTAGTCACGCCGTTTCAGTGCCGGCTCCGCGACTGCACGTACTCCGCCCCCCTGTGGGTAAACGTGCGGTACACGCGAGGGCGGCAGATCGTGAACAAGACCAACATCAACATTGGGCGCATCCCGGTTATGCTCCTGAGGTACGTGCGCTTACTGCGGCAAGCAAGCAAGCGCCTATGCGTCGCGTGCTCATTTCGTCTCGCACATGGAGAAGCGGGTTGGAAAAGTATCACGAAAGGTGTTGGCGTCGTCGAGTGAGGTTGAGTTGGGTTGGGGTTGAGTTGAACTGGGTTGAGTTGGGTTGGGTTGGGTTGGGTTGGGTTGGGTTGGGTGGGTTGGTTGGTTGGGTTGGTTGGGTTGGGTTGGATTGGGTTGGGTTGGGTTGGGTTGGGGTGGATTTGGTTGGGGTGGGGTTGGGTTTGGGTGAAGCACATGGGTGGTTGGGTTGGGCGGGCGGGTGCTGGCGTTGGGCTGGGTTGGGGTGCAGCAGCATGGTTGGTTTGGATGGACGGGTATGTGGAGACTGAGTGACAAAACTTTCGGTTCGGTAAGAGATTGAAGCAAGCAACCAATGACTCCTCGAAAACCCCTTCGCGGATTTGTGTTTTTTTCGATACGTGCCGTCCGGGTGGAACAGCTATCAGTGTGATTGTAGGTATTAGACCTATTTTCTTTGGTTCTGTTAGTCGGCGAAACTATTACTGCATACGCTCTGGATGGTGGTTGAGCTTGCCGTCGGCTGCAAATATTCGGGGTGTTGGGGGTACTGTTCGCCCAACGCGCGCGTAACGGCTTGATATAAATATGGCCGAAAGTTGGCAGCACGGCACCGATAACTTGGAACGCGTGTTTGAGCTCCGATTCGCGTTCGCCCGTCGTCTATGACGAGAGATCGTAGCAAGTGATGAAGTGATAGTTCATGGCAGCCATACTTCGCTTGCACGAAGGACACAGGCATCTCCGCGTAGCGTTGGGTCTACGCCTTCGGTATGTTCATGCCTCGGGCAATCTACGGAACATCGCTGTTTTTTTTTAGTGTTTGTACCGCGAATAATCTACAGAAGTTCGCCTATGTTTTATAAGTTATGATATTACCACGAGCAGTCTATGGAGCATCGCTACTTTGTTTTCAGATTTATACCACTGAAAAATATTTGGAGCGTCGCTGATCTTTCCAGTACGTTCGTCCTTATGCAAATATGTCAGGAGACGGCATTTTAACCATTTTAGAAGCGCACCCATGATTGTGGGGACAAAATACTTGGACTTAGTGTGGTATACTACTTCCAGTAGTAAAAGGGTTGAGACGTCGATAGTCACAACAGTCAGGATATCCTACACTAAAAGTAGTACATTAAATATAAGCCGCCGTCCGTCGAAGGCCTACTGTCATTTCCTAGCATACAGTTCGCCCAAAACAAACGCCTCATCTGAGCAAACCCCTAGAAATTAATTGTGACACCATCCTTGAAACAATCTTGGCCATAGTCTTTTACTATAATAGTACTATTATTAACCGGTAGGATTTAGTGTAGCGGCCGCCGCTGAAAACGATTTCTTGGTCCACTTTTCATAGCACCCCCAAACAAAGTGAGCCCTATGTGCTTATTACCCTTAGAAGGTTGCTTCTTTCGGCGAGCTTACGTTCTTATTGAGTGAGTCTTATGTTATTATTGGGCTCTTTCTTATTCGCGGGCCTGTACTGTATTTGTCCCTGTATCGTCTGTCGCTTTTCTTCACTGGGTGGGTCAGCTCGAAGTGTGTCCTCACCGGCAAGAGCGAGTCGGAGCTGGCGGACATGAAGGAATGCCCGTACGATCCCGGAGGCTATTTCGTCGTCAAGGGGGTGGAAAAGGTGGGCTGGCCTGTCCCGTACCGTATCGTACCGCACCGTACCGTACTCAATGGGTGTGGCGGGCCGGGCCGGGATGGGTTCATGGATAGGCGCTCGTGGTGGCAGAACACAAAGGGTATACCTTGTATATATGACCGATTTCCACTTGAGTTAAGAGTAGGGAGCGATGAGGGAAAGCTTGTCAACTTTTAACGGGACATACTATGTACGAGTATTTGTAATAGATTTATATATCATCGTGTAGAAACGGAGTGTATATAGAATGTATAGTGCACTGGTGGCACATTCCTGGGAATGTTAGTATGAAATATCCCCGGGAGAAACATGCCTGTTGTCTCTACGTATCCCAGACCGTTACACATTAATCTCGTACAACCCACGTATGATTCATTCAACATGGGGTCCCCACAGCTTGCCCGCACGTGCCAGTTTTCTCGTGAATGGACCAAGCGTTTCTTGAACTCTACGAGTAGCTTGAAGCAGTTCACACACCGAACAGATCATGATCTATCACAGATCATGTAGATCCTGAAAATGCCGTTGTAAGATATTGTGCAAGTGTTGTTGTAAGTGTGGCTGCGATGGCGTCAATCGGGCGTCCGATCTTATTCGGGATGCACATATTCGGCGGCATAGCTTACGCACAGTTGTTCGCTCTACCGTTTGCCCGTTGTCGGCTGCGGCTGCCCTGTCCAACGTGTGTGTGCTGGCTTAGTGCAGCGACCACACCAGTAAAGTGCCACACTGCGCGTACAGCATGTATTCCGCCGTTCAAGCAAGCGTTCGCTCTTCCTTTCCCGCGACTGCTTGGGATTTTTCAGGTGATCCTGATGCAGGAGCAACTGTCGAAGAACCGCGTGATCATCGAGTACGACGGCAAGAAAAACATCTCCGCGGCTATTACGTCGTCCACGCACGAGAGAAAGTGAGTAAAGTCGCTACGCAGCAGTGCTGGAAGCGTTTTAAACGCCCCCTGTGGGACTTCACCGGGAAAAAATAACCGAAAACCAAACCACGGTTACTGCAGTGACATTCCGTCGTCTCGTCGCTTTAAGTTGTACGAGGATATATTTTGGCATCAAAAGGATGTGGGGGAAGCGGCCGTCGTGGGCCACCGCGCTGCTGCTGCCGCCACCGCCGGCCGCGGCGAGCTGCGATGAGCCGGAGACTCCCACCCAGGCCTACTACCCCCGCGTCGATTTGATAGCGAACAACGCGGAACCTCGTCGCAGAGAGTAGCAGCACACATACCGCGCGCGCATATCTTGCGGCTCCTTGCAGTTTTGTCTGGACACACTTCCTACCTCAAGAACCCAGGCCTATTCTTGTGGCGGATGCGGTAGTCGTCACATTCTTGGGGGTGAACACACGGAAACTAGTAGCTTTGGGCTACGCATTTTAGGGTTGATGCTTCTTCTCTAGTTGCTGAATTATTGAAGCCACTCTCAGCTTTGTTGCCCAGTAGCGTTCGCGTGTTGCGGTTCGTTTAGCCTGCACGTCTGTTGTCGCCCATGCAGGGATCTGGGCGTGGTCGACGTGCCACGCTCCCTAGAAGTAACGCGGGAAGATTGTCCGTGTCTCGCATCTCGCTTTGCCCCTCCTCTGCGCGCTTTCTACAGACACATTTGTATGGTGTCAAGTCTCAAAAACAAAAATGTCTCATACACACGGTTGTGCTTCCGTCGCGACCAAACGTTCCGCACCTCGGACAGATAGATCATGGTCTATCTATCTATTAATATCTATTTATCTGTCTATCTATCTATCTATCTATCTATCTATCTATCTATCTATCTATCTATCTATCTATCTATCTATCTATCTATCTATCTATCTATCTATCTATCTATCTATCTATCTATCTATTTATCTATCTATCTTTCTATCTATCTACAGATCATCTAGTTCAATACCTGCCGTTGTGAGCAGTTGTGCAGGATCTGCATCGTACAGACCCAACCCAAGAAACATACGCTAGATCGTGCAGATTATACGGCGGCTCTCACCCAGCATCGTGAGCTATATCATACAAATCAGGAATATATCATCTGCTCTGGACGATCTAGATCATGAAGGAGGAATCGATGATATGTTGATGATCTGTTGATGATCTGTTGATGATCTGTTGATGATCTGTTGATGATCTGTTGATGGTCTGTTGATGATCTGTTGATGATCTGTTGATGATCTGTCCAAGGTGTGAAACGTTCGGAACACGGCCTACAATGACACGTCTCGATCGATGCTGCGCGTAACCACCGGATGCATCCCAGGTCTCGGTGCAACATCCACATGAAGAACGGCAAGGTCTACATGAAGCACAACAGCCTGGGAGACGACGTGCCCATCGTGGTGATACTGAGAGCAATGGGGGCGACGAGCGACCAGGAAATCGTTCAGCTTGTGAGTAGACGCACGGACCACCGCAACGCACCGCACCATCAACAGCTAGGGCTGTGAATCACAGCGGATTCATTCGATCCAATCGTACGACATAATTGAAATCGGTTGCGATTGTTTTGCGACTGATTCATTTCGCCTTCTATCGGCTTTATTGCCCTTCTCACCTGCCGGCAGGGGGTGATTGGGGCTCACTTCGCTCTTTCGATCTCGCTCGAAATTCATGCAGGCCAACTAGTTTTATTTTTATTTTTCGATCAGCCGGCTTTGCCTAAATCGATGAATATGGCTGCGATTCACAATGCTACCTGACAGATATTTGTCTCATCTTGGGTTTCGAGATGCGCCGGGCGTCAGCAGAAAGTTCAGTGTTGCCTGCTGTACAGGACACTATGGTCTTCGTTCAGCGCCATTTCCCTCTGCCGCGATGGTCGAGCGACTGACTAACGCACAAACCTAAAAGCTCGCTTTGCAGCAGTGGTGCTCTGTATTTGTTTCCAGGCTAGTTCGGTTTTTCCAGACCGACCTGTCGCAATATTTTAGGCTAAACGCTTCTTGCCCGTACGGATGCCGCGCGATCGCAAACGCCGCGGAGCATGCTCTACTGAAAACTGTAGGCTTTAAGGCTGCAGCCTGGGGATACCTGGTCGGACTTGCACTACGTTAGGGGTACTGCTGTAGCATCTTTTTTTCTTGTGGTGGTCCTTCCTCGCTTAGGGAGCTCTTTCCCTTTCACCCTTCCCTTGCCCTCACTTAACAACCGACTTGTTTAAAAAAACAAATGTAACCCTGAACCCGATATATACACGATCCCAAGGGCAAGATACATCTGGAAAAAAAATATTGTACGTACCATAAAATTTACCATGGTACACATCTGATTCCGAAGATTTTGGGTGGCTTCTTCAGTTGCGATGGCTGATGCAATGGTTGATTGATCAGCTCCCTCCCGTCAGTGAGAAATGTTTTCACACCTCGCACAGATCATGATCTAGATCATCTAGATCATCTACTGTAGATCATCCACGTAGTTCCTCGCCTGCCGTGTGTGAGAGGTTGTGCAGGATGTCTCTGCATCGTGCAAGATGCAACCCAGGAACGATGTGCTAGATCATGTATCATAGATTATCCGGGTCCCACCCGGCAACATGAGCTAGATTATACAAGATCGGGAATGGAGCTGCCTTGAAAGATCTAGATCATGCAGTGGCAATGATCTATCTGATCTGTATGATCTGTCCGAGGTGTGAAATGGTTGGGGTCGAAAGTGCAACCAACCCCTATCCCCTACCATTGCACGCCTTGTCGGGGTTTTCTTGAGCCGTCGATGTTTTCGTGTTGTTGATTTTGTTTGACCGCCGCCCAAAGGTGGGATCGGAACCTGAGATCATGAACGCGTTCATGGCCAGCCTGGAGGAGGCGCAGGCCGTCGGGGTTTACACGCAGAAGCAGGCGTTGCTGTACATCGGGACGAAGATGAGGGTGCCGCCGAAGGCAGGCGCGAGGGCGATGCGGCAGCAGTCTTCGTGAGTGGTCCCGATTGTGGCTCCATGCGCGAGTTTCCTCATAATATCGTGTTTCGCACCTTTTTTTACAAGGTGGTTTCGTTGTTTGTTTTTTGCCTGCACGGGTCGAGGGGATGCGGCATTGGAGTATTTCATGTCTTCCCCAATCGTGTCTCGATGCGTGAGTTTCCCTAATCGTTCTTGCACGTTTTCGGGCGATTTGGATGTATGTTTTGCTTCCGCGGGCCCGACGAGGGGTGGAACGTAGACCCGCGTCCCACAAAAGTCACGGTTGGAACCGCTTGCATCCAGACGAAAGGTCCTGTCTTTCCTCTTTTTTTCCGTCCCATTTCTTATCTTGGCCCCTATTTTTTCTCTGCCTCCTATTAACAGTCGTAACTCAGATCCGGGATCACATACCAGACCCTTCTCCCCCCCCTCCCCACTTGCGATTCGTGCCCTTGCATTTTTATTCGCGAGAAGACCTCAACCCTTTCTTCCCCTCGTTGACTCGCGTCGAGTTGGTGCTCCATCCTTTCTGTGAGGAATTTGCCAATGCTGTAGTAGGTAGTTTGATTCGTGACGCGTGAGGGTGTGTCAAATGCTCCTCTCGGTCCCTTAAAAGTGTGTTTGCGTGTTGTCGTTTGTCGCAGGTTCCGCCGACCGCAAGCCCCAGAGGACGAGGCCAGAGACATCCTCGCCGGGGTTATCCTCAGCCACATCCCCGTGGTAAGAAAACAAACACGCCTCCTGTGTTACGTCCAAAACGGACGAGATATTCCGTGTTTTCCGCTGCAGCGTGCGGCGGGATTTGGGAACGGGGCAATGTGACGGACTACCCGCCTTTTGGGTATTGTTTTTTTTTAATCCAAGCACACCGTTGCACACAGTAAGGCTTTTTTTTGTCAAATCCAAGCACACTATTGCACATAGTAGGGCAGATCACGATCTAGATAATCTAGATCATGTACATAGATCATCTACAGATAGATGATCTAGATCACGATCTAGATAATCTAGATCATGTACATAGATCATCTACAGATAGATGATCTAGATCATGTACGGTATATCCCAACTTGCCGTTAGGAGGTGCTGTGCGGGATCTGTCTAGTACAGACCCAACCCAGGAAATATGCGCTAGGCCATGCAGATTATACGGCTCCCACCCGGCAACGTGAGCTAGATCATACAGATCATACAGATCATACAGATCATTCACTGAAAGATCTAGATCATGAAGTGGGAATTATCTATCTGATCTGTTTGGTGTGTGCACCGTTGTGCTGTGCTGTGTGTGTATTGTACTAGTAGCTCTTGCGCTGGGTTTGGTCGCTCACTTGCATTGGCCTTGGCATCCCTTCGTGCCGCTTTTACCGCCCCGACGAGGCAGTTGGCTTACGACTTCCGAGCCAAGATCGTGTACACGGCGCACATCGTGAGGAGAGTGCTGATGACCGTCATCGACCCTACCACCGTCGACGACAAGGTGAGGGGGCCACAAATACTGGAACCAGTTTGGTTGCAATCCTGGATCCATCTTGTTGGATCGCGATTTTACTTCAAGGATTATTTTACGCCTGCCGCCGATCATTTAGTGGACTGGAAGTACTCGATTGGGCTCCTGCCCCGGCCGGTGGTCCCACCCGCACTGTGTTGTATTCTTCAGTTGTCGCATTGACCACCGACGTGGTGATGCGTTGTCTCACATCGAAACTCACTTTTGTTATTATACACTTGGGGTGTACTTCGGGTGTGCCCTTATTGTTGTTGGAATGGATGTAGTACCTTCCATCCTCTATTGTGTGCTTCGCGTGCCGTGAACTTTCAGAATCATTTTTGTTTAATTGTGGGTCGGGCAGAGGTAGTATTTGTTTCGTTCTTTGGGTGGCACCTTTTGGGGAGGACTCGAGAAAAACAGGAATGCGTGCCACCGATACCATCTACGGTGTGTTTTTCGTGCCGCCGTCATCGCCGGCGGCGGCTTCGTCTTCGCCGTCTGTCGTTGTTTCCGCACACGCCGCTGCTGTCGCGCTTCCTACCGTGCCGTAGTTTTTACAGGGCGACTGCTCCGCGGGCTATATAACTCAGCCCAGGTCGTTTAGCGGACAGTACGCGCAAATCCGCACGGTGTTTTGATGCCTGGTGTCTCTTCTGGTCTTTGTGCTTGGCTGCGGTTTCGTTTTTTTTTATGTTGCTTGTTCGATGGCGCGCCTGTGGTTGTGGCAAATCGTGTGCTGGGCAGGACTACTACGGGAACAAGCGCCTGGAGCTGGCTGGACAGCTGATCTCTCTGCTGTTCGAAGACCTCTTCAAGAGATTCAACAGCGAGCTCAAGAGGAACGCCGACATGGTGTTATCCAAGCCTAATCGCGCCGCAGCCTTTGACATAGGTGACCTTGATTCGCCGTAACCGCTGTTCCGCCTAATGCTGGACGCGCCCGTGCTACGATACCGGGTATATCACTTTTTGGCTAAAATATTTTTTTGAATGACGGAGCTCCTTAACCGACAATGGTTGAAATACTCCTACAACAATTCTTGTTTTTGCGATCAGTTTTTTTTCGTATGCCTAGGCTATATTATGGGTTGCGCTTTTAGTTTTTCTTCAAATCAGTGTTTTTACTTACTATTAGTGTAGAGCTCCAGAAAAGAAATGGGTGCGCTTCTACCGTAGCACGTGTCGCTGTCGAATGTCGCATGATCCGCTGCCAGCAAGTCTGAGGGAGGCCTAACTCGATTAGTGCGTTTGGTCTGGCACGTTTAAACGCTGTTGGGCAAGTATGGCGTACGCTTCTGCATTGCTCCCCTCCGATGGTGGGCTTAGATGGCGTCCGGTGGGCTTTTTCGCCATGGGGTACAGCGCTCTGTTTTTGTGCATCGTGCCAGTCAAGCAAGTTACGACGGAGTGCATTTTGTAGAATAGGCTTTTGAGCGAACAGCGGTGGCATATATTAGCGTGGAACGAAGGCCCCAGCGAGAAAAACAAAACGATGACACAATGATCAGTGTAGAGCAGTGCAGAATTGTAGCGCCACGTGGGCGACAGGGCGCAAGACGAGCGATATTGGACGAGCTTCCTCCCGTGGGGGGGCTTGGTCGTGGTGGGGGTGGTGGTAGTGTTTTGATGTCTGAATGCTTGCGTATGATGCCCCGCGACGTTGTCCTCACCCGTTGTGGTACACCGCCCTCCCCGCTTCCTTTCGTAGTAGTGTTTTTGCGAGTTGGTTTAGCTTCACACCACGATGGTTGACAGTCCACAGTAAAAAACAATACATCGGTGCATCTGCCAATCTCGCCGGTAGAGCGCTAGTAAAGCATAGAACGTAGTCCAAGTTTTGGTCTTGGCAAAATCCAATAAGCATCCTGCGCGCAGTAAGTTTTATCTCGAAAATGTTGACGACTTGAGGCGCTCGTGATCATCGCGACGTGCAGGTTTTCTTGCCTAGGACGCTCCCCCCTCTCTCTCACTCTCCCCCTCCCGCGATTCCGCACTTTCGTGTAGCGTTCGCTGTGTATAAAAAAACTGCAGCACTGAGAACCGTGACATTCTGTCGCAGATGTAGGGGTGTCTTTCCTGGGCGTTTTTGTGTTTTTGAAACCGAATGTTTCTTGTGTGCGGTTTGGTCATCTTGGGGCGATGCTGCGAGCAGGAAAATTCTTGGAAGGGTCCACGACCATCACGAACGGCTTTACCCACGCCATCTCCACCGGAAACTGGGTGCTGAAGCGTTTCAAGGTCGACAGACAGGGGGTGACTCAGGTGCAGAACAAACATTATAGGCGCCTGTTTTCGTTTTTTAGGTGTTTCTAGAGGCCCCATTGATCCCAAACTATATACGAATTAATGCGAGGACTGAATGTTACCGGAGGTTTTGACAACCACAGCAAAAAAAAAAGCAAGCCGTTCGTTTTAGTGTGGTACGTGGCATCTTTGTTCAGTTTGCGTGGTTGTTCGTGCTTCCGTAGTTCTCGAATTTTTCGCTGATCTTCTTGCTGTGTATTCCTAACTTCAGCCGTTTTTTTTCACGGTTTTGCTTTGTGATCGTGGATATAAAAACTTTGCTAATCAAGTGGTCGAAGATTGGTAGACCGTGGATGCCACGTTGGTATCGAGAAATAACCGGAATCTAAAATCTGCAGACTCGTGTGCAGGTTTCAAATGTTGCGGCGTTTGTCAGTGGTGTTACCACTCCCATGATTGTTTCAATGGTATTCTTTTGGCAGTGGCACGAAATATACTGGCACGGGTTACCAGAGCGAGGTAGGCACTAGCCCGGGATAGGTGCCTTTGGATGGCGCTTACCGTATTACAGTGCATGCCGGTAGCGCCGGCATGGCGGTCAAAACGTGACGAACTGAGTGTGGTAAGATTACGCTTCTTTTTTTTATCAATCCTCCGGAGGATTTAAAAAGAAAAATATAACGAACTGAGCGTTGCCCAACACATGGTGCTACCAGGTTCTTTCGAGACTGAGCTTCATTTCGTCTCTGGGCATGATGACGAGGGTGGACTCACAGTTCCAGAAAGAGCGGAAGGTGTCGGGGCCACGAGCGCTCCAGCCTAGCCAGTGGGGGATGCTCTGCCCCGCGGACACTCCGGAGGGGGAAAGCTGCGGGCTGGTTAAGAACCTCGGTGAGAGTCGAGGACGGAGTGGGTGCAAGTCGTGTATTGGCGTGCGTCGCGTATTTTCGCGTGTTGCTCGTGGAGTTTTCTGTTTTAGTCCTCGCGACGAACTTGGACTTGATTCGAGAGGGTTTGGAGCTTGGCGCTGACGTTGAGTCTATGCTGGTGCTGACAACCCGAACTATCGTGCATGTTGCGACGGGGTTAGTTGCGTAATGGTGGGTTTATACAGATTGCCTTGGTACATGAGTACTTCGAGGTATAATCATGCCGTTACTGCACACCAAATTTGTTGTTGTGCCTTCACATGAAACGGTTATTTCTATCCAACATCAAGACGCCCAGCGTCCGTCCTGGTTCTTCCATCTCTCGAGATATACGAGTCATGTGGTCCACATTGTGACGTCTGCTAACCACCTGTTCAGGAACGCCGCGGGGAGGTCACTCCCACTGCTTTATCGACCAGAGCGATCGGCCCTCAAGTAATCGCTGTGGTCCGATCACTAGCATCGTATAGTGCCTTGCCATAGGGGGTGGGAATCTCATTAATCCATTCATGCGCGTCACTAGTTAGATGACGAGGCATTTGGCTACCTTAAGAGAGTCATAGTTACTCCCGCCGTTTACCCGCGCTTGGTTGAATTCCTTCACTTTGACGCTGATCGTCAGCGTCTTTACTGCCTTGAATTAATTAAATTTCGATCGGCTAGACTATTGGCTGACGTATGCTGACCGTTTCTGCCACCCCCCTTGTTCACCCTAAGCGGCTACACCAGAAAACAAACTAATCTATTCGAATCTGTCATCCATTGCAAGTGCGCCTCACAAGCGGTTCTTAGTAGGATGCAGATCACCCACTCATGCGACTCGCCGAACAAATACCTCACTTCGCACTTGGTGCAAGCAAGCAGTGTCTGTCTGGTCGGTGAAAAGCCGACGTGCTCCGTCCCGGCATTGCACGGATGCGAGGGTCTATGGTCATACGACTACCGTATATGACTGTATATCACACCCCCTGGGGTGAATTTCAAACTGAATTTTCTCCATAACCAGGGAGGCACAGACAACGAAAAAGGCGGCTTTCGGAGCATCTCGTCGACATCTTTCCGTAGACGGAGGTCGCTCGGGGTTAGCGCTCGACCGGTCGTCGAGCAAATCAGCGTTGAAATTCGTCCGAGGGGGTGTGATACACAGCAATGCCATATACGGTACGGCCATGCATGACACGGCATGACACGACATGACATGACACGACATGACATGACATGACATGAGTACACCCTCTTCCTCGCCCTGCCACGGAACCTGTTGCGAAAACCAGCGCTACTGGCGCACGTCACGTCTGACCAGGAAACAGGGCCGGTGCTGCGGCTTTGCTACGACCTGGGGGTCGAGGACGTGGCAAGATTGTCCGGGGGCGAGGTCAACGGTCGCCACTCGTCGCTGGTGTTTCTCAACGGCTCTATCGTCGGCGCGACCGGGTGCGTTGTTGTCGCCGGCATGTAACGGTCGCCTCTGCTACCGAGTAACTCGCAAAGGCTGTGCAGTAGTGCCATTATAGGGAGACGTAGTGTATTGCAAGGCAATTCGAAAGATGCACAGTAATAATCGGTTTATCAGTGGACGCGGTTACAACCTCCGCTAACGCAGTAAAGGACAAATCGTGGTATATTGGTAGAGATATGTTGGCATATGTCTTGTGTCGGGACCTGGGGTAGCATGGAAGTATGGATGTAGAAACGAAGACACCTGCGTAGTCTTTGTGGGGAAGTCGTCATGTGTACCGTGTAAACACGTATGATAAGGTGACACACCCTCGGACAAATGAATGACGAATAAATGTCTTAAGCCGTCTTGAGCTAGTTTTCTCGAAAATGGGTGTCATGAGGTGCAAACGCCAAGCAATGCGTTAATGTGGAAAGGTCTCAATATCGACGAGGTATTTCCAAAAAACACAATTTTCAACGTGTGTGAGAAACTCGGCTTAAGGCACCCATTCGTCCCAGAGGTTGTGCTATCTTTATCACCCGTGTGATACACGTACGGGTAGGGCAGTAACCCCACGGCGAACGCGAGCGAGACAGGGGTTATTTCTGAGAACACGAGCAGACATAACCTACTGCAAGTCGCTTGCCATCTTTGCCGCGGCGTCGTTGTCGAGAACAGCAGAAGGCCGAACGTGTGCTGCGTGTGTGCTTGCGACTCTCGTGCCGTGTGTTGGTTTGACAACAGGCACCCTCACCTGCTGGCGAACAAGATCCGCTTCTTGCGGAGAAAGGGGATGGTGGGAGAGTTCGTCAGCGTGTACCTTCACTCGGTTCGAAGAGCCGTATACATCGCCAGGTAAGTGCTCCCGCCCGCCCGCCCTAAGCAAAATATGTCAGGAGACAAAAAATAGGAGCTACCCCTACAAGGCAAGCACGCGTCACGGAAAAACGTTCACCGGTTAAAGGCGTAGCGCTGAGTGTTCCACACTATAACCTACCGGGTAATAGTTTGGCGTCTGTTAAGGAAAATTAAGGAAAATTATGGAGAAAATGGTGGGGGGAAATTTGTCTGTCAAAAATAGTAAAATTGACCCGAAGTGCGTTTTTTCTTGCTTTGGCGTCGTCTAATGGTAATGCACCCCCGTTCCCCCCCCCCCCCCCCCCCGACTACGGTCATGCATGATAAGGAGTACACCCCCACCCCACCCCCCCCCCGCTCCCCAGCAAGATGGCGTTTTTTTTACAACTCGTCCTTGGAGACTATCCTCGGCATCTCGGTCTTGATATGTTTCGTTCGGAGTGACGAGAAGACAAACAACTTTAATGGACACGGGTAGCTATTTCTGTGACGTGGTGCCACAACCTTCCGTCGGTCGGTGCCATGTCCGTCGGCCTACGTACTCACAGTTTAGAACGCAGCGTTCTGTTTCGTGTCTACTTCGGCTGCGGAGGCCGTCGGTACCGAGGGGTCATTGCTGTATCGCTGTAGGCATAGAGCCACGGTTTGCCCAAGCAAACCTTAGCAAGCGTTTTAGCACCAGGTACCAGGTGTGTTGACAGCAGCCTCTCCAGGGGTTGTACTGAAATATATGTATAGACCGAAGTTTTTTTACGTGTTGCACCGGCGTGAGAGGCGTTGGGTTCAATCCCGTCGTGTCTTTGTGACTAACGCCCGAGCTTTGTGTGTCTGTCTTTGAAAGCGGCCATACCACGCTTTTTTCGCCCCTTCCCTCTTTATCGTATCGTAGTACGGGCCTGTTCGGGTTTTTTGCTTGATGTTACTGATGGAACTACGTGCTGACCGTTTACTGTAATGCTCTTGTCTGGCTGTCGTCCCGTGCACCTGTCGCTTTTTTGCTCAGTGACGGAGGCCGGGTGTGCCGGCCGTTGTTGGTGGTAGAAAACGGCCGCACCCGTCTCACCAAGACGCATCTGGACCAGATGGCGCTGGCGGTGCTGTCCTTGCAAGGTAAGCCGACGAATGATGTCTCCTCTTCATTCTACGGCTGGACAAAAGTCTGTATACTTTTACTTCGAGTATGCCTACAGCAGTAGCATGGTTTACATGAGGACCCAAGAATGTCAGCCGCGCCCCACTGTGTATCACAGGCCTGGTGTATGTGTTGGTTTTGCCACATTTTACCGAAGATGCGAGCCACGGTGTGAGAAAGGGGAGGCGATAAGAAGCTTGTTGCGGGGTAAGATGGCCCTCGGTAGTGCCAGCACTAAGGGTCGCCTCCGTCGATACGAGTGCGACGTTGCTAAACTGCAAAAGCGAGCGTGCTGACGGCTGTGAGGATACTGTGGAGGCTGTTTTCCCCTGGTCCGTAGCAGTACCCCCTCAAGCCACTCTGCCTATAGTTGTTCTGCCTTGCAACACGCTGGCCGCTCAACAACCAACCCAGCTCAATCTTGCAACAGATCGGACGGCACACACAACACCGTCTATGGTTCCCTTCCCTACCTAACGCGCGACGTTATACAGTCCCCAACGTTCGCCGGCCCACCCGATACGTGCACACTCAAACCCTCCGCTCTCCGCCAACACCCGAAGGTCACTGTCCATACGTATTATATTCCCAGGCGATACGCTTCGGTAATGATGACGTTGCTTTTGGGTTCTCTGAAAACAATACCGTTTTACGAGTAGCATACACTGTGAAACCGACACCAGAAAGCCACTATCACAAACCGTTTTAGCATCCACACTGTGAAACCGATACCAGAAAGACACTATCACAATGAAATCCCGCTCCTGTTCCCGCTCCCGCTCCCGCTCCCGCTCCCATTCCCGTTCCCGCTCCCGTTCCCATTCCCGTTCCCGCTCCCGTTCCCGCTCCCATTCCCGTTCCCATTCCCGTTCTTGCTCTCGTTCCCATTCCCGTTCCCGTTCCCGCTCCCATTTTGTTTGTCAGATCTGATCAAGCAGGGTGTAGTGGAGTACGTGGACGTGAACGAGGAGAACAACTGTCTCGTCTCTCTGTCGGACGCCGACCTTACCCTCAACCACACTCACCTGGAGATCGACCCCCTCACGCTCCTGGGGGTGGTCGCCGGACTCATCCCGTACCCCCACCACAACCAGAGTCCTCGGAACACGTACCAGTGCGCCATGGGCAAGCAGGTGAGAAGGGGGGGGGGGGGGGGCGTACTCATTTGTTGCTTGCCTTAGTCATTTGACCGTTGACCACGCATCCCTTTCGAGACGGAGCACCGTTCCTACTCCTAATAGAGACACCTCCAACATTTGGGCGCTCATTACGTTGTTTCCATATATTACAAAGAAACTTTTTGCTAATCTTATCCCCTCCCTGTTTCGCCGCCTGTGGCCACCATCTATCTCCTAAGATAGGGATCGTTTTGTCGCTACTATTTCAGTGTATCAAACTTCTCCATGTCACATTCGTCTATTTTTCTCATGTACTCCTCTAACACATCCCTTTCCGAACGGTGGGATTATCGGGTTGGGTCGGGCGGTTAACTCATGTCATGCATAACCGTAGTCGTATGGCCATAATAGACCGTCGCATCCCTACAGTGCCGGGACGGAGCACGGTACCTTTTCACCAACCAAGCAGGCATTGCTTGCTCCAAGCGCGAAGCGCCGTGAGGTGTTGGGCGAGTCGCATGAACGGCGAGCTGCATCGTACTCAGAGCCGCTTGTGAGGCGGACTTGGGGGGAGGGTGTACTCATGTCATGCATGGCCGTAATCATTTGACCATAGACCCTCGCATCTCTGCAAGGCCGGGACGGAGGGGGTGATTACAAGAGAACAATCGCCCACCATACAGTTGCATTTTTTAGGAAGCGCTCTAAGTAAGGTACGGGGAGTGGGTTGTGAATGGGTGTGTTCTGTCACCGCCTCCAAATTGTCTGCTGCGTCCTTGATGTGTTGCAGTTGGTGCGCTATTATCATAGTACGTGCCTTTATGGATATATCCGTTCTGACGTACTCGCGTGATTGTTACCGCTTGTGATGTTTGAGTTACTACTGTCATAATTGGTGTATTTGCGGGTCCAGGAAATCGAGTGAATGCGGCCAAAAGCAACGACAACCTCACTACCTCTTCGAAGCAATTGCACAAAGGCGTTGACGGCAGATCAAATAGTTCGTATCACCAGCAGCAGTGTAAAGTGGGCAAGTTGTTTATTGTAAGGCGGTTTGCTCCAGCCAGCCAGTTGTTCAAGCCCTCGTTGATGTCGTGCTCGCGCTGGGTTCATTTCCGTACTACTGCCGCGAAGCCGCGAGGGCTGTACGTTTGATATGGTACTACTCTAGCGACACGAAGGGTATTCTTTTTTGTACTCGGTTGTGATTTTGACACCGTCGTACTGTACGTAGTGACACGAAGCATTTTTTTTTTTCGTGCTCAGCATATTTTGTCGTGTTTTTGTCTTGTCCCCAGGCCATGGGCACGACGGCGCTCAACATGCACGAGCGCATGGACGGCCTGCTCTACGCCCTGGTGCACCCTCAGAAGCCCATGGTCACCACCAGAGTGCTGGACCTCGTGCACTTCGATCAGGCGAGTCGTGTTGAACATGACTACCTGGTGTATACTGTAAATGGCAGGAAAGGCTGGCATTCATATTTGCTGTGACACATGGTGTTCTTTCAGTTTTATTCTGCACTCCCTCTGTAGGACGTAGTTTGACATGTCTCGGTGTTGGTTTGGTTTCAACTTCGCCCTTCGTCACATGCTACCGTACGCGTATTACCTATTACGGGCGGCCATAGCAAACAGGACCAAGTATTGTAAGTAAAAATAGGGAAATATATAGTGTTTTGTTTGTACCGTAGGTCATATTTTCTATGCTCCCCCGTAGTAGTGGGGCCTTTATAAGTGCGCTCGATCGTAGCATCAAGGGAGCGTCACCGTGGGCAGTTCATGGTTGCGTGTCCGTGGCGTATATATGCAACCATTCACCATGCGATCAACGTGCTCCGCCACCATACCGCCTATCTGCAGTACATGCTTCGAGCTATTTTAATTTAATAGCAATGCTGAGTACGCGAGTTCGGCATGCTTTTCCTCGTGTTATGTCTGCTGCTTGCCCACAGGTTCCTGGAGGTCAGAACGCGTCGATCGCGGTGATGTCTTACTCCGGCTACGACATCGAAGACGCCATCGTGCTCAACCAAGGGTCTCTTGACCGTGGCTTCGGACGGTGCATGGTCTTCAGAAAGCACCAGGTCAGAATCCGCTCTTATTTTGTACATGGTAGTTGCTTCTTTCTTCCTTCGATACTTTTTTTTGTTTTGCCTGTTTTGCCACCACGGGCTAGACTTCAGGGAAATGAGCTCATGTCACACCATCCTCATCATCGCCCTTACATACGGACGTCCGGGATTAGATTAGGGGGGAAAAATGGTGGTGGGTAGGAGTTTCGCTAGGGTGGTCAAGTGTATGTTTCTTGAGTCGGGGTGGCGTGTGTGGGTTTAGTTATTACGTGAGCTTAGGTAGAGTACGACAGCATTTGTTATGCCGAACCATGGTCGGTTTGGCTCTGCTCGGCTTGGTACACGCGTTCTGTGTGTTCTCATGTGTTCTCTCATGCCGCTCTTGATGAAACCAGGCAGTCTTTGAGTTTCACCGGTTTGGTTCACCGCGCTCAGGCGCTGCTTGCTACTACGACTGCGACTGCGCATGCCCACCATCGTCATGTTTTTTCCCCCCTCTGTGCCACTCTTCGAGTAGCATTCATACAAGCTCCTCTCCCGTGCAACACAATGCGCTAGATCTGTCCCCATTCCTGTTTGTGAAACTGTATGAGTAGTATGAGTGTTTCCTCTCGCTTTTGCGACTATCTTCTCCCTATTGATGCCATCCACTCGCCTACCCAAGCTATCCGTCATTATCACGCGGCCGTTTACCCTTGCGCTTGCCGGCGTCCATACTCTGATTCGTTTTTTTGTCGTTATTTCCCACCCTCCCCCCGCCCCCCCCCCGGGCGCTATTGCAGATGGTCAACAATCATACCAATATTTTCAACTTGTACGTAGGCTGTGAGTTAGGCACGCCTTGGCTAGACTTGACGGCTACTAACAGTAGTCATTTGATGGGTGGCGAAGTCAGCCAACTAACTGATTTGAGTCAAATTATTACTATTACGGGGGAGCATAGTAAATAGGACTAAATAGGACCTACAGTCCACACAAAAACATGTATATTTACGTATTTTTACTAACCATATTTGGTCCTATTTACTATGGTGCCCCGTAATATACACAACTTCGAGCTACACACAGAGATGTAAAAACGCAGAGCTCCGCAAATATGCACGCGCAACTATTAACAATTGTGAACTAGGGTTGTAATATATTACCTAGCCAACAAATGACTACTCGGCGAGTCAGCCGACTCACACCCCTAGCTCTCGCAGATGGTCAACAAAGAAATGTCCAACTTTCCCCATTCCTGAATGCAGGTGCCTATTCGGAAGTACCCGAACGGTACGCAGGACAAGATCGTCGGAAAAGTGAGGGCGTCAGAGTTCCCGAGGGGTGCGGAGGTGAGCACTGCAATCTGTAACTACGGCAGGTCTGGCGGAGTGTTTTTGTTTTTGTTTTTCTTCGGGCGGATGGGTACAAATAAAAGCTTGAATCCTCTTGGGGATTGAGCGGGGAAAATAGACCCCAAAAAAAGGTGCAGATTTTTCCTCGGGCGGATGGGTACAAATAAAAGCTTACTCCTCTTGGGGCTTGAGAGGGGAAAGTGGACCATAAAAAAGTGCAGATTACAGCTGAGGCCACTACGTGATTGGCGGATGGTACATGATACAATGGTTGGTGTCCGAGTTACAATGGTTGATGCAATGCAAGGAGTCGCACGGCACGAGCGCAACATGGCCCTACTCATATATGCTACTGGGCAGTCACGCTGCTATTAATAGTGCTCGTAGACGATTGATAAAACCACCAAATATGTCATTGTTTTGGTCGCGATCCCTTATATCCCTTATATATCCCGTAAAAAGGGTCCATTAAAAAAGGAAGGGGTCCCTTAAAAGGGGTCCCGAAGGGGTTTACGCTCCCACACTTCCACGCGTACAACAATACGTGTCGCGTTTCAGTGTAGTGTAACCCGTCGCTCCCGTTGCAAGAGCAGCGCTAGCTGCCGCCACCTCGGTGCTCGTGAGTACATCGACTCGACCTGATCCCTTTCCGAAAGGATCAGGCGCGGTGGAGATGTATCACCACCCGGGGAGTAATTTCTCCGGGTAGTGTGGGACTGCAGCGTTTACGTTTGATTTCCGTAGGGGGTCATGAAAAGGTAAAAATTATACCCGAAATAGTGTTGCAACTTAAAAAAAAAAGTAACGGATTTTGTTTTTAGTTGCGCTTATCTTTCTTGCCCGAAGGGACCCCTTAAACAGAACAGTCGTTTGTGTATTAATATTATATATAAACGATCCTTGCATTGCGGAATCTAGTGGTAGCCCGCTGCCTATTGTCGCACGGTGTCGGTTTGTCGCGCGGAGTATCTCTCGTAGTCTCTTGACATCAGCAACCTGAATCAATCTCGTGTTGCCTTTCTTCGGCCGTTCGCCCGCATACGAGTTTGCCCTCCTTTCTGCTTCTTTCTTGGGGCGTGTGGTATTTTGGCCGTACTTGACGTTACAGCCCGCTGCCTTTCGTCGGGGTGCGGTGTGAATCTCGTGAAGCGCTTTGGTTTCGCGCAGGGGTGTTATGATATCGTTTTTCACCGCCTGAATGATTCCGCAACAGAAAGGTCCTCATTGCCGAACAGGGTGTTTTTTGGGAAAATATCTGGTCGAGAGCTTTCCGAGAATACATTTTCAACATTTGACACCCTCTCCGTTGCCAATAAACGGGCGCCCAGACACGGTCGCACCTCTGGGCGGATATAAAAGCGATGTACGGTATATCTCGTAACACTTGGCATCAACGGCTTCAATCACTGGTTTCGTAGGGCTGTAAGATGGTTGAGCATAAGTCAGCCGACTAGTTTTTGGTTGGCTAGTAATAGGTATTAGAGCTGTTAATAGCTGCGTGCGGTAATTCGCGGAGCTCTGCGTCTTCTTTTTGCGCCTGACTGGCGCATTTTTGGCTCGAATTGTGTTCCCACATTACAGAGGACTACAATAGCCAGTTAATCGGCTTGCTTCGCAACCCAACTATTGTACTATATTTGGTGCAACTCTGATCGAAAATGTAAGGACCGTTGAGTCATAAGTATGAAGACCCAACGGTCCTTACATTTCCGTTCAGAGTGGTACCTGTTATATATAATATGTGTACCTGTAGCCGTGAAGTCCAGTCAACGTAGAGCCCTAACTATTCTCCTTTCTTCTGCTGGTGGGCCTCGTTTTGTATAATTTTGCCTTCCTTGTTGCTCTCTTGCGCGCATTCCAGGACCCTCGATGGCCGCGATACAAGGCTCTCGACGAAGACGGAATCTGCAGAGTCGGGGCTAGGCTCGACCCTGGGACCATCATGGTCAACAAGCACTCGCCAGCCAGCACGTCAGGTATTCACTCATACCTCTGCAAATATCAGCTTCAACGAAAGCAAAGTAGCAGACACATCTCTGCAAAAAGTGGCTTCAACGAAGAAAGCAGAAACCTTTTCATCTCTGCAAGCTCTAACGAAAGCAATTGAGCAGACACATGTCTGCGAAAAGAGGCTTCAACGAAAGCAAAGTAGCGTCGTACATCTCTGTAAAAAGAGGCTTGAGCAATAGCAGAATTGCAGGCACATCTGTTCAAGAAGCTTCAACAAGAGCAATTTAGTAGACACATCTCCGTAGGAAGAAGCTTCAACGAAAGCAAAAAATAGCAACCACATCTCGACACGAAGAAGCTTCAACGAAAGAACAGTAGCAGGCACATCTCTGCAAGAAGCTTCAACGAAAGCAAAGTAGCAGACACACCTCTGCAAAAAGAAGCTTCAACGAAATCACAACAGGAGAGAACCTACTGCAGAACGCTAAACTGCCCGTTGAAGGGAAGGAAAATTGGAAAGTGGGGGTTGGGGTTGGGGAGGGGTTGTTGTTCGTGTGGAAGACAGCGAGCCGTCGTTCAGGAAGATGGTGGTTTTTGTGAAGCAAACTGATGAGGTTGATCTATCTAACTGACACTCGGCCGGCCCATAGCCTGCGTGTGACCTTCGTATTGACATGTCTTATTGGCTCAACCGTTTGCGTGTTTGATGCACGCTTGCCGTTTCTGTAAACGCAACCTAGCATTCCTTTCCAGGCTATTTACGGGTCGTGACCCGACCCGTTGTCTGGTCGGGTTAGGAAGCTTTTTTAATATCACGGGTCGGGTCGGGTCAGGTCGAGTCGGATCAGAAGGTTGTCAAAATCCCACGGGTCGGGTCGGGTCTCCCTTACCCGACCTGACCCGCGAAGTTTGACCCGACCGGTGAAAAGCCCTGATACCTTTTTTTCTACCATAGTATAGTAATTAAACGCACGCTAAGTCTATATGCCGTATAACATATTTTACAGGAGGACGCCGACTGAAGTAGTTTTGTTTGCGTCCTCCCTCAATGGAGTGGTGTACGCTGTGGGTTCCGGTTTTGCCTGGTGACGTCTGTCTGCCAAGAAGAGGTTGTGATCAGCTAACCCAACAATATCTCGCGGAGCATATCGTGATCCCAGGCCCGCGGGCGTCAAAACATCGTCCCTTTGGACAGAAGCTAATACGCCTCGGACAGGTCATCTACAGATAGGTCATCGATTCCCAATTGATGCTCTAGAATATATCAGGGCAGATAGATGTATGATCTGTATGACTTAGCTCACGTTGCCGGGTGGAAGCCTAATAATCTGCATAATCTAGCACATGTTTCCTGGGTTGGAGCTGTACTATCCAATCCCTGCACAGCACCTCAGCATGGCGGATCTAGATGATATATCTGCAGATGATCTATTTGTTGATGATATATCTGTAGATAACGTATATGTACATGATATGTCTGTAGATGGTCTATCTGTAGATGATATATCTGTATACTGTGCCAGTATATGAGATAACTGTAGATTATATATCTGTAGATCATCTGTGTATCCGACGTGTGAAGGTTTTCATGTTCGAACAGACCCCGAGAGTTGTGTTTTCACGCCGGTCATGGCCATCGCCCGTTAACGGGCCAGGGCACAAGACGGAAGCGCGGGTAGTCGCCGCTTGCGCCTGATAATGGTGCGCGGGTTAACTTGCTCATGCGGTTGGTCGAGATCCTTAGCCGACTGTTCGCAGCCAACGACGTGGGGAGACGGTCAGCGTGACCTGGTTTAATGTCCCACTTCGGTGTGTGTCGTAGTTCCCACTTCGGTGGTGTTGAGTGAGCCTGCTGATGACACACTATTAATATTAAAAATTTTCAACCAGTGGTGTTCACGGGTCATGGCCCGACCCGTCGGGTCAGAAGGTCTTCGAAATCTCACGAGTTGGGTCGGGTCGGGCCAGGAGGTATTCGAAATTTCAAAATTTCACGGGTCGAGTCGGGTCGGGTTAGGTGATCCGATCAGACCCGACCCGCGAGTTTTGACCCGAACCGTGAACAGCCCTAGAATTTTCCTGGAACGGAACCTATTAATAGCGGGGTTCCCTCGCATCTCGCCGATCTCAACAGAAAGCTCGATCTAAATGTATTTTTGCTCCCAATTCTGCTTTTGTTTCGTTCTTGTTCCTTATGCCTTGGTGGGCAGGGTCGACGGGGCCGAGCCAACCAGACTTCGCCTCAACTCCCCTCTCCTACAAGGCGCCAGCGGAGAGCTACGTGGACAAGGTGCGTGCAGGCTTTTAGTTATCACGGCCGGACCGTTGTTACTGCCCGTCGTCGTTCTGTAGGTTCCTGCTCTGCTGGCGAGCATAACGTGCGAACCGTTGCTTGAGCCGTTACGCGAGAACCGTTAAGCGAACCGTTGAGAAAACCGTCCAGGCAACCGTTGAAAGAACCGTTGAATGATTCGTTGCGCAAACGGTTGAGAGAACCGTTGCGCGAACCGTTGCGTGAACCGTTGCGCAAATCGTTGCGCGAACCGTTGCGCGAACCGTTGCGCGGACCGTTGCTCGAACCGTTGCACGAACCGTTGCGCGAACCGTTGCTCGACCGTTGTGCGAACCGTTGTCGAGAAATGTTGGAGTCGCGCTACCTTTCCGGAGGTCCCCACAAATTGTATCATGACGTGCGCCCTTTGGGGGGCGGGGGGTGTACTCGTGTGGGGGCGCTACTGCAACTAGGTCGGAGATGGTGTAGGGAAAATGTAGCCACTATTCAATGTCCATGGTCAGGAGCGCATCACTGTAGGTCAACAGGTTCAATCAATACAGTATACCTCTAGCGGAAGGATACGGTTCTCGATTTTTCCTGCGTGTGTCGTTCAATTCGGCCTTGTCGCGTGTACTGCGCGTGTCTGTCCTGCTTGGAGTTGGGAGTATGTTCCGTCTGCTGATGTCTCCCATGCAACGCGTTTCCTGCAACGCTTAGAGGTTGTACTTCTCCGCTTGCTGGTGCTTTTATAGCGTAGCTCGCCGTAAGGTGCCGAAGAGAAACCAATCGTTAGTGAGTGGGCTTAGGTTGAGGTGTCGTTCGCCCCGACGGTGAGACTTCTCTGTTTTTTCAGCCCGGGGCCAGTCTTGTGTTGTCCGGGCTGCATGTGTCTTTCTGGGCTAAATACATCCATGCCGCCTGTACATGTTGTACGTGGTGCATGCATGACTTCCTGTGCAGGTGGTTCTGACGGCGAACGAGAACGAGGACTACCTCATCAAGATCCTTCTCAGGCAGACCAGAAGACCAGAGGTAAATAGTACACGCCATCAGTGCCGATAAAGTGTTGATGCACGCCATCAGTGCTAAGAAAGTGTTGATGCTGCTACTGCTACTGCGGCTGCTGCTGCTACTGCAACTCTAGACAGCTGTACCGTTGGAGAGCTGATGCCAAGAAAAACATATATTTTGAGTCCTAGGCACAGAGAGATGCACCGGTGTTAATCTGTTGTCAGCGCGACCATTCCTGTCGCCATCTACCTCAGCCACCAGCCATCACCACTCGTGTATGGGTGTGTTGCTTTGGTTTGGTCCGGTGCGCGTAGTCGATAAACGCCCGGTAGACGGTTTCCCCTCCCCATGCGCGAAAGGAGCGACCGGAGCGCGTGTTCCCGGCCCTTGTTGTTCCGTTTTCTGCGTGTTCGCTGGTACCATCTGCAAGTAGACATTATTGTTAGTAGGTATTGTACCCCAGAAGGAATGTGCGATGCACCTGAAGTCGCTGCTGTTGTGTTTATTGTTTTTGTTGTTATTGGTGGTGTTGCTGTTTTTGTTCTGTCATTTAATCGTCGCCGTAGTCTAGCCCATGGTCACAAGACGGGCTCAACAATTCTGCGGTGGAAGAATATCAAACAATTATGAAACAAAAATGATAAGAAATAACATGCCAGGTACGCGGTATGAAGCAGCAATGCGGTATTGTGCAAAGCCTGGCGGTAAAAGCCACGCGCGTGTGATGCGCCTGACTGTGCGTGGGTCTGCTGGTTTTGGTGCCTAACTGTCACATGAGGTCTGCTGGTTTGTCGCCGGAAATCGATACGGTAACAACAACTTAGGACGACGAGGACGACGACAGGAAGAATTGTTTTTTCCGAGCTCGTAAACACTAGACTCCGTCCGATGCAGTTGGACTTGAATTACGTCAATGAACACATTGTTCTATTTCAAGGAGACATACGTAGTATCAGCCGCTGACCTACAGTCGACTCACGGAGGTTCTTTTACAGCCGATCACCCACAAGGAGAAAAAAAAAAACAAGGAAGTCAATCGAGCCCCGTTGCATGTGATGGAAGACCGTTCCCCTGCTATGATCCCTCTACAGGAAAGCTACTGCACGCGGTTGAAATACTTGGAGAGTTCCGTGACGCAGACCAGACCGCCCGAAGACACCGTGTGTCGATTGTTGAGACCGCATTCTGTCTGCTCTCGTCGTGCTTTCAACCGATCAGGTCGGAGACAAGTTCTCTTCTCGACACGGTCAAAAGGGAGTGTGCGGCATCATCGTCCCCCAGGAGGACATGCCCTTCGCCGATTCGGGCATTTGTCCTGACCTCATCATGAACCCCCACGGTTTCCCGTCGCGCATGACCGTGGGCAAGATGGTTGAGCTCGTCGCCGGCAAGGTGAGAGAGAGAGGATTAGCCGCCAATCAGAACCAAAACCAGCACATTAAACGCCAAAGCCGTCCGTTGACAGACCAGTTTAGACCCGATAACGCCTCATTAGACGTAATATACTGGTTTTAGTGGAGGGAGTTCCTTTACGGCTATCCGCCAAGGGGCAAGGGTGACGTCAAACGACACAGTTTTGATTAAAAACATGGAATCATGTGATGTCCTTATTTGTTTCACGACAAAGTTAAAAGTTGCGTTAGAGCAGTATGCCTCTAGAGTACGCGCGGGGTGGGGCGGTTTTGATGTTGATGGAAGCCAATGGAAGCGTTTTGAACGCGTGGAGAAAACACCGAGAGGATAAAAATACACATCGTTGTGGTCCGTGGATTATAAGGATTCTAGCGACATTCTAGCATTTGTAAGGTCTACAATAGTTGGTAAGCCGTGTGCAGGTATACCGGTGATTTTTAATAGCTTGTCGAAGGGAGAACAGATTAAGGGGACCAGCTGAAACTGCGTCGCATTCATGATTCCGGGGTCCCATTGGGAGATGCTGGACCCTGGTGTTTGTGACGCGCTGGGGCGTCGTTACCGCCAAGGCTTTGTCGACGCACGCGACGGTAGGCGAGCCCCAGATAGATAATGCTGAAAGCTCCGCACTTGAGGCACGCTGTACCTCACCCAAAGACATGAACTGTACTCTTGGCCTGTGAGCAAGGCATGCCTTGGCTCAACTGTATGTCTAGTTTTTAATTGGAGGGCAGCGTAAAAGCCAACCAACTGACTCAAGTATTTTGTTGTTGAAAACACACACGCGTCGGGCTACAAGCGCGCCCAATCAGAAAGGCAAAGATGCAGACTCCCGCAAATTACGACCCTCAACGCAATTTATCTGTAACACCAAGCCAACTAACAACTAGTCGATGACTCATGTGTAGTCAGCCAACTCAACACTCCTATTGAACTTGCTCCCTTGGTGCTATGTTTGTCTCGTGTGCGCGATTCGTTGCCGACTCTGTTATCGCAGGCGGGTGTGCTGCACGGGCACCAGGCCTACGGGACGGCCTTCGGAGAAGAGTACGGCAGCGCTGATCGCGTCCACCTTTGCTGCCAGGTGACAAACTTGAAGAATTTTCCGGGAAGATTCTGCTGTCGTCGACTCGGGCGTTGCTTGGTTCCCCAGAACCGTGGTCGGTTCTCACAACGTTTGAGAACGGAAGGGAGAAACATGACACCTATGGCAAAGAGACCTATTGAAAGTGCTCAATACGTTTATTTCATGTCTTCGGGCGAAATCTCATGGCCATTTCTGAAACAGAAGGCTGCTGATCGACGATTTTTGCTGTAGTTTTAGAGTCCGAAAGTGTAGTGAACGACTGCACGCACGCGCTCGACCTGTGGACACACTTTTCGGGGCGTACGCTGTAAGAATGCAGCTACAGGGAGGGTCACGGTTCACGACAGCGGTGTGTCAGGCCTGCCTCGCCTCTCTTAGCCCCTCTGGGACGGACCCCATTTAGGGGATATAAGGGCTATAAGGGATGTAAGTAAGGGATATCAGGGGTGTAAGGTATATAAGGGATGTAAGGGATATAACGGATAGCAACCACAAAAAAAAGATATATATGGTGGTGTTGTGAACCGTGTACGAGCAGCGTCAGCGCCCAGCAGTAGGGATAGGATGGTGTTGCACCCGTGCCGTACGACTCCTTGCGTTACAACTCGGACACCAGCTCGTATCAACCATTGTATCAACCCCCAATCACGCAGTGGCCGTTACTGCTATTGCTGTAACCGTCACATGTTACCGTCTTTGTTCCCCCTCGGAAGTCCCCAAAAGAGGGTTAAACCCGAAGTCTCTCTTAAACCGGATTAGGTGCTACACAGCGTTTAGTGTGTCCGTGCCAAGCCATGTGACCCCTCTTAAACCAGTACTTGTCTTAAACCGATACCAGGTAGCTATTAAACCGTGACCCACGCTGTAACAGCTTCGCTTAAACCAGTACTTGTCTTAAACCGATACCCGGTAGTTCTTATATCGTGACCCCCACTGTAACAAGATCGCCTATATTGCATTGTCGTTCACTGCGATTTGGCCCTTATTTCCCGCTCTCTTTCACGTCAATTCTACAGGCTTTGGTTGAGCGGGGCTACAGCTACGTGGGGAAGGACATGCTCACGTCTGGCACAGGCGGAGAGCCTTTGATGAACTACATCTTCGCTGGCCCCGTTTTCTACCAGAAGCTCAAGCACATGGTCATGGACAAGGTGACTAATTATCACGGTTCAAAAGCATTTTGCCTTGTGGTGTGGATTGTTAAGTCGTTTGTGTACCGATCTATATATAGTGAGCCACGTATGCTGTTACCCTGCAGGAACCGCATAATTGAATACCCGAAATCGTTTATGGGGTTAGTATTGTTAAACAAAAGCAGCACGAATAAACAAATCGAATTATGAAAAGTTCTTGGTAAACGATACCTGGTATGATACGAGGTATACACTACGTAGTCATTCTCTGCAGCGGTGGTCATGGTTTCCACCCAAAAGGCCTGCATGGTACTACGGCCGTAGCAGACCATCGCATTTTCGCAGGAAGCTGTCTGGACAGCAGGAGGCCCCCCCTCTTATCGGCCAGAAGGTACACTCTCACCAAACTCTCGTTTTGTTGGGAATCGAATGGAGATGGCGGACGCACTAACATTAAACGCGTACCAGGTTATACAGTAAACGCCCGCGGTTTTCCACGCGTTTCGCGGATTCCCCTGATGTCTTCGAGGCCGTTATCCTCTACTACATTCATTGGTCGGGCAAGGCCACGAACCGGGTTGATCGTACGCCTGAATTTGCTCGTCAATGTCAGGAGGACGTGAAAGAAGGGCTTGTGTGCAGGCAGCGCTCTCGTGACCCCCTCCCCCGCCGCTAACCCCTCAAGGCGCCTTTAGGAATGCCTTAGTAGGCATGCGGCTTATTAGGACTACACTCTCTTTCTGGGTAAATATCATATTACTTGGAATTAGAGTAGAACAAGGCTAAGGTTTCTGTACCGTGCACTAGTAAAAGGGTTATAACGAAGACTGACATGAAAAAATCTCCGCCACCTCGTCCCCAACCAAACCCCCAACCCACGCCGCGCCGCGCCGCGTGTCGTCTAGATGCACGCGCGAGCAAGAGGCCCGCGCGCGGTGCTTACCCGCCAGCCCACGGAGGGTCGCTCGAGGGACGGAGGGCTGAGGCTTGGCGAGATGGAGCGGGACTGTCTCATCGGCTACGGGGCCAGCGCCTTGATCATGGAGAGGCTCATGATCAGCAGCGACGCTTTCACGGCGAACGTGTGCCAAGGATGCGGCTTGCTTGGGTGAGGCTCGAGGGGCCGGGGGCGGTGTACCCATGTCGTGCACGGCCGTAGTCGTAGGAGGGGGGGGGTACTGTTGGCGCAAAGGTAAGGCGGGGCGGGGGGTTATTTTCTGTGAGATTTTGCGTATTTGCGTGTGTTGGCAGTGCGACCCTTCGACTGAGGGCGGGTTCATAAAACGTAGCAACGGGTGTCGTAGGGGTGGAGCTGTGCTCTCTGGCAAAGGAGGGCGGAGTGGTGTGTGAGGGTCTTGAGCTTGTCGTTGACCATGGATCCCTTGCTGGTAACTTGGCCGGGTTTGTGAGCGGTTTGTGCGATGACGTCGCTCCGTTTTATCCCGCCCTCCAGTCTTTGGCTGATATAGGGACATTGGAGGCGTTTTCTTCAGGAGGGCAGGAAGAGGTTGTGGTATCGGGACAGCTTACAGTAGTGAATATGCCGGGGTGTTTGATGCGCGTAGTGTGCACTGCGGGCAAGACGTCTCTCTCGTTCCCGGCGTCTCTGTGCATAAGTTGTACTGCTCTCCGCTTTTTTTTCCTCGGCGTTTCGATGGCATCCACCGCGATGCCTGACACTTACCCTGCCCCTGACCCCGTCTGTTCCATCTTCCATTTCCCTCACGGTCCCTTGGTTGTACTCCTTGCAGATACTCTGGGTGGTGCCAGAATTGCCGGAGCCCGGAAAAAATGGCGGACATTCGACTTCCATACGCGTGCAAATTGCTCTTCCAGGTATGTACCATATTTCAAAGGCTCCCCACCCCGTACATCAATGTAGGGCGAACAAAAAGATGGGATGGGGGGTGGAAACAAAATGGGATACGCATATTTGAATAGAGTGCTGCCACCTGTTGTGAGTTAGCTGCAGAGCTCTATCCGGCTGTAAACAATGTATGTGTTGTATTGTTTCCCCCTTGCCTGCTGAACAGAAATTTTCCAATTCCCACCGACCGTGATCGTCTTTGCCGCACTGGTTTAATAGACCCTAGATCGGGTGCCCCTATCTGTAGTTTATTTAGCACCTCGAGCCTAACCAAAATTAATTTGGATGATGAAGCCTTCTGTAAATGGCATCTTGTCCCGAGTATTTGACCCTATGCTTGATGCTCCCCACGCACTCACTGCTCTGCCACACAAATCACAGGAGCTGCAAAGCATGAACATCGTCCCACGGCTGAAGCTCCAAGACTTCTAGAGGCCTGCAGTGCATGCCGCCGGGAACTTTTTGAGATGCCACCGGGAGCTTTTGAGTGCGTGCAGCGTGCTCTAGCCCTGCTTTGCGACTGACTCGCTGCTTTCATAGACGACGTTAGAAAGACACGTTAGCTATGATATCGAAAATATCGTCGAAACTCATCTTTGCAAGCTGCGCGTGATGCTTCCATAGCCCCTGCTATGGGGTGTATGACCTCGTCAAGGGTGTAAGTCGGTGGCTCCCCGGGGGTGATATTCATAGTACCGGGGTCGACAGGATAATTTTTAATGCTTCAGAAGGCGAATGAGCCTCAACAGCGCTAGGCGGTTTTGGCTCTCGGCTGTAGGCTGTCGCGTTCGGCATCCGCGGTTGTGTGTACCACGGCGGTATATATTTAATAGCAAGCGGTGGAGATTTTTGCGTAATTCGGTGTCCCTTGCCCTTTGTGACCGAAAGCGGCACGTTCGGGTTAGTTTGTTATCGTGTGCTGCCTGCCGCCCATCAGTCATGTAGGCACGTACTGTGAGGTCGAGGTCGCGTGAGCCTGCCTACCGAGTGTCTGATCTGGGTGTATCGGTTGTGGCACACTGGCACTACCCTGTCCGGCAATTTAGGGACCAATGGAATAGTCTAGAAAATTCGTAAGGTCCTTACATGCCCGGTGCAGAGTGGTAGATGGTTGTGAGGATTCGTAAGAGCTCCTCTTCAAGGCCGATTTTTTAGCTTATCCTTGCCCTGAATGTTACCGTGGCCACCCTTCTATTTTTCTTTTCCGAAGACACATGCTACAGCAGTAGAGGCTCACCCAAGCTTTCTGAGCCCTCTCGCCTGGAGCACTCTGAAATCTCACCCAAAATAACAGACTATTTCTGAAGGCGGACTTCGTTTTGTGGCATCGTAGGCTGTAGGCTCTCGTTGGCCAGGACGGTACCTTTCTTCGGCCCCTTTTCCCGCTCTCGGCTATCAATATTGATAGTCCACTAAAGTATGTTGTTCACATGTTGCTCTCGCTTCGACCCCTTTTTTTCGTACCTGCTATCGACTCGCTCACGCAGGAGTGTTGTTCACAAGTTTTTCCCGGTCTTTGCCCGTTCCCGGCGATGGGAATCCTTTCGATAATGGGTTGATTTCACGGAATGGGGCTTATCGTCGCGTGTGCACGCACACGCACGACTTCGTTGTTACCGTACACGGTGAAACGTCGGTAAAGGCTGTGGGGGGGGGTGGGAAGGGCCCCGTTGCTTGGCGAAGGCCTAAAAATATCACAAAAACAACCGGGGTGAATAAGTCGCTACCATACTGTTTGCTAAACCTAGCTGCCGGTAATTGATCGTTTTATATACGTGTCGCCACAAAGCGTTGTCGCGACCTTCTGATTGCTCCCGCAAGCAAACTTATGCTTGTAATCCCTCAGCTGGAGAAAGATAAGGTTACCTCTTTCGGGCCAGCCTTGATAAGCTACAAACACACCGACGTACCCTTGGATAGGCGTGGTGTTTTCGAAAGCAAGCACGTTTTGCAACTCCTGTCCACAGGGCGCGGACGGCAGCGGTTCAACTGTGTTGAAAGATTACTGCGGGAAGGCTACAGGGCAAGAAGAAACGAGAACAAAGGCGATCAAAAAAACGTTTCTACTGCAGATTTTAATCCACGTTTTGTGGGAACAACCCACTTGAAATGGATGTGTAATCTGAAACGGAAAAGAGGGGACGCCCGCAGGGCAGATCCCTTTTCAGGAAAGCCTCATTGTTGCACTTGGAGACAGTGATTGAGTATCACTCCGTGAGCGATATCGCAGCTCTACAACAGCACGATAAAGTAGAAAGAGGCTAGGAAAAACAGAGGTTATGGCGACCGCAGCGAAAGCTGCTGTGGCGAAAGCTCCGGGGGCAACAGGGCTAATTTTTGCACAGCGAAAGGACCAAGGATGAGTTTTTTTTTGTTTGCTTTTGCTCCACTCTAAGTTGCTATGATAAAGTAGGCATCAAAGATCACTTGTTTAATGTATTGTTTTTTGGGCATCAGACGAACGATATATAACAGAGACCACCGTGTACCATGGGCACTCACAGAACACTGCCTGCCCCGAATCGCGCCGTTTCGTGCCACTTCGTGCTTGGACGCGTTCTACGGTAGACTGGTACTTTGCATGGTACTTTGCATGATACTTTGTGTGGTACTTTGTGTGGTACTTTGTGTGGTATTTTGTGTGGTACCTTGTGCGGTATTTTGTACCAGGTGTGGTACTTTGTGTGGTACTATGCATGGTAGTAACCGCAAAGTTCTTAGGCCCCTCGCTTGGCCTCTATGACCTCTGCAATACCTCATCCAACAATCGATTTCCACAAAAAAAAAATGGGTAGGTTTGTGAAAATCGGGTACACGATCCAATGGGCTACTGTGCGTATTTAACGAATAATAATATCGTTAAAAAATACATCGGGTACAGATATTCAGGGCATGTACAGGGTGTGTGCAGGGTATCCATGCTCTATTACTACCGCTTGTAGCTCGATGAGAAAATGTTAGGGCTCTAAAGCGCAACTATTACCGTAGCACGGCCCCGTGGAGGAAAAGCCTCCTCGCGTGCGTGGCAACAGACGTCAAGTGCTGGAAACAGCTCGCTACAAACACATGGGTTCGCAATGTGTCGGTCCCGCAACACACGCGGGAGGGGGACTCGGTCGGCCATTTTCTTGAATCGGTGGTGGTTTTCCACCTCGCGCTCTTCCAGCAGGCCTCCACCAATCGACTAACTTGGTGGTGCTTTTTTTGCACGCCCATCGGACGATAGCAGGTGGCGCTGAGATTTAGTAGTAATCACGCGCTACTTCGGTGTTTGGGTGTGTTCACGCCCCCCGCCCCCCCCTTTGAGCGACGCCGCCACTTTCAGAAACCGCGTTGAAACAAAGTCAGTAACAGACAAAACAGAAACAAAAAGTACATAAATAGAAATAATGACGGAACCGCCCCACGGAGAGTCGTTCAGCGACAGGAAGGATAATGCGATAGTAAGTTTCGTTTCCGAGCGACCCTTCCTTGCCACTGTGTATATCGTTCAACTATCAACTACCCCCTGTAAAGAAACAACACGTCGAAACCATCAGCGAACACAAGCCTACATGCCACAATGGGGGGGGGGGGGGCGTACGTACTCATTTGTTGTTTGCCTTAGTCATTTGACCATTGACCATGCATCCCTTTCGAGACGGAGCACACACAATCGGGGGGGGGGGGGGGGTCCACGCCCTGGTTGCTGACACACATATATGTTCCCCTGGACGGCAGCGAGCCTCTCCACCGCTGCTGTCCCCACTGAAGTAAGCAGACACGTTGGGTGTTCGTGCCTCCGCGCCATTCCGTTAGCGTTGTTTCGCAAATTCCCCCTGGATAATGGGAGAGAGCAACGCGTGCGGCCACCTTAGGATTATGTGTATGGTGTATGTCTCCATTAACCCTTTTACTAGTAAATATTGCAAAAATGACCCAACTCTATTTTCAAGTAGTTGTTCGCGAAGAACGTCGGTTCAGTTCTAAAGGAGTTTGAAAAAGTGCCTCAACCCTCAACTCCATTCTCAAGTACTATCGGGACCACAAGGCAGGGACGCAAGAAGTGTGTCTCCGGGGTTGGAGAAAGCCTCCGGGTTGCATAGAAAAAGAGAGACGCTACCACTTGTTCAATCGTGATCGACCCGACAACAGCCCAGGGACGTAAGAACCGGCTAGGGAAAAACAAAAACGAAAACAAAAACAACAATAGGGCCTACCCCCTAAAAACGTAGGTGCAGTTCTGAAGGGATTGAAGGGAGAAAGTAGCGTGCATGCAATCAAATACGGTCCTTAGCAACAACGTCGTGGTGGAGATGATTTTCCATAGCCGCCCATGTGTTACGTTCCATCCTGTTTGGAGTGTTCATTCGGCGTGTTTTTCCTGTGCCTGCTTTGCGATATAGACCCAAGTTGCATAGCTCAGACATGGAGTATTTTTGCGTGCCCCCCTCCCCTAAAAACGACGAGCACCTAAACAAAGAGCACACGTGCTATCGAGCTCTGGCGAGCTCTGGCGAGCTTCGGGAGTATTACGCGCCCAGGAGTGATGCATCACGAGTAGCACGGAGAGGCCAGTTATTGCCACTTATGTTCTCGTTTGACCCTCCCCCAGCACAGACCCCTCTTAGCAGAGTTCAGTCCTCTCACAGCAAAGCTCAGTAGTTCTGGAGAAACGACCTTTTCGTTTGAAAAAATGTGAATTTCTTGGAGTGGCTAACAACAGTACTAAAAACTCCGGTTCGTGACTCGTTCCTCTGTTGCCAACAGACGCTGTAGTTCTAAAACAGACACCCAGGGGAATGAAGAAATTACGCAGTCTAGACGACGGGGCACCACCCCCACAACAACAGCCACACCTTGGGGTTCCTTTCCGTCCAAGGCATGCTTGGGTCATGCATCTTGGCTGCTACCACGAGCGACAGACTGAGCGTCCCCAAGCGCAGCCAATGCCGCCCGAAGATTTGCGCTCGAGCTCCCTTGCCCGAGGGCACTCTTCGGCTGTGTCTGCGTGTTGTCATGAACAAACGCGGTCGATCGGCGATAAAATTGGCACTCATATGCAGAGCTCAGAGCTCTTCATGGGTCACGGCCTCAATCCGCGGGTCGGATCATGATTTGTTTTCGAAATCTCACGGGTCGGGTTGGGTCGGGTCGGGTCGGGTCGGGTCGGGCCGTCTGGTACGTGTCGGGAACGGGTACGTCCGGTCGGGTCGGTGTGGGTGCGTGGGATCGGTTGCTGGGGTGGGTGCGGGTCGTTCGCGTCGCGGTCGGGTCGGGTCGGGTCGGGTCGGGTCGGGTCGGGTCGGGTCGGGTCGGGTCGAGTCGGATCAGGAGGTTTTCAAATTATCATGCATCGCATCCGGTCACCGTTACCCGGCCCGACCTTACCTGACCCGCGAGGTTTGACCTGACCCGTGAACAGGCCTGATTATAATCGTGTACGGCGCGGCTTCTGCTATGGGCTCAGGGCTAGAAAGGCCTACTGCGCGCTTCCAAAGGTCTAAGTGCTCTCGATTGACCAAGCCGATTCTAAGCATGCACAATCTGATGTGTCGTCACGGCTTACACTCTCCTCTCAAAGCCAAGTGAACGACGTGCAGCGTCAGCGATACTGCCGCGCCCTTTCATCGGTCACCGAAGCCTGCATCGAAAATCCCTCTCGAGGAGTGGTTTTCCCTCTGGTGTGACCATCGAATCGGATAGTCTTAGAGTCCAATTCGCGCCGCGACATACCGCGCACATGCAGGCATGCAACACATCCCGACACTTTTACCCGAAAAAGGAGCGGGGTGTTGTTTTGCTCGCCGCTCGCTTTAAAACGAACAAGCCTCTCAACGTCAACTTGATTCGGGCTACACCCATGTGCGATTCGGAAACGCTACACTCCCACCGGCGCGGCCAATCAGCAGGTGCCCTGCCTTGCCCTCTCCTCCCCTGCTCTGCCCTTGCCTCGCGAAATTATCATGCGCTTGCTTGTGAATCGACTGGTCGACTCACCCCGACCCGATGTACTCTAACCATCCGCCGGCAGCAGGTACCCCTTAGCCAGGCTTGTATTCGCACAGCTGCCTCTCCGGGCACTAGCACCATTTTCTTCTCCTGTTACCGGAGATTCAACGCAGAGGTCAACGGAGTTGCTGTTACTTTCTGGAAGGTGCGGAAGAGTGAGTGGTGACCAGCGAAGATGTGTGGAAGCTTTTTAAGTAGAATATGATATACAAAGAGCAGGACACCTTTCGTCGGTGTCTGCGATCGTTAGTACAGATCCCAACCCAGGAAACGGCAGTGCTAGATCATGCAGATTGTACTGGTCCCACCAGGCATCATGATCTAGATCATACAGATCATACAAGATCGGGAAAATAGCTTCCTTGACATACCTAGATCATCACGTGGGAATCGATGATCTGTACATTATCTATCTGTCGGAGTTGTAGTGGTTTCTGAGCTGAGGGATCAGGACCACCTCGTCGGCCAATAATATTTTTTGGCCATAAAGTGCTGTCACATCCCTATCGTATGAAGTCATTCCCCCTGTTAGTCGGTCAACCTGTCCCACCTTCTCCTCGTCCCCTGGGAACACGATAAGTTCCTCTCGAGACCGTTCCTCGGCAATTGTCAAGCGAACGTGTGCCGCACGCTCCCGCGCCGCCCGAGCGATCCGGGCCTGAGCGCGATCGCGCTGGGCTTTACGCCTCGCTTCCGTTCTCCTGGCGTTTTGGAATCGACGCACGCACCCCTGGATGACAATCGCCGCAACCTGTGCATGGCATATTCATAAGTTGGTTGAAACAAGATTGGTGGTGGGTGTCGTTCAATTATTTGGGGGGGGGGGGTGGTGGCATTCAACTATTTCGGCGGGACTTTTAGGAGCGGGGGGCGGGCCTTTCCGTACAAATGGTGGTCGTCAGTCAGTGCACGGTAGCGCTCGGTGCATTGGAGTACACGTTGTCGTAAACTACGTTAGAGAGGGAGGGGGGGGGGACTAGGGGATGGGAGCTCACGGATCATTTGAGGCGTAAGGATAAATCTTCCAGTGAATTTGTACCCAAAAACGAACACTGTGATATTTTTCGTGTGTGGAGCAGACATGTGTGGTTTTGCACCTGCTCGTTGAACTCCCTGGTGATGCTATCCCTGTCCCGCAAAAATCGCGCATGTCGGTCCTGTCACCATTGTCAAAGGTAGTTGGGCGAGGGAGAGCCATTGTGAGGTGGTGAAAGGGGTGATAACAGGGGTGTCGCGGTGTCGCTTGGGCCGCTCGGACGACCTACTGCATGGTCAACGGAGACCCAGCAGTCTTGTGCACCGATTTCTGGTGTGAGACGAGTGCTTGATTGGTCCGAGTCGCATATTTTCCGTGAGCCCGGCGGCGAAAACAAAACGTCTGAAACTACTAGCTGGCGATTATAAGCGCACAGAGGAAGTTAACTCGACAGTACTTGTTCAAAGACCTGAGGCATACACTACCAAGTAATATATGGTTGGGTGACGTCTACTACCTCGCCAAACGCCAAGACGATACCAGGGTTGAAGTTTTTTACATACGAACAATGCTTCGCCAAACCAGGGCAGGCGATGAGATTAGGTCAGGTCCTGGAATGGGATACAAACGCTCCATTGCCCCTGACCCCATGCGGAGTTCGCTCTCTGACGGTTACTATGGTTATGCACCAGACCTTAAGAAACACCGCGTTTCGTGATTTCGCGAATGGCTCTCTCATGGCAATCAAAAAATTAAATACCACGCATTTCTCCTCTTCCTCCGATCATCGCTGGGACGGTGGATAGTGCGCACTAGTCAAACGTTCTCGTTCTGTATGCTACTCAAACGACGACGTACTCACCCTTTGTTTCTGGTAAGAGATGTCGCGGAAGAAAATTGTTATACAGTGTGCCGCGCGGTTGCGCTTTCGGCCCTCCACCGTCTTCCTCAGCCGCTCGACGCGCTGCCAGCGAACCACGTCCCACTTGTCGGAACGGACCCTCCACCTCCGACACATCCTCGTGATCAACGCAGACGCCAGCAGACGTTTTTCTCGTAGCCGACGGACGAGCAACCGATCACGTACGCCGAGAAACGCCGCTTGTATGAGGCAGGCCGCAAGCTGACTCGTTTCCGTCGACCTTGCAGGGTCCGCGATTATTATAGTCTTGCCGGCGTTGCGACACGGGCGACGTGTGGCGGTCGGCCGGTCCGTGACCGCCCGAGCGCGCGCGCGGGCAGACATGCTAGAAGAGCTGGCCTGAAGAGAAGAGGGGGCCGTGGACCATTCCGCAGGAAAGACGACCGACGTTATACCTTCTACGGAGGACCCGGGAACGTCGAGGTGCGAGAGGGAAGACGCGCGTCCAGCTCGTGAAGAAGCCGGGCTGCGACGTTGGCCGAACGGTACGGCACACGGTGGCGGTGAACGCGCGGTTTGGCACCTTCTCGTAGCCCTCGCTGACGCCAGAGACGAAGGGAGCACTACCCCTGCGGAAGCAGTTCTGCCTTTCTCATAAAATGTACCCCGGTCGAGGTTACCCCCGCCGCTAGGGTCTTCTGCCGCTCCGTCCGCCACCCGCCCGTCCGCGCTGACACGGATCCCTCCCCGCCCACCAAAGCCGGCAGTTCTCGCAAGTGAGCTCTCGCTTGCAGTGGCGGCACGGGCTCGTCGTCTGTGCCCACAGACACCACCGCTTGGGGGCGCTGTGAACACTCGCCTACCTTGTCCCTCCTCCCATCCAGAAAAAAAGTCCGTCAGTGAAGTCAGCCTCGAAATACCGACATGTCGCTCCTTTAGGGTACCCTTCAAGCCCTCTGTAGAGCTTCTCAGCGCAAGAGATTCCATTCTGGACGAGCTTTTCGCGCTTGGTTCGCGTAGGATATCCCCCGCTCGTCTAGAGTCGGCGACCATCTCTCGAGCCCTAGACTCCAGCGTTTCCTCGAACGCGCGTTCGTCACGGAGCACGCCTTCTGCGGCCCCACCCTTGCAGCGAATGGACTCCGGCAAAGGCGGAATCAGCGGAAATTCAAGGTGGCCTTCGCCGGCCCAACGCACCTCCTCCTCCTCCCCTGACGACAGCTCTAACGGTATACCCTCGACATCGAACGATCCGACACCAGGCAGTTGTGGGTCGATTGACGTCGATGTCGACCCATCGCCGACTTCCGACATCCAGAACATGCCGACACTATCGCGATCCGCCACCGCCGTTGGAGGTTTTGGGACACCTGTTGTTGCTTTCGGTGGGAGGCTTGCTTCTGAAACGCCGGAATGTCTCGGCTGTGACAACCGTATCGGCTCGGGCTCACCGCTGACATTGTTGTCAACACGAGCAGGCTGTTCCGGTGTGTTTTGCCGGCAGAGTGGCCGGACGGAAGGCTCGTTGCCAGCGTCGCATGCATTACTGTTGTTGTTGCTGCTGCTGACGACGCTGTTGCTACCGATGTTTTCGCTACTGACGTTGCTGTTGTTGCTTGTATTGATGTTGCTGCTGTTGTTGTTGGTGGTGGTGGTGGTGCTATTGTTGATGGTGACGTTGCTGTTGCTGTTGCTATTCGCCCGAGAGCGGGAGTTGCGACTTCGGTTGCTGTCTTTGCGCCGCTGCAGTCGACGCCGCACGGCAATCTCCTCGTGGCGCTCCTCGTGTTCCCGTCGCAGCACCGCGCACACGTCAAAGTTATCAGGAGGTAACAGGAACGGGTTGCTACTCACAGTAAACCCTAGCCAGGCGGTGACGGGAGCAGAAGCGCTTGCATCGTCGAGGAATTCGAGGTCGTGAGCCATCTTAACCAGGTAATTGTGCCCTTTCCACCTGAAAATGGGACGGCTGTTTTCGTCGCTAAGTCGTTTTTTAAGGTGCGTTTCCATGTCTCCGTCGAAAATGTAACCGTTGGGGTCGGTGCCGAGTTCGGCCGCTGTATCTCCCGCCACTCTTTTCTCCGAGGTTCGAGTCTGCAGTACTCCGGGGACCGCATTCTGGTTGTTGACATTTCGATTGAAATGAGTATCGCCTTCATCGTCGTCCACGCTTTCTTCGTAGGTGACGTCTGCTCGTGAGAAATCGTGAATTGTTGACCCCCGGTCAATAGAGCTTTGTCCTGGAACGAACGGTCCGCTTGAGCGGAGTTGACGGTAGCCTTCCTTTTGGGGTGTAACGAACGTGGCCTGGCACACATAAAAATGGGGTGGCCAAGGGCTAGGGCTCACGTCAAAAGTAACGGGACGCCATATTAGAAAAGTACACAACTTTGGGTGCAGTCAGCGTCGCTCGACATGGAAAGGTCAAAATCGCGCGAAACAGTGTTGAATTTTCGCAGTCATCGCACGGTCGGGTGGTAGTTTATACACTTGTACTCGGACACACCAACGATCTACTGTAGTCGGAGCCGTCCCGGGGGGGCGCTTCAACAAGTCAACAAATATAAAACCTGTATCGACAAGACAACGACGTAGCATTGGCTCCCGGACAACATGCCGTATAACACTTGAGGTATCACATCCCCTGAAGTGCATTTCCGAGCTGTTTTTTTTGTTCCCCGTAACATAGCTTAGGGGTCACACACAACGAAAATATGGTGGCTTCGGAAAGTCTAATAATAGACGCACCGCTCAGTATTATTGGCAAATATTAGCGTTTGCACTCTCCCCGTTGCTGAGAGAAAACCAGCTTTGACATGCGTCTTATCAACGGAGGGGGGGGGTTATCTTTTTCATAGCATCGCACGTGTTATACCGAAACAATGTAGAGCATGATACTTAACTTGCGTCAAAAATCTGCAACCCGCAAGCAACAAGGCTGCCTCGTTAGGCTCCTTCCCAACGAACACAAAAACCACGATTTGTGATAAAAGAAGAAAACGCGATTCGTGGCATTTGTAAGTTGGCGTTACCTCACGTATTCAAGGACAAACATCACGGATTCTTGTCACGAATTATTGTAACATGAATGTTTCTTGATTTTGTACTAACTAACTTGTAGAAAATCACGATTCGTGACGAATGTCACGATTAGCGAAAATGTTGTGTGTACTTGTCACGATTTTCGTCGCGTTTGTTTTTTTCGTTAATTGTTTCCCTTGTATGTCTATCATAGCAGGTCAAGTTATGTCCGAGTTGAATGAACAGGGTGCAGAATCGAGTGCCAGCACTACTATGCTACTGCTGTCGGGGGGGGGGGGTGGCATTGTTTCTGGTGAGTTTGGTATCGGCTGCTCTCGGCGAATCATCACGGCCTCGGCAGCATCTTATCAAGCAGTATTTTGCTAAGCGTTTAATTAGAAAGGCCATGTTTTCTTATTAGAGACAGTTAGCAGTTAATAATTTCTCCACAGCTCACCCGCCACTTGCTCACAGCCTCAACGGTGTCGAAGGAGATGGCTCGCAAATGCGCCAACACCACCCGGAGTTCCTTTTGCTCCACGTGCAGAGTGTTCCTGAAAGCGTCCACGGGGCCGTAAGCGTGCGACACGATGCGACGTCATCATTCCCGGCAAACGAATACAACAATGAGACACGATTTGGTTTCCGGTCGCTTCTCGGTGAAGGGGGGGTGGCCCCCCCATACTTCGCCTCGTGGCTGTCAAAGTACTTCCTGAACAAGGATAAGCTTCGACGTGGTATACAATACTGCGATTCTTGGCGAGGGCCCGTTTCCTGCCTCTGAAGGCCTCGGGTTACATTTGACGTTCGAAGCTTGCCGGGGTTAGGCAGAACATGCACCTGCTCAATGCGTGATTGAATCTCGCCGCAGGCGAACGAGCGACGAGCTTGTTATGCCAGTACGTAAAGCTCGACGGGAAGGCGCCTTCCTAAAACAACGAAGGCTCCGATTTGTCTACTACACCCTAAGGTATTTCTGCCCGTTTTGAAAGCAAGTGGTCAGCACCTGGCCATGCTTGTGGCGCAAGCCACTTCATCCGGAGGTGGTTTTCCGTAGCACCGATGAAACTTGGTCTCCCACCGTAGCCTATCCTGGAGTTTGTGGCAGTGTCGACGCAGTCGTCGAATCAGCCTTCGGAGAGTCACGATCAGCCTGCGGCGAGCGGTTGGCGTGGCGCCCGGAGAAAGAGATAAAAAGCCGCTGGTCATGCAAGGTGCGCGGTGCGGTGCGGTGCGGTACAGTATCGTACACCCCCTCCGTTTTTATTGAAACGCAAACCCCCTCGAAGCTGCTGCAACGCTGCCGTGTCTACTGCAATAGTGACCCCACGCACCGCTCTCGAACAAGAATACTCTTCATCACGTCCAGTTCCGTCGTAACACCGGCGATGCCCAGCCTTGGCTCACTCGTGCGCGGCCTGACATCGGACCCCAGCAGCGATTTTGTGTTCCTAGCCAGCTTTCTCTGCGGCCAACACGTTGTGGCGCCGATCGAGATCAAGCCAAGGGAACAGGGAACGAGATAAGGATCCATAGAAACATGCTGAGGCCACTACCCACACGTGATGGAAACGTCTATATTGTTTGCACGGGTGCGCCTGCGAGGAGTGGGCGAGAAGGATGGCAATGCCTGCGTTCAGCAATTATGGGCGTCAAGCCCATGGCCTGAACAGAAATAATTAACACAGCGATCCTTTCTACCGTCGGCCACGCCGGTGGTGTGCGCAGCTTGAGTGAGATACCGCGCAGGCAGAATTAAAGGGGTATGTTGTCGTGCGAAACGGACGGGAGACCGGCGTTAGTTGCGCTGCCTACTATTCATACAGGCCCCAAGCACAAATCAATGGTGTCGGGCGCGTGTTAGGAAAAGGCGTCGTAAGCTCTGAATAATAATTAAAAAACGCTCGGGTCAGGCGTCTAGGGTCGTTGTGTGTGCCCTGTTTCGTTTCCCGCACCTTGGCTCGATCCTGCGACTTCATTTCCTGCGCCGCTTCTACCGCGTTAATGACGCCCCTGCACTCCAGCCCCGCACGCGACAAAGAAGGCTCAATATCGCACATGGCCCTAAGAGACGAAACGGCACTACTCCAAGGTTCGAGTGACCTTTCCGCGGGGGACAGCCGTAGTACTATCCCGCCGCAAGCGCCAGCGATAGCCGGGTACCCCAGCCCCGGTTTATTGATCGAAGACCCAGGTGGTCCTACGGGAGCGTCACCACTTCCAGGAAAGGTTTCATAATATTCTCCGTCCGTGTCGTTCTCTCCACCGGAAAATCCTGCAATGCCGGCGTCAAAAGTTCCGCTGGCGTCGCCATCTCCGCGAGGTTGCTTGCTGTCGCTGCTACGATTGCATTGTTGCGCAGTTCTAGCTCGTTGCTTGCCACTGCTGCGGTCGTATTGCCGTGCAGTTTTGTTATCCCGTTGCGTGTCCATCATGCTCCGAGACATGTCCACTGCCGTTTTCACCGCTCGGGGCCTCCGAGAAGCGGGGGCAGACCTCACGGGGAGTATCACGGGTGGGGCGGTCGAGCCTGCGCTACCAGGGGCTAGAATACACCTGGTCCCCCCCCGCCCAACGTTAGCGGTTTCGCTAGGCGAGTTGCGAGGGGTCAGTCGAGCCGCGTCGAGGCGGATAACGCCAACAACACCGTTCTGGTTGGCGAAGCCCCGTTCACGACTACTGCAAGTCCGAGCGTTGGATCCTGACCCGTTCCGAACCCCACCACCGCCGTCATCGCGCGCGCCGGCATCTTCGGCCGAAACTCGGGGCTGGCCAGACCCGGGAGCGCTTGGTGGTCCCGCTAGGAGGGTAGAATTTTGCGTTAGCGCGAGCTGTGCCAAGGCGCTTTCCGAGAAACGTGGCCGTAAGGGCTGACGCGCCCCGCCCGAAGGTCCTCGACGACGTTTGTTGCTGGTGGCGGTGTTGCCGGCCATAGCATCGTCACATACCAGCTGTGTTTCGGCGCGGTTTTGAACCACCACTAGCCCTTTTGACAGGGGGAGGGGGGCGATATCTGCATCGTGTGTGGGGCCGGAAGACCGGCGGACCCGCAGCTCCCGCAGCCGTTCGGTTTGGTGGTGCCTTCTCGTCAGCCTTCCGGGGCCGAACCTACATATATACGAAGTATGTAATATGGCAGGTGTCACCAGAGAACGAATAAATAACCTACAGTACGAATAGAATAAGAACTTTGGAATAATAACTTAAGGCTCGATTTTGGGGAGACCGTAAGAAATTTGGATTAAGAAATCGTGCTCAACGGTGAGCGCCGCACAAAAAACTATATATAAATAGTAGCCTAAGCACAAGGATGGTGTTGCAATAAGCTTTCAAGGCTTGTTTCTTGTTGGCGGGCCCATAGTGCGGTGCCACGTACCCTTCTATGTATCATGTATCATATATTTATAATACGGTATGTCCAGACTACTACTGCTGTACGAGTTGTCCAGAGAACAAAGCAAAAATGTAAATTTATGTATCCCGAGGGGGCATGGAGTGAATTGACACACGACACGCAGTGAGACGTGGAAGTGTGGAGGGCGTAAGCTTTATTTTTACCCATCCGCCGGAGGATTAAATAAATTAGTAAGTAAAAATGTACACGAAGGGTCTGCACAGCAGTCTCATACCGAAACAAATTGTGACCACGAACGTAGGAACGTCTACGTAGATGGTGTAGACTGCCCTCGCCAGTTGACAAGCGCCAACCACACTATGTGCCGACATGCGTATAAGATTTAGCGCTGTACGATGATGTTTATATACCAGGTACCGGTACCAGGTACACAAGCATGATACGGTGTGCGTACGTATATACGTTGTGCAAGTGCTTGATGCTTGAAAAACGTTTGTCGGACATATGCGGGTACAGTACACGATGGCGCAATACAGTAGTACGGCAGTACGACTATTTTTTAGGGAGCAGCTGCAGAGCTTTGCAGCTACAGCAGCACACACATACATGTACCACACGGAGCTGTTATATACGAGGGAATGCGTGTTCCGCCAAACCAACCAAATGCGGACGTTGCCAAACGCCAAAGACTTGTATGCGGTGTATGAACACATGCATGAAGGGAGGACTATTTAATACTCGTATTATGCAAATGACCTATATAAAGTACCTGGAATACAGCAGTAGCACTGACCATGTGTTTAGTCGTATTCATAAAATAGGGAGTATGGCCAACTGATGTTACTTGTGAAGCTGCCACCGTCCGCACACCATACGTGTACAAGGTTCTCGTACAAATCAAGGACTAAACGGCGACTGATGCCGCTCAACGAGGCCAGCAAAAGCGACCAGGCACTTTTTCATTTTCGATACTGAACCTGTCGGGCCCCGCGTCATGATTCGTAGCAGCAGTCCGTGCTCGTGACTTCCGGTGATGCTCTCTGCTGGCCGGACACAGACTTCCAGGAGCTCGATCGGAGGCGCAAACATCAATTGCTTCGCTCCCGTTATGGAGCTCGAATAAACACACTGGTACCGTGTGCTTCGGAGCTAACAGCATGGAATTGCCGTGTCTGTATGTAGAGTGTAGAGCGCGCGCACTCCGAACGGCAGCGACGCATTTCGCGAAAATGCGGCGCAATTCCATCGAAAATGCGGCGGGATTTCGAGGGAGTTGTTCCCCTTGGGAAGGCGGATTGGAAACTGCTGCGCGGAACCCGAGCCCGTCCTCATGTGCGTCGGGTCAACTACGCCACATCCCGAGCATAGACATACCCAGTGGGGCCTATGCTATGCCGAGCCCCATGCTTGCGCAACCCAACGCTCCTGCGGTGACTTCCGCAGGGAAGAGCGGTCGTGGTTCTGCCGGGGTGTACGAGCTCCAGCTTCGGCGGAAACTGTTACAGCAGCAGCTCGGGGTCGTCGAGGATGAGTGCAAACGTGTGGGCAAAGTCGTCGCTAAGAAACACTTGGCAAAACTTTGCCGACAAGAAAATGCGGGGGGGCGGGGACATGCACCTGCAGCAGCAGCAGCAGCAGCAGCGGCAGCAGCAGCAGCGCGTGGCAGCGGCGGCAGGAGCGGAGCAGCTGACAAGGCGGGCAATCAAGCAGATGGACAGCGACACGTTGTCGCCACCAACTCGGATGGCCTGCCCTCGATAGGCGTGGTAGGTGCGGGCGGTGGGGGCGTGGGCGAGCAGGCGGACACTTCCCTGAGAGGGATACGCCGGACCAAGAAGAAGCTAGCCCGCGAGAGACTAGCAGCTGCACAGCAGCAGCGGCCGCCACACTTGCTGGCGGCGGAACCGTTCAAGAAGGGTGGCTGCATTGACCACACGAAGAAAAAGCGGATATTGCAGGACAAGCAGCGAGAGATCGAGCGAGATGCAGCCGCGGAGAGGAACGCGCGGCCGGCTAGAAGGTCGGTGGGCGTTCGAGATGAGGTTGCGGCCGCGCCGTCTATCTTTCCCGATCGCTACCTCCGAGGGGAGGTGCCGTGCTCGAAGCATTGCTCCGTAGGTAAGTGAGTGCGAACATCAGTAGAAATTGGGCTACGTAGTATGCCCTTCACGAGGTCAGACATCCCGTAGCACGCGCGATCGAAGTACAGCAGTATCGGACACCTACTAAATAATAAGAAACAGGCTAATAAGAAAGCCAGGCTGAGATGAAAAATGAAATAAGAAATTCGGGAGTCGTTTCCTTGAAATTAATAGTGTAGAAAGCACCCTCTCTCGAATAAGAAATCCAGCCTGGACCAGATTTCCTGATTCTCACTACGTACGTAGGTGTCCTGTACTGGCTGTACGATACCAATGTACCACACCCAGCCTGAAAAGCTGAGTTTCGAGGAAAAAATCGATCTCAGTTTTAATACGAAACGTAGCTGAGTTGTCGTACAAATCAGTTGAAGGTGCACACACATGTTACCATGTTCTACCATATGTTCTCTTAAAACTCGCTGCTCGTACTACTGCTGCTGTGACCCCTGTGGCAGCAGCTGGGTACGTAGTGGTCTGTTGTCGTGCGTGCAAAGAGCCGACAACTTCCTTTGTGGGTCGCGACGTTCGTCGAAGTAGAGTAGCTGGCTGGTCGCTGTTGCCGCTATACATACGGTAGCATACGGCATGTACATCGTGGCGTATAAGTGTTTATATCGTCGGTGACTGCTGTCGCCGCCACTTTTGGGGCCCAGGTACGAGTACGTACGTGGGGCCCAGGTACGAGTACGTACGTATGAATATCGATTCTATAACGGGGGACCATAGTAAATAGGACCTAATGTACACACAAAAAATATATTAAAAAATTAAAAAAACAACAGCTGTGAGCTCGAGGATTTCGTCGAAGCTCATCTTTGCTAGCTGAGTGTAATACTTCGATCGCGCGTACTTACGGGTTTTATATCTCCTCGTGTAGGATGTACATCCCGTATGAGGGGGACACAATCTGAGGCTGTAGAATTCAGGAAGTGTATGTCTATTTGTGGGGGAAGAACTAATTTAAATTAAATTAAAATTAAAATTAAACAGTCTGAAATAAACGTACCAGGTATACTATAGTATTCCGACGAGTTTACGTGATAGAGTGGTTCTACTATTTGTAGCCATGTACAAAAAATATATATGTTTACCTATTTTTACTAACAGAATTTGGTCCTATTTACTAGTGTTTACTAGTGTTCACTATAGCCCCCCGTAATAACAAAACACACTACCTTAATGTGATACTATCGACCGTCTACGGTACGAGGAAAAGCGTGCAAAGCAGTACGAGTACGACGCACAAACGTGTTCACGCCCGTGTCGTAAACTGGTAGCTGGTAGCCCCTGACGTGTGGAACTTCGGGCACATATAATACGTCTTCGGCCCCAGCAACCTAACAGCCTATCCCCACGAGTAAGGCTTCTTCGTGTGGACGAGACTGTAATCGTCATACTTCGTATATGGTCGACATGTTTTCCCTCGCCCAGTTCCGCCGATGTCTTGGCGTCGTCTGATACGCTTCAGCTATACGTAGCGCTCCGGTTCTATCATATGATCGGCACGCACCTTTCCCATATTATTTTCCCTCTTTCGCTAAATGAATTCATTATACCCCCCCAAACCACGAACAACCTGTTCCATATATTTATCCCTATAAAAGGCTTTTCTCGAGAACATTTACCAAATACTACGCAAAATATACATATTGGCTCGTGCACCAAGCCCTTTATCATGCATCATGAGCACCTCCGTCAATAACAAGCAAACGGTATGCTATCGTGTACCAGATACGAGGTATGCATACCTTGTAACTCTGCCCGGTATGTCATTTCATGCACTCAGGCCCGCCCCGTTGGGTGTAAATAAATGCCTCGAGTCCAACTCGAACGAACACCACCTTTGGCGGCAGCTGAACCACTTCAAAGCTGTGAAGGAATCACAGTCGTACATATAAAAACATCAGGCGTTTTCCGCAAAGTCAACTGTTAATAGCTACGTGCGTAAAATAGCTGGGCGGGGGGGGTGCACTCGTTGTCATGCATGGCCGTATTCGTGTGACCGTAGACCCTCGCATCTCCACTATTCCGATACAGAGCACGTCGGGCTTTCACCGACCACTAACTGGGGGTGGGAGTCTACCCATCCACCTGCAGGAAAACCGCTACCACAGGTAGATAATATAGCAAGCAGCCCCCTGCGGCATAAACCAGGGCGAACAAGAGAATACATGAAAGGGTATCGACGATAAGCGTACCCCCTACTGCAAAAGCAAGTATTTCTCGTGGTGGGGACAAACAATACCAAATGGCAACAATGTTAATATTTTGGTGGGCCATCCGACAATGTGCGGCATGTTCTTTCGCGTCGATCACTCATATATACCATATATTACAGTCGCTCGAGAGATACAGAGCAAAAAAAACGAGGGGTGAAACATAAATGGAAATGCACTATGCACCTAATGTTACAATCAATCGGTACCCACCCACCCACCACCCAGGCCGCTAGCCCCCTCCGTGCTGCCGGCACTCCAACCCAACCCCAACCTCAACCCAACCCAAACCCCAACCCCAACCCCAACCCAACCCCAACCCCAACCCCAACCTCAACCCAACCCCAACCCCAACCCAGTCTAACTCCTTTTGATTGTGTGTTGTTCCTCGCTATTTCTGCGTTGACTGTGCAGCTAACGCTTTGGTCTGGGTCTGCCCTTTGGAGCAGCTCGACTACGACTACTACCTGCCGATGTTTTTCGACGGTATCCGCTGCCTTGAGGACCCGTGCATGACCCTAGCGAGACAGGTGCGGTACTACCTGTACCTCGCACGCCAGAGAAGGGCTGCAATGCAGTCCAAGTCTTGTTCGATAATGGTCCGTTCAGAAAAAAAACCCTGTTTTGAGTCACTGAGTAGTTGTCGTCTGTATACCAGGGTACGTTATCTTGACCCGTAACTCAGATCGCTGCAAGAGGCGGTGCTTGCGGCCACTGTCAAGGCGTATGCCTGGTACTGCTGCTGCGAGTACCGGCAACTATTTTTCGATAAGAGTGCATTCAGAAACAAGCCCCTGTGCTGAGCACCTGAGTAGTTGCCGCCAGCACCCAACGCATATTGAATACGTGTTCTGTGCCGTATATCAGTTCGCTGCAAGAGTGCCCCTTGTGGCGGCATTAGCGATCACTGTTGTTCAGGCGTACCTGGTATTTTAGAGCTGTCACATATTAAATGCTGCACGAGTCTCGAGCAGTACGACCAGAAGTGCTCGCTGGTTTTACACTTACCTTGCTCGTTATTTTTAACCGGTCAAGTTGATGACATCCGCGTGCGAAGCGCTATCTAGATATTCAAAGCCATTTTTATCGCTGCAGAAGCGTACCGTTCGTGTTAGGGGTGGCAATAACGTGCATCCCCGGGTTTCCCCACGCTGTGCGCTGTGTTGTGAGCTACATATTAATAGTACGTAGTCGCCTACATCAAATACTTGCACTCGAAAAAAAAACAGTCCCAACAGTCTGGGAACCCTTGCATTCGATGCAATGCTAATCGAACATATGTGTCAAGGGATATTTTGAAGCTAACCCGATGCAGCGCTACAGTGTGAAGAGACACCCTGCGGCAATTTCACGCAATTTTACGTAATTTCACGCAATTTCGCGCAATTTCACGCATGTTTACGCAATTTTACGCAATTTGACGCAATTTGACTCTATTCTGGGGGATCGTTTTCAGGGCGTGGCCGATCTGTTGAGTGGAGCGATTGGTTCTCCGGAGCGCATCTTGCCGTCGCTAGCGGCGATCATGCGGGCGATAAGGGTGGCCATCTCGTGCAAGAACCCAGGGGTGATACTCTTTGCGTGCAGCGCTCTTCGGCAGCTCGCCACCGGCAACAAAGAGGTGCAGACCAAGCCGATTGCGTATGTCGTACGTACGCCCTCCTTTCTTTGTTGTTGCCGGCTATTTGGTCACTATGTTGATGCTGGTGATGATGGTGATGATGATGATGATGGCGATGATAATGATGATAATGATGATGATGATGATGATGATTATGACGACGATGATGATGATGATTATGATGGTGTTGATGATGATGATGATGATGGTCGTGATGATGATGATGATGATGATGGTGACGATGATGATGATGATGATAATGATGATGATGATGATGATGATGATGGTGGTGATGATGATGGAGAGGAGGAGGTGGCATTCCGTTGGAAGAAAAAGCAAGCACAACACATTACGTGTGCCTCACTTTTTTGCAAAAGTAGTATTGGGTATTGTTACGGGAAAACGTGTTTTGCCCTTGTGCTTGCCATGAGTACACAGCAGCTACGTACCTGGTATCGTGTTTTGGTAATTCGGCGGCAAACATGTATGGGGGGTGCATCGCTTTGTCCCCTACCTTAATGAGGAATTGCTATGTACAAGTACCGCAATATCGCGTAAGGAGGAAGACAATGATAGCTGGAGCGTATGATGGTTGTGGTGCCTAACCTCGTGGAGATTAAGCCCCACTATAATCTCCGTCATGTCCTCTCCTCGCGTCCACTTTCTTGCCAAAGCTCGTACCAATTCGACTCGTGTCAAGGTAACAAAATAAAAAAATAACAAAACAACACAACACATTGACCTCACCTGGTACCTGGTTTGCCGTAATTTTAATGCACACGTCAACTCCAATATAACTCACTCTCCGTACCATACAAGCGAATGGCTACCACGTATAGCTAACTAGTCACGTGCTTATACCCAAACCACGTGCTGATAACTCACGCTCAACGCCCAACAGGTTGGGGAGGCCCTAGTGGCTTACTACAAGATGTTCTTGCACATTTTCAATTTCTTCATGAACTCCACCAAAAGCACCGGTGACAAGATGGACTACGGCCAAAGGCAAGCTATACCGCACTACGGCACTTTTAGTTACTGTTAGAGGTCTATGATTTGCTCCAGTTAAGTGTTGCTTGATGCATTATTCCACTGCTCCAGAGTTACTGGATGTTGTATTGTAACTCGGACTGGATTGTGGCGATGAATTAACCTGAGAACAACCACAACAACTGGTCTTGAGGATATTCTTCCACTCCAAAAGTATTGGATGTTGTCGTCTTGTACCCGTGGGCTGAATTGTAGGCGACGCGTTAATGAGATAACAACAACAGTAGCAATTACTGCGTGTATATATACGGGGTGGTTGCAGCAAAAGCTTGTACTACAGAGGTGGCGGCGCAAGGTCACGCCATCGCAAGCGGAACGGCACCGTGGCTTCTGATGGACGCTTGCATGCACGTTTTTTAGGTAGACTAGTCCGGCTGCTGGCGTTTTACTCCCCCTAAACACCAAACAAGCAGTATTCCGTGCTTTGAATCGGGGCGAGGGGGTTCCTGCTCTGTGGATCTCGTGCGGCACAGACGCTCAAGGGTCATTCATCAAGTTTGAGTGTCTTCGGACAATTATTGTTTCCTTGTCTACATCATTTGTGGGCTTAGGGCGACGTGGTGCAAAGCGTGTATGTCGAGCCTGAGCAGACGTTTAAGAGAGAACGGGGTATAGAACCTGCAAGTAGCGTGTTTTCTTGTTGACTCTTGGTGGAGCTATCGCTGCCAGACAGCGTGGCGCGTTCAAGAGCCCCGCAAACGACGAAGGTCACAGCTTGATGTACGTTTTGACGCTGTGAAACGCAGCGATTAAGGCATCGAAGCTTAACCCCTTTAGGCACATTTAGGTACCTTTAGGAGTGTTAGGACTGTTGTGGAGACGAAACACTGGGAACTAAAGTAAAGCAATATGTACGTTTCTGTTTGTGTCACAGTACTAAAAGGGTCAAGGCTTGATTTGCCATCAACCTGTCGTACTGTAGTACACTACTGCGTCGAAACTCATCCGCTGAATATATCCTTTCCGGCGAAATTGAGTTTATCTACGTGCGTGGATCTGCATGGTCGGGGCGGTACGTATTTGCAGCACATACTCGTGCAGTTCAAAGGTATGGTATGAAGCTTGATCCACCTCTCGGCAGTTTGAAGCTTGACTCCTTCCACGACACGTGGATCTGAGACAATGCTCTCCGCCCGCGCCTGGGTTCGTTCAAATACGCCCACGCACATAAGCCACCATATTCGAAGAACTCGCATCTCGCAAGCAGCGTACAGTGTAATACGGTGGCTTAAGTTGTGCGCCTTTCCACCCGCTGGTGCCATCGTGTCAGGGGTGAGGAACCGTAGTCAAGTAATATCGTGCATACACGCACGTATACAATCGATGACTCGAGATCGTAAAGGGACAAAGGTTTCCCATATCGGACAGGTCATCTACAGATAGATCATGATCTACTGTAGATCATTTCCAGATAGATCATTATCTAGATCACGTTTTTTCTCGCCTACTGCTGTGTGCAGGATCTGCATAGTACAGATCAAACCCGAGAAACATGTGATAGAACATGCAGAGAATACGGGTCCCACCCTGTGCAACATGGCCTAGATCATACAGATCACGAATGGATCTGCCTTGGAATATCTAGATTTTGAAGTGGGAATTATATATCTGATATATCTGATCTATCTGATCTATCTGATCTGTCTTATTGTAGGTGTGAACATTTTCGCGTGCGTAGGGATGAAGTAAACATCAGATGGCACTCGACACGTTATCACCGCTCCTGCTCTCGTGCACCGCGCGTTCAACGGACACGGTTTTGGTGACACGCGGTACGGCTGCGTGTTGAATGAAGTATAGGGTTTGAGCCTCATACGCACCTAGGTGGTGTGCAGTCACTACGCGCGAGTACACTGAGCATCTTGGTTTGGGTATCGGATAAATCCAATACGCGGAGAAACTACGATCGAGTTTTTTGTTCCTCCCCGTCATTCGGTATATTATACAGACGTTTTGTTTGCACACTGTAACAAAGCCATAATATTTGCGCAGAACATGGAGGAACACGCGAGCAACATGGCTTTCAAAGCTTGGCACCAATCACCCAATCAGCCGAACTCACAGCTGACATATTTTGCAGTACTTTCGTCAAATCAGAGCCTCGGCACTACTACTGTAGACTGTACATGATTTTATTTCCGAGAATACTTTGAAATGATGCTGTCTCTTATACACATCTACCTATGACTCATTAGATATTAATAAAAAAGAAGTATTAGAGTTAGATTTTTATTTCCGAGAATACTTTGAAATGAGGCTGAGTTTAAGACTTGCCAAATTGGGCCACAGTAGTACTCGACGCGCGCACCATTCCAACACTGTACCGCTCCGCCAATCACATGCTTCCTGGTTGGACCTGTATTATACAGATCCTGCACAGCCTCTCATAAGGGTGGGTTAGGACACAGCTGATCTAGACCATGATCTGTCGATGTGTGCACCGCTCCAACCCTGCGCTGTTGTTCCGCCGGTCACATGATTCGCGTTTGTCAGGAATGCCCAGGACATCGGCGAGGCCGTGTCGGAAACCGTGGAACAGTTAGAGCGGCACGGCGGAAAGAAAGCTTTTGCCCACATCAAGCATTGCATCCCAACATGTAAGCGGTTTCATGACCTATTGTAGGGGAATCCTCAGACACCATCGAATACTTACAGCGGTGCGGGTCCTTTGCTTACATGAAGCACTGCATCCCCACATGTGGGCGATTTGGTGACTCAGGACCCGTATCCCTCCGACGTCGTCCAACAATTAGAGCGGTACGGGTCCTTTGCTCCATCAAGCAGTGCATGCCACAATATGAGCGGTTTCATGACGAACAATTCCAGCTTTTCACGGTACCGGGTTTGCACAGATCCGGTAGAGCCATCTCGAGCTGCACATAGCGGTTGGACAACACTCATCCACTTCTGGTATACCAAGAAAAAATGTTCAATCATGTGGACGCTTTTTTTTCACATTTCTTCAGGTAAACCATGTACAATCATAGTGCATCACTAATGGCTTTGATTCTGAGTCCGGGAGAGAACCTATACTATTAATAGATGCCGACTCAACCCTATCACATGTGTACTCTGTTGTGGCAGATTCGTGATATGGAACATCTTACCCTAAACCAATGATCGGGGTTTTAACGCGTTTGAGCCGAGTAGTGCGTACGTCGGAAATGACACCCAATGTAGTGGTAACCTGGGGGGGCATACACGTCTGGTTGGCCAAGAAAGCGTGTGTATGCGCCAAGAAAGCGTGTGTATGCGAAGATAAACGGTTTTAAGGTCCTTCCAGGTAAGTCATTCAACGGTGAATTACGAGTCTAGAGGATATCAATCTGAAAACGATGGCGGCTCTGCGTATTAAGCACTGCACGTTGGTCAATGGGGTGCTGGCTGAGCACTGCGATGCAAGGAGGACATGCATGAGAATGCTTGAGCACTACCGTCGATAGACTCTGTTTGTAGCACTCCCTTTCATTTTCTAAAGGGTCTAGTGGAAGTGGTCTCGCTTTTCTGCTCCTCCTTGTTCCCGAACCCCTGTTTTTCGATGCTAGCCGAACTCCTGGTTTTCTTCACCAACCGAATTCCATGGTGCCCCTTGCTACCCTAACCCCTGGTTTTCCTTGCTAAACGGCAGATCAAAGCTGCGTGACGTGATGGCTTAAACGAATCTTCTTCACGCCCGAGCTTCTCATTTTCTTCCGTGGCACACTCCGTTTTTGTTTCAAGTGTCGCATAGTTGTGATGTGGTTGTTATGGACGTCGGAGTGTCGTTCATTATCATAGGGCTACGGTGGGAGGGGGGGGGTGTACTTGTGTACTCATGTAATTCATGGCCGTAGTCGTATGAGCGTAGGTCCTCTCCTTCCTGCGATGCCGGGACGGAGCACGTCGGGTTTTCACCGACCAGGCAGACATTGCTTGCACCAAGCGCGAAGCCCCGTGAAGTGTTCGGCGAGTTGCATGAATGGTGAGCTGCATCCTACTAAGAACCGCTTGTGAGACGGACTTTCTTACGTTTGGATGGCAGCGTCATATAAATTGAGTTGTATTCCGTTGTGGCCACTGCCAGAGACAGACAGCAGTGGGTATACCATGTAACTGTCTCACGGGTGCCTTACCATATACAGACTACGCGATACGATACTTCACCTTATTGTGCGGAGTTAAGGCTCTCTACCCCGCACAAATGACCTAACTCGACCGCGAGTCATGGTGACCGCCAAAACATAAACGAACGGTACCCTAGTTGTCTAGCCCACGCAGAGATTGGCGTATTCTACGGCGCTGAGGCAGGGGGGGGTAAACTTATTTCGTGCACGGCCGTAGTCGTATGACCATAGACTCTCCCATCCCTACAATGCCGGGACGGAGCACGGCAGGGGGGGCGAGTTTAGGGCCTCTGTTTCAGCCTTTGTTTTAGCGGGCCAGGGTCACTCGCACGAGCGGCTATGATATACCCTACTTATTCCTAAGAGTGCTGCTCTATACTTTTTGTGTTCTCGTGATTCGTCATATACGCTATACTCCATGGACTTATGTCTTAAAGTCCTGTTTTACATGATGGTAACAGTAGTAGTGGCCTAAAAACCGTGAGAGAAATCGGGGATACAACCCCTCGCTACCGTAGCTGTGGCCAGAAAAATTATTGACACCGGCGGGGGGACCAAAGTGTCGTGGTTGTGTCGACTCTACTCTACTCTGCCTAGCGGGACAACAGCGTGTCTCTGCGTGTCTGCACGTCCGGTGACTGCTGATAGTCTTGCCCAAAAAATACGAAGAGCTTCTTTCGCATCGCCTATATGCTGCACCACTGCTACACACTGCACCACTGCTATTCGCTCTACCAGCTGCGTCTGAGCTTGTCGGAGCAGGAGGCGTTAAACGTAATGTCAAAGTCGTGACGAAAAAGTTGACCTTATTTTTCGTCAGCAGCGGGACCGCCACTCGGACGTACCTCGTCACCCACACCGCTGCCCATATCCAAGCCGCAAGCCTTTGAGGGTAGCATGTCTATAACAATGTGTGAAGCAGATCGATCTACCAACGTGCTATAATTTTGAGGCACTACGTACACAGAACAAGCAGCCCTAATGCTATACCCATGTGCGCAGAGGGTCTATCTACCCAAGTGTGAAAACTATATGGTATCGCAGAGCCTACGATATACAAAGTGGGCAGCACTGTGACTGTTTTAATAGAGTATCGAGAGGTATGCGAAAATCTCGACCAGAGATCGACAAGCGCCCCGTCGGTGTATCCTACTCTCGAGAACCAAGAAGGTCCCACTGTGTTACGGTAGCGCCGTGCTGATTGCAATACCCGTATAATTTTTGACGGAATGGATGCATCGATAGTACAAGTGGTATGTGGAAGCGCGATGGCCATCAAAGGGAAAATATAAACTGCAGATAGTTAAAAGAGGTCGGAAAGTAATGGGGGCTATCTTTCATTCAGCATGTCGGTGTCATTCCTTCGCAGCTGGTGCACGACGGTCTCATGCCTGGAGGGGTCATCAACACCAAGAAAACTCATACTGAATCATAAGTTTGATTGTTTTCTACCGCGGCAATCTAACCGCAACTGTCAGTCGATGCGCCATCACAAGGGTAGTCTTCTGGACACAGATAAGGAGTAGCTGGCCTATTCCTAAGAGTTTATTATTACGTGAGAGTTTGATCTTAGGTGAGAGTTTACTCTTAGGGAAGAGTTTATTCTTAGGTAAGAGTTTACTCTCAAGTAATCCACCGCGGCTTTAAATTTCCGCTAAAACAAAGTGAAGCCCATTATCAAGACAATTTTTGTGTGGACTTTTTTGCGTATATTACAGCCCAAAAAGTGTCTATAGACCTCTCCGCGCAACTCGTACTCTTTCGAAAGCGACCGTTAACGTGTTGGCTTGAAATGTTATCATGTAGTTTCCACCGAATTAGCGTCATCATCATCATCATCATCATCACCTGCGGTAACTGAGGTGATGCACGGGGCACGAGCACCTTCCGCGCAGTTACATTCCTGCTCTTCTCCAGGTGCACAAGGCACGCACAATGCCCAATGCTGCGTATTGTTCTTTCGTGGTTTGGGGTATACTTCGTACCGCACATCAGATGCCGCCTCATACACCAGGTGTCGCCTTCGAACCAAAACTAGTCGGGTTGAGTGGTGCTCAGAACCAGGCAGCTCGAGCGTACCATGGCACGCAGTCGCTCTCCTTTAACCCTCTCGGAATGTACCGTCTTAACGACCCAACATCATTTGTTACAGAACAAAGAGCAAGGCATAACAAAAAACAGACCCGAGTACAAGTAGCTGACTCGCGCCGGGCTACTTCTGTATCTCGAACCCTTCCGACAAGGTGGTTTGAGCATACCACTGGAGTTGCTCTCCATACCTCCTCTCGAAGGACACCACTATCATAACACTTTTGCAGAACCAAATAGTAAAACTGTACATACGTACGTAGACACGACTACAACTAACTGCCTCACTTTTCCGAAACTCCTTTATACTAAGCGACGTCACCAAAACCACAATGCTCCGAATTGTCGAAACTCCTCCCAAGCAACGCCACCAGCACAACACTGCGGCTCCAAAATTATCGAAGCTCCTCCGAAGCGACACCACCAACACAACAATGCTGCTCCAAACGGCTTCATGCGCCAGGCGATCGCTATCGTACCCAGGGATCATCCATTTCCAAGCAAAGGAACGTTTGGCTGAGTTGCTCCCGGCTTCTTTTTTGCTGGGAATAACTGCAACAACAACAACAACAGCGCGGGATGCACGCAAAGGGTTGGTCGCCAACGAAAAAGGAACGGGGGGGGGGGGGGGGACGGATGAGCAAACAAGAGCCGCGTTAATCTTCAATAACGGTATTAAGGGGGAGCATATAAAATCAGAACCAAATATGGTGTTTATAATGAACGTAGGGAGATACCTGCTGGTTGGGTCCATCGTGGGCTCTGATTACTCTTACCACTACAATAGCCCACCCAGGAATAGGATGGACCCAACCATGCCCATCCAAGCTATGGTTGGGGGGGGCGGGGTGCTTCATTTTTTTTCGGGCTCTTAACTCAAGGAAGCCCCTTTACCTCATCTAAACGCCGGCTTGCCTTGAGAAAAAGCATCATCGACAAAACAAACGTCTTCCTAGAAACAACAGTGCGCGATATCTATCACTCCTTCACCGTATCGACAAAAAAAACATATCTTGGGGGAAACAGCTCGCGGTCTCTATATCCCCTCGCGCACAGTCTATTTATCTGCAGTATGATACGTACTGTATGTTTCTTGGTCGACAGACCTCCCCGTGTTCGTGCCAGGGGGACAAGTGACCCACTGTTCGCATAGTACGAAAGGGGGTTTCCCCAAAAGCGGCATTATGGCAGAGGATGCGGCAGGAGGTGTCAAGGGTGCCTTGCTCTATGGTCGATTGATTCCGACACGGAGGGGAGGTGGGGGTGGGGGGGGGCGTTTTTTAGCTGTTTTTGGGGGGAAGCGAGAGCAGCAACAACACGAACGCAAAAATGAAGCGAAAATGAAGAGCAACGCGCAAGGGACACGTGCAACCTCAGCCACTCGATTTTGCCGCACCTGCACGGCAGAAATAAGTACGTACTTAATGCACTTTATTGCGGCACACCATGTACTCACTGCACTCTATTATAAGCCGGTCGCCCCGGTAGAGTAGTGGTCAGCTTCAAAGACTACTCTCATTGGTACCCAAGATCGAATCCCACCGTGGTGAGAGACTTTGTCTTTATTTGAAAAAATAAAAAGGAACCAATCGCTGAGAGCGCCTTCGTGTCGTGGGCAGGCGGAATCCGACGCAAGTCGACGAGGGAAGAAAGTGCTGAAATCTTCTCGCGATAAAAATGCAAGGCAAGAACCGTAGTGGGGGAGGAGGGAGAAGAGCCTACTTCGTAACCCCGGATCTGAGTTACGACTAGGAAGGAGAGAGAAAGGAAGGGCGAAGATAATAAATGGGATGGAATTTTTTTTGTTGTCCCAAAACCCTTGGGAATTAGTTTATTTTGGACAAATTTAGGCACACTAGCGTTTCTACCGCTCTCTCGTTGCACGCTTCCTTTCGTCGGTCTCTCGAGCGTGCGCCGTGGTGTTTCCGTCATGAGGATGCAAGAACTTGCCACGCGCCCCGTTAAGACACATTCACAAAGCTACGATACAACGCTAAAACCATTTTTTTTTTTCGCATTATTTCCAAGATATTAGTTGATTTCCATATAAAGACAACGATTAACTTATACTACAGTATTTCAAGACATGAATGATTTCCCACACGCGAGGGGGACTAAAACCACTATGTATGGCTATGATTTACCGTATGACTTACCGGGTATGACTTATGAGTCATGCCTTATGACCTACCGGGTATGACTTATGATTAATTACTTATGGCCTATGATTTATGGGTTACCTGGTTTGAGTTATGGCTCGTGACTTGTGACTTTATCTTCTCCGCTTTGTGACTCACCAGATTGGGGAACTTTTTCGCAACGACCAGAAATTCGTCGGAGGTCAAAGTGCCAGATCCGTCGGCATCAGCCTGTCGCATGATCGTCTGCGCTTTGTTCGCCACGGCTTTCGCGGAAGACAGGTGGTTGGCCTTCAGAACCGACACCAATTCCGCCTGAACAATGACAGCGATGATAGCGACGGGTAGCGATGGGGAGGTAGAGTAGCAACGGGTACCGAGGGTACCGTGGGTAACGATGGGGAGGTAGGGTAACGAGGGTAGCGAGGGTAGCGAGGGTACCGAGGGTACCGAGGGTACCGAGGGTACCGTGGGTAGCGATGGGGAGGTAGGGTAGCGAGGGTAGCGAGGATACCGAGGGTAGCGAGGGTAGCGAGGGTACCGAGGGTACCGTGGGTAGCGATGGGGAGGTAGGGTAGCGAGGGTAGCGAGGGTAACGACGGGTACCGAGGGTAGCGATAGGGGGGTAGGGTAGCGAGGGTAGCGAGGGTACCGAGGGTAGCGATAGGGAGGTAGGGTAGCGAGGGTAGCGAGGGTAGCGATGGTAGCGATGGTAGCGATGGGGAGGTAGGTGCTACGGCGGCGAGGTGGTCGGATGCTACAAAAATACGGTGGGGGTGCAGCATTATGTGTTTAGTTTTCCTCCTACAATGTTCTACACGCCGGACAGATCATACCCCCCCATTTGATTATCTAGATCATGATCTGCTGTAGAGCGGATAGATTCCTGGTTACCCACGATCTGCAAGATCTAGGCAGTGTTTGCCTAGTGGGATCTGCGTCTGACGCAACTCTAACTCTTGCACACATGTTTGTGGGTGGGATATGTTGTATAGTACGGTTGTTGCACAACATGCCATACCAGAAAATACTGGATCTAGATTATCTAGATTGTGATCTGAGTGAGATCATGATATTATCTAGACTGAGATATGTCCACTGTGTGAAATGTTTGATAATCACGATCTACTGTGGAGCGGATAGATTCAACTGTTACTGTTGTAACATCGCGTCGTAGGTTTATTCGTATAAAATAGTCTGGGATCAATGAGGCCTCTCTGCTGCGGCATGAAATCACACCCATACTTGTTGACCCTTCTCTTATCTCAATGTCGTCGCTCGTTGGTATCTTCTCTTTTGCGCTGATTCCTTCTCTTCCTTACCATTCGGTGGAGAGTAACGTACCATGGAGAGGAAGCCGCTTCGGTCCTCGTCGAACAGCGTGAAAATGAATTGCGTGCGCGTTTCCAAGGTCCATTCCACGAAGTTGGCCATGCCCAGAAATATCTGTCGTGGCATGGTTGAGCAAACGATCGTAACGCCAGACAGCTCATGATTTAGATCATCTGTATCCTAAAAGCTGCCGTTATGAGATACGGCAGCAGGACCTGTAGTCGTAGTGCAGATCCAACACAGGACCCAGGGAACACGTGCTACTAGACCATGCAGATTATACGGCTCCCACCCGGCAACGTGAGCTAGATCATACAGATCATACAGATCATACAGATCATACAGATCATACAGATCATACAGATCATACAGATCATACAGATCATACAGACAGGGGAAATATCTGCCCATAAAGGTACTGTAACATGGGGTGGAGACGATAATCGTGTATGTTTTAATAGGAATGCTCCCCCTCATGTTAATGAGTCATCGGCATTGTGTCCTAAAAACAAACAATAAAACAAATAGTTCCAGACATATGCTTACTCTACCAAACCTTCTATTCTATTGTCGGAGGGAGGGAGGGAGGGAGAACATAGTACGATAGGTTATCTAGACAATCGGATGCTGTATCGGACTGCAGAACTTATCCCACACTAATTCCAAGTACTTTGTCCCCAAAATTGTGGGACCAGTTCTTAAGGGGTTAACTTACATTTCCCCCCCCCTATAGCATACCCCCCTATAGCATACCCCCCTATAGTAGGTGAGGTAGAGATAGAGATGTTCAAGTGGGGAGCCTTAGAAAAAAAAAAGTCTCGGTGAGCTACTAGGTCAGACCCCTACCGCACTAGCAAATCTATCCCTCCACCTAATCACTCCTTTCGTGTCTAGGTGTCACCCTCCCCCCGATCTCTCCTCTCGTGTCTCGCAAGAGAAGAACAATTGTTTGGTTGTTTCTTACCTCGCGAATATCCACTTTATCCTGAGTTGCTTCGAGGCCGGTGCCACCGCCCGCTGCTGGGATAGCATACAGCTTGAACAGCTTCCGGTACTGCCCCGTAGCCTCGACGTTAAACACCTGCGACGCATGTACGCCACATGTACGCCACGAAATGGAACCAAACGGCACGCAGCCCTTCAATGGTCAGTGTTGACATATTAACTTCGTAGTTATGGCGGACAATCCCTTTGTCCACACAAACGGAATGCACCGCAGCTTGACACACACCAAGGCGAGATATATCTAGTGCTTGAGACAGCGTACGTATTGCACGGGAATATAACCGAAACGCCTGCCATCAAACCATCAAACCAAAAATGGTCAATGTCGACGTCCCAAGTTCGTACGAAGGTAAGCACCTTTCATCTACACAAAGGAAGTGCACCACGGCTTGAACACAACTACGACACAATCGATCTAGTGGTTGAGATGAGTGTCTCACGCCCCCCCCCCAAAAAAACTATGTTCGTGCACCTTGCACCTTGCACCTTGCACCTGAATCGAAGGGTGCCAAAAATAACTATTAATGGGCTGATGTCGCAAGTCAACGATTTCTCTCGTCAAACATATATAGCTGTTAATGGGCTGTTGAGGCCAATAAACTCTTTGTCCCGTGAAAATAACTAATAGTAGATTGTTGTTACAACGAAACGCTTTTCCCCATAAAAAAAAACTTCGTATTCATAGACTCTTATGGCAACGAAACGCTTTTGTTTGCCAGCAGACAGACAATGTGCAGTTTTTGCTTCAACGGTGATCACTCATAAGCATCTCCAGAAAGAAGAGAGAAGAAAACCAGGGGGGAACAAAACCTATCAACACGAGGCCAGCTCACCGATATCCAGGTGCTGAAGTCAACCCCCGCCGGTTGGGCGGACTGCGTGCCTCCAGCGGAGGGCACGAGGGTGCGGAACCGCTTGTAGGCTATTTCTAGCTCCACCGCCTTGATGTCGTTTTCCTTCACGAAGTCCTCAAGAAGCCATTTCTTGCTTTCCCTATCCTTCATCTCCTGCATTCTCGCAAGTACAACGGAGGGTGGGCACCACCTCAGAGCCGATCAAGATAAAGTCGTCGAGAAGCAACCTCTCGCTTTCCCTTTCCCTAATCTCCTAAATGTACGTGTATCAGAGTGCGGGCACCACAGAACAAACCAAAATATGGTTCCGTTGCCCTGTCGAAGTGATGCTGGCTGGAAGAAAAAAAAAGGCAAGGCCGTTAATTGCCTCGTAGAGAGTTGTAGGGGTTGTAATTCTCAATACGATGCGCAATCCAAAAAACTATTATCTACCGTGGTTGTGAAGCCGTCAAATCTCTCATAAAATCGGGATGTATTTCTGCTTGCAGGGCGCAAAAAGCGGGAAAAGTCGAACGAAACCTGGACGTTCAAGTTTGCGTGCCGAGTCGAGTTCACCTCTCTTAAGTCAGTTTTTTTCTTATTTTCTATGAACGCTCTGAAGTCGGGTACTCCACCGTACCAAGTATTCAGTAACCCTGCAGGGCAGCCTCAAAAACTTGCACCCGTGTGCATGCTACACGCTACCCCCTATAAAGAAAAGCCGTCTTCTCCTAAATGTTTTAGAATTATACTAAAAAAGTAGGGTTTTAGTAGAGAGTTCCAGGAAGCCCTCGCGTAGTTCCTGTGTCAAGAGAAGGGATACTTGTTTTTAATGCCGAAACGCTTTCCCCTAACCCTAAACCCTACCCTACCCTACCCTACCCTACCCTACCCTACCCTACCCTACCCTACCCTACCCTACCCATACCATAATAGGAGCTTCAGTCCGGCAGGATTCCGGAGGGAAATTAATGAAAAAAGGATTAACCATATTAAAAGATTATGCTAGCCTCGTACTAACGTAGGAAAGGCTATTATAGCCTAAAACGTAAGCCTTGCCTGAGTCATGCCGACCGCTTCCTTGACCTCGCTTTTTAAGTATATACTGCATCGTATACTTTATAGGGTTAGAAAGAGGTGAAAAAACTAATAGGGTTATAAACTGGGGCTGTATACTTAGGTCGTACGTAGTCTTTTTTTTCAGGCGACGATACACCCCCCCGCACACAAACAACACACAATTAAATAATGAGTTACTTGGTATTAGTGTGTTTGCCGTCCGACAATGTGAAGCAGCATAATAACTTCAACGTTGATCACTCAGAAACATCAACATTCTCAGAAAAAATAACAAAACCCCAGGGATTTTGTTTTCAATCAGTCGATTATTATCACTAAACTGTTGAGTCTACCCCCCAAAGCGCGACTTGCCTGAGTCACCCCCTCCGCCTCCTTGACTTCGCTTTTGAGTGGTGTCGTCCCGAAGTCGGCCCTCGCGGGGTCGGGATCGATGACCAAGCGTCGGAACTCGTCGTAGCTCACTTGTCCGTCCCCGTCGATATCAACCATGGATATCATCATATCCACCTGTCGAAAGGAGGCGGTGGTGGGTGGAAAGCGTTACGAGAAGAAGCAATGGTGGTACACACAGTACTCTTTTTGCTGTCGCGAGGCGAGAAAACTATTGATGTGTTCTGTGACCTTAGCAAGATAGTGATACTAACCTGCGATTTACAATAAACATGTGTTCACCGCGAGACGTCTTCCGATACAATCAGGATCCGCCGTCGAATATACCGCTGTCGAATATACCGCTGTGGACACGTGCTACGATAGAGGGTGGTGGTCAAAAGATGAACTCTACCATGTACCTCACCAAAAAAAAAACGTTTCGGGGGGAAATGCAAATGCTACCCGGTGAAGAATCTTATGACCGAAATACACTAATACACTAATAATAATACACAAATAATACACAAATAATACACAAATAAACCATATTTTCAACACAAGAACGACGATTTAGGGTGAGTAACCCATTCAGAACTGGAAAACACAAATCCCACACTAATTCCAAGTAGTTTGTCCCCAAATATGTATGTGGGACTACGATAGTTCTTAAGGGGTTGAGGAGCGTTTAATACGTCGTTCAGGTCCGATCATTCAGAAATCATTTCAGCCAAAATAAGGTATATACCTCTACGTATCGTAGAACGCTTCTGTGGTGGCGGTGCACAAGATGACGACGAAAAATCGTGCGGGTGAAAGGGAAGAAACTCTCGACGGTCGGTAACAATCGAGTGCAACAGGTAGAGCTAGCTTCGAGCTTTCGAGGCCGCTCGTCCACAGAACATATAAATCTGTCTCCAAATATAACGTGCATTTGTATATGGATGTTTCATCCGAATGTTCCTTATATTCATGGACAGAGTGGTATACGCTTTTATTATGTCCACAGCTCAAGCTTTTTCTTATGCTATTAATAGGATAAGGGCAGCACTTTTTCGCCAAAACAAACCTCCGAACGACGGGACTGCCCATCTGAGGAAACACCACACTGTCCATAAATACAAGGGCAGTGTGCATGTTAAAATTCAATCAAAATGTTCCTTTTATTCAGGGACATGTTAATACTCAACATCGTCCGAACCATTTTGTGTTCTTACAATAATCGTCGTTACCATGGGATTGCGCCAAACCTCGGCGTTTGACAGAACTGTCTACCGGCTGAGACATTCACCATTCACACTGCTCAGGACAGTTCCTTGTGGCACTCTATGCTCTTCGGATTACGCATTTCGTCGCTCGCTCTGCAACATTTTGGGACAGAAGCCTTCACTTCCCGTTGTGGAAAGCTTCCTATTTAAGCTTAAGCTCCCTGTTTAAGCGTAAGCTTCCTGTTGAAGCTTACGGTTCCTGTTTAAGCTTAAGCTTCCTGTTTAAGCTTAAGGTTCCTGGTTGAGCTAAAAATTCCTGTTAAAGCGTAAGCTTCCTGTTTAAGCTTAAGGGGCCCCTTCGGACTAAAAATATATAAGCAAATGAAAAATAAACCCGTTCTTTTTTTCAGATGCAATACTATTTCTGGTATGATTTCCACATTTTCGTGACTCCCTACAGAAAACGGCATTTCTACAGTTCTAATGCTCAGAATTTCGACCAATGAGTAGTTCCAGAGAGTCTAGATCGTGGTCAACATTTGTGTCTCAGGACGCATATCGATCAGACGCCTGGTTCATCACGAAAAGTGCCTCTTACTCGAAAACGACTCGCCATACCCCTGGCACCCAGGACGAATTTGAAAAATAGCAGTTTCTCCGGCTGCTGGTACTGTTTTAACTCAGATGGTCGACGAGGACGCCCAGCACCAGTAGATGAATGTACCTGAGCCTCTAGTTCGACCGTCCGTAGCGTCCTACGTGGCCACAGCAGAGTGTAAATACCAAACAGGAGCTCCGAAACGAATCAAAATCTTGCTGCGGAGCACTTTCGTTTGGTGTTGCAAATACAGCAATGCTTGCCCTCCCTTACAGATCCAAGAGCCCCAATACCTCCTAGAGACTATATACCAACAAGCTATACGTTGGTCGGTCGAAGGTCTGAGCATTAGAACTGGAGCTATACCGTTTTCCGCAAGGAGTACTGATATGGTGTTATTATACCAGAAATAGTATTGCTGCTGTAAAAAAAACGAAAATATATATTTTTTCAACACTCAAGTACTCTTTTTTTTAAATACCGAAGGGGCCCTTAAACTTCCTATTGAAAAATCGAGAGCTTAAAAACGGTCGCCCCCCACCCCTGTACGAAAACAATGATATACCACTTGCGCTTTACAGCACCTAACGCATGCCACGGCCCGTACCTCTTCATCGGTGATGAGCTCCCCCATGCAGATCAGGATGTGCCTAATCTCGGCCGCCCCAATGTGCAGGTTGTGGTCAAGATCGAGAAACTTGAAAGCGGCCGATATCTCGTCGTCCGAAAACTCTGTTGACCTGCCAGTTGAAACCGTTTTTTTTTTTTTGTAGACGTAATAGTAATAGCCCAATACGGTTACAGACGCGTGCTACGGTAGAGGTGCACCAACCATGTTTGTTTTGCTGAGCTCCTCACTTGAGGAGATCCATACTACTGTAATATTAAGCCACCTGCCTTTGGAGGAAAATAAAAGTGCTAACCGATGAACAAGCCCATAACCTAAGTATGGTATATAGGAAAACTAATGCAACGCTAAGAATCAAAGTCCGGCGATTCTTGGTTCGGGAGGCTTTAACATTTTAATAGACCATTCAGAAAAGGTCTCGGTCAAAATAGCCAAAATAGCCAAAATAAGATATACCTCTACCTCTAGCGTATAGTCAAAGTGGTCACCGATACGATAAGTATGATTTACCATCCTACATTGTGCAGCATGCGCTTCAACGTCGATAACTCATAAAACGTCAGCAATACCATCAAAAGAAAAAAGAAACCAAAAGGGAGACCAAATCGAAAAAAAATAATATATGCACGAAGTGCAACTCCCTTCTGTAGAACAGCCAAGGAGGGAGCAAGAAAAGGAAACCTATGCACGATGTCTACACCCCTTCTGTAAAACAAAACAAAAAACAGGTTGTGATCAGTCAAAGGTGGCAATTGATATGCGATTAGTATTGATATGCGATTAGGTTTCTCACCTCAACAACGCCTCTCCGCCTTGATAGGCAACTACCTCGGCGCCCGTACCACCCTCCCCTCCTTCTGCCATCCCCTCCCCTCCCCTCTTTTCCTCGCCGCTCGCCCCGTCCAAATAGCCCTGCCAACAGCAGTGTCAACGTTTTAAGGCAAAGCAAGCGTTCGTTGCGACCGCGCCGTTGGCAGGCAAAGGCAGCGAGGAAAGCTTCTTCAGCGTAGAGGAAAAGGGCTGATGTTGTTGTTGTTGTTGTTGTTTTCGTCCTGTTCTCGCTTCAACTCATCGCCGTATTACATACAGTCCTTGGACACAGGACACAGGACACAGGACACAGGACACAGGACACAGGACACAGGACACAGGACACAGGACACAGGACACAGGACACAGGACACAGGACACAGGAAACAGGACACAGGACACAGGACACAGGACAGGCTCCAATTACTGTGGAGAGTGGAAGAGTGCCTCAGCAACAAACAAAATATGTGATACCAGGGCCGTCGCGAGAGACCCGCACCACATACTGCTAAACGTACATGGTTCACTTCACGTTCGGCACGGGGTGTTCGCGTTTAAGAGGCGTGTTCGTGCTTGCAAATCCTCAACACGGACAGTATGGAGCCAATCACCTCGCAGGATATGGGTCTACCAGCCAAAAACACAAACAAACCCGGTACACGCGTAACGAGGCGTTCGTTGAGTTCGCACAGAGATGCGTTTTCAGCGATCTTTTTTTTGAGCGCTATGAGAGCGATTTCTCGACAACGGTAAGGGGTGCTAATAATGTCGAACATTATATTTTCGGAAGGCTCTCTTGACCAGACTGTTTTCCGAATACACCTTGTTCGGTATTGGTATTCGGTATTGGGATTTCTCGACAACGGTAAGGGTGCTAATAATATCGAATATTCTACTTTCGGAAGGCTTTTTTGACCAGATTTTTTTCCGAATACACCTTGTTCGGTATTGGTATTCGCTATTGATATTTCTCGACAACGGTAAGGGTGCTCAGAATATCGAACATTCTATTTTCGGAAGGCTGTCTTGACCAGATTTTTTTCCGAATACACCTTGTTCGGTATCGGCATTCGGTATTGGCATTCGGTATTGGCATTCGGTATTGGCAAAACTTAACCTTCCCGCTCTGGAAAAATCGAGCGCTGAAAAAATAAGTCGCACCCACCCCTGTGCGGCGAACTCAACGAACGCTTCTTTACGGTATATCCGAAACGCACTAATCTAGTCGCGTGATGCGTGCCGCACAGTGGTGTGGCGCGTGAGGGCGGCAAAAAAAATAGACACGCCTCTTTCTTGCAGCGCGTTTTCACGAAACGAGGTTAGGTTGTTCCAGATGCCGCAGACTTCACATCAATGGAACACGATTAACCCCTTTGTACTGATTATAGTATAGTGACAAAGCGACTAAATGACAAACAGTAGGTGTTGCTTTCTCATCCGTCCTCTATGGTAGTGAGTGCGCCGTGAAGGTAGCATCATGAAGCATCGTCAGGCGAGCGTTTCGTGCAATTCGTTGCGTTGAAATTCGGGTGCTACTCTTATCTAACGCTCTGTCCCTAAAGTTTGGTGTATGAATATTTTATCTAAAATCTCCTTATACTTAGGACCAGAGTGGTATACCGTATACCGTATACGGTATGGGCCCTCCAACAAGAAAGAAAGACCTAACGTGAGCAAGTCTTAGGACCTTGCTGTCACACAATCATCGTCGAACAACCTTGAGCATACCATAGGCATAGGCTGTTATATAGGATTATGGTGCACTTAGCGCTCGCCGCTGACCCTGATTTCTGCATCTTCTTCATCCGAATTCCTTCGTATCGTCCTCCAAAACACACGAGCCTTATGTTATTACACACGAAATATTAGGTTATTTGGTTATTCTCGGGTCTAAACCTTCCCCCAGCAGCCCGGGTGTTCCTTCCTATGGCCGACGCTGTACCCATCTGTATAATTTTCGACAATGTCCCCCTCTCGCGTCTGATAGTCTCACAATAATAAAATTTATCCCGAGTTATTGTCCGATTGTCCACACCTTGACGTTAACGCGAAGCGAGTCGTCGAAGCTGTCGATTCCCGGCTGGTACTGGGGGTACGCGATGCCAACTGGCCCCTCGAAAGTAAACACGCAGTGGATTTCTCCGGCCGGCTTGGGTGGGCCCGGCCCAGAGGACGCGGTTAGCTCCACCCACGTGTCCATCGTGCCTGCGCGCGTGTGGCGTGGTCAGCAAACTCAATCGCAATCGCTCCGTCTTGCAAAGGCGCGTGGTATGGTAGGCTCGTAACATGTTGTTTGGCGGGAGAGCGGAGAGGAGGTGCCCTCGTTTTTGTGCGAAAAGCCCAACCTCGGGCCTCGAGACAGGAGTGAGCTCGGTGGCAGCTTCCATACTGCATATATATTTTAATCCTTCCGAAATAACATGGAAATCCCTTCATTGGGTTACACAATCATAATCTATGATACATGTTTATGTTTACTTTGGACTTCTTGTAGACAACAATATATACCGTACGTAGGTATGCACCTCGTTTGGGTAGCTTTACACGTCACGCAACGACCGACTAAAAACAAGTACAGTACGTACAAAGTATTGGAAACTAAGACCCCGATACACAAGATTCGCACAGGACTACTACGTACTGCAGGCGACGCGTGCTACGGTAGAGGTAGCACTTTTTGGCTGAATCGTTTTCTGAACGATCGGGCTCCTTAACCCAAATTCGTCGGACTTTCATTTTTGAGACGAATAATGTTTCAGAGTATACTTCGGTCAGGATATTTCTCATCCGGCAGCACTTTTAATTTCCTCCAAAATCTTTTTTCGGTGAGTTATGGCGCTCCTTAACCCTTTTAGCACTGCAGTCCCGCTTTAGGGACAAACCACTCTAATTCTAAGTAATGTGTCCCCAAAACGGGACTGCAGTTCTAAAAGGGTTAAGCGAGAAGCTCAGAAAAAACATGGTCCCCCTCTATCGTAGTATGTGTCAGGCCTCTAACGAATATGTTGGCTGTATGACTGTACTCGGGAACACGATATCGTCATATAGTACATAGTACGAAACGCCAGACAGCAGCGTCCATCGAACACAGCCATACTTCAGTATTACAAGAGTAAAATGCAAACATCGAACCCGAAGGTTTTGGTTAGCTTCCTCAGATGCAATGGTTGATTAAATGGTTGAGCTCGAAAGTATCATGCCTATCGTAGCACGGCTCCATATAACCTCTACCCCATGTATCATCAATCAGCTCGTTTGCCGCCGGCCTATACACCCTCTGCTTTTCGACGTAATTTCTATCTTTTGTCTCCTGTCGCTTTCTCCCCCTCCCCCTACAGCATTCCGAGGGTCAGCACGAAAAAAGGTATTTACCCGGAACACGGTAAGTCACTTTCCCAACCGGCATGCCGACGAATCTCCCTGCGTACCTTTTATGGGAGGAATTTAGTGTATGATAGCGGCGCCGAACACGCTGAGTGTTTGTTTTGACGATACATGCTACGAGAGGGGTTCGCGTACTTCTTTTCCGAGCATCCCACCATTTTCTGGCAAACCTTACACTACGGCTATCCAACAGCAAAAAGGTGACCCACATCGGAGAGTCCAAATAATGGAACCACGCATTCGATTGGAATGTCTCAGGATAGGCATCCCAGAGGGGTCACTCCTCTCCTTCGTTCCCGGAACCTCGTTCGTGGGCAGAGTCGGTCACGAAGTTCTTCAGAAAAACAGCATAGCCTAGTTACAAAACGAACATTGGGCTACTGCTGCTGTGGTGATGCACGAATCGCGTTTCAACGATACAATGGTTGGGTTACTCCTCGGTCCAGGAGTTCCCGTCAGTCCAACCATTGTTTTGGCCAAAACAAAGTACAGTACCCTTATATTCTAGCACGCGTAAAAACCTGAAAGTTAACGCAGCGCAACAAAGGCGGGGCACGAGGAAAACAAAGCTCACCCCGCTTAAAGACGGGGAGGAGGCTACACTGCGCTTCTCCAATGAGCTGGTCGCTTTCCATCATGTCGTGGTTGAAGCACTCCATCCAGAGCGTGTACTGATCCACGATGTCCATTTCCATTGTCTGGACACGGTACAGAGGGTGGGTCACAAACAGGGTTGAAGAAATCGGGACCGAACAAGATGGATCTAGTTTTGGTACCGAATTGGTTCAAACTTTTTTATCCGAGCATCTGGGGAATTGTGTACAACGCGAGATCGCTCCTGTTTGTCTAGCCGAAAGCTGCGAGAAGAGGGAGGGCATAATTGCATTGGAGGATCGGCGGCAAAATAAAATTTGTACTACAGTTTTTGGCCGCGTTTTGCGTACAAGAAGCCTGGCCCTAATAATACTCGTGGTGCACTTATCGACGATCGTTTTTCCGGCTCAGCGACACCGCCTTAAGTGGGAGACAAGAACAATCCTAAGACAACGCTTGGTTTTGTCTTTATAAGACCACACTCATCATTTTTCTGTGTATGTATAAGGCCACACATATCATTTTGTTCGTCTTGATAAGATCACACATATATATATATACATATATGTTGTATTCATAATATCATACTTACCAATTGTTGTATATGTCTTGATGAAACCATACTATCACTTGTTTCGTCTCGATAGCACCATGCTTAAACATGTATGTGACCGCTCTATCAGGGTCTTAAAACGGTTGAAATACTAAGGGTTGATAATGGGCTAGGGCTGCCTACTGACGTTGTGCCGCCTTGTGCGTACTGGTAAACTTGTTGCGCACCTCATCCCATCGAGGATCCGTGCCCCCATCTTTGTCGACATTCGTTTTCCGGCTCAGCGACACCGCCTTAAGTGGAGATTAAAAACAAAATGGCACATAAATAATTTTCACAAATTTTAAGGGCGACAGCGGTGGGCGAAGAAGAGGGCGTGCGAAAAAAGGAGGCATTGACATTATTAGTTGTTGCAATGGTTTGCGCTACAGAACGCGACAGCAGTCAGTTAAGAATGTCTTATTTCTGGATAAGGCCCGCGGCTTATTGTGATGTCTAAGGCTCACGGTCAGAATAGGCGCGTAAAGGCTATTACATCGTACCTGGTACGATTCAGAGTGGCGTTCCTCTCTGAGCCCAAATGCGTATCAATAGCTGGAAAATCTTGAACTAAAGAAAAAAAGTCAGCCTGAAATTCTAAACTCTCATTTTTTTCAACACATGCCACGTATGTACCTAATTAACTATTCTGGGGGCCCATGTACTACGTTTGTTACAGATTCAACACAGATCACACGTGCTAGATCATGCAGAACGTATCTGGCTCCCGCCCGGCAACATGGGGTACGGTATAATATATACGTACGTCATGAAGCGGGGATCGGTTAACTGTCCGACGTCTGAAAACATTAATATAATACGCGTATCATATCATGTCATATCATACCATATAATATCATATCATATAGTTTCATATCATATCATGTCATGCCATATAATATCATACGAACTATCATATCATAATTTCTCACATGTACCAGTATCTTCTGCACGGCACCTTGCCACCTTCTTTGAGCACCACGTGTGGATCTTTGCACACATCGAAGACATCATGAAGATCATTCCCACTTCATCATCAAGATATTTTGGGGAAGATCACTCCCTGACCTGTCTGGTCTAGCGCATGTCTCAGGGTTGTGTTTTGTTCTGTTTTTGATCTCATGAATTATCTTCGCCCTTCTTTTCTCTTCCTTTCTAGTAATAGTCGTAACTCAGATCCGAGGTCACACAGCAAGCACATCTCCCCTCTCCCCACTTCGGTACGTGCCTTGGCTTTTTTTTATCGCGAGAAAATTCCAGCTGTTTCTTCCCTGGTGGACTCTTGTCGATACCATTTTCGAACTACGCCTACCCACGCTAGGTGCTTTAAGCAGTTGAATAAATTCTTGTTTTTTTGGAAAGTTCACAATATCACCACGGTGGGACTCGACTTCCAGAAACAACACGAGTTCGTAGCGTTCGAGGTTGAACCACTAGACCACCGGCGCGACCGAATCTGAACCACAAATACACAGATCTCAGCATAGCATACAATACCATAACGTACGGCAGAGGTAGGATCTAGTAATGTTGTAGATGAATCTACCGTAGATCGTGACGCGTCCGATGTGGGTATCTTTATATTCTATCTTTCTAGCAGAACAACGGCAGTGGAAACGTAGCACTCACCATATATGTCACATTTGTCTTTAGCGCTCGCCATATATGTCATATTTGTCTTTAGAGCTCGCCGTAGATGTCACATTTATTTGTCTTTAGCGCTCGCTTACCTTGCCATCGGCTTTGAGCACTATGTATGGATCCATTCGTCGCGCCGACGAGACCTCTCTCAAACCCCGCCCCGCATCGCACACGACCGTCAGCTTTCCAGCCGGCAGGAACAGCTTCTTGACGTACAGCTGTCCCGAGGGCTTGCCGTCGAGGGCAAGCTCTAACTTGCTTTCCTGCTGTACACAGCAGTATCACGCGGCCAGTAGAATAATAGCAAGCGCCAACGGGTGGCAGTTTATGAATACACGCAGGGGCGGAGGAGACGGAGTTCGGTGAGGGTGTGTGGTATTCGACATGTTTGTGATTGATGCTTTTTCCATTCGACAACGTGCACACTTGAGCTTCAACTTCGACAGCTCACAACTATCACGGGGGCCAAAGTAAAAAGGACCAAATATTTTTAGTAAAAATTGCCTAATATATAGGTTTTTGGGTGTACCGCAGGTCCTGTTAACTATGGTGTATACTATGACCCCCCGTAATAGCTGCTGTCTCGACGGCTTAACTAACGGTTGGCCATCAGGAGAAAATTCTAGAACTTTCCCCCCCCTCCGATCTAACGCGACCATTGACAGCGTGTGGACATTGTGGGGGCAAAGAGGCGGTAGACCGCAAATGAGTGCTATTCTGCACACTGGTGTGCTTCGAAGAGAGCGCAGTTATTGGCACGCGTAGCAGCATATGCCTACACGGAGCCGGTTGGGGAAACCCCTTGGGTGTTCTCTAAAAGCCGATCCAGCCAAATTTGACACTGTTAATTTCGTCAATTATAAATTTTATTAACATCGTTGCCATCCTCAACAATGGTTGGTGTGTACAGTAGCATGAATGAGCTTCAACGTTGATCACTCAGAACAATTCCACCCCGAAATAAGGAAAAAAACCGAGGGACTAACAAAAAAAGAAGGAAATCTAACGCTCAAAGTCTATAACCTCCATCAATCTGTACTTTCTTGACATGCGCCATTTTATGCGCCTTCCTGTTTTCCGAACCAAAACAATAATACCAACCATGGCGAAACAAGCATACCAACCATGGCTAAACAATAATACCAACCATGGCATATCTACTCCAGGAGGAGAAACCAAGCCAAGGAAGAGAGAGAGAGGGACTGGCTTCTTCATAGATGCCGACGACGCCGTAATGGGCCTACTTTCTCCTAAATGCGTACAACGTAGGCCTACTGACCGCTCGTGGGCACAGTAAAGAGAAAGAGCGACCCAACGGTCTTTAACCCATTTAGGACTGCAGTCCCGATGTTGGGACGAAACACTTGGAATTAGACTGAAATAAGTACTTCTAGGCAGTGCAGTTCTAAAAGGGTAAAGGCTCCGAGAAGGAGGGTCAGCTGCCAGCATGAATGAAACTGCTACATACCTTCCACCTCCCTCTCTGCCATATTCTCCTCTCTACAGTTTCCGTGCTCAAGAGCAACACTCGGCGTATTGATAACTTTTGTTTCTTGCTCTGTATCGTCTCGTTAAAAAATAGAAATCAAGAAATTATTGTTAGCTCGTTTCGCCCCTTTACAACCGTATTAATTGTTTCACCCCGCCCCCCAAATGTTGGAGGTGTCTCTATTAGGAGTAGGAGCGGTGCTCCGTCTCGAAAGGAATGCGTGGTCAATGGTCAAATGACTAAGGCAAGTAACAAATGAGTACGCCCCCCCCTCCCGTTTCAACCCTATCAATTATTTCACCCGATTGAACCCTATTAACTACGAGTAGTTCACCCCCTTTATTACCCTTTTCATTATTTCTCCATTTTGTGAGGCAACCTTGGCCTCATTAGCACTCTATTGCTACGATAGAGGTATGTATCATAAGGTATACCTTATTTTGGCTGAAAACGTTTCTGAATGACCGGGCTCCTTACCTTAACCCAAAAACGCCTCATTACCACTCTTCTTGTGTTGTTGCAATATGAATATACAGTATTGTAGTTCATTGTTCATTGTTCATGGTATAGTTACAGTAAGTAGGCCATGGTATTATATATAGCACTTTTGTTTTCCTCCCAAATCATTTTTTGACTCACTATTAGTATACATTACTTAGTATTATTAGTATGTATTACTTAGTATTAGTATATATATATATTACTTCGTATTAGTATATATTACTTAGTATTAGTGCATATTACTTAGTATTAGTATGTGTTACTTATTAGTAGTATAGCCCTCCTCTCAAGTGAGGGGCTCTAGAAAAAAAAAAGCTCTGTAACATGGTTGGTGCTCCTCTACCGTAGCATGCGTCTCTAACATTCTAACATGGTTGATCATGACATGGTTAATCATACCAGGTACATGGTACATGGTATATACGAGTACGCGAGTACGCGAGTGCAGTAGTATAGTACTGGCCCTTTGGCAAGAAAAGGTACACCGGTACACTGGAAGCTGGCTTAGGCTACATTTTCTCATTCAAGAGAAATGGCGTTTGCCACACATACATACACACACTTTTCCATCATAAGTACAGACGACACAACGGACCGTTCCATACCTTCAGGTGGTCGGGTGGGACGGCCATCGCCTGAATCACGCTAACCGTCGCCGACCCCAGCTCAGCGTCCGTCCCTAGCTCTTCACTTCGAACTCTGGCAGCCAGACAGCGGGAATAGCCGGAACATAGTCGGTTGCATCGTAGGGGCACAAAGAGATGTCGGGGCACGATAACCGGTTGCTACGTGGTATGTCGACTCAAACGCCACTCCGAGAGAGGATGTAGAGAAAAAACTTGAACAATCTGGGGGTGCCACTCCGCGATATGATAAGGACTTCCTTGTGAAGGCCCACACTTGAAAAGCAAATGAGTGCTTGCGCGCAAAAAAAAACAGCTACTACGACTATATATGGTATACTTCGAAGTATATTAATAAGTATAATGACCATCGCATCGGAGGGTCCAAAATCATGGAACGACGATTCGACCAGAATGTCTCAGATTTTGGTGTCCCAGAGAGTTTACTTCTCTTTTTCGCTTCCCAAACCTCGTGAGGTGAGCAGAGTTGCGTGTGCGGGAGAGGATTGACTTGATTTGACAATAAGGAAGTTTGGGTGAGACAACTCTGCGCCTGACCAGTGGTCAACTACGTAGACGAGGCAACGGAACAATCAAGTATGGGCGGGACACCGGGCCGGGCCGGCGCAGGGGGCACCATCCATTCCAATACGTACTTACCTTGAATGATCCACGGTACGGGTGACCGAGTACATTAGTACCACTCTGTTCCAAAATATAAGGAATTTTTGCATCATATTATTTAATTAAAACGGTCCTTTTATTGCGATACAGAGAGATGCCTTACAGGGCTGGTGGCTTATTCCCTGAGCTCCTCACATGAGGAGCTCATTGTCTCGCCGGGGGAAGCACATTTTCCAAGAAATTTGTTGGCGCGACCCGATCGCTATTTCTATAATAATAGCAAATGGTAATACTAATAGCAAATGGTCTTATAACACAAATGCAGGTATAAGTACTATACTTAGTACATATACCAGCCATTAGTTGGTCACTTAGTGAGGACCTCAACCGGTCCCAGTGACAAAACATTGCCACAGATGGCAAAAACTAACTGCAACCCCTTTATGGTATACCGTGTGATAAATCTCTGTCCCAAAATATAAGTACCGTTTGCACGATAATATTGAAATAAAAAGGTTCTTATGTTGAGATACAGAGTGGTTCAGCGCAAGAACGCGTATTATATCAACACTGCAGCATCTCCGCGCTCTGGCATGTGTGTGTATTTTCAGTGGACTGACTCACTGTAGATGAAGGTCGTTGGTCCAATTCTCCTTATCGATCCACATGACGATGTCTTCCTCCCTGAAGAACGGCGTGCTCCCTCCACCCGCCACCACTCGGCTCCGCTTCTGGTACCTGAATGAACGTCACGAACGAGCGAACACAAAATATAGGCAGTCAAGCCAAGCACTTCACACCAAAACAGACGATGACGACTACAGCTGTGGTACCTGAATGAACGTCACAAACGAGCGAACACAAAATAAAGGCACTCAAACCAAGCACTCCACACCAAAACAGACGATGACGACTAGTGTACAGCTGTAGTGCTGTATTCGACGTAAGATGCCACCACCACCCTTCTCAGACAGTACACAAACAGTACCACCCCAGGAAACCATCTCGGTGACCATTACGGAGGGCCATAGTAAATAGGACCAAATATTGCTAGTAAAAACAGGGAAACATATACGTGTTTGTGAAGTATACCGTAGGTCCCCTATTTACTATGGTCCCCCGTAATTTGAAAAAAAACGACCAAAACATACACCACCCGGGGATATGTATCTTGCGCCAGAAACGAAATACTGGTATACCAGGCACACGTATACGGTAGTGCCTCGGCCACGAAGAGTCAGCCAGAAGTCAAGCTGGAGTCCGAGGCGTGCCCGAAGTGGGATGGGCGCAAGGAGCTGTAGTCGTTCGACACACACGTCATGCAGAGCATGGTGATATAATACTCATATGATACGATATGATACGGCTTCATGCGTTTTCTATACATACACTATGGTTGGCAATATCGCTTTTAATCCTTTGTCTTGGTCGCCTGCCAGTGGCATCATGATGGGATCCGCAAGGAAGGGCTAAAGCCGAGTCCCTTGCAACTCCCTCGGCCTCTAGATATGTCTCTATGTGTCTCTGCGTATGTCTCTCTCCCATTTCGCCTTTTGCCAGTGGCATCATGATGGGATCCGCAAGGGCTAACGCCGAGTCTCTCTTGCAACTCCCCCGGCCTCTGTGCATGTCTCTGTATATGCATGTGTATATGTCTCTGCATATATCTCCGTATATGTCTCTGTATATGTCTCTGTATATGCCTCTGTATACATCTCTGTATATGTCTCTGTATATGTCTCTGTATATGTCTCTGTATATGTCTCCGTATATGTCTCTGTATATGTCTCTGTATATGCCTCTGTATACATCTCTGTATATGTCTCTGTATATGTCTCTGTATATGTCTCTGTATATGTCTCTGTATATGTCTCTGTATATGTCTCTGTATATGCCTCTGTATACATCTCTGCATATGTCTCTGTGTATGTCTCTGTATATGTCTCTGTATATGTCTCTGCATACATTTGTCTCTGTATATGTATCTCTCACATATGTCTCTGTCTCACATTTCGCCCAGGGTGGCCACGACGTAAGGGTTGGGCGTCGCCGCGGGGTCGGCCGCTCCAAGCCCTCTACCCTCGTAGAGAGTGAGCACCAACATGCCCAGAAGGGCGGGATCAAACGAAATTTCCACCTGTGACAACAAGCACATCAACCACGCGCATGCATGGTGTTAGCGGCATACGAGAAAGTGTCGGGTATATGTATAGGAGAGGGTAAGCTTGCCTTTTACTCGAGTAGCTTATTTAGGGTCACTCTGTGTACGAGAGGAATATATATCTAACCTTAAGCCTGAGCCTAAGCCTAAGCCTAAGCCTAAGCCTAAGCCTAAGCCTAAGCCTAAGCCTAAGCCTAAGCCTAAGCCTAAGCCTAAGCCTAAGCCTAAGCCTAAGCCTAAGCCTAAGCCTAAGCCTAAGCCTAAGCCTAAGCCTAAGCCTAAGCCTGAGCCTAAACCTAACCCTAAGCCTAAGCCTAAGCCTAATCTCAAGTCTAAGTCTAAGCCAATCAGGCAAAAGCAAACATTGCTTAGTGTCAGTCCTTTTGTCTCGTACACAGTACATAGCGTGTACCACCCATGCTAACCAATCAACCATTTTATCTCGAATAAGTGGTGAGCTCTACTGACGTGAGAGGGGTGGGGTACGGTATACCAGGTAGGCATGATATACTGCTGTAGCTCCGGACCGCTTGCACGCTTGGCGTGATGATGATATTGATTTTGATACCGCCTCCTCAAAAAGACAATTCATAATTCATTGTTTCACCCCCATTTTTAATTGTATATGCCCAAATGAGAGTAGGGCTCCATACAAATGGTATTATTACTATTATTGAAATCCGACAATGTGTAGCATGAAAAAGCTTCAACTTTGATCACTCAGAAACATTCCACCCCGTAAATAATAATATAGTAGATTGATGATGAGAATCATGAATGATGATGATGATGATGATGATGGTGCTGACGTTGGTTGTTGTTCTGGTCTCGATTGCGCGATGGTTGACACGGCTATTTTGTTCCTCTTGACTTGTCCCTTTTTGTGTGTGTGTTTTTTGTTGTGTGTTTGCTTTTCGTTCGGTTGCGCGGTAGCAGTTCTCCAGGCCGAAAAAACACCGAAACGGCAATAACGAATCACTCGTTGGTTGATAATAAGTTGATGACTATCGTACGTGTAACACGTTTGCCGCTATCCTCTGTACAGGATCGTAACATCTACGCTCCACGTGAAGCTCGTCGACTTATCAAGGAGATGTGGCAAGGGTGTGTTTACTAACAGTATCGTATCTTCTCTGAGACACTCGAGGACCAACCCTGGCTTTTATGGCCATGCTCGGGTGTGCATCCAGGTATTTACCCTACCTACTAAACACACCACTCAAGTACATAGGTACTCGAGTATATGCCCTACCTACCAAAGGCGCTCTTCAAATGTATACCTGGTACATCGATACCAAAAAGTTGTCAGCAAAGGAAGTTAAAGTTAAAGTTGTCACCTGGACTCTCATCCTGTCTTTCATGCGTCCGGAGGGTGCCTCCAGCGGGATCCACTCTGCACTTGGAACCGCATCAGGGCGCATAAATCTAACAGCCAACAAACAAAAAAAACCAGCAACAACACCAAAGAAACGCACGGGTACAGCAGTGCGCAAAGTTTAAGCGGCGGCACAATACTCCGGCGTCAGTCTCCACGTGTTACGCAACGTGCGATGGATGCTGGTACACAGCAAGCGATATACGAGGCGGTAGTTCCACGGTGATTGTGGAGTGCATCCGATTATGCCTGCTTGTTTCCGTGTGATATCGCTACCACGCGCATCCTACGACCAAGCCTCAGTTTTTTCATGTTTCGATGTTCCGGTCAACAAATAACACCTCGTGGGGGGGAGTTCGTATAGATAGACGCGGCAATTTATTCATTTTGCTCAAAAACCAGCCCATGCCGACCCTAGCCTTTGTATAACAGGATGTGCTGCAGTTTAGTTCCGTAGCTTCAGCATCGACTTTTCGTTGAAACTGCAGAGTTATTATACATCAGCTAAGAAATCGAGGAACGTGAGTGTGAAGAAACGACACGACAACAAAACAAAAAAACACAGCGGAAATAAAGTCCAACCCCGGTAGCCCTGCCCGTCGTGCGTCCTCCATACGTACCGAGTTCTTCGACAACGCAGAAAAAATAGGTCGGTTGACGGTCTGTTAATAGTTTTGACCCGTCAAAGGATCTTTAGTGACTGAACGTGCCAGCTTTAGTGCGGTGATTTACTTGATGGCTGCCCTTGACGAATGCCCTTGGCCGCTGTCTTTGACGGCTGTTGGTCAAGGGGCAAGAGTAGCGTCAACCATCGCATCATTAAGGGCTTCGTGTGGCCCGTCGATGGCGACTACCGGTACAGTGGTGTACTGCACCGACAGTAGCGTTTTCGATTGATAATCACCAATAAAAAAATCGTTCGTGGGAAGCGTCGAGGGACTAGGACTACAGAATTGCACTACAGTTGCACGTAGTGTTTTCGCTTTTGCTATCTATGACCAACCGATTGTTCGATTTGTGGGAAGTACCACAAGTTTGCACCTTAGCGCCGAAAGCTGCACTGACGATAACAGCTCGTCTGTCCAGGCGCTGTCTTCCCAGACCTCGATCGACAGCATAACGTCTCCTCCTACTATGAACTCCTCCGGCTCAACTACATCGAACGTCACCAGCTCGGACTCGAAGTCGGGGCTGACACCGCTCCTCTTCACCACCTGCAAAGACACACACCAAACCACCAAAACGCCTCATTTCCTATTAATCGGGCTGTGAGTGAAGTAAGGCATGCCTCAGCTGGTTGGCTACGAGTATTAGTTGATAGTTGGGGATAGAGGTATATGGTATACCTTATTTTGGCTGAAATGTTTTCTGAATGACGGAGGAGGCTCCTCCTTAACCCAAAATCGTCTGACTTTCATAATTCTTGTGTTGCAATGCTGTCGATTGTGTACTTAGGTACTGTAGGCCATAGGGTTGTTCATCGGGTATAAAACACTTTTATTTCCCTCCAAAATCAGTTTTTGACTACTGCAGGCATAGAGCTCCTCAAGTGATAAGTGACCACCCTTATAAGGCAAAAACATGGTGCACCTCTACCTTAAGCTAGCATGCGTCATCACTACCGCCGTCAGTGACAAATGGTTGAGCTCAAAAGTGCAACCAGTACCTCCCGTATACAGCACGGGTCAAAACATTCAAGGACAGTCGCATCGTGGCACGCATGTTGCAGAGAAAATAAACACTGTGCCGTTCAGCGTGATGAGCTCCCATCCGCTGTGCGACGCACAGTAGCCCACACCGTTCACACCCGACACCCCGCTTGCCTCTCGGGCTTCTTTCTTTCTTTTCTTCCTTTTTTCCTTCCTTCCTTCCTTCCTTCCTTCCTTCCTTTCTTCCTTCCTTCCTTTCTTCCTTCCTTCCTTCCTTTCTTCCTTCCTTCCTTCCTTTCTTCCTTTTTTCCTTCCTTCCTTCCTTCCTTCCTTCCTTCGGCTGTCTCACCTTTGACCTTTTCATGGGCGCTCGCTTGTGCTTGCCGAGGGTTATTCTCAGGTAGACGTCCACCGCGGGCGTGGTGCTCGCCAAAGTGTTCTTTCGGATGTCACCGCCCCCGATACACCTGCACCAGCCAAAGTCGCGCACGGCCCCCCGTTGTGACTGGCGTGTGTTGCTGTCGTGCGTTGGTCAAAAATAAACCCGCATTCGCAGAGCACTATTAATAGTACACCGGTGTTTTCTTATCCTCTGGTGCTCTTTCGCGTGTATTTCTATACCGTACCGTGGAGCAGCGATTAAGGCTCCCTCCCTTGTCTTCCACAAAGCGACGCTACCATCACAGAGAGACGAAACGCGACACCGTTTCAAGAAAAATACAGCGCTATCGCGTTATAAACGTTTTGTTTTTCGTCTGAAGCGATGGAAAATCGGCGTCATGGCCAAAACAATCGCTAAAATTCGTTGATTTCCCCTTTTTGCAGCCGGCAGACGGGAGGTACCCTTCACGCCGGGCAGAGTCTTGACCCTTTCTCTAACGTGCCAACTCATGCTCTCAAAGCGGCTGGACTTTGTCACCGACGCAAGTTGTAGATGAGGGATCACAACAGGAAGTGCACGAGACATCAGACATGAGACATCAGACATTTGTGTCCACAAGAAAGAGCCGACGGGAGGTACCTTCGTGCCGGTAGCCGGATAGCTTGTTGCGCCACTGGTTCAAGATTGCTAAAAAAACAAAAGCTTGCGCCTGTGTACGTGCACATCGGAGAGACCATCATCATCCGGACCATCTAGACCATCTAGATCATTTAGATTATTTAGATAATCTAGACCATCTAGACCATCTAGATGTTTTTTAGATATTTTTTAGATCTTATCCTGCCGTTATGATTTATGTATAGTACAGGTCTAACGCAGGAAAGATGTGGTACTACTGTAGATCGTGCAGATCATACGGCTCCCACCCGGCAAAAGGAGCTAGATCATACAGATCATACAGATATTTCTTCCCTGGTATATCTGGATGGTGAAGTGGCCATGATGTATCTGATCTGTGTGATCTGTGTGATCTGTCAGATCTATCTGTCCGATGCGTGAAACATTGACATGTTACCCACAGAGAACAGTAAGATAACTGCCGAAGGTGGGCCCGATCCAACGGACTTTGTTGATGATGATGGTGTTGATGACGACGGTGATGATGATGGTGATGATTATGTTGTTGTTGATGATGATAATGATCATGATCGTCATGATGATGATGATGATGCTGATAATGATGATCGTGATGATGATGATGATGGTGATGTTGTTGATAATGATGATGATCGTGATGAGAATGATGATGACGACGACGATGTTGATGACGACGATGGTGATGGTGATGATGATGATGATGGTGATGATTATGTTGTTAACGATGATGATGATAATGAGCATGATCGTCATGATGATGATGATGGTGATGTTGTTGATAGTGATGATGATCGTGATGATGATGATGATGACGACGGCGATGATAATGACGACGATGATGAGGATGACGAGGATGATGACTACGATGCCACATAGAATAGCTCATTTACCCGAAATCTAGCCCTTGGCCACAAAACAGGCTAAAAAATAACAGCGTCTCAATATAACAAAAACAAACCAATACAAAGTAACCGTTGGTGCACCGCAGTACCAGTAGGCGACGGAATGGTACTAGCGGGCTAGCCTTACCTGACAGTGAATCTCCCTCGTCTCACGACCTCCAGCTCTTTAGGCGCCCGCGCATCATCCACCGCACTATCCTCGTCTTCTTCGTCGCCCACCAGCACAATCCGCCCTGAAATACACAGAATGGGGTTGCTCAGTGAAAACCCCCGCGTTTTCCAACACAGGGGGTACGTATGTCGGCGTAAGAGCACCCCGTGACAATCTTAAGCCTAAGTAAGCGCTCTTAACTGCAGGTTGCTCTTATCTCGAGTGAGAAATACATTATTTTTACAGTAGTATAGTTAGTACATGCCGATTTGACCGCTCTTAAGTCCCCAGGTTTATTATCTACGAGGCCTACCGTATATGACACTGTATACCACACCCCCTCGGACGAATTTCAACCCTGATTTTCTCGACGACCGGTCGAGTGCTAACCCCGAGCGACCCGTCTATAGAAAAATATCGACGAGGTGCTCGGAAAGCCACCTTTTTCGTTGTCTGTGCCTCCCTGGTTAGGGAGAAACTTCACTTTGAGATTCATCCCAGGGGGTGTGATATACACTGTCATATACGGTACGTTAACCCAGTGTACCCGCTGTACATTAGAAGCTTCTCCCGGGAGGGCTTCTGAACTCGGTGTGAAGAGCACCTAGCAGCGCCTCGGCGAGTCGACGGCTACGATTTAGGACAGGGGTAGCATCTACCTGGTACATTTTATGAGGCACCTACTGTAGCAACAAATTGCACCTACCTACCTTGACAAAAAAATATTGGTAGAGCTCAGCCCGATACATGCACAAGCAATCGCATCGCCTAGGCTAGGTATAAGAGGTACCTAAACAAATGTTTGCGATCGAAAGTTCAACCCCTTACCATTGCATGGCTCCTCGGTAACGCAACATTTAGCAGCGGCTACGCCTCGTGGTCGCGCATCGGACAGGAGGACCGACAGATAATCATTGCAAAGAGATCCTGAATACGCCTGTAACTCCATGCCCGCCGAGTGACACATGTTACCGTATCGCCCAAGCCCTGAGCATGTTTCCCGGGTGTTTATGATGCATGGTACATGGTACCAGCAGGTGGCACGCTTGGTAGCACTCCCCGGGGGTAACTTTTTGGCGAGGAAAAAAAGTATCACCGGGTGTGCTGTTGTGGAGGGGGGGTGGGTGTTCTCTTATGGCAGGGTGCTATCGCGTGTGTTATACGGTATGCAATGCCTTCATCGCATCATCGGGTGTGCTGTTGTGGAGGGGGGGTGTTTTCTCATGGTAGTGTGCTACCGGCGCGTGCTATACGTGAATGCAGCACCTTTATCGCTTTCGTCATCGTCATCGTCGTCGTCGCTAAGGCCGTCCGGGGGTGGAATGCCCTCTGGCGGAGGCGGTACCCCTTCCCCGTCGTCTTGCTCGTCTGCTATCACAATGCCCTGCAGGTGCAAAAAAACAGGAGACCAAACACGCGATTTCCGGGTGTAGGAGGCTGGATTCACCATCACCAACGATAAGACGACATGCGACGTTTCACCGTACCTCATGGAATTGAGGCGGCGAACAAGCGTATCGCATGGCATTGTACCGCAATATGCATTATAAACACAAGCGCGAGAGCGTATCGTAAAACGACAGGAGACGTCAGACGATACCTCGTAGCTGATAGCTGATAGCCCCCCTCATGATATTGAGGCGGCGAGCAAATTGTGTCGCATCGGTTTAAACTGAATATTTTAGGAAGGTGCATTCACCAGCTCCTATCTTCGAAGGTCAGGAAAATCAGACATCTCCCCATAGTAGCTGGTAGCTGATAGCCCCCCCTGACCCCATCCTTGAAATGACAGGGACGTCAGACATGTTCCTCGTAGCTGCTAGGTTGTACGGGTAGATAGCGGATAGTCCCATTCGTGGCATTGAGGCGACGGTCTTTGTACTGCAGTGTTTCGCATGGTTTTTGTACTGCACACTGTCCTTCGTGGAGTATCGTTTAATAGGTTTTGGCCATCCGACACTGTGCAACATGAGCTTCAACATTGATCACTCAAAAATATTCCCAGAAAGAAGAAGAAAACCAAAGGGGAACAAAAAAACGAAACCTATCCACGCACCCAAACTGTCTTGGAGTATTGGTATTGAATACCCTATCTGGTAAGCCAGCCAGAGAAACACGCGATAACCGCACCGCCGAGAGGGGAAAAATCACAGCAGCGAAAAGGCCTGCCTGGCCCTGAGGCGCAGGTGGTGCTATAACTCCACTTTTGCAGCCAGTTAAGCAGGTTTCGATATGAAAGCTTGTAAAGAACTTCTTCGCAGGCAGTACGACACATAAAAGGATATCCTTGTTCAGGGGGGGGTAAGGCGAAGCTATATGCCGTTTCCAAGAAAAGCCGACTAAGCTTTTTGACTGAAAGACACAGGGGGGGGGGGGGACGAAGAAAGTGTACCAGGTATTTTACCTAGAATGCCAAGGCCAAGACAAGAAAGAAAGCCGTGAGTCACGCATCAAAATTCCATTGCAAAAACTATTTATTGGCGTCCGAAACAAAAAAAAAACGAGTGAGCCTGGAACGGGCGGCTGAATGAACCAGAATTAACCTGAATAAACCTGAACGGACCGCCTTTGCCGACTGCTGAACACTTTCTTTTTACTGAACCTTGCCGCCTTTCTTCGGTGTAAACGTGCTAACGCCTCAGCGGAAGCGCGTCGGTCTTGTTTTTTTCAGTGAACACTTAAAGTGATTTGGCTTCCGAAACCAAGTTCCTCGAGTACGCCTGGAGCATGCGGCTGAACTGCCCTCTATTCGAGTGTCGAACACGGTTGAGCTGACTTCGATTTCCCCCCACCGTTTGAACGGATTTACGATCACGCCAAAATTTAAGAGTACTCTCGAATACTTTTCTTAGGAGTTTTGCAGCCTTTCTTCAAATATAAGCACAACCTCAGCGTGACCCTAAGGTGGTTTCGTGCTTCCCTCTCTTGATGCTGAGAGCGGGTACAATACCGACCACTCTTTCTCTCTCTCTCTCTCTCTCTCTCTCTCTAAAACACTGAAAGTCGTTAACTTGGTATCATCCCACCCGTTTGGACGGATTGGACGGATTGGACGGAGTGGACGGAGTGGACGGAGTGGACGGAGTGGACCCACCTCTTCCTCCTTCGAGAGCACTATGGCCAACTCTTCCACCGGGGGCGGGGACGGCCTTGATTGAGGCTGGGCAAGAGAGGGCGGGGCTCTACCTGGAGGTGCTCCGGGAGGGGGCCGTCGCTTGCCCGGATCTCCGGGTGACGCAGCCTTTGCCTTTTCGACCATTACCGGGGGAGACCGGACCGGGGAGGCCTGAGAAGAGCCAGGCACGAAAGAAGGGCGAGGGCGGGTTACCGGTTATTCGATATTATGGTTGAGGGTTGCTGTGTACGATACGAGTATGCTTAGCCCTAACGCTAACCCCCAACCGAATCAGGCAATGCACAGTACAGGGCTCGTGCTCTTCATCCCTTACACTAATCCTAACTCCAACCCAATCAACCAATGTATGATACCCCTCTGCACCTAAAATATAACGACCGTTTTGATTATGTATCGAGAAAAAAACGGTCCTTTTCTTTCGGGACAGGGTGGTATGCAGCTACAGCTACAGCTATAGGAGTCCTCTTTTCGTCTTGTGTCTCGTAACGTTGTGCCTCGGCCATATGATACTCGTAGCATAGAATAAGCAGTAAGTTATACTGAAGACCGCAGATGCAGCGGTGGTAGGTAGCGTCATGAGTTGTCTGGACTTCAGTTTACGGCTACGTATATAATAGCAATACTATTAATACTACTAATACTACTAATTATTAGTACTATTAATACTGTTAATAATATTCATATTTTTAATACTATTAATATATTAACACTATTAATGCTATTAATGCTATTAATAATATTAATAGTATTACTAGTAGTTATTCATCGGGTGGCGAAATAAGCCAACCAAGTAACGCCGCCTTTTACCAGTAAAGAACACAGGCCAAGCCACACACGCGCCAGTCAGATATGTGTAAATTTGGAATGATAAAAGACGCAGAAATCCGCACATTGCCGCGCTCAACTAACCGTAGTACCTAGCCAACTATAACTACTCGGCATCTTACTCGTATGATAGTTAGCCAACCCACAGCTCTGGTAATAGTATCAGGTCCTACTCGCTTTACTTGGTACCTGGTAGGGCCTGGTAGGGGCTATTAAGCAAGCGATGACAACAAAAAGACGAATGCAGCAGCATTGGCCACTGCTTGGTTGAAAAGTTGATGGTTTTTTGTGCCCGGAGTACAATGGTTGATAGCAATGGTACGGCACGGAGCGGAACATGCTCCTACTCGTACTGCTACGCGCTCACACTATATATACCTAAAAACGGCTGTTATGGTTGATTACACCTAACTTATCATGGTTCTAGTCGCCATATATGCATGTGTGTACCATTGATGCAGTCCGCTGGGTCCCTACTCAGAGGGAAGCCCTTACGCCGAGAAAATTTGAGAATAGCAAAACCAGCTGCAACCCATCCAACCAACCATTCCTAAACGTCCCAAGTATACCAACCAACGTCCCCTTCCCGTCGAGCCCCCATGTCATGAAAACCGCCCGTGTCATAGTTGTTGCGTTTTCTCTCAAAGCCAGGAACACTCTAAGCTGACAGCTACAGCTACAACTGAGTTGTGGCCAGTAAACTTACAACAACAATGAAGCATTAAGATTGCCCGTACAATGAGATCGGGAAAACCACTATATACTCGTACCTGATATGTCAATCAATACTACCCGGTATGTATTTTGGTATATATAAGAACATCGACCGAATACTGTAGGTATTAATGCGCTTTCGCCAGTCAACTTTTTCACACTGCAGGGGCACTCGCCGGCTCGTCCCATACAGTATCATGAACACCGCACGTGCCATAGTGTGCCGTGGTGTTGTGCCTTAAGTTAGAGATGCGTGCTACCTTATGGCAGGGGTACTTCTGATGCATGGTACCCACTGGAGGAGCTCTATACTATTATTAAGTCAAACCTTACCTTACCTTTGAGAAAAATGAAATTGCAACCCGATGAAGAATGGCGTGGCCTAACTAGACCATGAAAAATGATGTAAAACACAAATATCTTATGTACGTACTACACAGCGATATTGGGTAATTACCGGGTATTCCTCAGTTGAGGAGTATAGTACTAGTCAGTAATAGTCATTAATAGTGAGTAATAGTCAGTAAAAGTCAGTAATAGTCAGTAATAGTCAGTAATAGTCAGCAATAGTCAGTAATAGTCAGTAATAGCCAGTAATAGTCAGTAATAGTCAGTACAAGTCAGTAATATTCCGTAACAAGTCCGTAATAGTTAGTACTAGTCAGTAATAGTCAGTAATAGTCAGTAATAGTCAGTAATAAAGTGTTTTGACCGAAAAGTGCTACCCTAACCGTAGCACTTCTGTAGTTTCTCCCCAGCCATCAAGCCAGGGACACACACTCACCTGTTCTCCCCCATCTCCCTCTGCCTCAGCTTCCTTTTTGCTTGCGTTTGCGACGCCTTGCGCTTTCGCAGCGACCGGCTTTCCCGGCGGTGGGCTCTTTGGCGGGATTATCCCGGCTGGGACACCAGGTGGAGCCTACGGGTGCAAAAGTTGTTCGGCGCGCATTGATTAGTCCTCAACTTAGTAGACATAGTAGACATCCGTTCATATCAGTCTGCAGGCATACGGCTGACGGTTCGAATCGGTTCGCTGGAGGCAGCTTGAAACGTGCTCCCAGTCGCTCGTGACGACGGCTCTATTAATGGTCGACCAGAGGACTCGCGGTCGATCGTAAGTATATCGCAGCTCGAAACATGCGTATACTTGAGAAGACCACACATGGGTCTGAGATATGAACCGTGTTCCTGGACTTATTTGGCGAAACCTCCCGTATTTGTTTTTGCAGCCCTGGGTCAAGCCTAGGCATTGGCGTGTGCGCACATACATATATGAGTTCATCCTGTTGCATGCTGACTGTTTTCAATTTCCAACAATCTCCCGAATTCAGTAGACGTCTTCCCGGGACCTCCAACACTCCTCTCACGGCACCGCGTAGAGCGCTACACCACCGCGGTGGGAACTGAAGACCTTTTTCAATACACATAGCACCAGAAATGTGTGAATTTCGCGCAGTCGCACTTTCAAGCGTGTGTTTCAGTATCCGGTAGGGCATATACTCTGGGATACCCGGGTACCAAATCTAGTTATATCGGCCGTACCCGGGCAAACATCCGGGTACTTCTCTGAGGACCAACGTTCCAACGGGTAGGGTGGACGGTCAACTGGTCCGAGTCCGGCGGGCAGGCGGTATAGCCTAGGTTTTTGTTAGTGGGTAAGCTTGCGCAAGTTCCACACTGCACGGAGGAGATAACTCCCTCGCGTGACTATCTCCACCGCACTTGCTCCTCTCGGGGGTCCGGTCGGGTCAACGAGCTCACGTGACCGAGGTAGCAGCAGCCTTATCTGCTATTGCAACGGGACTGTCGGGCTAAATTGACACACGACACGTATGCATGATATTTCAAGTGTGGGAGCGTGGTGAGTTCAAGCTTTACTTTACCACTCTGCCGGGGGATTAAAAACAAAAACACTGTCGAATGTATACCTTACTACACACACCCTTGCACAGTGCATACCTTAGGAGATGGTGGAGGAGTTTTCTGTCTTTTCACCGATGGCGGGCTTGCTGCACCAGGACGATCACCTCCTGTACTTCCACTGGCGGGTTCTGTATCCGCCCCCACCCCACCACCACCATCCCTACCGTCCGCTCCCAACCCTGGGGCCTCAAGCCCTCCCAGCTGAGCTTTGCTGGCTTCGGATGCCTGTACTGTCGGAGGATCGCCGGAACCACCGGCAGCTGTGGATGAACTTGGCGTGCCGCTGGCATCAGGTTTACGATGCGACGCAGCGGCTTCGACTCCAACTACTGCGGGTGCCGACGCTTTGTCGCGTGCTGTTGGTTTTGCGGGGGGTGCCCCAGCCGGGGCACCAGGTGGCGCGCCCGGAGGGGCCCCCGGGGGAGCACCTCGAGGAGGAGCGTCTGGGCGTGCGCCTTGCGGGGCGCTTGGAGGAGCACCTCGAGGAGGAGCGTCTGGCCGAGCACCTTGAGGAACGCCTGGGGGAGCACCAGGGGGGGCACTTGGGGGGGCACCTCGGGGAGCGCCTCGGGGGGCATCTCGGGGAGCTCCTGGAGGAGGACCCGGAGGAGGGCCTCGAGGAGCCCCTCGGGGAGCACCCGGAGGAGCGCCTGGGGGGGGACCTCGAGGAGCGCCTCGAGGAGCGCCTGGAGGAGGGCCTGGAGGAGGGCCCGGAGGGGGACCTCGAGGAGCACCTCGGGGAGCCCCTGCAGGAGCGCCTGGAGGAGGGCCTGGAGGAGGGCCCGGAGGGGGACCTCGAGGAGCACCTCGGGGAGCCCCTGCAGGAGCGCCTGGAGGAGGGCCCGGGGGGGGGCCTCGAGGAGGGCCTCGAGGGGGGCCTTCTGGAGGAGCACCTGTAGGCTTTCCCGGTGGACCACGCGGGGGCGGAGATGTTTGGTCACTAGGTGGGGCTCCAGGTGGGGGCCGGGCCGGTGGGGCACTTGCACTACCTGCAGCTCGGAGATTGTGCGAAGGGGGAACAGAGGGGGGCAGAGAGGGGAAAACGCGTCCGCGGGCGGAATGTTTGTGTTGTCAGTTTAGTTTCGAAGGCGAGGGGTGCGATGCGTGCAGACCACTCGTAAGGGTATTGACTGCCGCTAAGCAAGATCCGTACGGCTGTATCACACACACAAACAAACACAATGTCCTCTCCTGCTCCTAAAACATCTTACAATTCCCAACACATGGTGCACGTGTAATAACTTGCTACCTGGTACCTGGTATATGTTAGCTAAAACCGGTCATCTCACCTCTTCAACTCGACTTTATTTAGGCCCAAACATAACAGCTGAACGCTTTGCATAATACAAATGCAGGCACGTGCCGGAAGGGAGAGAATAACAACACCTGTGACCGCACGGCCTGCCCAGATTGGCGCTGAGTGTAAAACCTTCCACAAGTTGAGCTAGAAATCAAAAGTGATGCTAAAATAAGTAAATTAATGGCAGTGGGTCACCTGGGGGTTTAGCCCGAGTAGGACTCCCAGGCGGCTGTCCAGGCGGCGGTCTTGGTGAAGATCGACCACCGGTGTCGCTTTTTGGCTTGGCATCTTCCGGGGGGGGTTGCAATACCGGAGAGGCGACTCGCGGTGGGGGCGGCGCCTTTTTGGTCGGGGTTGCATGGGCGGGAGTTGAATTCTTCGCCTCTGCTCTTGCGGGTGGGGCGCCTGCGCAATACGATGGGACGTCAGCAAAATATGTACCAGATAGCCGTTGTGTGTGTGCTCACGTGATGTGTGTTCTCCCGTCGAGGAGGTTGTGCGTTCGCTTTAGCGCGGCGAAAACACACGCGCACGCAAATGTCCGCAGATGGTAGCAATACTTCAGCATTGGGGCACGAGCGCGCTATTAATATTTGGCGGACTGATTCGCGGCACCAGCATGATCTGTATTGTGCGGCTCTACGACACAAGGCCTCGAGTTGTCTTTGTAGTGGTGTTGCGATACATCCGACGACGACGTCTTGCTGAGCATACTCGGCGCACGAGATGGCTGCGTAACGATCAGGAATACGTAGAGACAGCAGGCATGTTTCTTCCGGGCGCATTCCGTATGCCTTATGCAGGCAGGAGCCTCTCCTAGTAGTTCGCTCTACTAACGACAATACTTGGAACTATACGGATTGTCCATACGAGGATATACGCATACCCATAGTGTTTTGCCACCAGGAGTGCCTATCCATGAGCCCATCCCGGCCCGCCCCATCACGTAAGTTGAGCATGTGATACGTATTATCCTACTGACTGAGCTCATAACTGTGTTGCATGTTGTTCAGCGTCATAAGCCATTCGCCTTGGGCGGCGCGTGAGACCCCCTGTCGACGAGGTTATATTGTGTCTATTGTGTTTATTGTGTGTATAGTGTGTGTCTATTGTTGCTGGTGACCAAGGCTACGGTAGGGGGGCGTGCCCCCACTTTCACTGCGGCGCTTAGGCCACTAACGCTTTCATGGCGGTACAAATTGCGAAATCAAACAACAAAAAGCTCAAGACTTGAAAAAGGAATAGGTTTGCAAATAAATACGGTGCGTAGCCACTCGCACAAGTGACCCGGAGCCGCTAAAAAAGCCCCCCTCCAAGAGATCCCCCTGTCGTACTAGCCTTAGTCTCATGCATTATCTGATCGTCTCACCCGGTGGTGGCTGGGAAGGTATCGCATTCGACGATGCCGTAGCGGGAGGTGCTCCTCTCGGGGGGAGCTTCGCGGGGGACCCTGTCACGACAACAGATCAGATCAGACCATACCATAGCATATCATAGCAGATCGGATCATATCAGAATAGCTCAGTTGAGGTCAGGTGTTTGCGAACGGAGCTCTGGTTAGCCCCTTTGGGACCGATGAAAATACGCGAAAAAAAACGACAGCGGCGATCGTATCATCCGTCTCGGAAGGTCTACCAACGTTGGTACAACTATCATTACATGCTGCGCGCGTGTCGTGCTATTCAGCTCCTGACATTGCAGTGCGGACACGTCACAACCCTACCTATCAGCCTACCTACCCTACCTACCAGCTCGGGCTGCCTCGTGTGGGTATATTTGTACTCGTTTTTTTCACTCTGAAGTGCCAAGAGGGTTATCGCGACCACGCCAGAATGATTTATACTCGTATCGAGTCGGAAAGCTTCGTTCGGCTCATGAAGCCCCCTATCAACGACCACTCTATAATCTATCCTCTTCATGTACGTAGTCTCTGGTTGTCTCACCCGGTGGTGGCTGGGAAGGTATGACATTCGATGATGCCGTAGTGGGAGGTGGTCCCCGTGGGGGTGGCTTCGCCGGGGCCGCTGTCAGGACAACACAATCGGAGGTTTGCAAACGGAGCTCGCTAAGACGACCGCGCCAGAAGGAGATCAATTAAATAAAATTATTATAAATACGTCAATTGTGACGTCGAGATGCGTATATTCTGTGCGGCTGTTGCAGACAGATTTTGTCAAACTACCATCGCTTATTATTATCGCATCGATGTATATTTTTTTAAGATAATATACCTGTGGTATACGTACGTCGTAAATAGGTATTATTTATACCAGGAACGGCGGGAGCAGGGTTGTTCCAGTGCCTACTGTTGTACGAGTCTCCACGAAAGTTATTGGTGTTGCAACAGACTACCTGAGCTGGTACCGCATATACCGGACTACACATATGCATACATCTGAAGAGCGGATAGATCGGTAGACTACATATCATATCCAGCTGTACATTACTATTAATAGCGTATGTCGTCAATCGTCGTCCTGCTGTACTGTGTACATTAAGTACTGCAAGTACGTCCGATTACTAACTGTACATACCTGGTACCTGATAATACCAGGTCACGTCCCGACATACTATTATTATTACGTATTATAACTCGTATGTGTCGCACTGATATTACTACAGTAGTATGCATATAATATGGTACTGGTATATACAAGCATGAATTGTCACTGCTGTATGTACTGGTGAGCGAGGCGGTGATATCTACAGAATACTGGTACGTAGCAAAGTAGGGCTCACCCTTCCCAGGGGTCCCTGGTGGTGGCCCAGGCGGCGGACCGGGAGGCTTTCCGAGCGAAGACACTGGAGGCGATCCCGGAGGTTTACCCGCAGGCCGTGGCGGCGGGGCACCAGCAGGACGTTGGGGCAGCATCGCTGCACTTCAGCAGTGGCGGATCAAATTCGATCGGCGTCTGTGCTCGGCCGTCAAAGAAAAGATACCTTGGGTGCAAGATATCAAGAGGTTGGTTGGTAAAGAAGATCCAAGATCCTCACAAAGATACTCGTCTATCCTCCCCGGGGTACAAAAAACAGCGTCGTCGATTGGAACTCCCTTGTGCAAACAACGTGTTTGATCCAGGTTGTGTGTCGATCAGTAGTGAGGGGAGGGGAAGGAAGGTTTGCGTGTAGCATCCTTGCCTGCAGCGCGTGAGGCTCGAAGAAACACCTGCACCACCGCACGCGCGTATAGTCTGGGCATCTAGGAGTCAGTTCAACTCGCGGTATATGCGCTCACCGAAAAGAGTACCCTCTGTTGCTGGACTATGCGCGAGCGTGGTGGGCGGTTTGAATCATCATGCTGGACTTGCTTGCTTGCACTTGGAGCTCTCCAAAGCTGCCTGGCAATATCAACGACGGCAGCGCACGAGGCTCCACCACACGCGATTAACACTCCCGTCGGCGGCCTCGAGTCGGCGGATGCGAACGCCGACCATGCCGCGCAAGAGCTCCGTCGCACGATTGAAGAGAGTGTGCTGAACAGGCTTGCCAGCAGCATCATGGAACACGGGGATAGGGTGGAGAGCGGCGAGCGGCGACCGAGACCGTTCGTGACGCTCACGTACGCTCAGAGCATCGACGGCAGCATTTCGGCTGCGGACAAGTCGCAGGTAAGAGAGAGATGGATCCTGCCGACTGCTGTTGCGAGTTTGCGTTATTAATAGTTCAACAGATCGTCTCAAAGCAAGCAGTGTTGTGGTGGGCTTTGGAACAAAAAGGGCGGTTTAATCGCCATTTTTAGCTCTTTTATGCTTTACGTACGTACGTACACCGACTACTCTCTACTTTTCTCTCGCACTCGTCGTATTGTAGACTGACGAGTAGCTCTGGTTGCACAGAGTACGTAAAGTACCCAGACCCCCGACGCAGCCGCAGCACTCGTACGACGTACGTAGTGCTATGAGCTACCATAATGCTGCTGCTGTAAGTGGAGAGGGCTGGCGTGGTACGGTGTGTTTGTATTATAGCACACGCGTCATCAAGACATTGTACCCGCGCTGACATATTATTAATAGTGCCTTGTCGTGTATGTACCACAGGCATGCTCTTATGCAGCTCTTCTTTGTGCTCTCTCTTACGCTCTTTGGACGAGCCGAAAGGGACATGATGTCGCACAACAACAACAGCACTTCCGCGTTCCGCACGACGGCGTGATGTGTTCTCTCATATGTGTATGTACAATACATAATACATGGTGCAGCAAACCGTGTGTCATGCTTATTATTAATAGTACGTGGAACGTGTCGATGACGATTATGAATATAGATGCATGTGCAGAGTACGGCGGTGGTACTGGTATGATATATCGTATGACACCTCTCGCACTGGTATGATACAGACATAGTCCACACACACTGCTGCTGTAGAGCAGTGTAGGAGGGGGTCTGTCGCGACCCAACACGCGGCATACCCGGCGCCCGTCTCCATCCACGGAAGAAAGGAGAGTCAGACCAGGTCAGACCAAGATTGTCGATAGCGGTATCAATGTGTACCAGATAGCAGCTCTACATGCATGATGATACAGGCCGATGCACTTCCACTTGACCGAACCCTCCAAAGCACCTCTGTCTTCAATCGAGCTTCATGCTCCAATGCGTACTTCAATGTCGGCGTGCCGTACGTATGATACAATAGCCGACGCCGGTATGAGGTTCCTTGTGACTTATCGTATCGTCATGTCACGTCGTACCGTATGATAACAACATGCGCGCACCGCCCCGGGCATTTAGGGCCAGTGCGTGTGTTTGGCCGGTGGATGCTATGATGATGAGGATGAAATTCATAGGGTGGTGGAGGAGGATAAGGAGGAGGGTGAAGTCCTTGGCGTGGTACTGCATCTGCTGCTGCTGCTGTATACAGATTATATTCATTGTACATCCAGGTACATCCCATAATTTTATAATTTTATGTGAGGTCGAGTAGTTATTTTTTTATTTTCCCGCCGACAATATCGTACGTACCGGTACTTATTTCACTCCGATATAAATCGAGTATGATATCCTCAATCCTCACATACTACGAATTTCATACCTGGTACAGCATTGGTACAGCATTATCTCTCCTACATACACACACATATTATTAACATGTATCACTCTACGTAATAAAATGCTTTAAAAACAAACAATTTCCCCACTTTCCCTTCTTGAAGACTGTTTTTGTTGCTGCGCTGCGCTCCGTTATTTGTCTCACCGCAAGCTCGGTGAATATGGTCATTGGTCATGTCGTCATATACCATCAAGTAAGATGATACACACCGTCGTATCTTGCTATTTATAATAATATTAATATTCAATACTCGTAGGAATATCTTGCAGCCTATGTTTGCAAGCTCGGTGATATACATATCATATATACGTACTCGTAGTCTGGTGCCGTGTCGTAATATTGTGGTACATACACTATGTTGCCGCCTATTATCAAGCAAGAAGTATGCTATACACGACGTACATATTTTGTCTGATCCCAGGTATTCCTCAGCGGACCGGAAAGCCGCACGATGACGCACGGCTTGCGATCGATCCACGACGCCATTCTCGTCGGCGCAGGGACTGTCAGACAAGACAACCCAAGGTTAGCTCTTTGCTCTTAGCTCTTAGCTCCAACTTCGGACTCGGGATATTCGTATATATTATGCATCAATCAGCAAAACTGATACCTGTATCATACTCGCGTACCTGGTACCTGGTAGTCTGTATTACCCGCAGGGTATTAGACAGTAGTACATACATACATGACATTCCTGATTCTGTGAATTGATACTCGTACTGCTGTGAAGTTGAGTACTCATATACCAGGTATATAAATAGCATGCACTGGAATATGGTAACACTCTGGGCGGAAATGTAAGGGCCGCTTGGTTTATATATTAGTGACTAAACGTTGCTTATTTTTCCGTCCAGGGTGGTACTACCGTATATTCATGTATATGTACGAGTACCTGGTATAGTCTACCAGGTATAGGTGTATACGTAGCAGTACTGGCATTATATTGACTCCAGCACGAGGCAACAGCGACATTCCAAATAACCAGAGCCATGTAGAGAGAGCAGAGCTATATACGAACTACCTAGCTGTAAGTACTCTGTACAACAAGTACTGCTGCTCCTGTACAATCGTAGTCTATTTGTGGCTATGGGCTATTTATGGGTTATATGGCTATAGGCTATGACCCTATTAATAGTACTGCTGTATTAGGGTTTAGGGGAAATAAGGGCCTTTTTTTAGGGTCGTAGTCCATGTATTTTGTGGTGCATTCAGTCGGCCACACGTCTCCACAACGCCACGGAACTATGTACGTACGGGGTGTGGAGTATGGAATTTTCTGGTTGGCGCTCGCAATTTGGCTCTACGAACGAGGCGCAGACAGAGCCAGCCTCTTGGTCCAATAATATTAATATTATTACTATTTAATACGTCTATATCGTATAAATACCTCGGCTCGACTTTTATCTGGCGGGGGATATGAAAAGAACGCCGACAATCGAACATGTAAAAATGGTTCCGCTTTGAGCAGCTCTGCGCGCCACCACTGCTGTGTGTCAAACCTCTGTGCCGAATCTATCCAGCATCGTTCGCCCGCCGTTCTCTGAGGCTAAATGGAGGCAATTGCTTCAATCGGGCGGGTACATGCTGAATATGCCTCGTCTTGAGCACGCGCTGTTGCCTATTGCCGGAGAGCGAAACACTGACTTCGTACGTAATGCTGCTACAGACGTGGCCTGTTAATATATAGCAGCCTGACGAATGTGGGCCTGGAATGCCGACCGGGCAAGCGCTTTACGTAACGTGTTTTTGTCTCTCCGCCCTTTCCAGTTTTGTGCGTGGTAGCCAGCCTCAGGAGGAACACTTGTCCCCCCCCCCCCCCCCTCGAAAAGTTGGACCGCTGTTGCACGTGAAGCCGTACAACCGTCACAGCGTTTCCATACACCACCCTGTGTGCCTGTGCCCCCGCGCCGCGCACGCGTCGCACCTCCCATGCAGCAGCCCACCTTTCAGCTTCACTGTCTGACCCGTACCCTCCCCCGCTAAAGCATGTCTCGCAGCTGGCACTTGGTACGATTCGTTTTAATGCTAGCCGTCATTCAATCCGCTTGAAGTGGGCGCGAGACGAGCGACGACTTGGGGCGCGCGCAGCAACAGCATTAGTATTCCCGCGCATGCTAACGCCCCACTTCCCCTTGTGGGCTCCGACTGCTGTCCCGTGGCGTGCCGTGGGTTTTGGGGCAAACACACAAACAAACAAACAGGCTCAACATCCGACATTGGCCTCCGGGAAACCCGTCGGCGTCCAACGCGTGCCACGACAGCAAGTGTCATGACAGCAACACTGACGCTAACGCTAGTTCGGACGAGGGCTGTCGCGGCGACCGACTGACCGACAACCCCCTGCGGCGCGAAAAGAAGCCGCCGGTGGCGGCACCGCCACGGCCCGTGATTCTGGCGGGCAGCCTGAGCCAGTTACCACGCTGTATGCGCCTGGGCGGTGCGGTCATCTTCACGGACCTGTCTTGTCCCGATGCATGGAGGTGAGCGGACGCCATACATATATGATACTGCCGAAGTACGGTAGACGTATCGGCGCTTAGGGTTTGTTCGGAAGGCGTGTGGTGATCGTCACCCCATTTATTGCGTCTCTTTTGTTATTGAAGCTACACGCTGGACGCCTCCACCTGTCGGTGCCCTACCGCAAGACAAAACCGCGGGCAGTGTGTGTGTGTTTTCGTGTGTGTGTGTTTCCACATTAAACCGTCCTTTCCACTCATCGACATCCAGCAAATGACATGTCATCCAGTGTCCGTGCTGATTTTTCACCCGACAGTAAATGTACACCTATGAATAATACAAGCGCTGTGGTCACACACTACGTGACAAAGAAAACGCATAGCAAAAAATTAGTGCGTTTATTTAGAGCAGCAGTGTACCCCAGGGCTGGAGGTTTCCGTGCGTCGTGCCATGCCCTCAGCTCGGCTACGTGGTGTGACAGAGCTCGTACTTGTATGTACTGGTACCTAAGAAACACTTACAAACAAAACACGAGATAGGCGCAGCCATTTCGAGAGGTTCCCTGTAACCGGAACTACGGTGCAGCAGCAGATCAGATCGACGCTACGATTCAGTTGCGGAGGTTACTACAGTACTTCCGCGGCCGTTTTACTTTGTGTAGTTCAAGACGCATACATACTACTGCTGTAGTATATTTTCCTTGTACCAGGCGTGTATATACAGTAGTATACGAGGAACACCAAAGGCCGATACCGACGAATGCGTCCGCAATATATCCCCGGTGTTTTTAAGCACGGAAGGAGGGCGACGGTCGTCTGGCAACAAAGCGTGGCAATTCTTGAAACTCGCCCTCTGCTCTACTGATGTTCTAGTTCTGTTTTCTTTTTCGTGGAAGCTTTGTTGGCTAAATGCCGGCAATTTCGCTTGTCTGGCAAGAAATCATTCGGACGGCCAATAGTCGGAACGCGCTGGAAGCTCTGGCGGTTGTCTTCTTCTCCGATAGCAAGCGTGGCTTGCACTTGGCTTATGCAAAGCACGTTGCTGCCGTAGACTTGCGTCTGTTGTTGATGCCAGATAATATGCCTATGCAGGCACTTCACGCGAAAGAGACACAGGGGCTACAATTTAACGCATGATAGCTACAACGACTGTTGCTGTATGGCTACGAAGTGTGGGGTTGTTGAAGCTTCAATGGTGGCAATGGGTTTGCGATGCGCCGAGGCCACAAAAGAAAATTAGCGAGAAGCCCCTTGACTTTATTCTTGGTCTTGCGGTATTTGTGCACCGTCAGAACGGCCCTATTCGTCGTTGTATCGAGATAGGGTTTTCTATACATATAGATAGGCAGTATAGTGATGCACGCACCAAAGCGCGCACCACAATTTGGCAGCCCTAATATTTCCATCGCGTGTTTGTGGACGTGACAAGGTGGCTCGCCGAATGGGCCTCGAGGAGCAGGGAGGGATCTAAAGACCATGCGGCGAACGATTTCGTGGTCGTTCACTCTCGGCTAAGAGCGGATGGCCGTTGCGACGTGGGTGACTGCCTGGAAAAACTCTATTCAATGGGAATCAGGAGTCTCATGGTGGAGGTGAGCTTGGGTGTGTTGGGTTGTGTTTGCGTTAGTTGTGGGTTCTGGGCTGGCTACTCCTAACGTTTGTGTTTGTGCGGTATGCAGCCTTCAATTGTTATATAATACGAGTATGGGCTTGTGAGTTGAGTGGCGAAGTGAGCCAAGTGTTTATAGCTGACTTACAGTAGTATGTGTTGGCAAAAATGGCAGAAATACAGCAAAATGGCAGGGAAAAACGCGCCGAGCCACGAAGGCGCCAGTCAGATGTATTACAACACGCAGAACTCCGCAAATCTCCGCACGCAGCTACGTACCCGTATTGCCTAGCCAACTGATAACTAGTCAGCGACTTACAGCCAGCCAACTCGCAGCCCTATGAATTGCGCTGCTACTGCTGCTGCAGTACGCGCTTACTGGGGGTGTCTTCCTCTTCCCCCTTGCATGCCATGACTGACGCTGATGGTAACCATCACCGCTGGCAACGAACGACCGCTTCCGGCAACAGCAGTGTCGCGAGGTTACGCAGGCTTGTATTCATTGTGTTCGTAAGTGTTTCTTCATAAACGGGAGTTTTCAAGAGCACAAAACAATGTACATACTTCATATATATCACGATTGTTTTATTTTCCAAACACAGCCATAATTGAGGGAACACATGGTACGTACGTAGCATATGCCTTTTTTTATGTCATTTATCCTTTAAAAAACATACGAGAATTGAGGGAACACATGGTACGTAGCATTTGCCTATTTTATGTCCTGTATCCTTTAAAAAGCATACGAGAATTGGGGGAACAACATGGTACGTAGCATATGTCTATGTTATGCCCCTTATCCTTTAAAAAGCATACGAGTAAGGCGGAAAAGGCAGAGTAGGTGTAAGATGTAAACCTACGCGAAGTACTTTGCGCGCGCCATCTTCACACCCATTTACACCCCAGAGTATGGCCATTCGCGGGTTTCTGTTCTCGGGCGGTCAAGTACTTTCCTTCGGGTTTCGCATGATGTACTTTCATACCCCGCTGTGATGATCGCAAGAGACCAATCACGTACATTGCCAGCAAGCGATTTGCTGCATCTGCCGTTGACGTATCACGCAGCCGTGTGTATGACCTTCGAAGCCCGGCAACTTGTTGCTCTGGTATATACTAGTAGTTGCATAGACTATATACATACGTCGTACGCATACGAAGTACCAGGTATATATATACGAGTAGCAGCTAGTGATAGAAATTTGCTGTTGCAAATATTAATTCAGCGACGTAAACATGTTTTTTTTTTAATGTGGATCCCATGTCCCCGGAACCAACACGCCTACTCATATAAGTCAAAACCCCAGCGTTCTTCGGTTTGCTCGGGGAACTCGGGAGATTGTCGTGTCGGGATCTCGCCACGTAGCCTTCTCCTCCACGTTCCGCCGACGAATCCTCCACGGCGGCTCTACTGCCTTGCGGATTATTCGCAGCGATATTCAGGAAGGCCCCGCTGAATGGTCCTTTGACCCGAGTGCCGTGAAAGCAACGACAACTGCCTGTCTGTCCCTTGTCATCGGATTGTTGCCTCTGCCCGAGTTGTCACACCTTCTAGCCGTCGTAGTTTACCAGTGAAAACAGTCTGCTAGCGCAGAGAGGAGTGGGTTCACGACCCACCGGCGGTGAAGACTAGGAACTCTTACTCGTACGTATGCATAAATATGATATTTCATGGGGTTTTAGGGGTACAGCAGTATTGGTATATGCTTTATCACACACTTGAGATAACCTGTTCGGCGCATGTGTGTCACGTGACTGTGGTCAGGCTGGTCTAACAGCAGAATAGACACTATTCATAAGAACTCTATTAAGAGACAAGCATGGAAAGGTTTGCAGGTGCCACAAAGGATGTCGGGCTGAGGGTAGGCTAACAATAAGTCGCCGATAAGTCCCCGACTAGTTATTAGTTGGCAATAGTTGGCTAGGTGTTACATTCGATTGCGTGCGGAGATTTTTGCGAGGTACATACTGCATCTTTGTATATGTATACATACCTGACTGGCGCGTTTTGTGGCTCGACGATTGTTTTTCATTGATAAATACTGCCTTAACTCAGCTATTGGTAGTTGGCATACTTCGCCACTCGACTATAACAGTGAGTAGCCGTCAAGTCCAGCCGAGGCATGTCTTCCTCACAGCGCTAACGGTTACGGTGTCACAGCTTAGCATTTAGAGTGGTGCGCGTAACTCACTTCCTCGATCGTGAACGGCATTGCTGCGCAGGGAGGTGCAACTGTTATCTCGTCGTTTTTGCGAGGGTACGGGGGACAAGCGCGAGCAGGTTCGGCGGAGCAAACCGTGGGCGGGCAGCTCGTGGACCGAGTGGTCATTACCATCGCGCCCGTTTTCCTGCAAGGCTACAACGTATTGGACTCGAAGACCGACGACGGCTGCGATGCATCGTCTGGTGGGGGTGCAGGTGAGACGGGATGCTACTGCTGTGTCGCGTGGCACGTTGTGCATGCAGTGCTGTGTATATACCGATACGGTAAGTGCAAGCAAGGTAAACTGGTCGGCTCGGGTGGTATGATGGGTGATCACTCGTAGCGTTCGTTCGAGCAATATCATAGCGTTTGATCGACCGATCCACAAAACATGGGTGAAAATCGTCTCGAGCGGTATGTGCTGGTGTCCCCAAGAGTGGTCTACCGCGCAGTGCCAATAGAAGTGTGTGGACCTTCCCTGCCCCATGGGGAGACTAAATTGATAAATTGTCCATCGGAACGTGTGCCTTTGAGCTCGCGGGCGGTATTTATAGTAGGAGTAGGACTTGCCGTCGCCTTTCAATGGGACCTGCCTTTGAGCTCGCGGACGGTATTTCATAATAGGAGTAGGAATTGCCATCCTCTTGAAATGGAGGCTATGGAGGCGTTTTTATTGGTATATCGTGCACCCTCTACTGTCAATAGCGTACGCCGCCTTCTATACGCCAACGTTGAAGTTCCACTACTGTGCTAACCAACATGCGGTGTAACACCATCGTCTGCTCGATCGTACATTGCTTTTGTACGTTTTGTTTTTGCACCGCGCCGGCAGGTTTCCCACTGCCACTGTTGGACGTGGGATACGTTCGTTTGGGACAGGATCTGGTCGTGGTTGGCGCGCCAGCCCGCTGCGAGGAACCCTTATGACGGCACTGAAAACAACCGGCGAACAATAGCGGACCGGCGTATCTGCTTCTGTAGCGGCACGTGGGGCAGCTTGTTGTCCGCTCAAATATTAGATGTATATATTGGCCAGCTACATACCAGGTAAACCAACCTGTCTGTATCTGGAGGAAGTTTGGAATAAAGTTTATTTCAGATTTGCCTAAATTTGCGTGATTTGTGATTCGTGGTTCCCACTATACTACTACGAGTTCTGCCATGTTGATGGGGTTCTTCGGCAGGCGAAATCGGTCGAGTATGTTTTGCTCTGATGAAGTACGAAATGGCCCCTTGGCCGCCCAGTCTTATGGGAGCTTTGCTTTGTGGTAACAAACGTGCTGTGTTTTGTTTAACTTGATTAGTGGGGGTGCATTATAGTAGGGTAGCTTTCGGGTATGTCTCGTATTAATAGGGTGTTTACTCTGGCGTACCAAACCTGGGTATTTGGTCATACCCACCTACCAGGTATCATATACGCATAATACGTACCCGGGTACTCTCCGAGTAGATTGCCCCCACGAAACACCCTTGGTAGTTTTCGAAGTGCAGTTAGCAAGCAGTACGTAGGTGAATGGTTGTGAGCCGGAAATAAAAATGGGCGATTGTTTGCTCTTGGCTGCCACAGCTACCGTAGTTATCTAGTTTGGCATCCTCCCCCCTCCCTACGAATCGGCACCGCAGGAAGGAAGGCCTACGTTTTACAGAGTACTGCTACTGCTACTACGCTACTGCTACTGCTATACCTGGTATGCGTGATGTACCAGGTACAAAAGTATGTACGATACGTGCCACGGCACGCACAGCGTCCAGCGACTCTGACTCGATATATTCAATATGTACCACTGGTACAAAGTATATACACACCTGGTACGTACGTGCCGGTTTTGAAATATGATGCAGTCAGGAATACAATAGGACAGCCATTCGATTGGTTGCTTTAAAACTGATATACATTGTAGTGCAGCGCCACTGAATGCCATTGGCCTGCTTTTCCCTAGGTGTTGCATTAATATATATACGTAAGGGCATGTTGTGTACTGCATAGACTGAGCTCGCATAGCGATGCTCAAAATGTAGTTGAAGAGGTCCAGTTATTTATACATATACATGTGTCTGCTCTTTATGTTGTTATATATAGGTCGTACGCTCTCGTCGCGCCGCGGCATGCATTGGCATCTTAGCCTACGTGAGTATGTTCATATATATCAGAGAGTACAGACTACAGACACCTATGATACTAATTTAATGTGAAATATACCAGGTGTTCACATAAGAAACAGAAATGCCGACCTGGGCTGGATTTCTTAATTGAGAGTGGGTGCGCTCTATACTAACTTCAATATAGCGACCCCCGGATTTCTTGTGTGCCTGTTATTGTCAGCCTGCCTTTCTTAGTGTATATCTTGGGTGTCCTGATACGTCCTGATACTACTCTGTAGTATGACACTGACTGTATTGCTCACGTACCGCATACCGGTACCAACATGTATGTAAAATATTAAAAATACAAATACAACATCATAATTTCTATTTCATGGAGATTTTATGATACGACTAATAAATGTGAAAAATGTTTGCGCCTCAAACATGATGGACTCAAAGCATTCGTACTCAAAACAAACCGCTGGCAGTGCTTCATTAATCAAATATGCTTGCTGTCTATTGGCTGGTACTATTAATAGTATTATTAGTACCCATCAATCATACAAATCATACAAATTGTCGAAATTCCGATTTTGACGACTGGACTGGAACAAGTTGAGTTCGTAATAACTGCCTGGCACCAATGTTGTCCAGACATCACCAATCAAGCTTGCTTGTCGATGTGCTTGCTTTGCTGTTGTTGCTGTTTGCTTGTTATGCTTTTCTCATGCTTGCTTGTGCCTCTTTTGCTTCTTTATTGTGAGTGTTGCTCCTTCTTGCTTTCTTGTTTTCTCTTCTACGTAAATACTTGGTTTTCTTCTGTCTTCTACTACTACTCAGTAACTACTGCTGTATATAGTCTCTTTATCATAGATAGACTTCAACAACAAACAGTTAGGATAGTTACACACCACACGCACGCGCTGTTTGTGTACAGTATTGCAGGGCAACAGTCAGAAACGAGGGTTCAAGTCGTCAATTCTTCCGTAGAATTTATGTTGCACGACGATCTGATTGTTGTTGTCATCATGCTGCTCCTTCTTCTGTACGTAAATAAAATAGAAGAATGATGATGCCCAAAAACAGACACTAGCGCCACACGCGTCAGCATCATCGATGCATGGCATATTACTTCTTCGTATTTATTATGAATCACTGCTCTGTATGTATGTGACAACAGGAACGAACATGATTTATGTTTGTGAATTTGCATCACAGCAGCAGCAGCAGCAGCAGCAGATCAGCAGGTTTTGTTGGTGCGAGGTGTACCTGGTAAGGTGCGCGTTGATGATGTGATGCCGCCGCTTTATGAGCTCGAAATTAAAAATCAAGCTCTCTCTAGAACGTGAAAATCCCACACCTAAAATGCAGCACCACCACCACACACCCACCCCGGGATTTAGCCTGCAAAGGAACATCTACAACCCCCCCCGCCCCAACCATATCCATCCATTCACAAGAACAAGTTGAGCCCCTCTACTCTGCACACTCCCCCACCACCCCACCCGAAAGTAAGTGTGTGTATCATGCTTGATTATATGTGTCCTGTATCAACAGCAGCAAGCCGCAGTATAAATAACACCAGGTAGTGTGTACCTTGGGTAAAGTGTAAAAGCTCGGGTGTATGAATGTATGAATACACCGCCCCGCAGTTCAGTTTAGACTGTATGATATGATGAAGTGAATATAATAAATGGATGATGAGTGATGGATGATGAGAGAGGTATGCATAAAAAATGTGCTGTGCCCTTGGTATTGTATACCACACTAGAAACTATACAACAATCAGTACATCCGTGCACACAATGCAGCTCACAGCAACAAATAATATGTACACCCGAACTGCGAAACAGCGAGAACCAACAGCAGAGGAGTACGTACGTAGTAGATGAGTAGTCTAGAGTCGAGAGAGCAGGGAGAGCAGAGCGGTGAGTTTTGGAGTGAAAAAACATCAAACTGCTGTCTGTTGGAGTTGTGAATTGTGAACACTCTCGTTGAAAGGCGAAGGGCAGAAAAATACTGCAAGAGCTCTGGCGAGAACCATCCTTCCTGTCTTGTCTTCCTTGGTATGCCTCAAATCATACTACGTATAGACTGCGTATCGTATGTACCTACAGAATAAACGTATGTATGAGTATGATATCATCACATACCGGAAGATTTTAGATTAAATTTTGGCAGGCACGTGTGTGTATATTTGGCGCCAAAAAGTGTTCCGGGTTCAAAAGTTATATAAAAAAGTTGCGTGTCTCATATACTGGCACCAGGTACCGCAACAACAGAAGAACCTCTGCGATCTCCAACCCAGCCCAACCCCCCACCCGGCGCGAACGTCAGGCTCTACAACAGTAGCAATATGGCTGTGGTCGTGTGCACTGGGGAGCATTGTTTACAGGAGGGGTAGGGAGGGCCCCACGACACTTCGAGAACCTAGGGCACACACGGCCGAGGACCGAGGGCATAAGATCCTCTAAAGTTGTCACCACGCGATTATTCAAACTTTTGGCTCTTCATGGATAACCAAATTCATGTTAATCCACCTCAAAGTATATGAAAGAAAAAAAAAATGACAATCCGGGACACGAGAGCAGTACCACACCCCACGCCACCCGAGATTAGTGATTGCTGATTAGCGGTTTGCCGTCATCCGCGTAGAGAGGGCTCAACCGCGCGACGGGTAAGCAAGTGCAAGACTTGCAGCAGGGCTTCTTGCGAATCGTGCAGCGTTTGCGTTTTCGCCAAGTGCAACCACCACCCCGAACAAAGCCTGGTGCTGGTGCTGCTGCTGTTTTCCTCTCCCTTCCGATCTTGAAGAGTTCAGTGATCCCGTCGGACAGGGCTATACAAGAAGCACGCACTGCTGCTGGTAGACACGCGTCGCGGTGCCCTGGCAACCACCTCTTCCTGCTGCGGGACAAACACCAACTCAAGCAGCACTGGGTACTGCACTCTAAGAACCGCTACTGCTGCTCAATCGGGGACGAAGCAGGTGCGCGGTTGTGGCATTGGTGGCCCTCGCCTCTAGTCATGTGATGTACGTTGGTGAAGGTGGAAGTTGCGGCAGGTAGGTTACCGGTCGAACGTTTGTGTGGGCTCGTGGGCTCGGTGTGCTGGGCAGGCGTAGCGCGGGGCAGCTTGCTCGGTTGCTGAGCAAGGACGCCATAGCCCGACGCATCGATCGGTGGATGGTTCAACGCCCTGTGCAAGCCCCAAGGCCTGCGAAAAACGCGAGAGTTCCCGAGTGGCGCGCGGACCGGAAGCGGAAAGCGGAGAGTTTTGCTTTATCTGTCGGCTTAGCGAATATGGGATCAAGGTGTTGTCCTATTTTACTACTTTTTAGACCGCTGACCAGGCAGGCGAGCGCTCTGTGGTGTTTCTCGTGCTGCTCTCCGTTCCGTTACGTAATCGTTGCTTTCCATGCCGAGCTAGGAACACGACTATTGCTGTACCTTGCTTGTACTGCTGCTGGTGCTTCAACCCCTCCCTGGTTCAGCACGACGCACCACGCCTTGTTGGCTTTATTGCCACCCGGCGAACGGTTCTTGTTGACGCTGCGGCTACCCCATACGTGTTTACAGCAGCAGCTATTATTATCATACGTTTTGTCTGTCGTGAAGGCTAGAAAGTCGCTCCTTCTGTTCGGAAGGAAGACGATAGGAAGAGACCTTCGGACGAGGCACCGCAAGCACCAGAGCAGTATAGCCCGGCTCGACCCGCCTCTACGTCCGTTGCAAACAATGTCTGATGTCACACTACTGACTTTTACTCTATAGACCATTTGCCCCCCTCCCTCGACGGAACGGAATGCGACCGTCGGGGCGTCGCTGCAAGCCGCGTGTTATGCCATTCCACTGCTGCTGCTGCTGCTGCTGCTGCACTGCTTTTCCGAGCGTTCCCGCGCTAAAATATACAGGACCACCACCTGTTGCGAAATTCTTGTTTTACACCGCCCTTGTCTAAAACTACGTATATACGGCTGCCGCTGTCATGCCCCTCCGACGGTCCCCGGCAGGTTCCTTTTGTGATGTCTCTGTCTGATCCCGGAGATAACTTTGAGAATGAAGGCCTGTGCCAACCCGGAAATGAGAATACTGGTGAGTGCAGACATCGACTGCTCGTCACGCAACAGGCCGTGCGTCGTGTGCAGTCAGTGTGCAGTGTGCAGTGTGCAGCTACGTCGTAATATAGGCAGTTAAATGGCTTCAGTCAGTCGTCATTTTTTTTTGTGCTGCTGCCCTGGTATTAATATGATGTACGTAGTGGTCGTAGTTTTTGTGTTTTTTTTAGTCGCTCGGTGAGTGGGACGGTCGTCTCGAGGATTATTATGTACGCACGTAGAGCAGCCAATTCGTATTATATGAACAGAGCGGTGTACAGTATTGATGTTGAAAAAACTGGGTTTCATGCCACAACAACCAACCAGCTGCACTTGCAATGCCAACATGCCAACGAAAATGATAAAATGATTGAACCACACAACAAACATCTCTCACCGGTTGGAAACTCTGCCGCTGCCGCTGCGGCGGCGGCTGCGGCGGTGGCGGCTGCGACCGCTGCCACCGGCCTTGCGTTTGATTGACCCCAACCTACTCCCCGTGAAGCGCCGTATTGTTTGCCTCGACTACGATACTCTGTCTGCTCTGCACACCACCACCACCACCCCACCACCACCACCACCACCACCGACTGGTTGCTGCAGTTATTATAGTCGAGGGCCTTGAGAGCGGCCCGAAAATAATTCTGACCGCAAAATCAACGGGCTCGGCGTGCTTTCCCGTTCGTTGATGACGAGATATTAATATTGATAGAAGCACTTTCCACCACACACCAACCCCGAGTAGTCCACTTGTTGTCCACTTCTAAAAAATGTTAATATGTACCGGTATGTATGATGCACTCCCGGGGGAAAATAAAACGGAGCCGAAATTTCGTACCCCCCCGAGGCCTCTCTCTCCCTCTCCCTTTCTTTCTCCGGATGCTTCACATGCTGCCAGCAACCAGCAACACCTCGCACTCGTACATTCATACACTCAACACCAACACCAACCATCAGGAGGACCGAACCTCTTATCTCTATGAATAGTATTTATGTAGACTATAGACTACAGCACGTACGTACGTATTGTTATTTTGTGACAGGGTCGACAATAATGTATTTATTTTCCTGCCCATGATATATCATGGTATATACTTGCTTTGTTTGCTACGACGACAGGGCGTTGGACGTCCGACGAGCACCGGCTGTTCTTGAAGGGGTTGGAGCTTCATGGCAAGGGGTGGAAGCAGATTGCGACCCTCATCCAGACCCGCACCGTTGTTCAGATTCGGTGAGTGAGTGGGGCAGAGGGTCAGAGTGGGTACACTTTTTTTTTTTTGTAATTGCTCGTTTGTTTTTGTTGTTCCATGGTTCTTTAGCGACACAGAATGTACCGGTGGGTGCGGTGCGCGGCGCGGTGCCATGTGTCGTCCCGTCGGGTGGGCGAAAATATGAAAATATTAGTTTGTTAGTACTAGAAGCAGTATATTTAGTTGGTGGGGCCATGGGCTAGCTAGCCATGGGGCCTCTCCCCGAGAAGGAAGGGTTGATTGACGGTGCGCTGATTTTTTTTTCTCGTTTCGAACCAGTTTCAAACCCGTTGGCCACTGCAAATTGGCAAAATTAGCATTGACAAAGAACAAACTACGGCGGCAGTACGTACCGGTACACCGTTACTATTATTAAATAATAATACGATGTACTTTACTTTAGTGCCAGTATGATACAACAGGGTAAATATTATACGAGAGGTACGTAGCAGGGTAATAATGCTGCTGCACCAGCAACAAGTCAGCATGGACATGGCAACATGGCAACGTATCGACCATCCATGGGGTGGTGTCGGATTGACCGCTGGGGGTAGGTTAACATTTCAATGCCAGTAATAATAATGTAATAATATTAATAGCATCACTGTTAGTGCTAAGGCCTGGGCAACTGCTGTGGGCAAAAAGGCGAGACAGCTGTTCAGTACATACACGCACATACACTCAGATCATACCATTGTACACAGACAGCCAGTAGTCTACCAACTGCATGTTGTACGTTTGTAAAAGTAAAAAACAACCGCTGTGAGATCGAGGATTTCGTCGAAACTCATCTTTGCTCTACAAAATATACCCGTGGAGCCGTGGAGCCAACCAGGCAGCAGCCAGCAGCCAGCCCGAGGGTGGGTCTTTTGGTTTACCGTTAATATTAACAATACGAAATAATACAATGGCTTCTGTTACGGATTTTTTTAGTTGCTTCTAGATGTGTACGGTACGTACCTATTAATAGTCTGTAAGTCTACTCATGTACGAGTACGAGAATACACCGCGGTACTGGACTGTTTTATTGTTCCATTACGAGACTACGAAAAACGAGCAACGTCTGGTGGAAAAGTTCCGCCACCACGCTATTAATATTTGACTTCACGACGGCTGGCTTGGAACGTATGACGTTGTTTCCATTATACCAGGTATCCACGGGTCTTGTGCTGCTCACGTATCAATCGTATCATAGTCCAAGTCGTATGGACGTAAAGATTTATACCCGATGGGCCGATGCGAGCCCATTCTACATTCTGCGCAGTACTCGTGGTCTTTATTATTTTTTCAGTACAATATACCGGTATTCAATGTTTTTAGTGGGCATATATTTTTTTCTCTCCATCCAATTTTGTTATCTTCGCCTTTTTTCTCTCTCTCCCTCTTTAGTCGTAACCCAGATCCGGGGTCACTACGGCGTACATAATTAAACTCTTCTCCCTTCTCCTCCCCCCCCCCCCGCTACGTGCGGTACGCGCCTTGCATTTTTATCGCGAGAGGATCTAAGCACTTGCTTCCCTCGTCGACTTTCGTCGAATTTGCCTGTCCACGCTATAATAGGCGCTCTCGACAGCAGTTAGTTGGCGTGATTTTATTATATAAATCTAAATCTCCATACGGAGACTCGAACCCTGACCCCAACCTTGGCATTCTTCGGGGTTAACTGCTATTAATAATATATTAATATTAATCATAATATTATGTAATAGATTCATCGTAGAGCAAATGGTCACATTTGGCCGCCATTGCCTTACCCATTGCCCATTAACGTCTAATACAACATGAGAAATAACGGAAATAAGAAATAGCCGAGCGGACGTGGCCACGAACTTGTGATTTTCGAATTTTCGGAAATTCTATATATACCGCAGTACGAGTAGTACAAGGCTCTTCCCGAAGAAAATCGTCTTCCTCCACCCATTTTTCTCCCGATTTATCCATTTTTCATATGTTCGGTGTTTTTCGCTCCGAGCCATGCTAAAAATACCAGTCGCCCCGGTGGTCTAACTAGTAGCCACGAAACGTTTTGGGCCGGATGTCGAGGGTTCAATTCTCCCCATGGAGGTTTTTATTCTCAAATGACACCGACTGTCGAGAGCGCATATTATAGCGTGGGTAAGCAAAATTCAACGAGAGTTGACGAGGGAAGAACGTGCTAAAATCTTCTCGCGATAAAAAATGCAAAGCAAGAACCGTACGTAGTGGGGGAGGAGGGAGAGGAGCCTACTTTGTGACCCCGGATCTGAGTTACGGCTAGGGAGGCAGAAAGACGGAAGTGCGAAGATAATAAATGGGATGGACAAAAAAAAAAAAAACATAGCAGTCGTTGTGGGTCTTTTTGGGCCTTCGAGCTATCGCCATCATATCATCAATCATCAATCATTCCTTGACATGCACGCGTACGACACGATGCGCGACTCGTTCTGCGTTCTGGAAGCTGTGATACGTCATACGTAGTCATATACCGGTATATACGTTGCGTTTTGGCACCATTGAAGCTCTAGAAGGAGCGTTTATATCTACTCTGTGATCCGTTATTTTGCTATTTTGTTATTTCTACTCGTCGACACACAGCTCACACAGCAGCAGTGTCCGTGCCGATTCTTCTTCCTACATACCAGGTATATATTATATATACTTCGTACCAGTATAGGGTTAGGGTCGTACCAAGGGTATATTTATGAACGATGTGTACGAGCACACTGCGGGGAATATCATGGAGCGTCGGCGAAATGAAGCAGAAAACAGAGTTCAGTTCAACCTTAACCTTCCCAACCTCTGGGCACTTCCTTCGTACATTTTTTTTTTTTTTTTAGATCCTTTTGGAGATCTGGGTAAAAAAGCTTTCGCTCAATACACTTTCTTATTTGTGTACCGATTTGGTCCATCTGCAGAACGCAGATTCTTCATGCCACACTTTGGCAGTGTGTCATGTCGTGGACTTGTCGGCCCTCTGTACATGTACGGCGAATACCTGGTATGCAAAAATGAAAAGCAAAAACATGAACCCCATCGTTCTTACGCTGCCGTGCACGTCGTTCCCGTTGACGCCCCTCTGCCCCCTTCGCTCGCCTCTTCTTCCCCCCTCCCTCCCCTCCCCCCCCCCCCCCCCCCCCCCCCCCCCCCCCCCCCCCCCCCCCCGCGGCCACCTCAACCCCTGCTCGATACGCCCTCCCGTCTCGCACTTTTCGCTTTCGCACGACTGATGATGTGGACCATTAGCACCCACGCGCAGAAGTATTTTCAAAAGCTGACCAAGGCGCAAGCTAGCGGCACTTCCCACCTCGACCCCGCTACCCTCATGAGCACCATGGACGCGGGCAAGCCCCGTCCTGCCACCGTGGCCAGGTGCGTTCCTCACCCCGCCCCCCCCTGCCCCTCGCGCCTGGCAAGGTGTATCATGTTGTACACATATATACGTACTTGGATGGTGTTTTTATGATACGAAGGTATCATAAGATAGTAGTCTATAGCTATAGCCTGTGGCTCAAGTACGAGGAGCTCTCGCAGTGGGATATTTGTAATTGTCGTCAACTTGTGTGCGTTGGATGATTTTCTTCGAATATACAGCAGTCACGAATCCTGATTTCCTTCTTTTCCGAGAGTATACCGCGGTCGGGCGTACTGGTAGATTTTAGGCTTCGGCGATCTCGAACGGGCTCCCTATGATTAGTAATAGTAATAGTTGGCAGCTAGCATCCTGTAAATTAAACACTCGCATTCGCTCGCAATCATATCTGTATCATATCGTAACATACCTACCAGGTATATATGAATGATAATATTATCTACTCGTACACCAGGTAAAATATTTTACGTGCACGAATGTATACTCGTACGTATAATATATATATTTTATATTATATTTTATATTTTATACGTACTTTTGCCTTTTGAGGGTGGTCACTCGATTATCTTGATTATAGTATAGGAGCTCTATCGTACCACAGTGTGGGTCCCCCAATAAGGCGGTCTGAGTAAGGCGGCACCCCTCTATAAGGCGGTCAAAATCGCTTGGCGCCACCGGGGAATCGCCTTATAATTGCATTATAGGATAGCCTGGGGTGGTAGTTTTCGGTTTCGGACAACCGCACCTATACCAATGGGAAAGCAAAGTTGGAAATCGATCTTTGAAATATTTGCCTGGAATTTTCAGGCTGAAGATCCGCTCGTACCGCCGCTGTGGGAAAGAAGGGAAAAAATGTTTGTTTTTTTTTTCTTATTTTTTTTCAAACGGTTGCCGGCGGCGCAATTTGCCTTTTCTCGCTGCGAATCGTCAACACCCTGATAAAAATCAGCTCGTGCGACGATATACCTTCGATCTCGACATAGAGTCAGCCCACGGCCAACCCGCTTCGGGTCGGGCAAGGCCAACGAGTGTAGATGACGGCCTCGAAGGTATAAGGTGGATCCATGGTCTAGGGGGTGAGAGATTGCCGGCGGCGTCCTACGCTCTTCTCCCAAACCCGAAAAAAAAACTATTTTTTGCCATTTGACGCGGATCGAGAAATTTTGTCATCTGTTTTATGCACACCAGCAGCCAGTTGTTTGTTTATCAGACGCCTGGCCAGCGCCCGCCACATATCACCGGCCATCGTGTGAACACGGTGACCCTCGGATGGGTCGGAGCCCGTAACGAGCGCACCGCGTTCAGAATTCATGACGCAGTCGTTGGTTTCGTCGATCCATGTCTGTCGAGGACTCGGAATCTCGCCGCTTCGAACTAACATCCGCCTGAGCTTTTCTCAAGCCGATCTTGCCCCAACATCGGCCTGAATTGCCTTTTTCGGGCTTTTCCAAAAGTTGGGAATATTCCGTTTTAAGAAACGGTCCCATAGCAAGCTTGTTCTGGAAAAATCTGGCGAGGATCTTAGGGATTCAAACTTTTTAGGGTAACTTTGCTTTCCCATTGGCATAGGTCTATAAGTACCTATGGTGTATATATCCTGGTACATTTTTGCATTTTACCTACATACCAGGTAACTAAGTATATAGTAACTAAGTATATAGATATACACTTACCTCTCATGAAAAAGAGCCCCGCAAGAAACTCAGCCTGAATATTCGGTGGAAATAAGAAATTATGGAGCGGTTGCATTGAAGTTTAGTGGACAGACCCTTCCTCTACTACGAAATCTAGCCGGGGCCAGTATCCCCGCTTCTTACGTACGATATTATGAATATGTGCTGATATGTGTGTGAGAGGGCTGCTGTACATAGGCTTGAAGCAAATACGTAACAGCTATATACATACTCGTATATGTATACACAGAGCTGTTGTTTTTATTTTGATAAATGTAAATATACGAGGTATTCACCAATAACAGCCGACGTCGTTTCACAGCGTGACGCATGACAGATGACAGGAGACACGAACGAGCAATATGTATGTGCGACAACGTTCGAGACGATATTATACGAGTCGTATCGTATGTGGTTCTAAATTATGTACGAGTATATCATATTTAAACTTTACGATAAGTCACGAGTTTAGGGACGCGACGGCGTATCATATACCAGGTAGAATATAAATATACCGGGTATCCAGGTCCGTTAGTATATTCGTATGATACATTATGTCGTAAGGCTGATATATATAGCATACGAAGTAAATGCCTGGTATGTAATATTATGGGTCTAAATACGAGGCCTTTACGTTTTGTATAATGCGTATATGGATTGGCAAATCAAAGGTCATTTTGCGCTTGCCTTTCGACTCCTTTGGAGTTTGGAGTTTGGAGTCGTGACTAGAGATGGGCACCGGATAACAATAAAAAACGGTTTCACCAGTTTTTGGAAACCCAGCAGGCCTGTGTGGTTAGTCGGGTTTTTTAAACAAAATCTGGAGGTTTTTGAGGTCCGGTTAACCGGTAAAACCGGATAACCGGATAACCCATCTACACTAAAACGTTCTGCAGCCCATAGCAGCTATCATGTATACGCGCATATATTATAGCTTGCAGAAAGTAGTGAATGACATGTTTAGTGAACGCGTGACAAGTCAAAGTTAGTTGATCCAACATCCATTGTGCTTACTCTAAGCCGTGTTCACAGGTGTCTTCCCTTGACCCCCCGGTCCCTTCTACCCACCGGTTCATGCCTTTGTTTCGTACAGTATTCGGCGTGGGTAGTATTGATTTAGCAGAGGTTTTACAGAGTAAGTCGTGGCAGGTAGACTCACAAGCAGGGCGACTGCTGTTGTTGCTTGTACATATGATACTCGTCGCACGGCGCTAGCCCTGATGGTTCGTCGAGCTTCGCGAACGTGTAGTGTGCGGGTCTGATTGTAGTGGTTTCGCTGACAACTGACGTCGAGCTTTTCTAATTAAGATATTTCTGATATATATGATCAACATCAATACGCGTGGTATTCTATCTCGTAGAGTTGCATTTGCGAACACCAACAAGAACCCATTACGCACTCAAAGAGTACGCAACAAGGTGGCAAATCAACGAAACACCACCTACGGTTTTCCATCTTGTGGATGCTTCAACGTTTCAAAAACCGGTTAACCGGTTAAAACCGGCCGGATTTTTTTTTTTAGAATAACGCCTCCTATCCGGTTTCAGATTTTTCGAATATGCCATCCGGTGCCCACCTCTACTAATAGTCGTGACATGGTTACATGCTGCATGGTTCTATTACTATAACCGCTTACCGTATACATACTGGTACCTCGTATACATATATCTACCCGAGGGTATGTATTACAGGAAATTATATTATTCCTGGCATGATATATATATCAGATACTCGTATCATAGGATTAGCGGAGTAGCCGTGGTGTTGATATTTTACCACCGATTTCTAAAACTAAAAACAATAATGTCGCGTATACTTCGAGTATACGAATATTGCCTGCCTGTACTTGTGACAGCATGGCGGCTGTATATATCGTCAGAGCGTCAGACCATGCCTGGTATACGATTATCATCCATACATATTGTACTGAAGTATGTGTGCGCATCTATCACGACCAGCCGACACGTCTGACATGCGCCATGCACATCCCACGCACTAACTGTTTGCTATATATGTCGTTTTGTCCTGCTGCCCCCTCCGTTATGCCGTTGCGATAATATATGAAAACCTGCCGTTTTAGAAACCTCCGAAGTAGCACAATCGCCAGCAGCGCCGCGGAGACCGAAGAGAGGCTGAGAAGCCTGCGTAAACGCCGCAATCGTGGACGCCATCCCAGGTGAACCACTCTTACAGACAGACACTATTAATTAGTAATTAGTAATATTAATAGTATCGTTAAGAGTAGAACTTCATGTATATGTATACTTGGTATACTGCAGTAGTATACTGGTATACCAGGTATTAGTATTAGTACTATTAGTGGCTGAGGCCGATTCTGCGACCGCCGACCGAGATCGGGTAGACTCGGCTTCAGCCACTTTTCTTTTTTCTTTTTTCCCCTTTTATTATCTTCGCCCTTCCTTTTTCTTTTTTCTCTCCTCCCTATTATAGTCGTAACTCAGATTTGGGGTCACAAAGTAGGGCCTTCTCCCTCCCCCCCCACTACGGTTCGTGCCTTGCATTTTTATCGCGATAATATTTCAGCCATTTCTTCCGTCGTTCACTCGCATCGGATTAACTAAAAAATCGCACGGTAGGATATAATACTATTAATAACAATAAATGTAACTGTCGTCAACTTGTGTGCGTTGCTGGAAGATTCCACAAGAGTTATATATTATCCCGAGTTTTCTCGTGAAGTACGGCGGTCGTTAAATCCCTTTAACATCAAGTCAAATCCGGCTTCAGCTAGTAATAGATTGAAAGGGGTCCCTGTTTTTTTTGGTGCCGTGTAAATTCGAAGCTCGCCCATTCGCTCTTTATTAATATGATACTCACGTACCCTGTGATACCTCGTACCGTATATATGTATGATTTTTCAGGAACAACGATGATGCCGACGACGAAAGCGACGATTCTTGTGGCGACACAAGCTGCGACGACATCGACAGCAAAAGCAGCAGCAACCTCGTACACTGCCGCCGCCGTAGCTGCAGCAGCAGCAGCAGCAGGACGAGCCGATCAAGTGAGCGCTCCCACGACGGCGATGGGGCGTCAAGCGACGAGGAAGCGGAGGAGGACTTGGACGAAGAGGGACGCGGGGAGACGCCGGGCGTTAGACAACAAGCGGACCATATTGCGGTTCACGGTGACGGTAGTGGCGGTGGCTCACTAGGGCTTGTTGAGGTGATGACAAACAAGCGCGTGTGTGGAGTGTTGAATGGGGTGGATGAATGGGTGCTCGCACCTGCAGACTATCATATCTCCATCTCCCATCGTTCTTGTTGGCGCGTGGTTTCGAGCGAAACTGTGAACGATGTGCTTCATGCGGTGTTACATAAAACATGCCAACCAACAACCTGCAGAAGCCTACAACCCGCAGAAGAGACCTGTATGTGTATACTTAATGCGTATAGCTTAACCACTACCAAACCAGCGCATCTCTTCAAAACATAAAACGTCCTATGGACACCAACCCATGCCTAAAACCAACGCTTCTCTTGTATGTTGCTTTTTGTTTCTTAACGCAGGCGGGGCCACAGGGAGACGAAGAGCCCGCCAAGAGCAGCATCAAGGTGGACTCCAAAACCAGCGACGGCGGGGGCAACAACATCCTCTCACCATCCCACCATACCGCCTCCTCGGCCTCCTCTTCCTCGGGCAAGGCAGCAGGAACAGCAACAACAGCAGCCGACGCTGCCGGTGGGGGGTGGACCAAGCGGAGAGCATCGAAAAAAATCGGCCGCTCTTCTCCCTCGAAGGCATCCAAGGCCTCCGCCATAGGCGCCGCTGCGCGAGAAGGGGGGGCAGCGGACGCCCGTGCTCTCGCGTGGGAGGCAGCTGCTGCAAAGGCGGCAGCAGCAGCCGCGGGGGCACCGGGAACGATATCGGCCGCGGTGGCTGCTGTTTCGGGAACGAAGCGCAATAGGAGTGACAGTATGGCCAGCGTTAGCGGCAGATCGGTGAGTTGGGTCAGATTTTGCTTTGCTGTTGTTGGGTTGTTAGATGGTTACGTAGATAGGCTACACCTGGTATAGAGGTGTGTTCGTGTCATACGCGTGCGTGCTGTTAGAGTGTTGTCTTGAAAATGTATACACCTGGTAGGCTTTTGGGTGTCACATTCTCGTGTGCTTTCCGAGCGGTGTCTGATTGTCATGTACGCTGGTAGGCTTTTGCTGTCATGTGCCCACTGGTTGTCGTGGTGCTGTCTACCTGTGGCAGGTTGTTTGCTTTCATAAGCCCACGTGCTGTTGGGTTATCGTTTGGTGCTTACCTGGTAGCTTTTGCTTTCGTACAGTATGCTCGCGAGAGCAGGGTCGTCTCAGATCGGGGGGAGGGAGGGGAGGGTTGCTCGTGCTCGACGGGGGGGTGTCTGGCATGTCTTGCGAAACGTTGAATGTTGATGGATACGAGTGGAGTAGGACCGGGGAGAATACTCGCAAGGAAGCAGCCGCGTTGGGCGCGGGGGGGTCATCTGTCCGGTCGGGGATGAAGGGGGTGAAGGGGCGTACTCTTCTGTTGCCTGCCTTAGTAATGTGACCATGTGACATTGACCACGCATCCCGATTCGAGGACGGGGGGAGTGGGGACGGTGGGGGGGGCGTACTCATTTGTTGCTTGCCTTAGTAATTTTGTCATTGACCACGCATCCCTTTTCTAGATGAGGGGGGGGGGGGGGGCGGAGAGTACGCGGGCTGGTGTCTTAATGCTCAGCGACGCCTTCTACTGAGCTGATACTATCGCCCCCGTGTGAGCAGGGCAGAACCATAACTCTAGAAGTCGACTTTTTTTGGCGTTATGTTGGCTTCTCGTGATGCGAGGACGGAATGCGAAAGTGCGGGCATGATCGCCCTTGGAGTGCTACTCTGTAGGATGGCGTTGTCAAGCGACGGCGATATTTCGTTCGGTAGCGAATGGCCCTTGACTCCTTCCGCTCTCCCCCCCCGCCTGCCCTGCCCTGCCCTACCCTGCCGCGATTAAACTTGACGCAGGCACCCAGCCACGACTTGTCCATATCCGGCTCTATGAAGGACCTCAAGCGCGCAGGCGGGTCTCAAGGCACTCGGATCAGCCCTACCTCCGTGTCCGACATCAAGTGAGACTTGCCTTGCTTTGCCTCGCCTTGTCTTGCCTTGTGTGTATGGTCGTGTGCTGCTCGCTCCACCTCGTGCATGACCCGTCACCTAGGTCGAGATTGCCGTTTCATTTTTTTTCAATCCTGTCTTATCCCCCTCTGAGGCGTGCCCGTTTCGTTCGGTTTCGCTGGTGACACCGATGGAACTGTGCCCTTTCGAAAGCTGCTCTGCAGCTCCAACTTTGCCTCCTCAAGCACAGGTTAGTTAAAGCACGTTCTCGCTCTCCTCCCTCCCCTCCCTCCCTCCCTCCCTCCCTCCCTCTTCTTTCTTCTACCTCTCCCTCTCCACAGCTTCATGTCATTCCCAGTTCCGCAATCGGAGTACTCGGACGTCGCGATGCACCATTTGCCGCAACAGCTGGCCCCTTCTTGGTGCACCAAGCCGCAGGACAACTGGGCGGCGATGGCGGGGTTCGATATGGGCGCTGACCCAGACGATGCAGGCCCTTTCCGCTGGTTTATTGACGAGCGCTCCCTGTCCGCACCAGGTACGAACACACTTGACTTACATGTCTATAACCCCGTTTTAATAGACAACGCTTGTTCTAGTACCCGACGGTGGCATGCTTGAGATGTACCTGGTAAATGTAGTTGTTGGTTGATCCCGACCTCCCCTCGCCTTCTGCCGCGTGTGTGCCTATGGTATGTACGTCGTCGGCACGTCGTTGTGCTTAGCTCTTGACTGTTTAAGAGATGCGCCACAACCACTGAGCTACAGTACGAGTAGCAGTCAGCCCCGACTGCTACCCAGATTGTGTGTTTATAGCCACTGATCTATTCAGCGCTGACTGCTATCGAATAGCCCACGTTATGGTGTACCAGCTATCTCTTAATAGTGACCTCGACCTTGACTTGGCATTGACCTTGTCATTGACGCTGAGACTGACCTTGATATTTGCCTTGCCATTGACCTCAACATTATGACCACGACCTTGAAGTTAACCTTGCCATTGTCCTTGACCTTTCCGTTGACCTTGTCCTTTTCCTCCCTCCATCAGGCGCGTTTTTCCAGCCCCCCGTCGAAAACTGGAGCGGAAGCGACACGACGGATGCCTCCACAGCAGCCGGAGTTAGTAGCGGCGGAGAGGGCCTCGACAGCGACTACCGGACGGTCGTTCCTGTCGTTCCCTCCACCACCTCCACCTCGGTAAGAGGCTCCTCTTATCGTCTGCGCCTGCCTTTTGCCCCTATTCAAGCTCGCTCAGATACAAATGTTTACAAACGTACACCGGCGCGAGTTTCCTAGAGGGAGCTACCCACCCTATCTTACTACTCCTCCCATGACTATTATGTACGAAGACAGAACCAAATACCACTCTGTCCCGAAAAGTAAAAAAAAAATCACATTCATATTCAATGAATATGGTGCTTATACTTCGGGACAGAGTGGTATGGTGTTTATAATAGACGTAGGGAGATACCTGTTGGTTGAGTCCATCGTGGGCTCTGATTACTCTTACCACTACAATAGCCCACCCGGTAGTAGTTGCTGTATTTGTATTTACTCTCGCACTGTTGGCCTTGTTGGTTTGATAACTCATGGGCGTTCGCAATGTATGCTTAGCTTGCGCCTGCCTCTCTGCGCGTCCTGCCGTCGGATGGGTCACCTTCGCCGCTTCACACCTCTCTCCATGCCTCGCTTCGCTTTTGCTTTGATTTTCCCCTTCAGAACATGGTCGATGCATCCCCCGGTGGCAACGGCGGCAACGATGGCCTAGAAGTCTCTACCAACTCCTATCCTGCCAAGCGTCGGTGAGCATCGACTCAATTGCCTGTTATGCAGGAGGGCAGGGGAGGGGCGGAGGCAGTATTCGTTTGTTACTTGCCTTGGTCATTCGACCCTTGACCACGTATCCCTCTCGAGAAGGAGCACCGTTCCTACTCCTAATAGACACCAAGCCAGCATTTCGGCGCTCATTACGTTTTTTTTCTTCGTTATATCGTACATGGATTCGTTTGCTGATCTTATCCTCTTGTTTCGCCGGGGGGGGGTATCGGTTAATCGATATCGATGTTGTATCATCACTGTTAATAGGATACACGTTCACGATACCACCGTATGTACTGTAGTGTTGACTGCTATTGTTTGTTTGCCTCACGGTGCCTACGGTGTCTTGCCTCGTGTCAACACCATGCCACCATATCTACTGCTGTCCTGTGCTGTTCCTTTTTCTTGGATGATGCTGTGCCTCCGGGGTCACCCATGATGTCGTGCTGCTGTCTGGTGTTGTTCCTTTTCTTGACTGTGCGTTGATTGCCTTTCGGTGTCCTGCCTTGTTTTCGTGATGTCAGGAGCTTCGAACCGCCGGTGACCGTAGACTCCGAGAGGCTGCGGTACTCGGCGGACGCTGCTTCTGCATCGGATAGTGCCATAGCGATTGAGGTTAACAAGCACGTCGAGGCGGATACGGACGGCCTTGACATCACCTCTGGTCTTTGGCTCGACCACCCGCAGGTTAGTTGATATCCCAATTTTTTCCTTGTTCACCTTTGCGTGTTCTTATCGTTGAACGGCCTTGATATCGCATTTCACCTTTCGTTCGACCTCTGTCGAGTTGGTTGGTTGTCCAGCTCGCGTGCTGTGTGTGTTTTTGCTTGCGTTGTTGATTGACTCTGCCTTCTTGATATTGCGTTCATCACCCTACCTCTTGCTGAAGTTTGCCTTGTTGAATGAACTTTCGTACCGTGTGTGTCTGCTTGCGTGCTTTCCTTGTGGTTGTGGAGTGGCGTCGATAGCATCACCAAATCAATTCGAGTATGACCACCCCGCAGGTTGACCTTGCGTTTGTATCTCCTTGCGTGGCGTGTGTGTCTGCTTGCCTGCTTTCTCGTGGAATATGGAGTTGCATCAAAATAACCCCCGAGTATATGCGACCACTGGGTTGGTTGGTGGCCTTCTGTACCGTGTGTGTGCTCGCATGCTCCTTGTTGTTACATACCTGGTAGCTGGTACATGGAGTTGCATAAACTTTTACTCGAGTGTGGCATCGCCCATCAATTCGATGAATTTGTTCACAATCCTGATCTTGAACCCCCCCCCCCCGGCATTTCTGACCTTGCGCCATAGGAATGGTGCTGCTTACTCACCGGCATACCAATAACCTTTTCCCCTTAAACGGTTCCAATTCGCCTATCTGACCGCGAGCCCCAACCCCCCCCCCCGGCGTTTCTGTGTTTGCACCTTAGGAGGCGTCGTCATTGATGTGTGGACTCGGCCTTAACGCTCCGTCAGCTGCCGGACCCGGTGCATCCCTCTCTCTTCCGTCTCTCGACGAGGACGAGGTCCTGGGTTTCCTGGCCTGCGAGGAGAACAGGGTAGCGGGAAACATGGGAATGTGATTATTCGAGTCGGTCGAAGCAACCAGGGGGGGGGGGGGGGGGGGGGGGGGGGGTTGGGGGGGGGGGGGGGGGGGGGGGGGGGGGGGGGGGGGGAGGGGGTGGGGGTTTGGGTCGGTGGGTTGGTGGGTAGGGTAGGGCTCGTCCTCTCGATGAAACCCTTGCTTGATCTCACTCCTCCGTTCTCTCTCCCTTCGCTGTATGGCAGTGAAAAATACAAGCCTGCGCAACAAGCACCCCCTGTTGTTGTAGTAGTTTTGTTTTTTGTTTTTAGGGTTTCTGTTTCTCGTTTTTGATTGGGGAGGGCGCGGAGGGAGGTTAAGGCACACCAAGAGCGAGCGCGATTTTTTTGTTTGTTTGCACCTGAATAGGTGTCCGGGGGGGGAAGGGGGGGGGATAAGCGCATTTTGCCGATTTGACGACTGACTCCCGTGACCCCAAATTTGAACCGAACGGAGCCGAGCCTTACCCCTTTTCTTACTGCCAAAACTGACGCCACACTATTTCCAAGTGGTTCGTCTCCAAAAAAAGTCGGTGCAGAGCAAATCCCGTGGGATTTTCATGAAATTTCCATGGGACTTTTCAAATGTCAAAATGGAAGCAAGAGGAGCATATTCCATATTAGTCCGTGTCGTATTTTTTTTGTGCGTGTGTGGGTGGGTGGAATTGTGATGAGTGTGCGGTCGTTGCGTTCGCCGTTCCGCGCCACCAAGTCTTTCCTTGCCAAAACAAAATATATCCGTTTTTTTTTGCACAAAGTATTTTTTGGCAAAAAAAAAAAGTAGAACCGGTTTGTTTGTTTTTGCCTCCTGCCACATTTTTTTTTTTTTTTTCTCCCCGACTCTGATATGGGAGTTTGTTTTTGGGGGGGGGGGTACAGTACAGCAGTAACATGTGGCCCAACGGTCGGCCTTGTGTTTGTATACGAAGAACGAGTTGTATATTTTCGCTGCACACGGCACACTGCTTGGCGTGAGTTGGTATGGTACGGTATGGTTACGGTATGGTACAGTATCGTACGAGTATGGTATGGTATGGTGTGGCTTGGAACGGCACGAAGCATTATGTACGCAATTAAATGCCGCCTCGAGCTCGACCCCCGGGCAGTAGAGTCAAGCTCCTTGAAAACAGTGATCCTTGCCTTGCCTTGTTGCGCGCGCAACGCGCAATATAGCGGGAAGGGAAGAAAGATTGTTTGTGAGGTTTTTGACGAAACAAGCCTAAAAACAGGTGAGCGCCGGGCAGGAAAGTGACGGGTTTGCGGCATGAAAATAAAAAAAGCTTACATACAGTAGTTTTCCTCTCGTTGGTTTGTTCGTTTTTTTTAGATGTGTTGCTGGACTTTTCGTAGAGACGAGGAGGGGAGGGGGGAGGGAGGGGAGGGAGGGGGCGATCTCTCCCATTTTTCTCTCGATTTTTTCGTGGCTTGATTTTGCCTATACCTACCCACTACTGGTACACTCCTCCGTTTGGATAATTCCTTGAAAGATGGGAGCCCAAGTCGCAGAGAACGTGCTTTTTTTTTCAGGCTGTGTTGCGTTGCGCCTTGTTTTTCGGTCTTCCGCGAGTCTGCCGCATTTTCATTTATATTCGTGATTGTTTTGTGTGTACATTGGGTTTTGAGTGGAGTAGCGGCGTTGCGATGAGAGCCAGATCGAGGCGGAACTTAGCGGTATGTCGGTGGGTGGGTGGGTTTCCACATGAAGGAGGCCGCTTCCTTGCTGTCGCCGGCATAGCTCTTGTCTCTCTTGTCTGCTTTGTCGTACGCACGTACACCCACCCCCCCCTCTCGTATACCGTTGATGAGTTAAAAAAGAGGCAGCAGCAGCAGAGAGAAGGTGCGATTGATCCTCTCCTGACCAAAGCATGGGACTGACTTTTTTCTTGTTGTACCGTACGGCTTTTATTTTGCGGCAAGTCTAGTCTAGTCTAGCCGCCTTGCCAGGGTGCAGGATTGGTGTTTGAGATGTTGAGGGCACACACGCCTTTCGTGTTGGGCTAAACAGTTACCGTGTTGGGGCAAAACAGTTACAATAATACGTGTTGCTTCCGGAAACTGTCTTGGTACCCGGTGAATCTATTATCTTATGGGAACAACCACCCCTAGATGACGAGTTGGGGTGGGGAGAGAGGGGGGTGAGGTACGGCAAGGCGATTTGAAACCCGGGCCTTGCCTTGCCGTATGATATGAATCCGCGAGGGTTACGAGGTTGGGGTTCATGCCTGCCTCCCTGCCTGCCTGCCTGCATAGATAGGAACGCACGATATGAGGGGGAGAAAGGGACACGCGCGTTTCAGACAAGGCGAAATTTCGATCCGGGGGGGGGGGGGGGGGTGGGACGGGCGGGCGGGGAGGGTTAGCAAGCAAGAGGAAAAAATTGGTGCCCCAAAGGGTACGGGCGCATCGAATTGAAAGCACTGAGGTGAATGAATGCCAGCAGGGTGCGGAGAATGAAACGGACGCCTGGCAGATTTTATTGCTGTAGGATGATGCCGTACCACGAGGTGCCAAAACGTCGATTGTCCATATATATTGTTTTGTCACAAAAGGAGAAGAAAGAGTCCAACGCTGCACGCTCTCACGAGAAGCAGTGTTGATTGACTCCGCCGACGGGGTTGGCACCCTCCAAGGAACATGCCGCTTCATAGCCTGCTGGAAACCCCGGCTTGATTGAGTTATTGGGTTATTGATTACGCTGGAAACCCCGGCTTGATTGAGTTATTGGGTTATTGATTACGCCCCCGATTTGTACGGGAGGGGGGGTGGGTGGGTTGAGTTGGAGGTAGGTGCCCAAGAAGGGCCCAGGTTGGGTTTTGGCAATTCATGGAGAAAGCGACAAGGGGGGGCAGTCGCAGTAGTAGTGGTGTGTACGAGGAAAGCAAGCCGCATACATACCAGGTACATATATACGTGGGTATATACGCATAGCTGTGTGGTATGTATGTGTGTGACGCAACACGAAAATTGGCGAAGCCATAACGAACCACCAGCATATTGGGGCGCTTGGAAAATGAAAAAAAGAAAAAAACGTTTTAGTGGCGAGATTTTTTTCAGCGCGACTTTTTGGGTGTTGGTGATGAAACGTAGTTTTAGTGTCGGTGTTACGGATTTTAAATGACTCGTCAGTTGCTTGCGATAATGATGTTTGTGCAATATTGAGGAATGAGGAATGGGGAATGATTGCGTGGTTGAACAGGGGAGAGACACGTCAGCCCCAACAATAGCAAGATTTATCTCGTGAACCAAAAACGATTTTTATGTGCGGTGCGTGTTCTATCTACAGCAGTTGTTGTAGACATCTTACGAGACAGGAAGGAGGCTGCGGCGGGTGTTTTTTTGTTTCCCCCCCCGCCCAAACCAAACTTTTTTTTTTGGTAGACAAGCAGGCAAAAGCAGCAAGCGTTTGTTTGTTGCTGCTGGCGTTGGAAAAGTTATAGTCGCGGTTTCGTTGTTGGGAATTGTCAGCGCTAGCCGGGACCCTGTCAGTTGTTGTGCCTGACACCACCGCTTTTTTTTTTACAGCTCCGCAATTTGAAGACGATGATTGATGGTGGTCATGATAGCGACAAACGAACGGTAAAATATTAGTAGAAAACCCCACCCACCCAGTGCAATACTACAAGCAAAGCGGAGACGGGGGGAAAATGGTATGCATTAAAAATGTGGTCGATTAAGGCTTACTGGCTTTTGATTTACCTTGTGAGGCGCGAGTTCTTCAAGTAGTCGACTTTGTTTTCGGGGTTTTGAGTTGATATATAAGCAGCGTTTATTTCGTGGCTGGCTATTCTAGACTCACTGCATACGGGAGAAGTGTGAAATGAAAACTCATAGTGAAGGACGAGGGGCGCAAGAAAGAACGGTCTAATTTACCAGGTATATAGTAGTAGTTGGGGGGAGAGAGGGAGAAGAGAAAGAAGCACATATACTGTAGTAGTCCGTTCTTGACAATTTCTTGTATTTTTTAACCTTGTTTTCACTATTTTATCTGGGTTTGATACTTGTCTGGCGAGGAGCATGATTTGTTTTATCCTTCTTCTTGTCTTTTTGGATGGCGGTGACGTACTCAGCGGTTCGTTGATGCTTCGTGCAGAGAGGTTTAATGCTGTTTTTCGTGTCCGGAGCTGCACTATTTGGTACTACTGGTACTGGTACTTGCGTACGAAGTTGTAACAAAGAAGTATATAACATATACCTGGTGTATGATACGACGATGAGCAAAAAAGGTCTTCGGCCACGGGCTCTACGTACTATTAATACCATTATAAAACACCAGTATGTATGTACCCTTAAGGGTGGCGACCATTTTGAGCGCTTCTTTATAATACTATTATCTAACATTTGTTAGAAAGACGATATCTACTTACTGTCATCAGAACTACTGGTCTGCTGCTTGCTATTCGCATCTTCATCTGATAGGTGTACACCACATAGCCAGTGAGCTACAATAGTAGTCAGCGCTGAGTACTATAGTCCTCTCGGTAGGCTACTGGCTTCACTGAGTACTATAGACCTCTCGGTAGGCTAATGGCTTCAGCTGCTACGAGCGAATAATCTGTCACCATCACGACCCCTCGATGGAAGTGACATCGTCAAAGTACCAGGTATGATTTTATCCCTACTCAACTTGCTTGGTCATGTAAGCACAACAATGTGCTTTGCCTCAAGGAAGATGGTTTTCCACATGGACAATGATAGAACAACATTTTCAGGCATGGCATGAGAACGGCGGCAATATGGGTATATGGGTATATGGGTATATGGGTATATGGGTGTAGGTAGGTCTTGTCACTAAAGCGACTCGTGTGGCTTATGCACACTACCAAATAAGACGAGGGGAAGACAATACCCCCATTTTTTATTTTTTATTTTTTTGTCCTTCCATTTATCACCTTCGCCCTTCTTTTCTCTCTCCCTCTTTAGTCGTAACTCAGATCCGGGGTCATTAAGTAGGCTCTTCTCCTACAGTACCTTTCCCACTACGGTACGTGCCATGTATTTTTATCCCGAGAAGATTTCAGCAATTTCTTCCCTCGTCGACTTGCGTCGGATCCCGCCTGCCCACGCTGCCCACGCCACGAAGGCGCTCTCAGCAATTGGTTCCTTTTTATTTTTTCAAATAAAGTCAAAATCTCACCACGGTGGGATTCGAACTTGGGTACCAATGCTAGTAGCCTTTGAAGCTGACCACTATTAATAGTCTACCGGGGCGACCGGTGTTGACCAGTGTGATAAGATAATTGGCATATTGAATTCGATACCAAATAGCAAATTTGACGATGTCACCTCCATCGAGGGGTCGTGTTGGCGATATACAGTAGGTACTTTGCTGCAGCGCAGTACTACTGGTAGCCTACCTAGGAATGTGCTTTCTAAATATTCACACACTCGCTGAGTTCCACAGCTTCAGATTGTGTTCCCCTCCATAAGGGATATAGGTAAAATATATACATATGTATACATCATGCATGAGGTCACACGAAACTCGTAGTATGGTACGCGCGATTGAAGTATGACAAAAGCACAGCTTGCAAATATGGGCTTCGACGAAATCCGCTTATGTTGTGACAGCTGACGTTTTTTTTCAAATATAAATATAGGAATGTTCGGAGTGGAGCATGGCGCGGCTGATGAAGACGATGGAGTCCATAAGACAGTCCACACATCGGACAGATGAGATCCCCCCAAGTTCCACTCCATGTCGATCTTGTAAGATAGATATTTCGGTGTAGATCTGCACGGTCTAGAATACGTTTGTTGGGTGGAACCTATATGACACGGTTCTTGCATGCATGATTGTGCCTATCAGGGCGTAAAATAGGTGGTGAAATGTTTCGCTGGCGCACCTTTGTGTTGTAAACCCTTTTTTTCACCACGTACCGCGAAAAGGCGTGGTGCGGCAGCTTTTCCTGTGCCGCACTTTTTTTCGCCGTAGGCGAAAAAAATTGTGCTGGTCCTGTTTTGCCACAGGCTATTGCACAGCAGGCGATTTATTTTGGCGTGCTTTTCGCGGCGCAGGCGAAAATATTTTCGAGATTGTTTTGTGTTGATTTCGTTATATTATCATGTGCTTTATTCGGGGCTGGTTTCCTCTTTAGAGCACTTAATTTACTTCCTTTGATATTTCGATTAAACCTGTTGCCGTTTTCCTCGTTCTGAGGACGACGCAGGCCTCAAACAGCAAACCGAGCAGGTTAGACGCAAACTTTAGGTATATTGACTATTGACGCATATTATAAGGTTATAAAAAACGGCCTCCGGGGGGCCCTGCGGGGGGGGGTGCACCACGAACCGGACGCCTATTTTACGCCCTGGTGCCTATACGGCTCTTCTTGCTCAAAAACTTATAGCGCGGAATGTGGGATCTAGACTATGTGGATCGGGAGATCTAGCTCTAGATGGTGATCTGTTCGATCTGTGGAACCTTCCGTTTTCTCGCTCTTCTTGTCAAAAGAAGGGTTCGAAGCTGTTGTGGCTAGCATTGTAGCGTCGCAGTACAAGCAGAAGGAGAACCATCTGTATCGTTGAGATTTTACTGTACAGCGTGAGTGTCAATCACAAAGAAAAATACAGAAGAAACAGAAAACGAAGACTTAATACCCTAACCCTAACCAACAGGTACTGAATCTATACTTATCGTACGTGTACCATTGACGCTCAAGATAATGAAGACAACACACACCCTCGGACGGATGAATGTCTTCAGCTGATTTTCTGTACAACGACTAGAGAGTGCACACGTCGAGCGATGCATCTATGATATGTAGGAAAGGTCACAACGACATACTTGTATATATTTACCAGGTACTCGGTATTTCCCAAGCTACTGTACCATTTTTGTACCATTTTTGTTGTATGCGCCCCCCTTGTTTTGGAGAAAACCTGTACTACTCTGAACGGGATGTGCTGTGTGTTATCTTGCGTGTTATTGGGCACCGAGAATTCGCTTAGTTCTTCTAGCGACTCGGGTCCCTGGGCTACATAATCTCCCAAGGTACAGGCTAGTAAATCCCTTCACACATCATACAAAGATCGCGATCTATATCATCTACAGATAGATCATGTAGATCATGTAGATTCCGACCTGCCAGTATGAGATTATATGCAGGGTCTGTACAGTACAGACCCAACCCAGGAAACAAATATATATGTGCTGGATCATGCAGACTATACGGCTCCTACTCGGCATCATACATATCATACAGATCATACAGATCAGGAATGTACCTGCCATGAAAGATCTAGATCGCTGAGCGGGGATCGGCCATCTGTCCGATGTGTCTAATCCTTGAAAGAAAAGATCAAACATCGGACAGATCACGATCTATCTATCTCATGTAGATCATCTAGATCCTAACCTGCCGTTCTGAGTTGGTGTCCAGGATCTGTACAGTACAGATCCAAACCAAGAAGCATGTTCTACATCATGCACGCTCCCACGGGGCAACATGAGCTAGATCGTACAGATCATCAAAAGCTGCCCTGCTAGATCTAGATCAGTAGGAATCGATTATTTGTCCCGAGGTATTATTTCTGGTCTGTATGATATAGCTGATTTAGCTCATGTTGCTGGGTGGGGGCCGAATAACCCGCGTTTACTATAATAGATAATAGGGCATATTTCCTGGATTGGATCTGCACTGTATTAATCCTGCTCAAGGTCTCATATCGAGCAGGTTAGGTTTTGGATTATCTAGATGATCTATCTGTAGGTGATCTGTCCGGCGTGAGCGAGGTACTATGGTAGCGGTGGTGTACTGGTGGTGCAGCAGTACACCCATACGCCCACACCCAACTGCCGCGTGACCAACGCAAAGCGTTGAAAACTAGAGCTGGCGGAGTTCCACAACATACGGTAGGTACCACTTACAGCAGCAAACCGGGATGATCGAGAATGGAGCTTGTTTCTCGCGGATCACGCCGTACGTGCACCGCGTTTGTAGCAGCCCGCCGTGAAGTCACCATGTCACAATGTCACAATGCCACAATGCCACCATACGCGAGCTTTTAGTGGTCACTTGGTATGCAATAAATAATGGAAAGTCAAGAATCCCTTCAGCGAAGACTCCAGATAGGGTGGGCACTTTTAGGTCCGCCTATTTCAGCACCATAGGACCATTCGCGCGAGTGAAAAGACTGCCGTATTTCTGTGCAGTCTTAACAATTTTGTAGTTTTAATTCCGCGATATGTATATGCAGCGCCATGGAGTTGTTTGTTACGTACGGTGCGCCAACAACACGATGTTAGATGTTAGGGTCCATGTAAGAGTGAGGTACAACGTCGCTCGTGCTACATAGTGGCTTATGCCCAGAACATGCCCAGAAGTGTGTTTTATGCTTACGCTCCCTACCGCAGGTCGGCACCGAAGGACCAACTAAGGAACACCTCTTGTGTATTTATGTGCCGTCTTCTGCAGGGCATAGCGAGCGGTTATACCCACCCCCCTTAGATAGTATATACTGCCACTGTCGAATGCTGTCCGCGCGGTTGTCGCCGTCCCTCGCTGGCTAGGCCAACCCGCACGACCTCAAAGTCTGTCGTCATATGTCATCATCTGTCATCAGATGTCGTCCTCCGACATCATCTGTCTTAAACTGTTTGTTGTCGTTCATCGTCATCTGCAATTACCTGTCGTCAGCTATCCACATCTATCATCGTATGTCATCATCTATCATCATATGTCATCGTTTGTGATCATATGTCGTCGTATGTTCATCATGTGTCATCATTATTTGTCATAATCTGCCATCATCTGTCACCATCTGTCATCAGTTGCCATCATCTGTCATTTTCTGTCATCATCTGTCATCGTCTGTCACCGTCTGTCGTCATCTATCTGTCACCGTCTGTCTTGGTCCATCATGCCGACGACCGGCTGGCTTTCCTCACCCTTATTTTTCTCTTCGGTATGAGCTTATCTTCTTGGGGACAAACTTCAACAACACCAAAAAATCACCAAGAACTTGACGACTACTATACGTACACCATCGGTCCCACGAAGCAGCTCGGGCTGCTGGGTGAATTAGGGGGTGTACCCGAGCTATGCACAATGCAAAGACATCTCCGACAGCTAGGCCGCATGATGCTAGTCGTACAGCTGCGCGCTCTCGCTTGACAATGGTTGATAACACTGAACCTGCTAATAGAGCAGTGTAGGTATCTACACATTGATCAAGTCTCAATGTGGTTAAGGCAGTGACCAGGGAATCGGAGCGGGGGTTGAGTTGCAGGGGGGTACAATGAAGCCTGCAGTGCGACCCCAGGATAAAAAGTACAGGAAAACACGAACGCTCGGATACTATGAAATGGTGTAATGAGAGAAAACCGAAAACAGCAGAATTAAGAAGATCTTTGAAGGAGACTAACGTCCGGTCAAAGCTGAATTATCTTGTGTATTCGCTCTACCACTATTAATAGTGTCGTATTATGCTAGGTGGCACCTATGATATGATCCCATTGTGTGTGGCTTCGTAAACGTTCAGGGAGAGCTGCCGACAGTTAAACTTACCCAGAAAAAAATAATCACCGTGAAACTTATACCTTAAACCATTGGAGGTGCACGCCTTTATGCAGGGGGGGCGCCCCGCTACCAAGAATAAACCACTACCATCGGCGGGGTGGCCATCTCAACCTTCACAACCACCACAAATCCCACAACCCCCACGACCACCACGACCATCTTTCTTCCCTCCTTCCTTCCTTCCGTCCTTCCTTTCGTCTTTCCTTCCTTCCTTCCTTCCTTCCTTCCTTCCTTCCTTCCTTCCTTCATTCCTTCCTTCCTTCCTTCCTTCCTTCCTTCCTTCCTCGGCTAGCTACGAGTAGCTAGATTGAACTAGACTGCCGCATGTAGCCCACCCTCTACATCTCTTTCGCAGCCCTTCCTATTCCTAACATTCCTTTTGGTTGTAAGGCTTAGTAAGGGTAGGCGATTGGTGAATTTGGTACCACTAGCCCTACAAACTAATACTCTAACCAATGGTGTCATCGGCAGGACACCATTGCATTTAATACCTTGATTACATTCACTACATTTATTACAATTGTTACATTACTACTATTAACACTACTCTACTGTCATTATCATATGTACGGATTCAATTTTCCTCCGACATTGCCCAGCTGAAGTATCGACCCTTGTGTACATGCTAGCCAGTAGGCGAAAGAGGAAAACCCCACCTAATCGTATCAGTAGCAAAAAGAAAGCTTACCTTCACATTATGTCAAGTATTCTGGGATCCATCTGTAACAGATGGGCACATGAGAAACGCGGCCTTACTACGTAGCGTGTCGCCAATAAAATAGTAATACGTACCCGAACCTATTCATAGCAGCCCGCGTTGCTTCGTGAGGCTGGTTGATGCTGTCCTTGTTGTAATTTGCATTGCCCATTGTTTCCCTATCAAGCCCCTAAAGCGTTAACTTACAACAGGTACATTGACTTTCTTTTCCTGCCTCCAGCCTAAAATCGACCTTCTCTTCCTGTTATCTTATGTTACGTATCTTATTAGGGACGCCGGGGACGGGCGTTGTGTTGCCAAGGGTCACCGCGCAAAGGATGAAAAGGATGCTGGTTGCCATCTCGACGACGCCTCTGAACCCTCTGAACCGGCGATGCCTTCCACGACGACAACGACGTCAACTCCCCCCTGTGAAAGCCTTGGTAGCCTCCGCTGGCATCACGCCATTCCGCTAACCGGCGATGTTCCGGCACTACCGGGGCTTGCCGAGGCTGCCGAGATTGCCGAGATTGCTGAGCTTGCCGAGCTTGCCGTGAACCGCCTTGGAGGTTAATGCGGCGCGCAGAAGAACCGAGGGCCACGCCTGCTGCCGCTTCTGACTTGTTATTTCCACTAACCTGCATAGGGTGCCATTCGTTCGAAATAGTGGCGGTAGAGTTAAGTTTCCGGAAGGGGCGGGGGGGTCGCGTGAAGGCTCAGCAGCAAAGAGTATGCTGCAAGACTCCACAGAGTCCGCAAGCCTGCACAGTGTACTATTCATATATAATATTAATAGTCGCCGTAGAGTTGAGAATCCGAACTGGGGCGGGGTTGTGTGAGGGTTGAGCAGCAGCAAGCTACTCCATAGAGAAAGACACCAGAGAGTCCACAAGCCTGCATAGTGTATTTACCGGGTGTCGGGTAATTATTAAGAACTGCTACGGCGGAAGTAAGGAGGCAGGTAGAAAAGTCAATCAAGTAGAAGAGTTAACTTGAAACATTTAAGAATTCCGCTTCCTTGTTATACATATATGTATAACATATGTATATATATATGTATTCTACCGGCGACAATATGATACACAGGATCGATTTTCGAGCTGGACATTGTTGAAGGGAAAATGCACCCGTGTTAATAACATCCACGTCGTACGGAGTATATAGTGTGCACGCACCTGGCCTGCCGAATACAGTCTGGCCCCTCCCGGCCCGAACATGACCTGACGCCGCTGGACAATTTTGACCTCAAGCCTCGCTACATCCTGCGGAAATGTGAACGCGGCAGACGGAGTGCTAAAGCGCAGAGACGCGGTGCAGGAAAAGGCTTGCGGCTTGAGTCTTGCGAGTATCACACGTATAGCCTTGGTTATCGGAATCGAGCAATCCCACGGTAGGGGTACCACATTTAGGCTCAATATGTCCTGACCGGTTGTGCTCCTCACGCGGTAACCACCGGATACTATCATTATTATTTTACTGGTATATTTTGTTTGGACTACCGCATTGGAAGGTTTGGTCGGGTTGCGCGAACGAATGTTTCGGAAGTCATGTTTCGGGTGAGATATTGAGCTCCTCATGTAAGGAGCTCAGAAAATTCTGCTGCTCCCCTACCGTGGGATGACTTCGGGTCCTTGAGCCATTCTACGGTAGGGGTAGGGGTACAGGTATGATACTACCACGGTATGATACTACCACGGTATGATACTACCACGGTATGATACTACCACGGTATGATACTACCACGGTATGATACTACCACGGTATGATACTACCACGGTACAAGCACGGTACACCCGCCTAAACTTTATTTAGCTCCTCGCTTTTGACAAACTGTGTAGGTTAAGTAAGATTGGCACGCAATCCACCCCATGGGCTTCGTAAGTATCTATATACCAGTGCACAGCAGTAGCGATTTTTATGTTTTACGTACACGTCGGGTTAAAGAATACCTTGCTACCTTGGTGATATTTAAACAGTAGCGTCTCTTTTGAGGAGCCTATTAATAGCCTACAGGTGTTAAATAGCCTGTTGATAGCCAGCATCAAAGCCATTAGAGAGTAGAGGTGTTACCCTTTTGACCAATCTGAAAACTGCGGGCACGAAATCCTTTTCTCTCTAGTCACTTAGAAATGTTTCGGCTCTAAAGTACCATAAAGTACCACCTCTGCCGTAACACAGGTCTTCACTAACGCTAACCCTAACCCAAGCCGATCGAAACCCCTCACCGACAGGAGGCCCACCGTCCTTTTGCTGGGGTGCAACACCCGATCGATGGTACTCTGAGCTGAGTCCGCCCTTCGCCTGGTCGTGCGCGGCCGGCCGTCCAAAGGGTGGTGCGTCGCGCTCGTCGGAGTCACGAGCACATCCTCGTCGACGTCGCCTTTCCCATCGGTGGCAAAGTAGTCGTTCACAAATACCGCCCCGCAGTGGGGTTGTCGGGCAAGCTGCCTCTCGTTAGCAATCATGTCTGCCGTGTGTAGCCTGGGCGGCGCGCGGAGCTTTGGTGCTTCCATGCGGGAGAGAGCAGCCTGAACAAACGACCGCGAAACACCCGACGATTTGCCGTGGGGGCGGGCGGGCGGCGTACTCTTTTGTTGCTTGCCCTACGTAGCCATTTTACCATTGACCATGTATGTATCCCTTTCGAGACGGAGCGCTGTTCCTACTCCTAATAGAGACACACCTCCAACATTCTGGCGCTCATTGCCGCCGGCGCTCACTGCCGTCGTCGGGGCCGGCGGCGGCTTGCGGGTCGTTCGTAATTTGTTATCCCTCCAAAAAATGTCCGGCGCGTAACGATGTAGTGCGCGGTGGTACTGGCCTGTCTTAGGTAGTTTGTTCAAAAAGTATCAATGCTGTCGCCATCTCTAGAGCTACGTGCGCTGCAGGACCGTACGATCGACCGGGAGTGTGTATGTGATGGATCACTTGAAAAAAGCAATAAACGAGCGAAAACAAATCAGGACGTGGAAGTGTGGAGGGCTTAATAAGCTTTAGTTTTACCCATCCGCCGAAGGATGAAAAACAAAATCAGGAAAACAACGAGTCGAGTGCAGTTCGCAGCGGACTTGGTGTAGTGTGTATGCGCAACACGGTCATGTTAGTCGCACGGCAAAAACACATAATTACGACAGACAGTAGTAAGGCCTCGGTTAAGGAATGTGCGCGCGAGCACGGCGCCATTGTTACGTACAGCGTACCTTTTTTGTGCCTCGCGACTCGTACCGTAACACTTCCGGCTCATCCCAGAAAATTTTTTGCGGTGGGCTGTGCGTGTCGTAATTATGTAGCTCGTATAGATAGGGAAATAATGTTCTTGCAAGAAAATAACATTATTCAGAGATCTTGCGCGCTAGGGATTATAAGGGATCTCTGCGCCCCAATGTCGGAGTGGCCATAATTTGGATTTAGCAAATTGTCGTAACGAGTCACGAAACGTATTATATTAGGTGCAGTTATAAGAAACACATACGAACCGTCAACGCTAGATTCTAGGTATTAATAGAACCCTTTAAACAATCGGTCGGCATTCTATCTTTAATGTATTCGTATGGTGTGCAGGCGTTAATCATAAGGGATTAGGTGGGTTTTGTCTCGTGGAATGCAGCCCGACCTTATCTCCGACTTGGCTCTGTTCTCCTCTCGTTGATCCTGTCTTGACCCTCTCAATGACATAGAGAAGATAGATATACCAAGTAGAAAATAAGCAACAAGCTCTGTAGAACTTTACCAAAAAAAAGCATGGCCTTTCCAGCATTGACGTCGCTATGCCCCTTTCCTGAGCCCCTTATTTGCAGTCCTAAACTACACCAGGAAATTATACGAAATCCGTGTCTAACGCGGTTGATTCCAACACCATTGCCAGGAAATACTCTATACCAGCAACATGTGCATGCGCAGCGTAGTGTAGACAGGAGAAAATGCCTAGAAAAACCAAGGTCACCATATTTCTTCCTTTGCAAGCCTTCCGTTTTTGTGCATTTTTATTTGGTGCCAACAAAACATGTTTTTATCTGTTTTTGAGCTTTTTGGAGCGAGGTGCAGGGCCGCTCGCGCTACTAAATGTCGCTTAAACCGAATCGTAGTACAAACGGGAAAGGGGGGTACCCCCCCCCCATCCCCAGTTCCATCTCGAAAGGGATGCGTGGTCAATGGTCAAACGACTAAGGCAAGCAACAAATGAGTACGCCCCCCCCCGCCCCCCGCCCCCCCCATACCGTCAGGCCTATTGTAGGTCGAAAGGAAACGGTCAAATTTTATAATCACCGCGGTGCAATGCGCTGGGCATAATTAACTCCAGCGTCTTCCCGGTATCCAATGTTGTTCAAGTTTGAACGCCAGTAATAGCAGTAGCTGCCTTTTGCACTCACGTGTCTCCTGATTGCGACATCTGCCTCCTTCGCTGACATGATGCCTAAACTTGTCGCAATTTTCGCGATGCCCTGAGCATTGCCGATGTTGTGGTCCTGCCCCCCCCCCTCCGTAGGCGGCAGCATTGATGAGGTTGACAGGTACGGTCTAGACGAAGTCGGGGGGGGGATTCTTTGGTCCAGACCCAGTATCTGAGTCACTGTTTTCTGGCGGTTTTGAAGCACTGAGCTTGGCCGTCCCGGGCTTCCAGTGTTGTCGCGGTCTTGTAGCACCGAGATTAGTCGCCCCGGGGTCCCTCCAGTGTTCATAGTATTGTTAATACCGTCCCCTCGGCTCTGCTGACACATCACGGGGGGACGAGAAACAACGGCAACAACAGCAACAACAGCAACAACAGCAATAACAGCAACAACAGCAATAACAGCAACAACAGCAACAACAGCAATAACGCAAACAACGGACTTATCGCATAATTTATACCAGGTACGAATAGCATGCTATTGCAGTTTTATGGCACACGGTCACCATTTATTGGAAGGACGTACAATACAACAGGTGGCGAGTGCTGAGTTTCTTCCTGGGCCATTTGCAGCGTTTACAGGCTCTTTGACAGGCTCTTTGACAGGCTCTTTGACAGGCTCTTTGACAGGCTCTTTGACAGGCTCTTTGACAGGCTTTTTGACAGGCTCGCGGTACCTACCGTACGAGAGCGAAGAAGCCCCATGATCCCCTCTTTGCTGGGATCGAGATAAAACACTTGCGGCTAATATGATACGAAGTATACGTGATACCAGCATGTGACCAGTTCAAGTTAGAGTTTACGCGAACCAGGTACGAGGTCTCAAGATAGCTCTTACATGAACCAGGTAGGACGAAGCTCTGCAATACATTTGTCGTAGGATAAAACAACTGTCGAGGTTTTAATTAAATTAATGCCGGGAGTACGTTGTTTGCGCTTCGTGTCGTCTTCGAAGCACAGCCATATCCGTGTCACGGCAGGGAGATGGAAGACCACGAAAGACACCGAGATAGTCGCACGTCAGTAAAGCCGGTCGCCCCGGTGGTTCAACAGGTTACCACGAAGCCTGTTGAGTTGGAAGTCGAGGGTTCGAGTCTCCGTATGGAGAGTTCTATTCTCAAATGACACCAACCGGCGAGAGCGCATAATATAGCGTGGGTAAGCACAATTCGACGAGAGTTGACGAGGGAAGGAAGGGCTGAGAACTTCTCGCGATACAAATGCAAGGCTAGAACCGTAGCGGGGGAGGAGGGAGAGGAGCCTGCTTTGTGACCCCGGATCTAAGTTACGACCAGGAAGGAGAGAGAAAGGGAGGGCGAAGATAATAAATTGGATGGAAACAAAAAAAAAAGCAGCACGCTCGTACTGTACTGAAACAGTAGACTACTGTAGTAAAGCCGTAGACTACTGTCACAGTGGTAGTGAAGCAGTATAGTATTGTAGTATTGTAGGAAGGCTGTAGATTGTTGTATCGGCACTAAATCAGTACTACTCGATGGTTAGAAGAGGTACTCCGCGATTAATAGTCTACGTATGTACTCAGCCGGCGCTGACGGGGTTGGCCATTACGGGGGAGCATAGTAAACACTAGTAAGTACGACCTACGGTATAAACAAACACCTACATATATATATATATATATGCATATATCTGCTAAAAATATTTTGTCCTATATTTACTATACCGTACGAGTCCTCCGTACTAGTAACCCTCTTGAGACTTCAGACGGAGAAAATGAAAAGAAAATGACGTAAAACAATTGACGATAAGAAGCAGCCTCTGCGTCATTGGGCGGATGATATCATACAATGGTTGGTGTCATAGTTACAATGGCTACAATGGTTTGTGTCATACGACGGTTGATGCAATGCAAGGAAGCGTAGGGCACGGACGCATCATGCTTATCCTTCCCGTACTGCAAATAGGCGATGACGCTGCTCATAGATGGTTGATAGCACCAAACTTAACATCATAGTTTTGGTCGCTATCCCTTATAAAGGGTCCCTTATATCCCTTATAAAGGGTCCCTTATATCCCTTATAAAGGGTCCTTTATATCCCTTATGTCCCTTATAAAGGGTCCATTATATCCCTTATAAAGGGTCCTTTATATCCCATATGTCCCTTATAAAGGGTCCTTTATATTCCTTATAAGGGGTTCCTTATATCCCTTATATCCCTTATAAAGGGTCCCTTATATCCCTTACGTAAAGGGTCCCTTATATCCCTTACGTAAAAGGAGTCCGTCCCAAAGGATTTACTATTAATAGTACTGCAGTGTATCCCTTGTAACCAACAATGACGACAACACTACGGCAAGGGCCTCTCACCTGTAGACACGGAGTTGATCGCTTAGTTTGCTCCCCCGCCGTGGTCTCCCCAGTTGAAGTGTCGCCGATGTGTCTGCGTGGCTTGGCGTATCTGCGTATTCTGGGCACCCTTCCTTCGTCGAGATAGCGTAGCACTTCCTTCGCGTTCAATTTATACTGGGGACAAAAAACATTATACACCTTTGTTATGTGCGGTCGCAGTCAGGAGTAGAGGGGATACAGGGCACAGTACCTTATTTTATCAGGCTCCTGTCCTAGCCTCTTTCTACTTTGTCGTGCTGTTGTAGAGCTGCGATATCGCTCGCGGAGTGATACTCAATCACTGTCTCCCAGTACAACAATGAGGCTTTTCTGAAAAGGGGATCTGCCCTGCGGGCTTCGCCTCTTTTCTGTTTCAGATTACTGTACCAATGTAGTACCTCACCCAGAAAAACGTCGTCTGTCTTTCTTTGACTAGGAAAAAAAATGGTAGGACCCGATGAACCACGCCATCAACCACGCCATGTACCAGGTATACAGCATGCAGATCCCGTAAAGCAGGATCTAACGACTTTTGCAGTAGAAAATCCTCACCAATTTAGCCGTTGGCCGAAATATCCATTGTCCCTTGGGCAGCTGCAATTCAACGGTTTAAAAACGGCGCGAAACATATGTATTCGTGATCAAACAACAGGGGTGACCGCAAGCCCTTTTTCCATGTCCTTCACATATTTGACGCAACGAGTCGACGAAATAAGGAAGAAAAAAGACTGTCAATTATTATCGCGCTAGAATCGAAGGCACGCGCCGTAATGGGGACGAGAGGGGGGGGGGTGCTTGCTATGTGACCCTACTAATGGACTAATCCGAGTGACGAAAGGAAGAGGGCTGAGAAACTATTAATAGAGTGTAACGCCAAGATATCAAACGGGAGGGGAAAAACAAAAACGTATTTCAATGTCCTTCAATGTCCGTCAATGTCCTTCAATGTACATCAAGAGAACCTCTGTCAGTACTCCTTTACATTGGAAAACTATTAATAGTGTAACGCCAAGATATTAAACGGGAGGGGAAAAGCAAAAACGTATTTCAATGTCCTTCAATGTCCGTCAATGACCTTCAATGTACATCAAGAGAACCTCTGACAGTACTGCTTTACATTGGAACATCTACTTTTTGTGTTCGACCTACTAACAAGCGGAAAGTGGCTGCACAGAGTAGCATCGAGACGAAAGTTACGCAGTACAGAGTACGTACGCACTATAGCCGAGTCCGAGGTGCTGTGTTGCACAGTACTGTGCACTTACAGTAAATACTCTATACCGTATACAGCCGGTCGCCCCGACGCTCTATCAACACGAGTGGCACCCTCGAATGCTACTACTGTACTGTAAAAACTACTAAGAGCTGCTTTCCGGGGTTCAAATAACATGTGGGTTGGACTTTTGAGTTTATTCTTGCAAAAATAAATGGAAAACGGAATCAATTGCTTAGAGCGCCTTGTAGCCCGGGTAGGCGCAATTCCATGATGCGAGTCGACGAGGGGTAAAGTCTTCTCGCGATACAAATGAAAGGCAAGAACCGTACTTAATGGGGGAGGAGGGAGAAGAGCCTACTTTGTGACCCCGGATCTAAGTTACGACTTAGTAGGAAGGAGAGAAAAAGAAGGGCGAAGATATACACAGTTTAATAAGGGTAATAAATGGGATGGGGAAAAACAAAACGTACGATACGCTTGAAAACAACAAACAAGAAACCAACACGAACACAACAAACAACCCGGTCCGTAGTGTGCTTGGTATAGCGATAAACGCATGGTAGTAATGTACTGTGTACGTACGTAGTGGTATCTATCATACCACAGGTAAGCAATGCTGTACTGTCATCATGATGTGAGCGTGCAGCATCATATACGATAGTAGTAATAGTTGAATAGGGTACGAGTAGATATATGATGAATGAAAGACTGCTTCGTGTGCTTTGATGGTGCAAACAATCGTATATATAACCCGTAAGTGCGCGCGATCGAAGTATCACACTCAGCTATTAATAGCAAAGATGACTTTCGACGAAATCCTCGATATCATCACAGCTGTTGTTTTTTATTTGTTAAAGGTATCCCTGCATACTACGTACGAGTATACTGTAATCGAGTCACTGCTGTGTTGCTTCGTGTGGTTTGATGCTGCTGTAATCGTCTTTATCCCTTTACTCTTATTAATAGAATCAAGTCACTGTAAGGCGGTGCCTTCGGCAACTACCTGGCAGGTTCGGCTACACGCGCGTGCACTCCTTCTCGCATGCAGCCTTTTCTTCTTCTTGTTGTATATACTGTACCTCGTATGTATGTACTCGAAGCGACGAAGTGTATAGCAAGCAGTATTACAGAAGAGTGCACAGAGCACACAGCAGTACGTACGAGTCGCACGTATTTTGGCAGGCGATATCGTCGATCCGATGATATACGTTGGCAAGGAAGGGTACCTGACCTGTGGTAATAATATTTTTGAACCGAGCTGTGGTCATTACGTATACGAAGTGCATTTGCGGTGTAGTACCTGTGATAATATGTACCTGGTACCAGGTATTAATCTCTGTCGCGGAGTCTGACCGCAGAGCTTGTTGTATGTATGTGCTGAATGTCGGCGCGTATGTACCTGTCTGTGGTACATCGAAAGAACGAAAGAACGAAGAAGAACACACACAAACCTACCGAACATAGAGGGAGGTGCATTTTTTTCGTTTGCTCACTCACGTCTTCACTCAGGTATGCCGGGAGGCTCCTCATCTGCAGAGCTGCTGCTGGAGAGGAGCGTCTCCACTAATCTTCACGAATATCATACATAGCGTGCGCCACTTGTTGAATGCTCGAACCCCACCCACACCCACAGCAGTTGACGCTTGTTGGCGCTTGACTCTGCTGTATGTCTGTTGTTGAGGTCCTGATGCATGAATGAGATACGAGTACGACGAGTCTCCCATTTCCAGATTGTTTCGGTCGTTGACTGTCTGTTGATGATTGATGAAGTCGTTGGTCGTTGGTCGTTGTTATTTTCCGACGGTTTCATGTTTCTTCGGTTCCTTTTCACTTTTCCTTTATTCGTATTGGGATCGCACCGATTACTTCCTCGCTTCTCGCTTCCTCGCTTTCTCGTACGTACTCTCAACAACTTGCATAAAGAGCATATCACATATCATACCTCCGACAGCAGTATGATAGTAGGAATGCGTCGCGTGGATCGCGGCACACGTAGACGTTCCCGCGGGGAAAGTTTTTCGCAATCATCGTCCTATTATTATTGATCCTGAAATATGTATCTTCCGTATGTATGTGTGCATACTACTCGTATTAATGCTGTATTCTCTTCCTCACGAAGAATACACACGCGCGGACGTTTCGCTTCTTCCGTCGTTGCTTCAAAAATTAGTTGCACACATTAGACACCAGCCAAGCACCAGCCAGAAAATAGATCACCGATCCCCACCACCCACCACTCTCTACGTAATGTACTATTTCTGCGCCTTATTATGTGTGGGAGCAGTGTTGTTGCCAGTGTTGCCAGTGTTGCCAGTGTTGCCAGTGCCAAATGCGATGGGCCCACTGCGGGGTCAAGGTACCAAACGGGGCTCCTTGTTTTGCTGTTCCAAATATCCCGTTTAGAAAATTATGATACGAGTCAAGTACATAATAGATATATACGAGTATACCGGTATACTCTACGACATACTACTGTACAATGGTCTTGATCTTTTTAGTGTACTATTACTACTCGTAATAGTAGTGTATGTAGTATATTCATTCCTCGCTTGGTCTGTATGGTCTTCTAGCTCGTGTTACCGGGTAGAAGCCGTATTCAGCATATAGCCTTATTTTGCGCATTTTTCTTGCGTTGGATCTGTACTATTCAGATCCTGCGCAATATCTCAAAACAGGTCAGGATCCAGATGATCTAGATAATCTAGATCGTGATAGATGGTCTACAACAGTACGTAGATACTGTAGATCGTGATCTAACATGATCTGCCTAATCTATGCAAAGCTGAAACTACTGTATTACAGTAATATCTTACCGTACACTCGTACTCGTACGATACTCGTACTGAGAGGATAGCTACGTACCTTGATACAGCAGATTAGTAGTCAGTAGCCCACCGAGTCGTTGATTGGTAACGTAAACTGCAGTTGCCTGTAGCAGCGGTATGTCAGATGCTAGCGGGGGGGGGGGGCGTACTCCTTTGTCGCTTGCCTTAGTCATTTGACCATTGACCACGCATCCCTTTCGAGACGGAGCGGGGGGGTTATATATGTATATGAGGTGCGATCGAACTGTCGTCTCGTAGATGAGTACCTTCTGGTATTTCAGAGCCTTGGGAACCCCTAACGTAAATTGTACCGACGAGCGAGGATCACGTGTCGTCGGGTTTGCTTTTTGTTGGGCGGTCTGCAAGTTGTTTTGTATCGTTTTGCTTGAGCTAAGACAAGCAGGATGCTGCGTGCTCCTCGCACACTCCCCTTCTCCTCCCTATCCTTTGTCCTCTTGAACACCACCGACAAATCAACAAAAATGGCCCTGGTGCGCATTTATTTTTATTATTTTCGAACCAAGCTCTCCGCAGCTGAAGCCCACACAGCAACCAGCCGGCTGATCTCGACTGATAGTATTTGCCTTCTATACGGGCTGGGCTGTCTGACGTACCTCGGCAGCCGTACTGCAGGCCTCATGCAGACATCCCGCAAACAGGTTTTGAGCCTCGATTTTCGTAAACACTGCATGATGAGCTGTGCGAGTCATCAACGAAATCATCGAGTAAAGGCTAAGACTGACTGAGGCCCGAACTGCTGTGTCCGCTGTGAAATTTTCTTCGCAGAGTTGTCAAGGTCGTCGTCATCTATGATACGGCTGTTTTTTAGCAGCTACTACTATAGCTGCTGTTGCGAACGACAACAAGGTTAACTATCACCACTGCTGCTCGCTTGATTGATTGATAGGATCTGCTTCGGTCTGGGATATGTAGGTTTCCTGACTTCCCGAGACCCCGATAATGTACAAACTACTGCCAGGATTACGGAAGTCCTCTGTCCCCCCTTGTGAGCAAGCATCAGCCGAAGTTATACCGGTACGTAATAGTATTTTGTGTTGCTCAGGATGCAAGAGGCGTACACCATAGCACGCACGACGAGTGCTTACCGAAGAGTGTAGAGAACGTGTTTCTTGGACTGGGGGAAAGGATTATTCGTTCCCAATTCGGGAACACAAAAAGAGGAAGTTCAAGGTCAGGTTCTGTAGGGTTTGTGGATTTAGGGTCAGGGTATGGGTGTCTTACAGAACTTACAGAAGTTCCGGGTTAGGGTATAAAACCCTTACAGAACTCACAGAAGTTCCGGATATTGTGGCCCGGGCATACAGAACTCACAGAAGTTCCGGGCAGGTACAAACACGTTGTACCGGTACCCCGGGTATTGTGCCCAAGGTTTTACAGAACTTACAGAAGTTCTCTGTAGGGTATGAAGGTCGTACAGAACTTACAGAAGTTCCGGGTACGGGTATGAAGGTCGCACAGAACTCACAGAAATTCCGGGTATTGTGACACGGGCGTACAGAACTTACAGAAGTTCCGGGTATTTATTGTGGAACGGGCGTACAGAACCCACAGAAGCTCTGATTGTGGCCCGGTCGTACATAACTCACAGAAGTTCCGATTGTGGCCCGGGCGTACAGAACTCACAGAAGTTCCGATTGAGGCACGGGCGTACAGAACTTACAGAAGTTCCGGTGATACCCTGGTAAATACCCACCTCAAGGGGGCGAAAAAAATGCAAATGTACTCCTCAAAAAATATACATAAAATGCATTTCGAAATACTGCGATTGGTGCACTTCAAACAAGACACACTATACCGGTACTAACGCGTATATACCATGCATGTACCATTGTAGATAATTTCTGTTATAATAGCTGTATTTCACGATTTTCACGGTAAGGACCGTTCCAACTTCATGGGAATGAAAACCGCGATCATAGATTTACCCCCCAAATCAAAATGCACGTACTTGTGTGCTCGGTTCATGTGTGGGTGTGAGCGACGTGGGTTGTACAATGTAATTTAATTTCGTAATTTCGTTTTGGTGTGTTTCACTGATGAGACATGACGTCAGAATGCATAACATCACTCCTCAAAAGATGTCAGGAGACGGCACTTTCGCCCCTTGACTGACGGCAATTTTTCTTTTTTTATCCTTGACTGACGCCAAAATACTAGGTTTTAGTGTGGAACACTCGAATCCACACCCTCGACCGATGCCCATTTCCCCTCGACTGACCGTCTCCTGGCATCCTCAACGATACCCTACTCTGTACCGGCACACAGGGTATTGTGCCGAGGGAATACCCTTACCCGGGGTATTGTGCCCAAGGTGTTACAGAACTTACAGAAGTTCCGGGTACGGGTATGGATGTCTTACAGAACTTACAGAAGTTCCGGGTTAGGGTATAAAACCCTTACAGAACTCACAGAAGTTCCGGGTATTGTGGCACGGGCGTACAGAACTCACAGAAGTTCCGGGCAGGTACAAACACGTTGTACCGGTACCCCGGGTATTGTGAAACGGGGAGTACAGAACATACAGAAGTTCTCTGTAGGGTATGAAGGTCGTACAGAACTTACAGAAGTTCCGGGTACGGGTATAAAACCCTTACAGAACTCACAGAAGTTCTCTGTAGGGTGTTTCCCGGGTAAATACCCCGGGTATTTCTGTAGGTACCCTACAGAACCTGACCTTGGAAGATTGGGTAAAATCGTTGACCAATCAGCGGGAAACAACCGTTGGAACAAAAGAGGTGGTTCCAGGGTTGGTTCGATTGTGTGAGATTCAGTGGGCTGACGCTCGATCAGTCGGTCGAGAACGAGCGGAGCAACGAGGAACAGGGTATTAGGTGCAGGAAAAATGCAGACCTTCCCACCCACCCACCCTACAAGCTTAGTTGTCTTTTTCTGCACGGTCATTTTCAATTACAGAGAGAGACACCGCGCTGAGAGCGCACTCAGCGCGGAGTTTATCCCGGGCGAGGCCCCCCGACCAGGGCAGGAGGCCTCATCCAAATCCAATACTTACATTGAATGATCGGCGGCAGCGCTAAAAAATATCATAGGAAAAAGTCGGTCATGTTGAAAATTAACGCGATGGCCCAGAAAATACTGTAAAAAGTGTACCACAGGTAAGTCTTATTGTGCAAACAGTCACTGCTTTAGTTGATGCACGACTGGTGCTCAATTGCTGGAGACAAACAAGGCTGGTTTGGAGGAATCGGCCATTCGGGGGGGGGGGGGCTGGAAATAGCGGTACGAGTCGAGATGGTTCAGAATACGACAGAAGTGTGGTATAATTGTTTTGTTTTTTTATATATTGTGCAACTAACTGTTACCATACGACGAGTGTTGGCAGAACAGAGTGAAGCTCAATATTTGAACAGTTGGTTGGTTGGGGGAGATGGTCAGTCGGGAGGCCAAGCAGAGGAGAACAGGATGGGGTGCCTCAAGGATAACGACAACAAAAAACGTTGAAAAGGAAACATGATACGAGTCGTAGCGTCATGGACCGAGATGGCCCGGCATACAATCAAGCATGCGAATGTGCAACTGCGCTGAAGTGGGAGCACAGGTATGCCTTGCCTACAAGTCGAAATTGCGGACTACGGCGGGAAAAATAAAAACCGAAGCGTCACACGTACGAGGTACGGAAAAAGGCAGCAAAGAAAAGGCGTGGTGTGTATGTCGTATATATGTATCTGCTGCTTGGGGTACAAGAGAAAGGGCCTAACAGGGGGGGCAAAAGAGAAAGAGGAAGGGAACCTTCTCAGAGCAGGAGTGGGAATGGACAAAACGATTGTCGTAGTCGAGGAGGTGGCGGAGTTGTGGAGGCACCTAACGCGACGAATGAAAGCCAAACGTAGGCATTAACCAATCAGAAAACTGCACTAAATGTATCTTTCTCTGGTAGTTATAAAGTTAACATGCCCCCCCCCCCCGTGTTTGTTATCATACTTCTTATTCCTCTCGTTTTTCCAGTGCTCTGCGCCTCCCCTGTTTACTGTTACATCTAGCCCATCGCTTGCATCTCGCCCATCTCTTGCTTCATGTTCCACCCGTGTTTCTCCTCCTGCATACCAGGGTACTGCCCACGCAAAGTACTAGTACCAGTATGTGTGTTTTCACGTTTCCTCCCTGCGCTAAGAGCGCGTGCCTACTGTGGAATACACCCCTCCCTGCTGTTATAACGTGCTAAGAACGTGTCGCATTGCGGGTGGATAACATCCAAGTGCAACTAAGTGCGGAGCAGAATTGAGAGCAGCAAGAAGGAAAAGACGGGGCTACATCGGCGGCGTGAGTGCTCGCCTAAATTACCCTGTTTCCCGTTTACCATTGATTAATTCCCGGGGATTTTCTTGCTGTGTCGGCATCATGTTCTGGTGGTGGCACTTTTAACTTTCAAGACGAACGAGCGGCGGAAAAACCTTCGTGAATACTTCGTATGTAGAACCTCCAACCCATTTTGTTGTTGCGCATGTATCTATCAATACTGTATTTGTTGTTGCGTATGCATCCACTTTATTGTCGAGGCGTATGTGTGTTTCTACTTTTACTGCCTGTAGTGTACGCGTACAGTAGTCCTGCCATGGACACTAGAAATCGTAATATATAGGTGTCATACCCACGGTATGATCCCTCCAACCGTGCTACGCAACAAACACTATTAACACTATTAACACTAGTAACACTATTAATAAACGAAAACACGTTCGTAATAGCGGATCCACCCGCATTTCTCTTAACATTGTGCGGGTCAACAAGATAAAGGGTATGTATGCGTACGTAGTCCTCCCGTGGACACTATAGGGTATAAGACCCACGACAACATCCCTTCGAGCGTGCTACACAACAAACAACAAACGCAAACTCGTTCGTACTACACTATTGTTAAATTGGTCCGCCCGCAGCTCTCCTAACATTGTGAGGGTCAACAACACAATTCAGACTTGCTTATTACTATAGTCTACTCCATCGTTTATAGTCAGCATTTATTTGGTGGCATACTAAGTATATCGTATGTATTTTAATATCCTATGAATAAGGCGGGGGAACGGTTGAGGAAGTTTCACCTACTTACTCCTACGTACGTATTCATACCCGGTATTACAACGTTTCGAAGCATATATTAGTTGGTTTTACTAAGCGGGCTGGCGTTGTTTTACTAAGTTTTTTACTTATACTTACTTACTTACAACTTGCAATTAATAGTTAAATTTTATATAAACCATATTGGGACTTGATTCACTTGATTAGTATAGATATGTCACCCTTTGAGCTTTGACTGATAAGTGAAACGTCGGTGAGAAGTCGGTAAAACCTTCATTGTGGGGACGGCATTATTATTGGTGTACGTTTGTCTAGTATTCAGCGATGATTGACGATTATGATAGGTGTATGTGAATGGTATGATTGAGATAAGAGCTGCACATTGTCAGATGGCAAATGGAATAATAATAGAGGGGAAGTTGAACATAAAAAACTGCCGAATACAGCATCGGTCACTGCCTTGATACACCATACACCATGCATGTATTGTCTTCACCAAGTGCTTACCATTGCGGGGTACCATACTAAATACTAGTAAATACTAGTAAATAGGACCAAATATTACTGTAGTAGTAAAAATAGGGAAAGTGTTTGGTTTTTACGTGTACCGTACCGGTAGGTCCTATTTACTAGTATTACTAGTATTACTAGTATTTACTATGCTCCCCCGTGATAGCAGTAACGGCATGCAAGGCATAAGAGGTAGCGATACGGGTGCAGTAGTATGATCTTACGATCTTACGATCTTACGATCTTATGATCTTATGATCTTACCTCTTATGCCTCTTGTGCTGAGCGCTAACACCAATACTAACACTACTACCTCTACTACTACTCATGGACGGTTGATTGAACTAAACTTACCAGGCATCTTTTTTCGGTCGGCTAGCCTAGACAGGGGCATATCAACCTCGCAGAAACCACACCACCCCTCAGTTTTGAGCGGGAGGATGGGGGTGTACTCGTGTCGTGCACGGCCGTTCTCGTATGACCCTAGACCCTCGCATCCCTACCATGCCGCGACGGGGCGCGTTGGGTTTTCACCAACCAGGCAGACATTGGGGGGGGCTTTGACTGTATGTAGTAGCGCGGACGCTCGCTGAGATATGTTGTTATATATTGAATACTAAAAATACTAACGAACAAAGAGTTCAAACATTACATACATGGTGGCCATATGCAATCGCACCAGGTATGAACTTATCGTTTGCAGGCAACTTCCAGCAGGAGACTTTCCGGGTGGTGGCAGTCTATCGTACGAGTGGGGTGGTGGTATTATAAGCGGGATTGGCACCGTTGAAGGTTTTAGACCCATGACCTGCACAGCGGGGATGTCTCATCTATTAAAACTGGCGTTCCAATGTTTTCTAACACTTCATAAGTGAGGTTAAGTGAGATTAAGTGAGATCAAGTGATATCAAGTGATATCAAGTGAGATTAAGTGAGATTAAGTGAGATCAAGTGAGATCAAGTGCTATTAAGTGATATTAAGTGGGATCAAGTGATATTAAGGGATATTAAGTGATATTAAGTGATATCAAGTGTTAGTTTTGTTACGATGGAGACGCGGAGATGTACTCATTCAAAACGGCTGCTACCTTTTAACCTATGTACTCCATGTTCGCTGTTTGCCCGGGCAAGTTAAACTCTTCCGCGCTGCTGCCTCAGACATACCAGGTCCCGTACGGGTTGCATGGTCCCTTGTAGTGGGCATGGCAACAAAGATAGGACTGGGAGTCTTGAAATGACACAGGCCCAAGAGCTACCTGGTACATATTATATGATGAAGGGTTTTCACCTTCTTTGCTGCCGTTCGCTTACTTACATGTTCCTTTGTTCCTCTACTACGTACATCGCTGAAGCAGCAGTCATGAAGATTATAACGGGGCGTACGGAAGGGTGGGAGATTAATCGGGTGGCCTGTCACGGTGTTACTGACTGCTCCCTTAACCCTGTGGGGAATTGACTTGATTATAACATACCATATTATATACTATATACTACAAAAGAGTCCACACTGGTATTAATAGTAGATAATATGACCCCATCATATTGCTCGGGTTTCTCGGGTAGGGAAGATGTATTCGTACTGTATGCTATATGCTATATGCTGTATGCTGTAATGATGTATGCTCCAATGCTGTAGCTATATGCTGTATGCTGTGTTTGTCTCAAGTACAACATCAAGAGGTGTACCAGCACACGACACGCGCGCATGACGATACTTGCTCCGTTTCGCGCTTTTTTTCGAAAAACTTGATTTGATAAGACCGCCCTCCTTGTCGTTTTTTGGTCACTAATCGATACTACCAGGCATTTTATAATCAAGTCACAAACGCATTGACAATTCTTGTGCGAGGCGCGTTCTAGATCGCGCCACTCGTCCCTTAGCATCACGAGGCAATCACGTAATACCGGTAGTAGTAGCCGTCGACAGACTTGCATTCTTCTTCTTCGCATCAGCCCTGTGTGCTCGCACCCCCAAACTTGACTCCGCCCGCAGTGTTTGGAAAACGTCGGTGTCCCAGGGGATGACAATAGCCTGCTTTGTTTCGCTTAGCCTCTTTCAAGCTGCCCCCCCCCCCTCCGCATTTTAGACAGAGTATCCTCACATATGGGTATTCAGACGGATATATTATGCAGTACCTATAGTAGTAGTAGAAGCAAACGTTTAGCACGCTTCGCACGCTTTGAAGAATTGTTCGTTGCACGAGTAGGGGCGGGCTCGATTTTTCTGTATTACCAAACTTCATCATCTTCATTCGCACGTCATTATCGCGGCATCCCGCTGAGGGTGTAAGTACGTATAGCCTGCACTCTACCGCTGCCATCTTACATCTTACACCTTACACCACCCGGTATTGGCCGTGAAGGAGTGGCAAGCACGCACCATCACCTCCTCCGCAGCTCTCGTCGGCGTTTGCCACATTCTACGAATTGTTACGTCACATGCCTTGTATTTCGTCGGAGCTGTGCACACAAAAAACACGCTCCGTCCATCGCCCCAACGACACCTCCCCTGGTACTTACGCTGAAGCTACAACATCATCAGTAGTGCGTTCCAAGAAAATAACCATGACAAGTTGTGGTATTTAGATGTGGTCCTATCCTGTCGTAGAAGTCGTTCTCCCCGACATTTGCTCTACGAGTAGCCCCTGCACACAAATCACTCAGAACCTAGACGAACCGTTGTTCTTGTATTACTTTTGGTGCCATGTAATACCACACTACTGTAGATGACTTTGAGCCGCCGTAAAAATGTTACCATACTTTGTAGTACTCGTCCTGCGCCCATCCGAGCCGAATTTTGACGTCGAAAAAGAGAAGAACGTGGAGAAATATGTGTTTGTCTACGTGTATGTGTCATGCTTCTCTGTCTATCGTATTCATCAGACACCCAACGCTTCCCCCGTCCGCCCACTTTGCCTACTGAGGTGTACCTGTATACCAGTAGGTGCCTACTGAGATATTATACCAGTATACCAGTAGGTGCCTACTGAGGTATAGGCCTCAAATATACTGCTTCTTGTCCCTTGTCAACGGTCCAGATAAATACGGCGCCTATTGAGGTACACCAGTAGGTACCACTGAGGTATACTGGTAGGTGTCCACTGAAGTACACAGTAGGTGCCTATTGAGATACAGGCCTCAAATATGCTGCTTCTTGTTCCCTGTCAACGCTCCAGATAAAAACGACGGCGCCTACTGAGGCATAGGTGCCTACCGGTGTGCACAATAGGTGCCTGGTGGTGTACACAGTAGGTGCCTACTGAGGTTTAGGCCTCAAAGATGCTGCTTCTTCGTCTTTGTCAACCATCCAGATAAAGACGGCCCGGTCACCCTTGCCGATGGAGACCACGTGCTTATCGTCGGCAGTGAACCTGATGCACGAGATGCCCCCAACGTGGCCTGAAACAATCTTGCACCCCGCCTGGACAAGAACGGCGTTTGGCGGGTACGTACGGCTCACTTTGAAGACATCGCAAAACTTACAGTTCATGTGTTTACCATCCGATAACGTGCACCAGCTACGTAGCATCACATGTTTTCAACATTGATCACTCATAAGTATTTCCAGAAAGAGGAAGAAAACCAAAATTAGTGCATGGTATTACAACGTTTGTTTGCCATCCAACTATCTATGTTTAGCATGGATGTGCTTCATCGTTCATCACTCGTGAGCATAAACATCCCCAGGGAGAAGAACGAAACCAAGACAAACCACACGATGGAAATCTGCCCACAAGTCAACCTTCAATAACAGGTACCAGGTATGTCTTGTTACACAGATACCTGGTACACCTTAATATCGTTTATAACAACTCATAACTGACACCGAATTTTGTTGTTTTTATTTGCTGGGATGGCTTTTGGGATGGCTTTGTTCGATGCTTCTTGTTTTTTCCATTTAGTTGAAAAACCGTCAGCGTTGGATCCGAGGTGTTCACGGATGGAGGACAATCTACCATATACCGGTACCTTTCAGTCCACCATGACAATGGTGTGATGCTGTGGAAGCCTCTCTACTTAAAAGGTTACTTGGGGAGGAGGGAGGGGTCGTGCACAGTCAATGCGTCTGCCTACCGTATACTGTAATCAAGATAATAACACAGCACACCCTGTGGGGCTCATTTTATTCTACAGCCGACCTTCTCCAGAACACGGACAGGCAGACAGACAGACAGACAGACAGACATAGGGCACACACAACGAAAACGATGGGTTTTGAAATGTCTCGTCGGGATGTTTCCATACGAAGGCGCATCGTTCGGCTTTTGAATTATCTCCTTTCTGGAGAAGATCGGCTTGCATCTTGCATCTTGCTAATTGGTCGGTGGGGGGGTGTTACCCTAACTGCTCAAGTGGTGTTTTACGTGTTGAATGACACACTACAGTATGCACCTCGATGCGTGAGCGTCCCGTACACCATATGTTTTGGTACATGTTTCGTTTTCCTTCTCACACTCTTCAAAACGGGGAGTGATGTAAGCAGACCATCATCAAACTCAAGAATTGGCATGAATTTTGTCAGATATACACGATAGCCTCTAAGATCATAACAACAGTCAGCGCTGACCTAAGGGGTTGCATGCAGTCCTTGGAGTAAATAGGAGTTCCAGGCTTAACAGTCAGACGGACTCCAGACTGTGACTTTAAACCTCAATGGTTATGCTGCACGCTGGGTTAGCGTTAGCGCTGGCAATTATTAATACCTCAATGGTTATGCTGTTTATCCCAGAAGTTGATCATGTAATGCTACATTAAGCTGGCTTATAGCTCAGTGGCTACCTCGTATATCCAACGAAATAGAGCTATTAAATGCTATTATGAATAGTAATAGATCGACTGACTGACTGACTGACTGATTGACTGACACGTGCATGCCATAGTTCATGCCGGGTACCGCCTCACCTGCTTTGAGAGAACAGGGTATCTGAACAGCTTGATGTCCCCAGCGTCGTCTGCCGTTACCAAGAGGGTTTTATCGTGCGATCTGCGATGCGGCGGTAACAGTCCGTGACGGGTGCGATAAGTATTGCCTATATAGACATGGAACACCGCCTGCTCTCTTTCGTGTTCAGGTTTGGGGGTATGCGGGCTTCGGGTTGGGGCACCGTACAATCACGCAAGGTAATTCACGCCAGGTAATCCACGCCACGTAATTCATGCCAGGTAATTCCGGGACCAATGACATTGTCACAAACGCAACGGCAGCGCTTTACGATGTTCACCACACTACAATAGCGCGCGCAAGGGAGCTTGGCAGGCTTCGGTAGCCCGCCAAGCCGTCATAATTTGGTACCACATGGAGAGCCGAAAGGTGCGAAGAGCCAGCAAGGCGACAAGACAACAAGACAACAAGGCACCACCGAACGTCGACGGGATAATGGAACAGAAGACTTGAAAAAATCAGCGTTGGAACGGTCACAGAAAAGCGGCGGTCCTCGTGGAAGCGACTACCTTAAAAAATAGCGGCGTCCCGTCTGATATCGCACATTATTTGACGACACGTTACCGGTCGGTTGCATTGCGCTCGTGGCTGCTAAATAGCAATTTGGCAAGTTTTCCGTTATTTCTCGAGTTAAGCGAGGTACTCTAAGCGTTCCGCTCGTCTGCGTTTCGGCGACGTGCACGACTTGGCTCATGGCTCATAACTCGATGAACCCGTTGGAGATTTCATAGGATTTTTGTTGTTGTTGACGATAAACAAATGTTGAATACAGTGTCGGCAATTGCTTGGTTGGAAGGTGGCCAAGTTGGTGTCCCTACTACGATGGTTGCAAGAAGTCCCGCGGTTCGGGGAGCAATAATCCTGCCCGTGTCGCTGCGCGCTCGCACGATGATACTCACAGACTAATTCCAAGACCAAACGGATATAGGTATAGTGTCACTGGGCGCTATCACTGGACCCAAAACGGGTTAAAAAACATTAAACATGCACACTATTTATTGCAGGTGTCACTCTAACAAGCTATGTCCATTGAACATGCACTCTACCTATGGCAGGTGTCACTCTAACAAACTATATCCATTAAGCATGCACTCTATCTATGGCAGATGTCGCTCAACTATGTGTACTCTACGCCGGGTGTCACTCAATTATGTCCATTAGGCATGCACTCTACCTATGGCAGGTGTCACTCTAATAAACTATCTCCATCAAACATGCACTCTACCTTTGGCAGGTGTCGCCCAACTATGTGTACGTGCACTCTACGCCGGGTGACTGTGCCCATTAAACATGCACTATTGCAGGGGGTGTCAGTCTAATAAACTACAGTAGGTATGCACTCTACCTATGGCAGGTGGCACTCAAGTATGCCCATTATCAGGTTCTCGTACTCCTGTGAGGTACGTACCTGTGGAGTGTAGTCAAGGTCGTGGTGTCTTCTTGAGCTACGGGCGGCCAGGCCCCTTGCACCGGCCACCCGAAAGGACACGTGTATTGCGCCCACTTCATGTGCTTCAGCTGCGCTTGGACAGTGAACGACGAACCATCGGCGGCGCTATCTGCAAGTTATGGGAGTGAACAAAGCGAACAAAGCGAACAAAGCAACGCGGGTGGACGAAATGAGGCGTTAGCAATGAGGCTATTATCACTTTTCATTTCTCTGATGACGTTTCGTGTCTTGTTGGCATGTTTGATACATACCGTACAGACGCCTATCATGATCCTACAGTAGTAATAGTAAGAACACAAGCACTAGGAAAGGCAGGCCGAGATAATTACAGCGAAAATCTAGATTCGAGAGAACTTGTACTGAAGTTAGTGAGACCGCACCCAGTCTCAAAAAAAAAATCAGCCTAGACCAGGTTTCCTGTTCCATATCTATATTAATAAGTGTCCGCTCCTACTATTACTGTACTTGAGAAAAAGCGTCGTGAAACGAGTTATTCTAGACGCACATGTTTCGTGCGTGGTGCAAGTACTTTCTGAAAAAAAATGTTGTACGCAGGAAATGCAGCGCACACAGGACACGACCGAGAATAGCCTCGCTACCGTAGCCTTAAGGTGTCGGGATTTGTTTTTTTAACTATTTTAACATCATACGGTGCACGCATTAAAATGCAACAAGGTTTGTTTTCGTCGGTGCCAAACCAACCGTAAAACGACGCCCAAGAGCTGTAATACACTACGTATCGGTCGAAGTTTTTATCATTTGGTGTTCAGCAAAATTGACGGAAGCGTTTATCTCGTGATACATGTACATGCTGGGGGGGAGGCTTTTCCCACGGGAGTAAGGAACGGTTGTCAGAGCTTGATTGTCACGGTTACATAACGGTTACTAAAACCTACCGGTACGAGATATACCGTTTCCAGGCGCGAGCCGAACTCACGATATAGAAGCTCGTTGTCCTCAGAGGCGGACTGTACGTAGTGAGAGTCCTCGCTGAAATCTAACGATACCAGGGGGCTGTTGTGCTTTTGGGCCTGGGTGGATCACGGTAGCAAACGATGTATGCGACGACATCACGAGCGGGGGGGGGGAGGGGTAATCGTTGTCATGCATGGTCGTAATCATATGACAACAGACCCTTGAAATAGTGATGCATACCTGGTACCAGACAGACGTCTCGCAACAATGAAAATGGTCACATATCCAAGAACGCCTTCCTCCGAACAGTTAACCGACGTGCTGGCGATGGTAGCGGCGGTGCCAGGCGTTCCACTATACAAAGGACTCGTCCGTCGCCTCTCTCATTTTACAGTGAAGCGGGGCATAGAGTAGACCAATGTCGCCAACACGGTGTGTCACGGCTTCACGCCACAACACACCACAACGCACCACAACACACCTCGAAACGTCGTAAATTCATCGGCACACACACAGAAAGCAAACAAAGTGCAATACAACAGCTCGTTTAGCTTGCGTGCTCGTGTTTGTAGACAAGCTGCCGCACCACCCGTCACTGTGTCTTCGTCGTGGTACTCCAACAGCAAATGCGCTAAACTTCGAATAATTGCCCGCGTGAATACAGAAGACAGAATAAACGTATACCAGGTTTAAATGTGTGATTCATCACTCAAACTCGAACGCTAGAAAAAGTTGTTCGTCTCGGCAAGCCCATTGTTTCTACTCCAATCCCCAATTGTCTCCTTGTACTTCGGCAAGAGCCCCAGCAGAGCTGTTTTCCCTTTTTCTTTTTTTTCTTCTTCTTTTTTTCCCTTTTTTTTCCCCCGTACCTTGGCCTTGAGAGCGAAGGACTTGGAGTCGTAAATATAAATCTTGTTGTCCGTGGAGGCGAGAGCAAACATATTGCCGTTGGGACTGAAGCAGCACGCTCGTATCCAAGAACGCGAGTCTCGACCCTCGAACACAATCTCCATGTTCGCCACATCAAAGAGCAAGAACTGGAGGACGGTCGGTAGGCGGCATCGATTGGTCGGTAGGCGGCATCGGTCGGTCGAGTGGCGGCGAAAATTAAGGACGTGTCCATCACAAAAGCAGGAGGAAAAAATAAGAAGGCGCACGTATCAACCAACTACAAGGGCACACTATGTATACGCACCCAAACTCCTGCCTAAACGAGAGGTTTGCCGCCAACAAAGTGCGGCCTTAACCAACCCCTTTGTATATTCAAAGCAGGCAGGTTGACGGTATACTGCTCCTGGGTCCTGATGACTAAGCAGGCCGCGGTACTGCAGACTACGCGAAGACGTTGTGATCGTTTCATGGTTTCGCTACGATAGGGCGACGACCGAAGCTACGAGCGACCAAGATTCATGGGGTGATCAGAACGCCCAGGGAGTCCATCGTAGCTTGGCTCAACCGATCTCCAAGCACAGTAGTTGTAGTAGATTAATTTAATTTCTTGTAGGTTCGTGGCATTTGTAGATGGTTGTCTGTGGGTGCGTGCGTTTCCTTAGTTAGACGCAACTTGATCTTTGCCTATACCTTAGGCTTGTTTTCGTGATGCAGCTATGTTAGCTCCACACACTTTACAACTTGCGTCTGATTGTTGCTGCCAATAATTGGAGAACGGTTGGATTATTATATGATACCCTGGTAGGTTAGAGGGTTTTCTCTGTCTCCAAACAAAGGTCAAGGGGTTTCTGCTTCTCACCGCGCCATCTTTTCGAGTTCGCTCGCCGCCCACACATCCGCCCATCCCGATAACAAGCAACCTGGCCGAGGGCGTAGCACCATTCGTTGCAGCACAATCCAAACGCGCGTCGATGAAGGAAGGAAGCACTGAATTAGCTAGTCCGCCCCGCCATAACAAAATGAAGGCAAGCACCGTCACCATCATACCATCATAACATACGTACGCGTGGTAGGGAGGAGGGGCGAGTGCCCGCTGTGTGACCCTACTGCGTACTAGTTTAGTGGTACTACTATATACTGTAGAGCTGACCTGCGAAAGGGAAGGAAGGAGCTGGAGAAGCAGACGGAATATAATATATAGAAGGAGAAGTCCGCGCATGTCGTATATATATAATATAGAGGCACGACGTAAACATAATAAATATAATATAGGTCAGGCCGGGGTTGTGGTCTCAACTGCAGGAGTGTGTTCTACCTCAGTATCTGCGAAGGAAAAGTGCAACTCGACGAACTTCCTAGGCTATGCCGATATATGCACTTCTGCTTTCTCTTCTTCAGCCCACAAAGACTCGCCCGCTACTACTGTAATACTACTAATACTACTAATAGTACTAATAGTAAAATATGTAATACTATAGTACTGCTATTAATAGTATTAATAGTGTTGGTGCGAGTCGACGAGGAAAGAAAGGGCTGAGGTCTTCTCGCGATAAAAACGCAAGGCACGAACTGTAGTGGGGGAGGAGGGAGAGGAGCCTACTCTGTGACCCCAGATCTGAGTTACGACTAGGAAGGAGAGAGAAACGACGGACGAAGATCATTAATGGGATGGGGGGGAGGGGTATAGTGCTAATAGTACTAATAGTGCTAATAGTACTAAAAGTACTACTAGTAGTATTACAAGTAGTGTTGTTATAGAGTTTCTCATGCGAGGAGCATCACATCAAATCGATGCACCGAAGCCGTAGCATATCATACGTATGCATGTACACAATCAGTACACAATCAGTACACAATCAATAGTCAATGCATTCAATTCACCGGCCGTCAGGTGACCATCCCAGGGCTCGACAGGTCCCGTCCACGTAGGCCTTCCTGAGCATCACCCCCAGAGATATGCTCCACACTCGAATGCTGCGGTCATCGCCTGCGGTAGCGAAGATGTCACCGTCCGTGGGGTGCACCGCCAACCCCCAAAGCTGCCCACAGAAATGCCCCTCCTAGTATTACGGGGGAATATAGTGTCAACTATTGTTAGTAAATAGGGTCAACTATTGTTACTAAAAATAGGAAAGTGTATAGGTTTTTGTCTGTACATTATTAGGTCCTATTAACTACGGTCCCCCGTCATAGTAATAGACCAAAGGTTGGCGAGGAAAAAGTCACAACGCCCGTAATCAACCAGCAGCGGTCAATCATTAATCACCAATCATCAATCATCAATCTTCAATCATCAATCATCAATCATCAATCATCAATCATCAATCATCAATCATCAATCATCAATCGTCAATCTTCGATCGTCCATCGTCAATCATCAATCACCAATAATGTATTCCTAAAAACGACCTTGGTTGTCATCGAATGCATCAATTGTATACTGCTGCTGCTGTAGTTCGCACATCACGTCGGACAGATCACGACAGATCACGACAGATCACGATACATTCATAGATCATCTACAGATCTTACATTTGCCGTTTATGATGTGTTGCGCAAGAGTGGTATCAATATGGTATCAATATGGTATCACACGTAATCCCCACCCGGCAAACATTATACACATATAGTAATACTACTAGAGGACGTCTATCTGCTCTGAAAGGTCTAGATCATGATCTAGATCATCAAATAAATGGGGATGGACTAATCTGTTCGATAAGTGAAATGATTCCGCCAAGTATCCACTTCTCGCGACGTACTCCCGTGTACTCATCCGTCGGGCTTGTGGGGATGAAAAAGGCAGCATTCACAACACTTTAATACTTTCCCAGGATTTCATAGAGACCAACAGCCCCCTTCCCGTTCTTCGAGTGCAACGACGACCAAACGGAATCGCCTTCCACGGTAGTTGCTTTCATCCTATCAACCATCCTATCAACCATTATATCAATCACTAATTCATCCTCCACGGATCAACCATTTAATCCACACGTAAAGCACTTTAAAGTGCTTCTTCAGTGAAATACACGACGGTCTCCTCAACCATTCAACCAACACGTAAAGTGCGTAGTAAGTCAATGACACGACAGTCACGACAGTCACGACAGTCACGACAGTCACGACAGTCACGATTGTCGCATCCACCTGTAGTAGCATGGCGGCCCCGCTCTCGCGGCTAATCTCGTAGACCTCTGAACCAGCCGTCACCGCCGCTATCTTGATCACGCTCGATCCCGTCACGTCCAGAGACGCGCAAACAGACCGCACCCCTCGAACCAGGGGCGGCACTGCAGCCTATAGGCAAGGGAACGTGCGGAGAATAGTGGTGCAGGGGCGATGACAGCCTGGTCAAGGGCGATGTGTATGTGTGTGGGGGGCGGGGGGGGGTGACCCATGCTTTCTTGCTTAGAAGTGTGCGTTGACGTCTTAGGCCTTAGCATGTATGTGTGTGCAGTCGCCTCTATACCGGTAGTCTGATGGTGGCTACGCGCGGCATGTTCGTCGAAGTGCGTTGTTGATCATGGCGAAAGCTTCAATCGATACGATGGTCGCCGTTGACGGTCCCAGGCTTGTGCCCATTTATCATGTATGCTTGTGATTGTTCTTGTGCTCGTGCTTAAGCTTTTTATTTGTTTTCTTCTCGTGTCTCGTGCACTTTTACTTGGTACATTCTGGCTCAACTTTGTTTTTTCTTGATTTTTGAAGAAAATATATACGAAGTACTCATATACTCTTTTCAATCTGGCCCCTTCCTTCCTGTGTGAGTTTCCCAGCGACGAGGCATGCGGCCTGCGTCCGCCTCGCTAACGACCATTGCGGCGGGGAAAATTGAATAATTGTCACACCTCTTTGCGTTTCATAGCTGCGTGTACCTCACGGTCTTGCCGGCCTAAATATGCCGGTCGGTGTGTAATATGACCGCGAGGAGCAGCTATATACTATATACGGTCAAGGCGTGTGCGTCGTTTTTATTTTTGCCAGAGTTACCTCGTTCAAGTCGAATGTTCTCAAGTGCGCCAGTTGCGTGCTCCAGAGCTTGACGAAGCCATCTTTCCCTCCCGTCACCAACCCCCCCGCGCTGTGGTGAAGGGAGTTGATGCACCTTTGGTGTGCACGAAGGCTTTTTTCGAGCCACCTGACACAGACAGAAGTTATACGGGAGCGGTGTATCATAGGTGGCACGCAGTCGGCACATGGATTTAATGAAGCATGTCATGGGTGCACTACGTACCCGAAGTCTATGTTACACTCAAGCTCTTACTAATAGGCTTTTTTTTAGAACGGCCGTGCAGTCTCGCTTCTGACGATCTAGTTATCCCCTTGGTAGAGCCATCCGCTACTTCGTGGAGACTTGGGTTCTCGGCTATACCAGTACGTTTATAGCAGCATGCGGCTCCTGGTAGCGCCGTTGACAGTCGAGCGTATTTCGTAATTGGAGATTATCTCGGTCTCAATCTCGATATGTACTAAAAAAATTAAAACAAACACGGACGGGATGTGGTATATATGAGCAGCCGATAGTGATAGTGAATGAAGGGTGTTGTTTGCCATAAAAAAATACCAGTCAGTGTGGTTCGAGGTCGCGTGATACTTGTCTATTGTCAACTTTCTTGGGGAGACGATCGAGGGGGTCTCCTCACTATTAATCCTCACCTCCCCTTCCACACGTAAAGGTGACCGCTCACGCCCCCGCTGACGAACCGAGCTGCCGCGATAGACGTCCCGCAGAGCATTGTCTGCCGCTTGCCCACTTTTCCAAACAGGCCCATTCTGGAGTTAAATACCCTGCGACGCCAATCAATGTAAAGAACAGACAGTGCACTGATTTTATGAGGTTGTTGTGCTTTGTATCCTCGCTACATTCGTGTACATACGAGATGTGAGCAGATGTGAGCACAACAGATGGCCAACGATGTGTGCTGCGCGCCCCGCGAATACTCTGTATCTACACGTCTGCATGTATGGATGACTGGATGTCTGCATGTCTGCATCAGGGAGTCCGAATACATGTTGGCAGAGTGTCCAGATACATGTTAGAGCTGTGCTACGGGAGAGGTTGCATTTTAGGGCCAACCATTTGATCACTTATCACTTATCACTTATCACTGACGGGGTGGGGCTCATCAATCATTGCATCAACCATTGCACCAACCATTGTATCAACCATCACATCAACCATTACACAAACCATCACAACAACCATTACACCAGTCATTGCATCAATCATTGCAACTGAGCAGCTATACACCCAACATCTTTGGATGCAATGTTACAGCACTAGTTTACTATTTTCTTAGATATAGCCCGATAGGATTGTGCGTCGGACTTGTCTTACACTAGCTTTTCAAAATTCGGTTGTCGCGAGAGGTGCAGAGGTCTTCAAGAGACCCTCAGACCAGGAGGCCTAGGAACTTCAGGCGCTACCTCTACTATGGTTGATTCCTCACAGTCGGTGCTATGCCTGATGCTAAGGCTGATGCGATTCTTGACAGGTACCACCGACCGCTTGCGTCTCATTTCATACAGCTTACAAAAATGTGTGAGGGCCTGTGCATCAAGACAGCCAAGTTAATTTTTCTCCCAGACCTTCCGTTGAGAGTCCAGAACTTGACGTGACCAACTCCGCCAGTGATTAGTCGTAGCTCATCATCGTCCGACATGGAGAATTCGGCGAAGAAAACGTGCCCGAAACCCCGCCCCCCCTTGCCTGATGCCTGCAACGCGCGTACATATTATCAGTACTCTCAGTTCGCCTGCCTGCGGTGGTGAAAGCGTGTCGCTCCACGAGACCTCGCTCGTTCGCATTCATTTTGGAGCGACAACATGTTTGTAAGCGCATCACCCAACGATACCAAACTAACCGAACGCTAAGGCTAAGACTGGGTACGGTAGCGTTGGAACAAAATGGACGAACGACTGTCTTTCAACGCATGGTCTTCATTTCACGCCATTCCAACAAGGACTTGGAATGCTATTTAACAGGAATGTAGCGTTCCATCTTGGGGTCCGTTGCCTTATTTCGGTAACCTTAGTACATACAGCAAATCACCTTCCGGTGTCATTGTTCTCGTACTTCCACGGGTCGTCTGCTTGACCAAGGGTCCGGGAAAATATTGAATGCATATTGTAGTATATCGCTGTCGCTAGGAACTTGCGCAGCGGGATGGTTGAAACTGGGCTGCCCACAACTTATGTATGTTGGTGGATGGTCCACGGCAGGCAGTATTTTTGGTAGATTTCGTAGATTTCGGCTGAGGCGATCTCGGAAGGGGTACAGTAGTGCTTGCTTTGCTTTGCTTTGGCGCCGTGTAAAATTTAAAACCAATAATTCAATAAAACGGTGTCTACGGTGAATGCTCGATTTGATTTCGACATTGTCATTATTTTTACCTGGAGCTCGGCGTCGAACCATTCTCCCGAGCAAGATCTCCAGACGGCAACAGATTTGTCTGAGTCCACCCCCACTGTTGCTAACCTCCTGCCGTCGTTAGAGAACGATAAGGAAGCTATTCCTTGCCGGTGGTGGTGCGGAAGCGAGCATAGCTTGCGGCGAAGCGAAGCGAAGCGAAGCGAAGGGGGCGGAGATTCGAAAATATGATTGTTATGTTTGCCATTCCACAGTGTGTCGCAATCAATGGTTGATAAGATTCAACGTTGCTCGCTCACAAACATTCCCTCACTCATGAACATTCAATGGACATTCAAAGAAACCGAAACAAGAAGCGCTGTATTGCTACTATGATGTTGCCCTCCGACAGTGCGCAACATGAAGGCACCACTACAACAACAACAAAACGTAACAGTACAAACGACAACTCTATCGCACGCGGTAGAATGCTGTACCAGGTGTATCGGTACCATGCTGAACAACGCCCCACCTCCACACTTGTAGAGGCATCCCACACTCGCACGGCTGGCCGCGTCCCTGCTTCTCCTGATGCCACGAACCGCCCGTTAGGGCTAACACGAAGGGCCGTGATCTGTCTTCCTTTGTGCCCCCGGAAATAGCGCTGGCTGCTTTCGACACGGAGACGTCAACACCAACACCAACATCATCACGGAAGGGGAGGGGAGGGGTCGTGGTGTCGGCCCGGACATGGGGCCAATCACTAGTAAATAGGACCTACGGTACACACTAAAACCTATATACTTATATATATATGCCTGTTTTTACTGATAATATTTGGTCCTGTTTACTAGTGTTTACTATGGTCGTCCGTAATAGTGTAGTGTGGCAAGGCGGGCGACAAGGCTACAGAGTGATGGTGGCGGCTTATGGGTTGTCGTATTAAAAGTTGTTGCGTTTTCCGTTTGTTGGAGGCAGGAAAAAACTCCTGTGTCGTACGTACAAGAATGTGCACGCAAGATTTGCGGGCGATAGCGCTGCAGAGGGATGGGGATTTCTGGCCTGTTGTTGCACTTCGAAGGAGCTGTTGCATTTTTCGTGTGTTGGGAGACAGTGTCGTCGAAGAGTGCACGAGAGATTCAATGCAAGATCAGGCTCCTCGAGAAATGCTCCTGCACGGGTCTGACATCACCATATCGCGCTGTCTAGTATTAATAGTGCTCGTACTTGACTTTCTTCGTCTCGGCCGTTTGTAATATCATGCGGTACGGCGGTACGGCAACTCAATAAAGCTACGACATGAGCGCCCCAAGCGTGCGCAAATATGTTGCATTTGGCATCGCAGAGTAAAGCGTAAAGGGCGTTGCGGTGCGGTGCGGTGCGGTGCGGCCGTGATATCGAACCCGTTAGGCGTACGAGTACAAAAGCATAAAGAGTATTCGTCACTAACATCACTAACATCCCTGAGGTTCCGAAGCGCCAAACAAGCACATCGGTATATAGCTTATGGACTGGTGCTTTGCCACAACATTGCACAACACCGGCATACCTTATGAATTGCGTATACAGCTGAATCATCGCTTCCTTGCTCTTGTGTACTTTGCGTACGAACCTGTGCATTTTTCGGCTGTACACGACACCGATAGTAGCAGCAGGATATATCAAACCACCAAGGCGATTGTATGCGAGGGCCCCGCGCGTCAGCCCTTGACTTCGGATTCCACGCACTGACGCAAGCACCAAGTTTTTTTTCGGTTCGGTCGAGTCGTTCCCAAGATCCAGCGCATAAGATGGCTCGATCATCTGCGGCAGACCAGCGTTCGTTGTGAGACAGACCGAGGTGTGAACGACGGGAAGGATTCAATAGTGAGACAAAACATGCCTTTTCCGCTGGTTCCTTCGTGACAATGGACGGTATCCTCCGTATCACGTACGGGCTGCAGACAATGATTGCTATGCTAACTTGAAGTTCGGCTGAATATCATGCATGTGGCTCGGTTCTGGAAAAGGTTGACCTTCTGGAACCGCTGTTGCGGTTGTGCAAGGCACTACAGCAGTAGTTCCCTCCATAGCCCTTTGTTTTAGGTTTGCTTAAGGTACTGGCGTGTTTTTCACTTCTCGTCCTGAAAACGTGTTGAGGCGCATGAACCAAGGTAAGCGATCAAGCTTGACTATCACGAGAAAACGGAGCCATGAAAAAGAAAGTGCACTTTACTTGACAACTCGCGGTATCGAAAAAAGCCTGACGACAACTAACTTTCGAGGTTATACATAGCTTCTCCAAACCCACTCCGTAATATAATTGTTCTAGACCTTATTGCGGTGCCTTGCCGCAACCAAATGTCACCGAAATCATACACACAAGTTGTTTACTAATGTATTCTGTCTCCCTACCGTGGATCATTTAAAGTAAGTATTGGATTGGATGAGGCCTCCTGCGCCGGCAGGGGGCCTCGCCTGGTATGTCCCCCCGCGCTGAGTGGACGCTTGGCTGGCGTATACTCAGCGCGTGGTTAGTACCTGTAAATGATCTGGGTACAAAAACAAAAACAAAATAAATAAAATAAAACAAAACAAATTAATACTACTGCTGGGTGGGTGGGATGGTCTCAAGAATTTCGTGACCAACTCTGCTCACGAGGATTCGGGAGCGAAAAAGAGAACTCACCTCTCTGGGATACTCATCCTGAGACATTCTGATCGAATCCGTGGTTCCATTATTTTGGACCCTCTGATGCGATCGCCATTTTACTAATGTATTATGTCTCCCTACCGTGGATCATTTAAAGTAAGTATTGGATTGGATGAGGCCTCCTGCGCCGGCCCGTGGTCCCGCCCATACTTAATTGTTACGCTGCCTTGTCTCTGTAGGTCTGTAGTTGACCACTGATCAGGTGCAGAGTTGTCTCACCCATACTTCTTTAACATCGGATCAAGTATTTCAGCACAAGGTGCGGAATCATTCTTGAACTCAAGCGACAGTGGCAGCTGGTGTCGCCGTAATGGTATCTCTGATGGCGTTATCTCTTACTATACCGCGCACTGCCCCACTAGACGTCGCCCTGATGTAGTACATGGCCGCCGACCTTGACTTACCCATCGCTTACACCGCTGCTACGATCGTTGTTCGGCTGCAGTTCCAGCAACACATTATTGAGGTAACGAGAATCTGGAGGAACTCGAAGGGCTCATATGACTGGTGTGACGTTAAGCGCCCTTTGCCCTTGGCCTCCGATCTCGCGACCACGACCACAACCATGACCGTCGGGCCCGGTGACCACACTCGCCTCAGGGATGTGGGGACCCCCCCCCCCCCCCCGGCTTTCGGACGCGACTTTGCGGAGACGTCGGCCCATCCTCATGTATTGACGCGACTTTGCCGAGACGTCGGCCTATCTTCATGTATTGACCCTGTATGAGCGTTTATTTGGACGCACACAGTCACCGCCAAACACTAACGCAACTAGGTAACCTCAATAAATGTTTTCTGTACATGTTCAGACACAAACGCAACTCGTTATCCACAATTTCTGTTTATCGTCGTAACATTTTCGTAGATATTCCCGGAGTTGCGTTGCCGCTGTCTGTGCAATCGTCAAGTTTTCTCGACGACCCGCCTGGATACAGCATCGCTTCGACGCTTGCTAGAACCATATTTTATTTTGTACTGGAGGTGGTATATGTTTGACTCCGCGTTGAACCATTACTTCACCGCTGTGTACAGCACGTTTCGCGGGTTTGTCGCACGCTATAAAACGCTAATCACGGGGTATTGTAGAGTTTTCGTCTGAATGGTCTCTTAAATATCGCACCGCTCTGGAGATCGCGATATTTCGTATGATCGCAAATATGTATATATATACATATATACAAATAAAGTTACACTTACATTATTTCTTCCTATTGGATTGTGACTACTCTTCAGCCTTTCACCCCTCCTTTTGCGACCTCTTCAGGACCTTTTGTTTGCTTGTTTGTTTTCGTTTGTTTGTTGGTTTGTTTGTTTGTTTGTTTTGTTTTGTTTTTTGTTTACGGCTGCATCGATACTGCTGTTGGTTTGTCTTGCCTTTTCGCTTTAGTTTTGAGTACAGTGCGCGCACACTTGCCCCTTTTGCATATTTCAACGAGCTCATGGTAATTTCGTTGTTATATATATCACGCAGAACGAGGGCAGCAGATGTCCTCCCGAGGGCGCTGCATCCGTCTGCAGGGTCGAACGGCCCGGGATCTTGTGCGATTTGCGTTTTGTTGCGCAGGTCAAAACGTCGCGCAGTTGATCCCTGACGTAGAAGTATATATATATATGAATGCGGGCACGTCGTAACCAAGCGTTGGCGGCGACGGAGGGAACCCCTGAGCAAGTGAGAACATATTGAGTAGCCGGCGAGGTTGGCGCTGTGGTCCTCGTCATCTCGGCAGGATGCCGAGGTTCGGAAGTGAGCTACTCCGGACGATGTCTTCGACTCCCTCTGTTTTCGAGATCATGAAAATTGGAAGCTGGCAGATAAAGTCGGCGGCCATGTACTACATCAGGGCGACGTCTAGTGGGGCAGTGCACAGTATAGTAAGAGATAATGCCATCAGAGATGCCATTACGACGACACCAGCTGCCACTGTCGCTTGAGTTCAAGAATGATTCCGCACCTCGTGCTGAAAATACTTGATCCGATGTTAAAGAAGTATGGGTGAGACAACTCTGCACCTGATCAGTGGTCAACTACAGACCTACAGAGACAAGGCAACGTAACAATTAAGTATGGGCGGGACCACGGGCCGGCGCAGGAGGCCTCATCCAATCCAATACTTACTTTAAATGATCCACGGTAGGGAGACAGAATACATTAGTAAAATGGCGATCGCATCAGAGGGTCCAAAATAATGGAACCACGGATTCGATCAGAATGTCTCAGGATGAGTATCCCAGAGATGTCAGTTCTCTTTTTCGCTCCCGAAACCTCGTGAGCAGAGTTGGTCACGAAATTCTTGAGACCATCCCACCCACCCAGCAATGGGGTATCGGAATTCGTTGACGACCGTTCTGTCCGGCAGGGCACGACACTTGTTTTGCACGACATTTACTTGTCGTGCACGACGCTTGTAATATGAGAAGGAGGCCGAAAAACATGTAAGGAAGGAAGGAGGCCTGGAGTGAAAACGCGCTATTACATAGAACAAAGTGAACATGCCGTAAGCACTAGACAATCCAATCAGCAAACCAAGCTCAATCGCGGGAACGACTGCAACACCACCTCCACCAATAGTCTAGTCATCATGCAGTCAGATAGTAAGACGTACCAGGTATACAAAGTATGTGTATAGCGGCGTAAAGTGTCAAATGTAACTACGAGTAGCCGGCTGTGCATAGCCGGACAGACATCGAGGGTTAAACAAAAGAGTTGTTTCGAAGCCCATATCCCCTCAGAACTAAGTAGGGAGGGGAAGGGGTAGGTGCTATGTGACCCTACAAATAGATCCGAGTTGCGAAAGGGAGACGGAGGTGCAGAAAGCAACGCAAATAATATACCAGTACGTGGTGGGACGCAAAAAACGCGTTAAAGTATACGATTACTACTAATAAGTACGCAAGTATGCAAGTATAAATCTCACGTTCTTCACCCAAGGGCGATCCGCGCTCTTGTAATCTTCCTGCCCGATCTCCTTTTTACCCGACAACAACCCTGACGACCCCGCAGACAACACATCAGCGTCGGGATCAGCATCGCTGTCTTCGGGCACTCCCCCTTCCGGCGTTTGGGGCGAGGGGCCAGCTGAAGCGTCGCTATTTGTCTTTGACGGGTCAACACCTTCAGCGGCACTTGCGGCCGTCACGAGTGGCCTACACAATCAAACAAACGTTTCAGACCATCGTGTCAAAGTACGGAGGGCGTACTAGGGCCATTAGTATCGAAGAAATGCTTGTCTTAAGTTTCCTGATTTTCCCGGGGGGGGAGGGGGGGGTTAGTTTGGTTCTTGATATATGGTATGCCGTAAACTTTCGTGAAAGAAGAATGCTGCATACAACTTGGAGACGTTCCTGAAATTTTTGGGCTTTGTCAGTTTTCCTGATTTAGGAAATTTGGTAATTTTGCTGTTATTCTCGACAGAAACAAAGAGGAAACCAGGGGGGGAAACGTTAAAACAGCCGTTAGAAGCACATCAGCAACGTCGCTGGGCTGGGATTGGGCGTTTCGCATGAGGGGACAGGCAGCTGGGAACTCACCAAGTAGTTATGTCACTGCTCTGCTGTCGTTTTCGTTTTCGCCTCTGGTGTACATATAGACAGACAGACATACAGCCTCGGTCGAAGATCGGCGAAAGGCGGCGGATACATGCCATGCATACATATCAACACCAACAACTACCCTTGCCTTCCCTCCCAACGGGGTGCGAAGGCCGCTAACCCTAACCCGGTTTGAGGAACGCATAATAACAGAAAACTCAAGGAACGAAAAGTCCACCCCTAAAGGAAATATGCCACTCGCTGCCCTTCCCTTCCCTTCCCTTCCCTTCAACGCCTTGTTTCAGGGGCGTATACTAACCTAAGTAAAGGAATGCATAAGAGGAATTTCAAAGAGCGCACAGTCCCCCCCTACCCCCAAAATATCTTTTGCTTTGCCTTGCTTTGCCTTGCTTTGCCTTGCTTTGCCTTGCTTTGCTTTCAACGTGCAGCGTTAGTGTCAATAACCAAAACGTGATGAACGATGAAATAACAGAAAAAAAAACATATCACGAAAAATAGATAAGATCAGACATTGCCAATTGTGAATTTTCACCGCTCGGCTTCCTTAGCGGCCAGGTCGTCCCTATCGTGCCTCCACTGCATCACACATCGATCTTCGCTCCCCACCGAAATGAGATGACTCTGTCCCATAGCCCAGCGCAAGCGGGATATGCCTGCCGCATGTCCCCTGCGAGGAAAGAAACAAACGCGCACTTTGTTGGCCTTTGTTGATGGTCTTGCCGTCACGCCGCAGCCACACACACACCAACCATGTGCTTCTCTTCATTTGTAACGGTTTGTTTTATTTAGATATATAGAGTCTAATGTCTCAGGACTTGTGCCGTTTTATTTTACTGTGTATGAGTCTTCGGGATTTTTATATCTAGTCGAAACTAACAAAAATCTGGGAACCCTCCAATATGAACTGAAAATCACTATTCATATTTCATTAGCTTAAAACCTGTGTAGCAGCCCTACTCGTTTCCGTTGCTTACGTAGGGTAAGTCCGCGGTTTCACCCGCGAACGGCGGCTAGGAAACGTTTCATCGCGCAACAGGGGACAGGGGACGGTATAGCTATTTCCGCAAATCTTCTCGTATTATCTATTGGCGACTTCGCCGCTTTCGACGCTTCTACCGCACGCTTCTACCGTTCGACTATTGTACTGGCATTCTCCGTTCGATTGCGTACTGGTATTGAACTTGCAGTTTTCGGTCAACAAATAACACCCCCATTAGCTAGGCATATCAAAAAGTATTTTTGACAGTTTTTAGTGGGGTTGCAAATATATTACTCAGTTCCAGTATAGGATCAAATTTGGGCGTTAAACATTACTTGATACATACACTACTTGGTTGTGTGTACCGTACAATGGCGATATGAAGGGGTGAAGGAATGAACTCATTGCGTTTTTTTAAGGACTGCAAAAGTCAAGCTGAAGCTGATTTGAAGTCGTCTTACTGTACAGCAATACAATATTGTTACTACTGTGGTAACGTGGGCGTAGTTATTGAAATTCGCTAACGCGTTTGCTCTCGAAGGGTTCGTTAACGTACGACGGGTGCAAGGGGTGTTCGTTCTCAAAGCGCGATATAAACGGCGCCCACGGCAGTTAAGACGTAACTTACTGTGTATGAGACTGATAACGCCAAACCTATCTGTGTACCCATCCATGCGGGAGTTGTTGAAAAAGTTGGACGCGTGCTACGGTAGAGGTAGCACTTTTTGGCTGAATCGTTCTCTGAACGATCAGGCTCCTTAATCCAAATTCGTCGGAGTTTCATTTTTGTGACGAATAATGTTTCAGAGTATACTTCGGGCATGATATTTCGCAGCCGGCAGCACTTTTATTCTCCTTCAAAATTATTTTTTCGGTGAGGTGTGACGCTCCTTAAGTGTGGAGCTCATAAAAAACATGGTGCACCTCTATCGTAGCATGCGTCGTTGCTCAAAGTGCAGTGCCAGAGGAAACCACTTACGAGCTGGTTGAAGAACGTTTCATATGCGACGCGCTGCTGCACTCTGGTATAGATGAGGAATTCGACAGTAAACGAAGACAGTCCGAGAAAACTACACCCCAACCTTTTGAGGGCCCTGCGCACCTTAGCGTACCTTAGCGTGTTACCGTGGCGGCGGAGCTACTACCCACGAAGACGTTAGACACCCCACACTACCAATATCAAGATTTTGTTGAGCCCGGGTCGTTGCGAGTAAGTGTTGATGATGGGCCGAGAAAATGAACGTTAGTGGTACTACGATGAAGCAGCACAAACCGTTCACCTGCTCTGCATTCAGATCGTTCAGATCGGCTCAGATCATTCAGATCGGCAACAGGCTACACGCTACAACCTGCAAGCAATAACCTGCATGCTGCAAGCTATAAGCTACAAGCTAACATACCTGTAGCTTTTTGCGTCGGCATAAGGGGATGTGCACGGCTGGCGAAGCAGGCGAATCCGTCCGAGATTGTCACCCGCAGCTACAGCTTGGCTCAGGTGTTCAGTGTGGAGTGTCGCATCAGCACTCGTCACCTGAACCGCACCCGTAACCGTTGTCAATCAGCTACATACAGTATACATGCTGAGACTGCCACAGCAGTAGACGAGGTAAATTGCCACCGGTGCCATATTAGACAGCCTTCGATGGCTTCGATGGCTTCGATGGATGACAGATTGATGTCGTTGACAGCAAGCATACGACGGTGCCGTCGCAATTAATTGTTATAAAAACAAAAACGATGACATCTAAATAAATACAAGAGGAAGGTATTGAATGGTAAATAAATCCAAGAGGAACTCACTTGGATAGCAGAAAAGACCGTTATTTTTTACATGCTGGTATTAAAACTATGCCCTCTACATTGATTCGAGAGGAACGTATCGGTGAAAGACGGGAAAAAACACAACTGATAGCAGAAAATGTGGTTTGTTTGTGTCACCTCTGTACCATCCGCCTGCGGAGGCCACACCCCTTGAGAGGCCCAGCAAAATAGCGTTGTCTGTGTGTCCCATTCCACGTTTTTCAGCCGAGACGCCGCGGGGATGACCATGCCAGTGTCCGCCTCGTGGGAAAAGAGCTCGTAGGCCTGCACAACATAACATGTGGGAAAATACCGGCAGCGCGATAAAGCACTCCGATCCACTATCCAAGCATTCCAGTACTACTGCGGTGCTGCACGAACATCGCGTGATGGCAGCTACTTCATCAAGCTCACTCAGCATTGCTGTTGTTCTGACATTAACTCATTGCTAAAATCGAGGCTTTGATCACAGGGCAGGCTCCAATAACTCTGGAGTGAAATTATGCTCCGGGAGAAAATAGAACAAAATAAACGCGCATTCTATACGTATCTGAAGCTAATTGCACACTTCAGGCAATAAAACAAAAAGTAAAAATCTGCGTAATTTCCCCGCCGTCGCGACAAACCTAACGCACGTACCTGGCATGTGGACCGAACGTAACGTCCGTCCGTGCTGAAGTCGATGGCGACGATGGGACTGTTGTGCGTCGTCAGCATCGCGGTAAGAACGTACTTCTCGGACGTGCTGTAATGCCGAATGGAACGCCAAATGCAATAAATAAATGCCAGGCACACGGCGCAAGGCGCGGGCGAGGGGGCGCGGAGCGGTAACCAAAAAAATGAGATGTGTTTTATGTTTTTGGCCGGGGTCGTAAATAATGATATCGTGTGTGGTCGAGTTCATGTTGGCGAGGCGCAACGGGCAATCCCCGGAAAATTGTTTTGACATAGAACGGCTACTAAAAAATAAAATGATGCTGCCATAGCGGATTTCCCGTTGCACTGAACGTTCTAGCACAAAGTTGTGGGGAACAATCTGCTTAAAAAAACAAATTCATGCCGCCAAACGTTTCGCCGTCGAATACCTGTTTACGTTACCTGTGTTTACCTGTATACGTACACCTTGCCATCCGCCGCACCCATTGCCAAGCTCTGCCCGCTCGGTGCCCACTTGATGTCCGTAATGTGTTTCTGGGAGTCACGTGCCGCGTGCAGAACCTTTGGGCGCGAAGGGGAAAGGCGTCAAGCAACATCAAAAGCGAAGGCAATTGTAAGGACATCGATCATTGTCAGGCATTTTAGGCATTGTAAGGCACTACAGAGCTTAAGAACACACTCTGACCGACGGACGGACACTCGGCGGTAACCCTAACCCTAACCCTAACCCTTTGCCTTTATGCGGGGCGACAAACTTCGCGCACCCGTCATTAGCGTTTTTTTTCAGTGTCAGGATGCTGCATGGCAGGAAAAGGCTCAGAAAGCAGCAAAGCGTTCAATTTGGTCAGGAACGACCCCATGCAATCTCGACATAAATAGGCTTGTTTTCGGTCAACCTCTTTTAGATCCATTTCGAACTGCACACACTTTTTGGGGCGAACGTACTGCAACTACTACAACTACGGCGCATATTTCGAGTGGAAGCATTCTAGGAGGTGTAACATATTTAAGGAGGTTCTCGTTGAGAAGACAAGTGTCCCACCTGGAAATCGTCTTCCTGTAGTACTACCCACTTCCCGTCGAACTGCTTGCTGTTCTCCCTGATTGGCGTGCCGAAGCCGATGGCAATTTGAGCTCCGTTCGGAGAGTAGGCGACCGCTCTTGATGGCATCTCCACCTCGTGCGACCTCAAATTTCTTTACATAATAACACCATGCGGGCGGGAGAGTCAGGCGCGAGGGATGGACGATAGACGGTAGATATAGCTTGAGAGGGTGCCAAAAATATACCGACCGTTCGATGCGGCCCTTGATAACTGACTCGCCGTTTCAAAGGGGACGGTGCCTTAAGGCATTAAAGGCATTAGGCCGTTGGGCTATTGATAAAAGGTTAGCCTTTTACCTGCCCAATCAAAGCCTTATAACACTCTCGCCTCCTTCTGGACAGCCTTGAGGTATTTGGTCTTCTCGTATGAGGCCGTACGTGTGACCCTACCAGTTGTCTGAAGTCCTTCACAATCTCTCTCTGGGGACGCAAAGGAGAGTGTTTCGTATCAGATTCTGACATGAGCAAACTCGCTTTCTTTAAAAAGCGTTTTCCTACGTACTGGTGAAGGTGATACTTGAATTCACGACCACTACAAAACAACACATACATCTCCTGCCGACGACGCCATTTGTTAAGGCATTAGTGAGGCATTGATCCGTTGAGCTCCTGGCAAAAGGTTAAAATTTTCCCTGCCCAATCTAAGCCTCACAACAACGGCAATCGCTTTGTCTTCATCCACCCCCAAACTCCTGGAATGCTTACGGCCAATGTTCCCGGGGACCTTAACGATCCAAGTCACGAGGGCGATTTATGTGGTTCGGCGGATTGAGTACTATTGAGAATATTATTAACTTAACCTCGCCTTTTGGAGTAGATGTCCCAAATTCGGAGCTGTTTGTCGTCTCCAATGGTGCAGAACTCCGGGGTCGCCGGGTTGCACGACAGACCCCAGAGTTCTTTTGGGGCGTGCCCTAGCAGGACTGGACTCCCATCTTGTTGAAGATTATCGCCACTCGTGGCACTAAACTCAAACAATTCGTTTCCTGGAATTGCCAAGAATGTACATACAGTACGGGGATAGATGAATTGACTCGGTAGTGGTGAGAAGAGTGTATGTATACTACGCGTCGTGGGCGCGATTAGTAGCTTCCAAAAATTGAAAAAATGTTGGCATTGTCTTCGGACTAGTAAAATCATCAACAATCAACCGTCAACAATCTATCACCATATAGTCATTTCATCCATCATCAATCACCGGTCGCCCCGGTGGTCTAGTGGGTAACCCCGAATACTACTACCCTATGAGGGCCGGGGTTCGAATTCCGTGGGGTTCCCAATCAAAACAAGAACATAACTTTGTGTGCCCTTTTCTCATCGCGGAAAGCGCTACACCAGGCGCCTGGTATATGGTATAGCGTGAGTTACCAAAACTTGATGCAAATCAACGAGCAGTGCTAACAATGCTGAAAGAAACGCCATAAAAATACAGGCAACTACAGTAGTACAAGGGGAGACACCTTCCTTACCACGGCTTGTCCAGAGAGAGAGCCAGCCGTGAAAAGTTGTGGTTATAAACAAAAACAGTCAATCATCAATCATCAATCATCAATCATCAATCACCAATAGCCCGCAAGGCAAGCGCATTGTCCGTACGCAGGTGGCATCGGTGCAGGTGGAACGCTTCAACGAGCGACCGGAACGAGCGCGACTATTAATAGGACTGCTTAATGCCAGTTATGTGCCTCGTGCGACTACCAACCGCACCTGCCGTCCCGACGAGGATCTTGTCATTGCCGGTGTGCCAAGACACGCTTCGGATTGACGCCTTCAGAGATAGCGACAGGAGGCTAATTTGGTGACGAATTGTCAAGTTGTGCCCCCATATCTGGCAAAACATCAAACATCAACATCAACATCAACATCAAACATGAACATGAAGATGCAGAAGCAGGAGGATTAGTAGTGTCAAGCATGAGCTAGGTGAACTGTCAAGTATTATCTACAGTAGGCATTAAGAGTGTCAAGCTGCAACAGTAAAAGCTCCACCACTACCGGAGGAGCAGCTTATATACCATTAACAACCATTTTCACTCACTAATATACTCAATGATTCCTGAGTATAGACACCACATGAAACGGGTAACTTTTGAAGTCGTTCTCCAACTTTTGTCATCAAACCAAAAAAACAAAAAATGAGGGTATCTGATCGACGTCCGGTATCAAACCAAAAATGCGAATCTGATATACTGCGCCGAATTCCGCGCTTATCCCATTATCGATATGTCGCTGTGGCTTAACCGCACCTTGATATAGCCGTCAGCGCCCCCAGACACAAGTCCCTCTCCGCTCGAAGACAGTGCAAAAACCTTTTCCACCGCGCAAGATAAAAGAAACAGACACATCGTACCAGGAATCACATTCAAATAGTTGTCTACACAGGAAACCGTTCTTTCTTTCTACCCAACTATTTATACATCAGTACACCCAGTGTCCGTCCTGATCCTTCATCTTGTAGAGAGATACATAATACATAATAGGTACCAATTATGTGGTCACATGCTGTGAGACAGAGAAAAACAAAGTACGCTAAAGTAGTTTTTCCCTGGCATTAGTCGACCCTACACTTCAGAATTTTCCTGCAATAGAGGTAAGGCACAAACCGTTGACAGGAATTTTTGAGGCTAAACGGCTGTTGTAGTGTGTACATTCCACCACTTTGAAGCAACGGGTCAGCGGCACCCGAGAGAGATTTGATTTAACAACCAACTAACATGGAGTACACGTCCGATTTGCTTCCGTTTTTATTTGTATTAATTGTATTAATTGTTTTGTATTTTTTCCGAAAGTGTTCGTTCTTCCACTCCACAAGCAGTTATTGAGTTATTGAGTTATTGGCAATAGGTTCTTGTGACCACGGACTCGATGTTCGCAATAGGTGTATGTGAGAAAGAACGACAACAACAACAACAACAACAACAACAACAAGTGCAAGCCCACTTGGTTACAGCTAACGCTCGGTCATGGCCGAGCCGGCTGATAGAGAGGAAGGAAGGTTGTCTGGGGGACATAATGGTTACTTCTGACCTCTGTGGCGTGCGCCTTGACGGATGAGTCCAACCGCCTCCCCAGAAATCTACGGAGCACGTTACGGGGGGGGGTATAAACAGAGAAAAGTGGAGTGACACAAAAAAATTCCAATAAGAAATCCTAAGGTCTTGCCAAAACAAACTGAAGGATCCGTCGAGTTACCGTTAGAGGACAATACATACTCGGAGAATTGCATGGAGACTTGCCTTTTGAACAAGCCAAATCCGAAGGGACAGGGACGACATGCTACAGAGACGGTATGACGAGCATGAATCATGGAGCCCAGAGCAATCAACTAGCTAGAAGATCAGTACACGCCTCGTTTCCAGCGAACTCCACTCATTCGTTGTTACCCCTACCGTCGCTATATGCGGCCCCCGAGTCGTCGCGGTTTTGTACCCCAGCCGTCGCTGAAACAAACGTTGTTGCGGCGGGCGGTAAATTGTTAGACCTGCTACTGCGTCTATCGATGCGGCGTTTGCTGCCAGAAATACTATTGGCGCAGAACCTAAATAATCGACACAGACATACCATGACACAACAGCAGTCGTTAGTCATCACGAAATCCTGGCGAATGCACGACGTACATACCCATTCGCGATCCTTTACGAAGTATAGACTAGACATCCATCATCCTATAGAGACTCTGTTCTCCGCCTCTGCCGGCCGTCACGCTCGTTCAACACGAAGCATTGTCTAATAGAGAACGTTTTGAGGTCAAAATTGAAACATTCGAACCGCGAACTCTTGACATAAAAAACTTGATGCACGCGCCTGTGGGTGTGTCCATCAAAGATGCTTACAACAGGGGGAAAAAAAACATCAAAACACAGACGAAGACCTCCAAAACATCTAAAAAGCTCTAAAATGCACGTGCCTGTAAATGTGTCCGTCGAAGGTGCCTACAACAGGGTTTGTGCCATCCCACCCTTGGCACAGGAAAAGCTGCCTTTTCCCGAAAGGTCCCAAGCTGCCGGGCCTCCTCGTCATGTTCTGTCCACCCTGCTCAAAAATAGCAAGCCAAATAATTACCAGTAGCAGTTGATATGCATGCAAGGTACGGTAAAAGGTGCTCCTAACGTTTCTGCGACTCCTCCTTTGACAAAGCATTAGGGCTACTCAAAGCATTAGGAGTAGCTCTCTACCCCAACCGACCGAAAGCTGACAGTGACAGACATTCGACGCATATTATATCCCTGTGACCAGTATCTTAACCATCGGCCTACATTACCTATACATCGAAAAATATCGTAAAAAGCGAACGGGATTACAGCGATTTTAGGTGCGTAGTCTCTCCGCTCAGGAGAGCAACTATCGCAGCATGCGACTTCGAGCCTCCGAATGAATACCTCCTTGCGGCGGTAAACACTGGTTGCTTGGGAGAAATCGAAACTAACCGACCGCCTGATACATCACATCAACATCACATAGTTTCCCAATCCTGACAGTGTTACTGTACAATACCTGTATGGTCCAGAAATCGACTGTCCCATCCGCGCACAGGATGAGGCCGTCGCAGCTCATGGTAAAATCGACAGAGAACGTCTTCGCGCGACCCGTCCTATCACATCACATCACAACACCGGAGTGAGCGGAACACAAGTAAGGTAACATGCAGATGAATAGACAATCAGATAGTTACCACGTTCGTCGGTGGAACAACCGACGGCGTTTTCTCTTCAATCTCTTTTTTATAAGAGCAAGCGTTTGAAGAGGGCTGTTGAGCACACATCGCCACGGTTCGTGGGTGAGTTACGAGCGGCTACTGTACGGTGTGTACGCGTGTGGACGTGTGTCGCACGTCGGACGTAAAACGATGTAGGCTGTAGGCTGTAGGCTGTAGGCTGTAGGCTGCAATGGTCGATGGTCCGGCATGACACACGCTCTCAACTCCTGTCGAGGCCGATATCGAGGCCGATATTCGTGAAAGCCTGGATTGAACGAGTGTATATTGCTCAAACCGCTGAGAGATGCAGGTTAATAGTCCTCATGGCCCAACTCTACGCGGCCGTTAGGCTCCCAACGCGTTGGGTGACAGGAGGAATATCCGACGTGTTCGATGCCTAACAACAGCTTTTTCCAGCTGGTTGGGTGGCAACACGCATACCCCAAGTGTTCAATGGCCGATTACGGCTTTATCCACCTGGGAGGGTGGCAAAAAGCATATCCCAAGTGTTTTGCGGCCGATTACGGCTTCATCCAGCTGGTGGGGTAACAGGAGGCCTACCCGACGTGTTCCACGGCCGATTACAGCTTTATCCACCTGCTTGTGCAAAGAAGCACGGAGTTCTCCCAGTCGTAAACAGCCAAGCCGTGATGATCGTCGGCCCCCATCGTCGCGAGAAGTCGACCGTCTGAGGAAAACTTCACTATGGTCACGGCACGCCTATGGAACCCCTCCAGCACTACAACAGTGCGCATGTTCTCCATGTCCCAGACGATTACCTGCTTAATGATGGTTTCGTGGGTAGACGATTTTTTTGTGATGAGTTTGGTGGTGATGAGTTGAATGGCCAGGCAAGGCAACGCGGATGACGCAGATCAAAAACAAGCGTGCTTCGGTGTCGCCTTCAGACGATGTTTCAGACGATGACGATGCCGGTCGTTTCGAAGCATGCTACTAGTACTCGTAGGGGCCGTGGGTAGGAATACAGCAGCGCAATGTTCGCACTGACGTTCCACGCGCATCTGGGAGCACCCTGTGGTACATTGTGGTGCATTGCACGCGGCGCTCACACTCTGCCCGTACCGACCGCGTCAAAGTGTGGACTCTATCAACTGCGGTATCGGCAATGATTAGACTTCGTGCATTACTTCCTTTTTTGGTTTCTCTACTATAGCTTTTCTTTTTATATTTCTGGCAACGATAACGTTTGTGACAGATCGACGGCGAAGCTCATGGTCGGGTGGCAAACATAATAGTAATTAAAGTGGGAAATACCGAAAGTGTCCTTCCTGTACGGGTAGTTCCACGGAGACAAGTTTTCATGCGCTGGTACAATTCATGTTGGGTCGCTGGCTACCTTCGGAAGGCGACCCCTTTGTCCACTTGCAACCAGAGAGCGCGTGGGGTGTGTGTCGAAGCACAGCACCTCGTCGGTATGATCCGTGAAAAAGTGCTGAACTCTCTTCGGCACGTCATGCCTGTCGTCGTGTGGTGGGTTGGGTGGTCGAATCGCATCAGCACCGCATCAGTATCGCAAACTAGCTACTAGCGGGTGAACGCGGGAGTTGAGTTTTTCTTCCGCCCTGGGTAAGGCACAGTGAGCAAACGACCACAACAACTTATGCCGAGCATGTACAGGTATGCGCAGTGGATTGATGTCCCCAACAAACATGTATCATATAAAGTATTATTGCATTAGGTATGGTGTAACCGAGAATATTTGTGGCATAGATATAGTGATATAGTGTAACTGTTCGTGCCTCTAAAGTGGCATACATTTATCGCAGTCGCCTCTTGGTCACTTGAAACTTACGTATTGATAGACGGCACGGCAACGGCACCACTCTTCCACTCTTACCGATTTATGACTCTCCAACCACTAACCACTAACCACTCCTTCTCCGCCGATCATATATATACCAGGTACCATGGTATATAACAAGGGGTTCGTTCCATCCTTCCATCCGTGCAGTCTTGAGGTCATGCGAGAACGCCTTATCACACGCCCCCGTGTTAGTAACAATACGGACATGACGCGTCCGTGTGCGGAAACAGGCGGTGCAGACCACAGTTTCATCTACGGCTACTACTGCTGCTACTGCTACTGCTACTACTACTACTGCTACTACTACTACTACTACTAGCATGATACCATCACCTGACAACGAGGCTCCCTGCGAAAAACAGCACTTCCCCCGCCGCACTGTACATTGCCGCATTGCGACAGTCATGCCCGCGGTGTCCATGGACCCACTCTAGCACTAAGTCGTCGTCTGGACCTCGAATGTCCTGCAGCGTAGAATGCACAAAAATAACACCTTCAGCACAGCAGACGGTAGTAGTAATAGTAGTAGTAGTAGTAGTAGTAGTAGTAGTAGTAGTAGTAGTATATCTCACTTGAGAAGCCCTATACTAGTATTATTACTAGTATTATGACTAGTATTATGACTAGTATTATGACTAGTATTATGACTAGTATTATGACTAGTATTATGACTAGTATTATGACTAGTATTATGACTAGTATTATGACTAGTATTATTACTAGTATTATTACTAGTATTATTACTAGTATTATGACTAGTATTATGACTAGTATTATTACTAGTATTATGACTAGTATTATGACTAGTATTATGACTAGTATTATGACTAGTATTATGACTAGTATTATGACTAGTATTATGACTAGTATTATGACTAGTATTATGACTAGTATTATGACTAGTATTATGACTAGTATTATGACTAGTATTATGACTAGTATTATGACTAGTATTATGACTAGTATTATGACTAGTATTATGACTAGTATTATGACTAGTATTATGACTAGTATTATTACTAGTATTATTACTAGTATTATTACTAGTATTATTACTATTAATAGTATTATTACTAGTATTATTACTAGTATTATCACTAGTATTATTACTAGTATTATGACTAGTATTATTACTAGTATTATGACTAGTATTACTAGTGTAGTATTAGGACTAGTATTATAGGTATACCTCACCCGACAAGCTCTGAACGATCAACAGTGGCATCAACCATGGCCCAGGCATGAAAAAACGCAAAATATTAATCTTGTAAAACGCGAATAGGATTCGAACGGTATTGGATAGTTCCTCACTCACATCACTCACATCACTTATATCACTCCTTGTGACCAAAAGACCGGTGCTACCCCTGCCTATGGTATGCCACCTACCTATTATATAGCTCACGCCAGAGCCTGGAGTTAAAGTTTCGCCGTACACACTCTGGAGGGAGTCCTCCGTATGCACTTGTGAGGAGGGTGCCATTGGTACATTTTCTTCTACTGTACTTTCGCACACGACAACTGCATATTTGCCTTATTTGCCTTATTTGCCGTCAATACATGTAGGCCGTCGATTATTGCAACTACTGTACATATATACTCAAAGAGGCGAGCTTACCAACTGACGCCACCATGGTCGCATGCGTTTGTTCTCATTGTTTTCATTGTTTTCATTGCTTTCATAGTTTTCATACTATACAAGGTACACGTTAAAGGTAGACTAGTTTTCCTACGCCCCACCTCTGGAGGTGCAGTAGAGGGTGCCGCCACGGAACGATGCCAAGGTTTCGCGGGTCCGAAGTTTTCTTCGTCTTCGATAAGCAAGTAAGGGGAGAAGGAAGGGAGGGAGGGAGGGAGGAAGGGCGAGGAGGACATGAAACAGTGTTATTTCTCACGTATTGTCGTCAAAAGTGGGGTGAAGACCATGGGATCCCGACCAATAAATCAGGCTGGAAGCCGGGGAAAACACATAGAACAACGAAAAAAACACAAACAAACGCGGAAAACATGAAGCACTACTATTAATAGGTCCAAAACATGGAGAGCAGCGCATCGCGGAATACCTACTTTCTAACGGTATGCGTCATTGTTCATTGAGCGATACACGTCGTGCTTTGATCCACTCTTTGAAGCTGGAAGTGTAGTAAAGTAATCAAGATAAAACCAACCTCCTGCCCACTTCAGGTCATCCTACGCTGACGTGGGGTCAGTAGTACGGTATCCAACGGTATACAACGGTATCCAACGGTATCCAACGGTTTTTAACGGTATCGAACGGTATCGAGCGGTATCAAAGTTAAGTGCTGTAGCCCCTTTTCCACGCGCGTTGAGGTCCTTGAGGTATGTATGCCGTTCGGTGCCTGTTATTTTACCACAAATCAAGCCAGAAGCTTCCGCACGGTATACAAAACGCTACCTCGTGACAACTATGTTTTTCGCCCCCCCTGATTGACAGCCACTACAGCACAACACAAACAAAGAAACATATGATTGACAGCCACTACAGCACAACACAAATAAGGAATAATGTTTTTCCGCGGAAACGTTGGCACCTACTATGCCGGAATGCATCGTCGTACCGTTCTGGAGCAGGATATCTTGTTACTGTATATCCCCAACTTTAGCCGGTTATTTAGTGCTATGTGAACCTTGCATAGTGTCGAGAGTACGCCGGCGCGTTCTACACAACACTTCATCCCGAAGCCGGATCTTGTTTACCATTACTAACGAAATTTTCACGATACCGGTGGTGCATCTTCGTTTGGCGGTTCGTGTAAGGTTAGGCGGTTCAAGGGACTCGTTAATTTGTGAGGGGGTGTATTTGTCCAAGCTTCCCAAGTAGTGGGTATCAGTACTTCACCGTCGCAGTCTACGCAGTACTTCATCACGAAGCCGGATCTTGTTCGTTAACGTTAAGCAAACTACAGCACCAGGGTCGTGAGGTCATATACTTGCCAGGTGGTTCGTGCAAAAGTCATATTTGAGATTCGAAGGGCACTCACCGGCGTGTTCTTCCATACGTATTATCGCTTCCGGGTCTCCGTTCTTGGTGCAGTCTACTTTTTCATTCTGCTCCCACCTGAACAAAACAGGCCAATATGAACCATCGCACGCCACGTATGACTCACGTATTGGCCGTGGCGTAATGGCCGTGACATCCATTCGATTTTTCGACCTGTTAATAGCCTAAGTCTTGACTCTACTGTATGTAATGTCATAACACTCCCCGTGTTCAACACCACAGTTCTACCCGAGCACTGCTGCGCACGAATGCCCACACCACAATAAGGTGCAGTATTGCGGTCATCTTCATAGGAGCTTTGCTTGCGCTTCCCCTACAGACTATCCCGAGAGCACTGTTTGAGTACTGGCAACTATAATAGCACTGAGCCTCGTTGGTAAAGGCCAATATTAAGTGCACGGTGTCACGGTGAACCGCTGCTTGGCAATACAACCGGACGAGCCGAAACAAACACCCACTTACGGGTTCTAAGAGGACAGCAGACCATAAACATGTCTCACGCTGACAGTCCCTTCAGGTAAGGATGATGCGACTACATCAGACCATCAAAACATGTATCACACTCATACATCCTTCAAGGGCAAGGTTTATGCGACACACGTATCTCACGCGGATAAGTCCTTGAGGTCAGGATGATGTAAGCGGTCTTCGTCCGTCATCGTCACGGTCTCCACGTCAGGATCATCCGCATATGGAGCATCCCTACCCCCCAGAGTTGCAGATAAAGCATCGGTTACTCCTGCCCCCTCGGCATCTGCTCTTGCCTCAAACGCCCAGAGGAGAATGGCGCAGTCTCCCCCACCCGAAGAAACGAAGGAGCCGTCGTCCGCGAGGAAGCTACAGTTCCTCACGGGGCACGCGTGGCCTCGATACTGCCGGAAATCCTGGCGAAGGCGAGAAGAACAATCAAGTTACGATCACTAGGATTGAGTCAAGATGTATGTTGATCTGTGTGGTACTCTGTGTCTTGTACAGTAGTACCCCCAAAACATTCGCTTCATTCAGGGTACATGATTCTTCCCCTTGTTGTTGGTTGTTGTTCTTTAACAGTGGGGGAATGTAAATGTATCTTAAGGGTGATCGACGTTGAAGCGTATGCTGCTGCGCATTGATTGGTGGCCGGATGGCAAGCATAATTGTAGTAGTACCCGTATTGTTATTGTTATTGTGTGCATGCTTTGACGCTGGCAATAAACGTTGCCTAGAGATTGTTATTTCAGTTGCGATGTTGCCTAGAGACACGGTGGCGTTTCACCGCGGTGTGAAAAAACGTTGTAGAAGCTTAGGGATACATTGCGGTTACGGGAGCCTTCAACCAACCTGATCGTCGTTGACTGCGGGGTACCGCAGCAGCCGCACTCGCCCGAAACCATCGGCAAGAGCTAGCTGTTCCCCATTGTTTGCCCTTGCGGCTGTCGTGAGGACACATCCGTCCACGAGGGGGCCTTATATTATAGCATTATAGCAAGTCGTAATGCAGTATGTACAGTAACGTTGGGAGGAGGGAAGCATTGGTCAAACTGACGCGAACGATGGAACATGCGGTAGAATCGTTTGGCAACCGGACACCGCCTCGAAGAAAAAACGTGTTTTCGTGCATTTGCGTATTGATCCCCACCCCTCTCACCAGATGCACCAGGTGCATCAGATGCATCAGATGCAGCAGATGCAGCAGATGCATCAGGTGCATCACGCGTACCATGCCAGGCGAGGTAAACCTCCCGTATGTTCCCACGGAAATTAGAAGTGACGTGGTGTATGTATGACTGTATGACTGTATCACGGACTGCACCGGGCGGACACGGTTACCCTTCAAATAGTACATTTATCACCGTCAACGCCCCGCCTCCTATCTGCACATCTGCACCACAACACACCACCCAGGGACGATGTGTTCAGCCTGACTCGACGGTTCTAACATACCCCGCCACGCTTCACCGCACCTTTGTCTTACATGTCATGCATACATCTATGGTGGCCGCTGATGCAACACGAGCGGGTCCCGCTGATTAAAATGATAGTCCAGTCCATGAAAAACGTGCGCGTGCTATGAATTAAATCACGTTTTATTTTTTTTACTCACCCCAAGCACCCTGCATAGCCCATCCAAACACGCACGACTGCGTCTCCCACTCGGTATCCTTCATATTCGCCGGAGTCATTTGGTCCCCTCTGCAATAACAACCACGAGGGCGGGCGCAGGAGTTGGATGGGTAGTACGACAAGAATAAGATAAGCACAGAAGCGTATCCAAACCCGCTGGGTTAATCCGATAGGTTACGGTAGTTGTATATGACGATATGACGAACGTTACGCTTCTCCGACACGAAATACCCAACGGTCTTGACCAATCACATCATCATATCAACGGTACTGTACCTATGAGCCTTGCCTCAACACTTGAGTATGTATGATGTAGTCCCGGCCGCATGTACACAACATGCAATTCACGCAAGCTGCATGTGCCTCTACACGCCGCTATTATTTGTATGCTAAGTTCTTCTGCAGTCAAGTCGAATGCGATGCTATGATGCTATGATGCGCGATAGGCGATAGGCGATAGGCACCTTTCACTGTCAAAGAAGAGTAGCTCTCCTCCCTTGTGGCTGTCACACTGCAAGTACTGCCCATCGCAACTAAAGTCCACGTGGTTCACCTTCACACACATCGAACAAAAAGAGCAAAATGGTCGGCAGAGAGAGAGACAACAATCGAAAATCAGCACAGCACCTGGCACAGCACCTTTCACACTTGTGCCCTGAGACGTTCAACGTGAACAGCGAGCATAGGTACGCAAACTGGGCACTCTGTTATTCGCTGTTCGTCTGTATTCAGCCCCTAACAAAGAGCCTCGGCGTCAGAGTAGCAGTAGAAATTCGATAGGTCTATTTCCTCCGTTCCGTTACGCTGCGGTTTCTTGCTGCCAGCAGGCGTATGGCGCGCCCGGAATCTACTAGAACACTTGCTGGTATATACACTACATTCAGGACTACCGGTAACGTCTTTTTCCACAACCGGATGTATCCCACTGAAGGGCTAGAGCACTAGGTGTGACATCTTCGGTTTAACGCTCGCAAAAACAGAACCGGCGTAGCCGCCAAGATAGTCAGTTAGCGCTCTCACGGGCCCCTTGTGTCCAGCACACTTGGCCTTGGCGATGTAGTCACCACAGTTGTAAAGGTAGACGAAAGCATCTTCAGAACCGACGGCAAGCGTGCCGCCATCCGGTGACCACCTGCACGCAGGCAGAAGCCACCACACAAGCCAACACAGAAGGAGTCACATTATCACGGTACCAATGCATCTGTCGCGGATCAGGCGGGACATCATCAGCAGATTACTGGGGGGTTTTTAAGTCATTGGCGGCGATTCAATCAATGACTACAACGAATGACCCCAATGCTTTTGCTGGGGCGGCTGAAAAAACTGGCCGCTGCTCTTCAAACTCCGCTATGGAACAAATCATTTTCAAATTGAAAGAACACTACACGAGTTTACGCCAAATATCCACGGTGGGTACGGGATCCGTCTGTGGCAATCGCCTGCGGCAATCGCCTGTGGCAATCGCCTGTGGCAAAGGGAAGTCTACGATGGTGTTCGTAATAAGATAGCCGCGTTGAGCTATGACACCGGTGCCACTATGGTGGTCATAGCCGCGAACAGACCTATTGGCGAAAGTATGAGCAACGACAGGAGTCATACATACATACACCATGGAGCCTTTGTAACAACGTCGTACTGCAGGCACGAAACTGTCTGCATTCATCTCAGAGCCATCTCAGAGCCTTCTCAAGGCTACACGTAGGACATTTTAGTTCACCGATCCCCGTTGCATGATTCAGACCTTTCACGGCAGATGGACTCTGATTGGTATTGTCGTATTGTCTAGCTCATGTTGCCGGCTGGTAGTCGTTTAATCTGCATTATCTATTGTAAGATAAGCTTCCTGGGTTAGAATTGAACGATAAGGAATATGCGCAACATTTCATAGCGGCAGGTTAGGACCTAGATGATCTAGATTATCTAACTGTGGATGTACTCGAAAAATAATCTATCTGTAGATGATCTATCTGTAGATCATCTGTCCGATGTATGTGAAGTATTATTACCATTGGCCTCGAGGAAAAACTCGGAAGACACGCCCAGGGGCGGTTTGCAGCATCACATCCCTGGGTACAGTGTAAGGCAACATCATCAGTACTGCGCTACCCTCCTGCGAGAACCCAGAGCACGCTTGCTATCACCGTGCGAGTAACTCTATGCTTCACTATGCTTCACTATGCTTCAACAAACTCTGACTCACCGAATAGCGCTCACTGGCAGCTTCGAGTCTCGAGCTTCGTGCACTACGGTCAGGTCCTTCTCCCTCAACACCAGCCACGCCCCATCTTTTTTGTTAGTCACGTTCCGTTTTGCCTCGTGTCCCTAAAGTGTATTATTTTGCCGACACGAAAATATGATATCAGCGGACGCTTGGAATATAGAGATTGAGACCACATATGTTTTGTGGCGTGTGGTTCGCTGCCTGCACAGTTGTCATCGTTCTACATAATTGTACTCGACATCGTAGGGCACGTATCCTGCGCACATATGCCAGCCTGCTCCTTCGTGCAACATGGAAGCTGTTTCCCCCCCTGTGTCACCCCAAGATTAAATTATTGCTGCATTTAATTGCTCGACAGGTTTTCATCACTCGCCAAAAGTGACGTTTCGATTGCTATACATTGTTCGACCAAACACAACAAACACAAAAAAACACAACAAATATCACTTATATCACAGTATCGGCAGAAGTTCAATATAGGCAATAGCGCCGTAGGACATGAAAACATAGGGTGCTCATAAACTCATAAACCCTCGGAAGGAAACTCAGTCGTCGGCATAAATAAAATACGCTCATATTGGCGCCCTCGTGCCCTTCCCTTCCCTTCCCTTCCCTTCCCTTCCCTTCCCTTCCCTTCCCTTCCCTTCCCTTCCTGTATTTCATTGCCATGATTGTTTTTCGACCCTTGGTTGGTTGAGCTTGTGCTTAAGCTTGTCTTGGCTTGTAGTACCTTTTTCTCTTCCCAATCAATCCACTCTCCCGTGTCAGCTTCGAGTCCGCCCCCAAGGCCAACAGCCAACATCGTGCCGTCAGGGTTGTAGCAAATGCATACGGCTGGGGTATCAAGGACGCACATCTTCACCTGCGAGACAACAGTCAGCAATGCGAAATACCAATCAGCTGTGCGAGGTAGCCATCAGCGATGTGCGGACGTATTGTCGCATCTAACAACAATTAGGCCTACTGCCAACGACGCTGGTCGGTGGAGCCTCTACCCTTTATTTCTATAGCGGGGATGGTGGGCCTCGACCAATCATGTGCGGCCCTCGAGGAAGGCATACTTTACCAGGATCTGATTTGATGGTGTTTTTGTTGCAAGTGATCCGGAAATAACCCCTCCGTTACCTCTACTCTGTTATTTGATTCTGCGTCGACGGCCGATGTTGTACTTATTTCATTAAAATATGTATTTCGGGTGATGCTGAAGGTCAGTTACTCTGTCTTGTTCAGATACCAGCTTTTACTGTATGATAGGCGACAAATGTAGCCTGCGCGAAGTGCTGAGCTTACCATTCGAAGTTCTGATCTGTTCCATATGCGGATGGTGCGGTCTGCCCCAGCACTGGCAAACTGGTCCGGGTCGCTTGGATGGACTGCCAGTCCCCGAACCCCGTGCCCGAAGTGCCCTTGCACCATTGGGCCCCGGTGGAGATTTGTGCCGTCAGAATCGAGAACTTCGTATATCTCGCAACTCTCCGTCGCCAGCAGTATCTGTTTGCCGATATCGAACGATTCAAGCCCTTCATGTTGATTGACACCCACGCGATGTATGCATGCGGTGCCTGCATATTCGGCCAATAGCGTGGTTACTCATCGTCACCAGTATATATATGTGGGCCGACCCGAGCATCCCAAGTCGGTATACAATGTTGATACCCACACGGTAAACGCGTGCGGTGCTTGAATATTCAGCCAGTTGTGTTGTGTGGCTACTGTGACAGAATACGCGCTCTACGGACATACCAGGAAAAGGCGGAAAATACGAATTCACACATCCCGCGCCGGAAGGTCTAAGCTATTAATGGTGTTTTTCAGCGAGTCACCTTGTGGTCACCTTGTGGTCACCTTGTGGTTGATACGATCCCAGCTGAGCGAGTGAATTATTCGCGAAATCGGCCCAAGTGCTTTGACGTCAATGCGCGCGGCCGCCTCCAACGGGATATATTAGTTAACATACCCCACGCCGGATATTCTCTGCCGGGTAAAGAGTAATACATTAATAGTGACATTCAGCGCGTCACCTTGTGGTCACCTTGTGGTTGATGCGATCCCAGCTGAGTGAATGAATCATCGGCGAAAGCGGCCCAAGTGTTTTGACGTCAATGCACACTGCCATCTCCAATGATGGCGTCCAAAACTGAACCTTTCCGTCCGCGCTGCCGGTGGCTAACGCATACGTCTCTTCGCTGATGCCTCTGAAGCCGTAGTGCGTGTGTTTGAGCGTCGAATGGGAACCATGAGCAAGAGAGCAAGTGTTGGCATCAGCGAAGAGACTTTTCAAGGGCGCACTGGGAATCTCAATGTCGTGCCGTCAAGCACAAGGATCACACAGGGCGATGGTACGTCATGTAATCGCCCATCTACCATGACGATAAACTTGTCGACCACAGCTTTTCTTTATGGGCAGAGAGACATGTGCTCCATGCCGTCAGGAGCGATGTGTGTGCCAAAACATATACCAGGTAGAGAAAGCCAGCATTTGGTCTGGATTGGATTGATCAGCAGTTTGGCATTGCCCTCCTCCTCCCAGTGTCGCCTAGTCGCTATTTCGCCTTTTATCAGATGACTCCTTTAAAATAAATGACTCCTTGAAAAGGAAAACTGCGGACACGAAATGTCTTTTTCAATGAACACCGCCCACCTGCGACGACTGTGTAATCGTTGGCGCGAGGAGTACCACTACCTCGACCCTCATCTCTACATTGATGTCATCTACATTGATATCATCGTTGGCTTCGCGCATTGTCTCCCATGATGCTTTTCATTTCGTTGTACGTTGTACGCATGCCGAAAAAAACTATGGTATCGATCGTTCACTAGTCAATCTATTCAATGTAGGCCAACGCGCTAGCTGACCTTGCCATCGCCATGATGGCGCCAGTGTGCGCCTTCATGCAGCGGGTGCAGTTGCGACCTTCCCAGACGTACAGGTGCCCCGAAGTGGACCCGGTCAGTACCATATTGCAGTCATCATCGCCTAGACTGGTGCAGCAGAGCATGGGCTGCCGAGGACCTTTCCGCCCGAATATGCCTGAAAAGTAGCCCCCTAGAGGTGTTAGTACTAATCTTAGATGTTGTTAGTGTTACTGAAGTATTATAGGCGGTAGTGTGCAAAATATAGATAGATATTAGTGTTAATATTCGCATAAGACAACGCGTCTGGGTGGTCGTGTGCACAATGGAAGAGCCTAGGACTGAGAGTTGAATACTAAAAAGCAAAACACTCGTAGTAACGCCACTGCAACTAGGCCTTGGTCTTTTGTGCCGGCAGAATTTGTTTTCAGTGTGCACAAGCTGACTTTTGAACAAGCTAAGTAGCATACTACAGTAGCACAATGGTGTTAAAAAATAGCATGATCAGGAGTAGGCTATGATAGCGCTAGCTAGCATGATCGTCCGGTGGGAAAGGAGCACGATTCGGTAGCATAGCAACCGTAAACGCCTTTTGTAGCGCCTTCTGGACTGCCCTTCTGAACGCTTATCCAATCCATAAATTCGTCTTCGCCAGCACATCGCCATCGCATGGTATTGCGTTGAGATATTGCGTTGCCCAAGCCACTCACCCCTTTCTCCTTCAAACGTCCCTCCGGTGCGAGTCCACAGCTGGAGGTGATCCACTCCGCACGAGACGAACAGATTTTCGTTGACAACATGGCAGCCCAGAACGGCCTCGGGACCGGACGGTGCCGTGAACAGGGTCGTGCGTGATCGCCAGTGAAAAACAGCCATCGAATGCGCGAGATCCTTCCCCACTGACATAACCAGCTGGAAAAATCGAGGCAAAACAAAAGTGTGACCGGCAATTTGCGTAACATGAATGAACATTTTCCAAGTGTTGCTCTACGTTGTATAGAGGTGGGGCAGTGCAGCCGTTAGATGGAGGCTTTGGGGCCTTAGTGCGTTTATTAATCGTGAACCGCTAACCTGTCCATCTGGCGAGAAGCAAACCTGACACACGCCTTCTGTGTGAAATCCCCGGAAAACCGAGAGAACCTGCGGCAAGTTAACCAACGAATGCGTACAGGGGTTGTTGAGTCGGAGGAACGCCGATGATATGCTAGAAAAGCTTGATATACTTACTGTAATATGTACCAGTTACACAAGTACAGTATTAATAGTATCAAGTGACATATATTATAGTTTAGGGTCAACGATTATGAGTCCCTTTGGAACTGCACACATGTTTTCATGTTTTTGGGGACCCGCTACTTTAATTTTGTGTAGGATAATTTCTGCGCTATAAAGAGGTAAAAGCATTAAGGGTGAAACGATGAATTACTAGTTTCGAAGACGTAATAGCAACCCTCACACCCGATCTGCCTGCTTCATGCACGGTCCCATCCAGTGAGATAGTTTCGATTTGGAGTTGCATGACGCGAGTTTATGATCCTCATATTATATACCAGGTACCAGGTATCATATATGATACATTCCATCATCAACCCAAGGGCGGTTCAGCTGCCTACGTTGTGCACGATAACTTGAAGGTTCGTGTTGAGCTCCCATGAGCAACCCGGACGATTTCAGTCACCACGTTCTGAACACGTCTATCGGCTTCAAACTTTCGATTGAGTGGCACTACATATCACTATACCAGGTATATATATCGCTACATATATTTGCAGTGCGCATGAGCTACACGCCTTGACCGCAATCACGGCAATCACACACGCAAGTCGATCAAACGATCTTCTACAGGTTCGCCAAAACGTGCAGGATAGCGACGTGCGTGTATGAATACATCGCATGCATCTTGGATCATGACAAACCTCGCATGTCTCAGCGCACCAAACGCATACTCTCGGCTTCGCTCCTACTTCTCCCGAGCACACAATGGTTGAGGGCGAGCCCCTTCTCTGCCCGCTCGCCCCCGGTGCCATAGCGAGGAGTTGATCGTCCTCTGTGTGGTGCACCGCAAGACACAGTATCAAGTCGCTGTGCCCGAGGAAAAATCGCTGCTTGTGGTCTCCCTGAAGTAGCCGCATGGGAACGTTTACATTGCACACATGGGACACATTAGACACATTGGACACATTGGAAATATCAGGCATTCGGTATCAGATAGTTTGATGATGATTAGTTTGATGATATTTGATTCTACTTTCTACTTTCTAGTTAATTTGGTTATCTACTGTAGATCCTTCAGGGCAGATGCATCCGGGTCTATATCTACACGATCTACACAGCCAACGACGCGTGTTTTTTTTTGGTGATATCTGTATGACATGGCTCTTGCACACATACCTGGCACATGTTTGCTTTGCCGGTACATGTTTGCCGGGTGGGATCTGTATGACACGACTCTAGCACAACATCTCATAGCGGAAAGTGTAGGATATACATGGTCTACATGATCTATCTACTGTAGATCGTCATCTATCCGATGTGCGAAATGTTGCCATTATCACCATCATTGCCATGGGGATGGGGATGGCCCTTGCATTGATGATACATACCACATAGGTACAATACTGTATAGCCTTCGGGAAGGACACGGTTTTTTTCAGACATCCCGGCACAGCTTTTCTCGGACGCGTGAGAGCAGAGAGAGCAGAGAGAGCAGAGAACCACAAGGAAGACAGCCACAAAAATTGTGGGACCTAAATGAGCAAGCATGGCCCGATTGGTTCATCGTATCATATATTAGCGAATAAAATCCCTCGCCAGTGGCGTTGCGTTCACTTACCAGTTATATCTATATACAGTATCACCTTGATCACCTTGATCGTACTCGTCCCCTACTGTACAGCAACTGTACAGCAACACCTGCAAAGCGCCACACCTGGTGAGTGATGACACCAGCGGAACCGGCGGCGGCGATCACTTCCCCTTTTGCGCTGTAGTGCACTGCCCCTCTGCTAGCCGTCGAGTTGAACCCGAACGCCCAAAGCAGCTCCAGATTGGAATCTGGCGAACTGAAATGTGACGAGGGGACCAGAGAAAACCATCCAATTAAACTGTTGACATGTTCATCATCATTCTCTGTGTACAGTACTCGTATCATATGGTGGAACACGTAGCTTGTTGAAACGTGGCGAGACTAAATGGGCAATCATCACACGAAGTATGCAGTTTCCCGCGGCTGATTATCAATCATCCATCTTGTACATGGCTGCCATGGACACTACACACTTGCAACGTATGTACCTCGACGGGAGCTTTCTTGGGACAGCGCTTGGCTCGGTGAAAGCGGCTGTCCCATGCCATGGCTCCTGCCGAGTCCGAGAGAACAACGGAACAACACCAACAAAGTAACGAAGTTACGGCCACATAAAGTACCAACACATGAGTTGCTTCAATTTCCTTAAATATAGGTGCCGAGGACGAAACTCGCGCTGACAGTCTGTCTAGATAGAATTTAGCCTGAGATGGCGAGAAAACCATGCTATCTGGGTCCATGTGTCGATCGGAGATTTTTAGCTGTTACCGGTATCCGAGTGCTGTCCAAATTTCAAGGCCAAGGAAATGGAAGAGACGGAGTTCCTCGACAAAACTACTTTTTAAGACGAACTATACGCGGATAAACTAAAAATATGTACTGTGCTGTAAATTGAAGTTGTAGAAGGCTTCCCGCTCCATATTGATTCAAATACAAGATCTTCGTGAGTTTGCGAGCTACCAATATTTTCTCGATGTTTTCTCTGTACAAACTGAACAAGGTATCAGCAGCATACACTACGCAATAAGGAGCACTAGAAAGGCGACCAAGTCTCCTCATCCCTGTTCCCTATAAACGTTCGACGACAGCGTTCTGGCGTGACGCCGTAATTGTATTGACTGTCACACCTGCGGTAGCAGATCTACTGAAGGGCCCTTTGCCTCCTGTTGCAGAACTGCAGCCAAGCCTGTATCCATATCCGTCCCCGCCGTGTGGCACTGTGGTCGGTAGCACCTCTGCGTCACAGGCACAGTGTAAGACCAAAACAACAAAACAACAGAACGTCAAGGGCCACGTCGTGGGGCGTACATGGATTTGGAGATACTTATGTAGGCACATAGGCCTTCCTTCGATGACTCGACTCCGGATCTCGCGCTTTTGATACTATTGTGTAACGTATATCAGGTGAAAAGTGTTGCCAACGGCCAGCTTTGTTTGTTTCCCTGCAACACACACGTGGCAAGGCACTACAACCCGACAATCCTACAATCCTACAATCGAGCTCCTCACTGTCACGACAATGGTGGTTCCAGTAGAGCAGCTGGATCCATCCAGACCGCCAGGAATAACATGCTTTCTATTGGCATGTCGACGTGCAAGAAACGGGCATGTACTAACCATTCTACTATTGCAGTAAACGGCGAAGACTATGTCAGATATTTTATCTTCTCACCTTCTTTTCCCGTGCCACCACGTGCACAGCGTCGGAATCCACGAACGTGGGGACGGAAACGTCTGCCTCGGGCACTTCCCCGCAATAGTTCATCCAAGAGCTAATTTCTGGGGTCTTTCGGCAAAAAGAAGCAAACGAGGCAGCATCGATGCTGGCCTCTTCTTCTTGGTCTGCCGTTTTGTGAAATGCCTGCCGTTGTCAAGAGAACAACATGTATTCGATATAGTCACCACCCACTTCATGAGCGGACTCGGCAGCGGAGGGACAATCTACCAAGATAAGAGACTACCACAAAAAAAATGTATTTCAAAGAACGTGTTTCATTGCATGCCCCTCACCATAAGGGCGATGGCCTCAAGCTCAGATTCAAGGGGTGGATCGAGTCCGCCAAGCTTGCAGAGCCCGGAGATTGTTGACCGTAGAGCTAGGATTGTCTCATCAACGGACAGCACGCCCGATTCGTCGAAATCGTAGATACCGAAGATGTACCTGCCAGCATGCACCAGACGGAACATAAGATTCAATGAGACAACTGGATGCTATCTCCCTCCCTATAACGGCGCGCAACCGCGGCGGGAAGAAAAAAATTGAACTCTTCCCGCCATACGAATGAAGGCATGCACGGTTTCGGAGAGGCGGGGGGGGGGGGGGTGCCCGCCACGTAGCCCCGAATCTGAGTTACGATAGGGAGAGAGCTAGAGAAATAGGGCGCCGACTATACATGGAATGGAGAAAAAATTGAAAAAAAAAAAGGCGGCGAGAAGCTGCATCGCCCCATCTGCACTGCCGCTTTACGTTGGCGACTCAAAGGAGGTGCCAAACACTTGATGGGGAGTGAGTGCACACCACACAGGTGTCTCGTGGTTTTGAGGCTCAACTATCCGGCCATTGTTCGACGTGCCGATGTCAGCGCGGACGCACGACTAACCGGCTAGCTCCGTTCTAATCCGCTGGTTACAACGCCGCCTTGTCGACAGTCGACAGCCTACCTGATTTTTTGCTCAGCGGTCATGCCAGACAGGATTGCCAATGACGCAAGGCATTCCAAGGCGTCGATGAGCTCGTTCTGTGAGGCAGGTACAGTAGCAGCAACAGCGCCGACAGTATCGCAACAGGTTTGCTGGACACGATGACATGCTACATAGCTACATGACTGCACAGTAGTTTCATCTACGTGGCCTTTGGCGGGGAGACACGTACGTTACATGAATATATCGCTGCTAAAAAGGCACCAAGAGGCACAAGCAGCCGACTCTACAGTAGATCTCGCTTTCTTTATTTCTACTTGGAATAGTGCAACGCATTCTTCCCCGCTGTTCACCAGAAGGGATGGCCTACTACTGATGTGCTGGAGCATTAAGAGTTACAAGCAATAACCTACTACTTCGTATGTTGGTGAGAAGGGATATCATATTCTATTGGTTAAAAGGGATAGCCTATATAGCATTGGTACCAGGTAAGGGATGATCTATTATAGTACTTCAGGTATGTTGGTTAGAACGGATGGCCTACTATTAATAAGCTAGCGCTGACCACGCAGGCTATTTATCGTACTCGTAAAGCATTCCTTCCAACCAACAGGCCCCCCGCATTTGCAACGTGCTATTATATACCAGTACGGTATACCTTGTCGTCGTCGAATACCCTGAAAATTGCATCCGCAACCTCCACCAGTCGCTTTTCGGTGAACCCCAGGTACTCCTTGAGCGAGCATTGGAGCATCTCTCTGAATTCGATGATAGTCAGCCCAAAGCCTTCAGCTACGTCGTTGAATGCTTCCCAGAGATCAAGCACGCATGCTCGTGGGACTGAACACGGTGTGGTTGGGATTTTTCGACAGGCGAATACGAGTAGGACACGGTGTGAAGTGGAATATTCACGGCACTATACAGGAGACTGGCATGTGCTGGAATCACTACTACTATTTGAAACTACCCCTTCGCATTATATTGTACATGTTAAGGCATTAGTCCGTTGGGCTATACTGGTACAAGGTTAACCGATCGCCTACCCGAACTAAGCTTTATAACACTCTCCCCCCCTGGACCGGCGGGATACTCTGGACAGACCGGATATACGGGTCGTCGTGTCAAAGCCTATTGGCCTCGCGGTTCCAATGTTATGGGGACCCAGGGAGAGAGAGTATTTTTCAGGTTCTTGACATGAGGAAATTCACTTTTCTTAAAAAGCGTTTCATGGTGGAGGTGAGATTGCTAACTCACCACCAGCAGCTCATGTCCTGCCGTCGTCGCCATATGTTCAGGGTGCGAATTAACGAAGGCAAGTTTCAAATCGAATCGATTTCAAACCGTTTTTTTTTATGAATCGAATCGTTTTTTTTTCGATTTGAAGTGAAAATACGGCTTTGCGTCCTATCGGGTGAAATCACGTATGTTCCGTATGTTCTCGAAATGTGATTGAGATCGGAATAACGCGACATCCCACAGAACGCCCGGCTGACAAGTACCGAGGAGAGAAGCTGAGAGCGACGGCGTGCATCGTCACGTGAACGCCGCCTACAGCCTCTATTTTATTTTTAAGGCCCAGCCTAGGAAGCTGTTACTCTCAGCTTCGCTTGGGTGGACGAAGGAAGCCCTCAAATGCCACACACCGGACAGCGACAGCGATGTAGCTATCGAAGTCTTGAGTTTTTCCTCCGTGTTTTGGGTCGATCGCTTGGTTCTCGTCGGGCTTGGCCGATCGAGCTGGTGGAAAAATTGGGCTTGCGACCGCCATGATTTTGTTTTAGGAGCCGCCGCCGGGCCACGTTGTGCTATGGTCTGTAGCCGTGGGCGCGGCTATTGCTCCGGTCGCCACTCCTTGAGGTTAACGATTTATCGCCTCGTTGGTGGTTGTCGAGAACAGCTCAAACAGCGACGGATCGCCTCGGGGACGTTCCCCCAGTGGAAAATGCCATGCATGTTGGATAAACCCCAATCGATTCGAATCGATTCGAATCGATTCGATTCGATTTGCATAAAATAAAGTATTTTGGGACTTCTTTTCATATCCGATCTAATCGATTTGTTCTTGCCCCAAAGTACAAATGTCTTTCCGGTGATTCATGCTTTGACCAATCAGATGAAAGTCCGCATCGATTCATAAAAAAAAATCGATTTGAAATCGATTCGAAGATTTGCAACTTTCTTTCGTTAATACGGGCCCGAAGGCATTAGTCTGTTGGGCTATACTGGTAAAAAGGTTTTAACCGATCGCCTACCTGAACTAAGCCTTATAACATACATACGTATACGTATATCCATATATCCATGCTTCGTATCTGTGCTTTTCCGGCCGCTTTTCCTGGGGCTAAATAAATAACTGCCAGGGCCGCCAAGACATGCAGAAAGGCTCTTGACACCGGTACGTAATCATCTTCGCCCTTGATCCTTGATAACCATGTAACTTTGTGGGCATCGCTGATACATCGGGCGAACTGCTGGAAGCCCTTCATTTATATGGTGCATCAGTATGAAAATAGTATGCGTATGATATGAATATTACAACTAACTGTAGTATTAATATGAATATAATATTAATATTAATAGTTGACGGCTGTAGTTGTATGTTTGCACAGATGCTCCGAATACACTCGTACTCGGAGTATCGAGTATTTTTCGTACTCCGAGTACTGAGAGTATTAGAGTACTGGTTGTCTAAATACTTGGAGTACTTGGAGTATGAGCAGTACTGAAGGCCCAAATACTCCGAGTAATGGGAGTATGAGCAGTAAGTATCCTCGAGTACAGGCAGTACCCGGAGTACAAATATATCAATTACTGAAATTACTCGGAGAACTCCGAGTATCGAGAGTATTGATTGAACACCGAAATACTGCGAGTACACAAAATACCTGAAGTATTTTTCTCTAATTATACTTCCAGGTATTGGGAGCACCCGTGGATTTTGAAATGCTATAAACGCCAGTCACATGATCCCAGGACCTGGGAGGAATGACGGCCGAGTCTTTAAAATGATGCAAAGATGCTCCTACAGTAATACACTTCACACTCCGAGTATACTCCGAGTATCGAGTACATTCGTACTCCGAGTACTAGAGTATTAGAGTACTGGCGGCCTGAATACTCGGAGTACTTGGAGTATGAGCAGTACTAAAGCCCCAAATACTGCGAGTACAAGGAGTACCCGCAGAGCATCGGACCCCGAAATACTCCGAGTACAAGCAGTATCGAGTGTGCTCATATCCGAAATACTCCGAATACGAGCAGTATCCGGAGTATCGAACCCCGAAATACTCCAAGTACACGAAGTACCTGAAGTAATTTTTCTCCAATACTCCCTACTTTACTCCAAGGTACTCGGAGCATCTTATCTGTGTATGTTTGCAACTCCGAAGCAACAAGTACTACTGTATATGATACGTACTGCTTGTACGCGTAGAACTGCTGTTATTATGATACGAACATGCCGACACTCGCCAGTTTTGGTCAGCCATTAATCTGCCTACGTACCAGGTATCTTTAATGCTCGAACCATCTTCTGCTGTATCTGTTGTCCCTGTGCATGAAACCCGCGACGCGTCTCAGGTACGTACGGCAATGTACTCCGTACTGCCGTATGTACTGTATTCAATTCATAGTGCATACGCGTACTCGTACTCGTGTCAATACTCGCAGCAGAAACCGGGCGAGAATCAGACTATATACTCGTACTCGTACTCCCACGGACTCACGGTTGGCAAGATGCGCCACCTCTGGGGCTGCCATGGGCGCCTTTCCGATAGTTTGACCCATTGGTTCGTCCTTGAATTGCCCTTGCTGGCCACCAAGGTAACGCTGGGGTGTCCAGACTGGCGCTCTCCACGTTCCTCCGCCCACCCCGGGTGTGGATCAAGGATCCTAGCCAACCTGTCGCAACATCGGTATCATAGATCGTAGATCGTATCATATACGGTAGAGGTGCCTGGCACGAAGATCATTGCGATCTTGACGTTTCGACCATAGTATTTAATAACAGGGCACTAGCCAAAAATAGGTATACCTACGCATTTTTAACCATTTATAGGTACACGGCGCATTGCACCCGGGAAAAGGCTTCCTGGCCCCGCCTGATATTGAGCCTGCATTCCATCGTACCCACAAATGGCTCAAAAGACCAAGGTACACCTATTATCAGCTATTCAACTTCCGCGTCACCTATTTTTGCCTTCAATTTTACCTATGAATGGCTCGAACGATCACTTTTTGGCAACTAAAATATGGACAGACGGCCACATGTTATAAGGATTACCCTGGGCTGGGTAATCGATCGATCTTTTACCCCTATAGCTCAGCAGGTAATACCCTCACATTTAGATGTTTCTTCAGAATGGCTAAACACCATAGGAAAATTCCATGGGCTGCTGTAGCTATTCGATTAACGGGCTTTTAGCGGTAAGAGTATCGTAATGATCCGACTAGCGGGGTTTTATTAGAGAGAGAGCGCGATGATCTGATGATCTGAGATAGCAGACTCTCGCCTCCTCTCTCACTTCTCTATCTGGCCCTCATCTTCCCAGCCTTCCATCGGCTCTACTTAGTCAACATCTTCAGAGGTTCATAATAATATAAGAGGCCTTTCCACATCGAAGAAGAAGCTTGCTTCCAAGCTTGGCAACGTACCTGCAATCACATTCCCTTCCACTATCGTCACCACACGGTCACAGTACTACACCTGACTTCGTCGCCAGGACCGCTGAGCTAGGAGCGCTTTCACTTCTCTTCCATATGTGATTTTTTTTTCCCTCTGTTTTAGTTTTTTCATGTAGACAAGGGTTGAATATAAGAGTCATTTTATTTGTACCTTCAGTTTATTTTCAGCTTCGTAGAGCAGAATAGCACGTAGCCAACAAGTACAACACAAGTGAGCGAGGCAACATGCATTGCTTTCCTTTGTGCTGTAGACAGTGGCTTCCCCGCGCGTAGGTGGTACAGAGTCTCACTAGCACGGTAGTCCCAGCACCCGGTGCGGAGTAAAGCCTTTCGTAGTTCGTTAGCTCATTAGTCTCTCAATATAGTATCGAAATGTTTTGGTACTCGTTAGCTGCTGTGGTAATATTAGTATTATAGAAGCAGTACCAGCGATCACCTACTCCTCTCGTTGAGCTATCTATGGAGCACACACGATCACCGTACAGACTCTGTAATGGGCGCGCTCTCTCGATACATGCAACCGACTGGCACGCTTGCAAGTTTCAACGCCCGAAACCTTGAGCGCCTTATTTGCCGTCTGCCACCCCTGCCTCCCGCGTTCTTAATTTTTGAAGCGTACTCGCACCAGGTTGTTTTCCTGGAAAATGTTGTTCCATGCATATAAATAACACTGCTATATCGTGCTGTTTACAGTAGTACGTGTTGCTGTGCAGGAATATGCCTCTTTCGTATAGCATACGCGGCCACAGGCTTGTATCGGTTACAGCTCCTATATCTATTTTATTTATCGTTTCCTCTTATATGTACTATTCATACGTACGATAGCTCGGCTCTGACAGGGTGTGCTATGAATGTGTACAGCAGAACAGCAGAGTCGGTATGTACCCTCGCCTTGGAAAAATATACAAGTATACACGAAGTATACACGAAAGTATATGCACGTACACCCGGATACACGTATAATAGGCAGCAGTATACCGTAACCCTTTTGACAGGTTCATCATCTTGCAAATAAGCGACCGCAACAAGCAGTATTGATACATCTGCTTGTAGGCACAGCAGTGGGTTTCTCCGTTTTTCGAGCTTTGCCTATACACAGGCTACCCTATTTATAGGGCATACCAGGTACTGTATACAAATATATCATTTTTGGTTCACGGGCTAACTAAGTGTTGTATCAAGCATTATACTAATAGTGTGCGCATCTTCCCGCGCTCCAGATTATTGTTTCACCTCGACGAGTCGAATTCTTACAGCGGAGTCACAATCGTTGTCCAACCATTAGTAATCAACACGTACGACTGCTACGACTGCTGTCCCTTTTTTATTTTTCTCTTTTTTATTTTTATTATTATTTTTTCTCCATTATTGTCGCCAGGCTACACAGTTCGCATACGTACTGTCCAATCCTTGCCGTAAATGGTTGCTGTTTACCGCGTCTTCTGCCCTTTCTTCTAAGTGACGAAATAAGTAGATGCTTAATGTCATGGTATTCATGATATCCCCGTTTCCCCTCTATTGTTGTGGAGGCGTTACTAATTATATATTCCTCCAAGAAGTGGAATACTTGCCCTCTCCTGCTCAGAACTTCTGGAGAGGCAGGAACCGCTAATAATATGAACCAAACACGTGTGAGTGTGAGGGCATTTGTGAAGAGAAGCCACAGCCTCAAGGCCGCGGCATCATGCACTCAGTTTATGCAGTATGGGGCAAGCCCGACTACTGTGCAGGTTCACTCTGGTTACTCTCATCACTCGCACTCACACGTGTTTGGTTCATATTATTAGCGGTTCCTTGCCTCTCCAGAAGTTCTGAGTAGGAGGGGCAAGTATTCCTCTTCTCAGAGGAATATATAAATAGTAACGCCTCCACAACAATGGAGGGAAAACGGGGATATCATGAATACCATGACACAAGCCCACCCTGAAGGGCAGTATATGCAGATGCATAGAAATCAGGAGGGTACAAAACCCATCCAGAAAAATCTGGGAAATGGATCGAAGATACTGTACTTCACAACCCACTCCCACACCTCTATAACTTATATGAAACAGCCGTACTGCTTTTTTCCATCATACTCGGATAATTGCCACACAAACTTGAAAAGGCCGCACCGACGTATTCCAGCTATCGACAAAACAAGTACCTAAATGCTGGCCGGAAATAAAATAAGTAGAAATACGGCCGCACCGACGTATTCGAGTTTTTCGGGCATAGTAGCTCGTACTCGATACGTATTCGCCTTTCTCGTGACGTACAGGGGGATGTTTTCCGTTTTTAATTATTGCCACACGTTTTCACATATATTTTTGTGGTTACTCAAACTACCGATATGTGCGTCGATCTTCAAAATTGCGGGCATAAACCAATCCTCGTCTCCACAACATGGTCAGACATGCTGCCCCGTTTTTGTTTTTTTTCGCCCGATACGTACCCAATGGTGCCGGCATGCTGCATTTAAAAATATATATATATATATATTTTAAAGCTCGCCAAACTTCCGTGTTTCTGATACTCAATTGTATCGGCACGTCTGCCTTGCGCTGCCTATGCCCAATATTCGTCACGACCTGATATACTACTTGCGAATTTTGGGGTTATTTCAAAACTAATTCCCAATTTCGTATATTTATAAAAACGTAACCTCAGTGACGTAGACTCGACTACCATCGATTTACAGTGCGGAGTCTTACCATACATTTGACTCCCCCGTACTCCGTGACATTTGAGTCGACAAGGCACTAAACGTGTGGCACACCATCTTTCCCCTCCCGTACGCCCCCATATTTTACACGTTTCTGTTGGTTATTTTTTCTCTTCGGTTTATTTTTTAGAGTTTTTGCTTTTCTTCTTTGAGTTGTGTTTGGTTTGTTGGCAATTGTAGCTGCCCTTCCCAGCTTCAAGCCTGGATCTGCCCATCCTCTTCACTGGACAACCCGAGCAAAGACTTCAGCGACCACCCGGCTTCTACCAAACCTACCTCTGCTCCAGTGCAAGCGTTAACCCCCCGGACCCGAAACACCCACACGACCGACCAATATTTCCTTTCCCGACATGGCTGGCACACCCATCCCCGGCTCCCCCACATCCCGTGAAACGAGGTACGCCGCAAGGCCCCTCCACGCACTCAGGGCGACACTCTCAACGTCGACACCCTCTTGGGGGATCTCGAGATCACCCCCACACCGGCACTGCCTCATCGGAAAAAGGGCACTTCACACGACGAGGAAAAACTCAAGCAGGAAGCATCCTCGTCGGGGACAACCATCCCGTCGAGCGTGCCGAGGACCACGTAATACCCTCACACACACCAGAGCCGGGACTGTCAACCAGCCGATCGTAATTGTCAACCAGCTGGCCGTATACCTGTCAACACAAACGCCCGAAAAAGCTGTCAAACAACAGTAGGAACGCAGGTGACGCTGGAGACAACACAGGTCACCTGAGAAACTGGACGCCCGACCCATTATTTTGAATTTCATACCAATCCACATGTATACGATGTGTTCTTATATATTTCTTCGTGAAGCTCAGCTCGTTCGTCTCGTGGTCTTATGGTGCCCTACAGTAGTATAGTAGTAGTAGTTATTAACAGAGGTACAGTAGTATAGTGGGGGCACGCTTGTGTACTACCAGTATAATACTAAAATAGTGTATAGTGGTGAATTGCCCTCTTTATATTATTTTCCTTCCGAGAATGTGCAGGGCATTATTCATCCAGAATGAAAAAGCTGACACAATTCGTCCAATACCACCAATCTCATCCAACCAATTATCCTGTGTACTCAATAGAATACGCACCCTTTAAAGATTGTACCTGCCATACATCTATTCGCCGTGCTTCCTACTCCGCATCTATCGCCGCCACGCCTATGTTTGTTAGGTGACCTGTGATGTTGTCTCCGGCGTCACCTGCGTTCGTACGACTGTTTGGCAGTATTTTCGAGCGTTTGTGTTGACAGGTACGGTCAGCTGGTTGACAGTCCCAGCATCTGGTGTGTGTGGCCGTCTACTGTCTATATTTCAGTTGGCAAAAAGTGATCGTTCGAGCCATTTATAGCTGCACTTGAAGCCAAAAATAGGTGACGCGGGAGTTGAATAGCTGATAATAGGTATACCTTGGGCCTTTTGAGCCATTTGTGGGTATACGATGGAGCGCAGGCTCAATATCAGGCGGGGCCAGGGAGCCTTTTCTCGGGTGCAATGCGCCGTGTACCTATAAATGGTTAAAAAGGCGTAGGTATACCTATTTTTGGCTAGGGCAGTCAGTGAAATTTACAGAAGTGCGGGCAAACAAACTGCCCAATCAAATCGTTCTCACGAACTAACAAACCACGAACAGGAGCGCGCAGAGGCAGACTGCGTAAGGCTGTAGCCGCGCGAAGAGGACCTCGGCAGAGACGAGGAGCGACAGAAATGGATCAAGCTTCGACGGTTGCCACGTTTATCCAGCGCTTCCGTGAGGCCGCTCCTCTTTCCCCTGATCAGCGGCGCAGAGACAGACAAGCTATGGAGGGACAGTTCTGGTACGTTTGAAAAACAGCAAAGCGTGCTCATGGTACTCGTTCCTGGTATATATGACAAGCAATAAATACTCTCACTCGTCGTGCACTCGGGCACTGCCCGCTGCACACATGGGACATGGCAGATGGCACGTGACACATGGAACACGGAAGACCACTTGTCGCTCATGAAGTCAGCACCGGATTGCGCGCTCGTCTCTCCTTCTTTTTATTTGCACCTACCTGTAGGTGGGCACAGCAGTCTTCTAGTCAAAGTGAGCATGACGACTTCGAGACCGACACGTCACCACCTCCACCCCTACCCCCACCGACTCAAGGTGATGGTAGTAATCGCGACCCCGAGGACTCTGGAAGTATGCATAGAGGGAGGGCACCATCACCACCACCATATGAATATGGGGAGCAGACTTATTTTAACTTCAGCGAACACAAGACTTTGGGTGCCAACTGCAAACATGCCGCACCACAAGATGCACGAAACACGGATCAGACGACGCTCGCTTCGTCTCCCTTTTCTCCTACTTGCCGCCCGGGGCCTCCGGGGCCGGGGCCGCCTTGCTCCCCTGGGCCTCCGGGACCGCCTTCTATAGATGGGGATAGGCCGCGTTCAGACGACGGAGATGGGTTGCATCAACAGACGTTAGCGGGCGAGAGAGAGGTTGCCGAGCTAGCGGCATCCCTGCTAGCGGCATCTTTGCCTCAACACCAGGCTGCAGCAAGCAGTTTGGGCGCTTCGAGCAGGAGCTTGCTCGAGAGGTCTGTTGGTGCTACTCGTACGAGTACGATGGATACGAGTATTGAAGGAGAAGGCTGCGACGAACTGGCAAACCTGGACGTACGCGCCAGTTCATTGCTTGAGCACTGCAGGCAACTGCTTTCCGCGCCGCCTACCGACGATGCAGAGCAGGTACGAGTTACGATGATGTCTGCAGTGCTTGCATTTGAACAAGCTATCATACTCGTACCTGTGATATCATACGATATACTGGTACGACTCGTGTCATAACACGATCACGTTTTTGGGGGACAATTTGGAATAACGATGACTGCTGTATGTATATACGTAGCTGTAGGTCGCCCCGATGGTCTAGAGGTAACCTCGAACGCTTCTGAACGTTGATGTCTGGAGTTCGAATCTCACGTGGGTCGGACTTTTGAGTTTATTTGCAAAAATAAATAAAAAACGGAATCAACTGCTGAGAGCGCCAATTAATAGTAGCGTGGGTAGGCACAATTCGATGCGAGTCGACGAGGGAAGGAAAGGCTGAAGTCTTCTCGCGATAAAAATGCAAGGCAAGAACCGTAGTGGGGGAGGAGGGAGAGGAGCCTACTTTGTGACCCCGGATCTGAGTTACAACTAGGGAGGAGAGAGAAAGGAAGGGCGAAGATAATAAATGGGATGGACAAAAAAAAAAAAAAAAAAAAAAATGTGGGAGTTCGTTCTTTCCATTCCATGCTGTTTTTGCGGTTTGTGTCCGATCGACTTTTTAGGCACCCGATCCTGGAACAGGCCACAACAGAAAGTAACCCATGAAATTTGCCTCGGGACTGTGCAGCTGGACTCTAGGACAGGGGTACCGTCACGTAGGCAGCGAGTGCTCCTGGTACAGAGGGTAGCTTCACACGCAAATAGAGCGCCTGACATGCCTCAGACCAAGCAGTGCTAGCTGCAATTGGCACCCTCGGGACAAATCCAGAAGTTATGATATCGTCGTCGCGGCTCGACGACGTATCCTGGTGCTTCTGTGAACATCGGTCCAGCGTTTTTGCTAGATATCTATTGCCGCAGTCTCCTTCGCCACCCGAATTTTCCCCTCGTGAGCCTCCTGTACAGGCCATGGCCGTATTGCGTGGCTCTTACCGCAGGCGAGACCTGTAGCGTTTGCACGTGTTCCATCGTGTGCTCCCATGCCATCTCATTTTGCCCCATACCCTCGTGGGCCTCCCAGCAAATGCCGCAACCAGTTGCAACACTTCCAGCACCAATCAACTGCCATAAATCTCGTTCCAAGTGGGCCGTTCGATCCTGCTGAACAAGGATGATTGTTTTGATCCTCTTTACAATCTTACGGACAGGGTGGGAACGCTTGGAATCTGTTCGCTTGATTTTTTCTCAATATACAATCAGCACCACTTCTTCAGGCAAATCATATTACGTTCGTTCCGTTCCAATGCCCGCGAAGTGAAGTTAAGACACGCCCTCAGTCAGGATTTACTCCTATTAATAGTAGTTTTACTCTACAGCAGTTGTACCAGCAGTACCAGCACTACACTACTTCTGTACTACAGTACGTAGTCACAAAGCAGTGTGGGGTTTCGGATCACCTTCGATATCGCCGAAAGCTGTATACGTACAGCAGTGCAGCCTGGTGCAGCCGCAACAGGTCCGGTTCTGGAAGCTGTTTCATAATGTATCCAACCATGCATCATAATACTACTATTAATAGCTGCTATTCCCGTATCCATGGTGCATCCGACCTTGTACCAGAATATTACGCAGCAACAGCAATAGAGTTACGTAGACCTACGAGTACTCGTACTGTACGTGCAGTACTCGTTCTATGATACCTTGTCTCTATACCGGTACGCGTCCATACCAACGGTAAATCCCTTACACACCTCCAGCGAGCTCTAGACCTCGTATATACAACGTATATCGTACATCATACCTGTACGTGCCAATTTTCTTCCGACACCCGGCCGTAGTCGTGATTTGTAACGCAGCTGTAGTATATATTTCTACTGTACCGTTCTCCACAAGGAGTCAGCTACGGGGACACCGTGGCAGTCTATGACAGTCTAGAACAATATTAGAACATTACTAATGAACATAAGCAGGAATTAATCTGTATGCCGGAGAGAACCAACTCGCTGTACTTAGAGAAGCATGCTTAAAGTGGTAATAGCAACAAAAACCGTCGGCGTGAAATCAGTAACACTATTGCTATTTACTGTATTAAATAGTACCAGGTAGCTATTAGTGAAGGTTTTCCCACCGCTCGCCCCAAAGAAAAGTACCACCAGATCTCACCAGATCTCGCCAGATTGTCATATACCTCTTACCTGGTAGCAACCAACTCCCCAGGAAGATGGGACAAATTGTCCAATTATCCTGTACGCTGAAACTACATGGCATATCCTGGTGGAAAGGTACCAATACTCGCTTATTTTCATCTGCCAGTATATATTACGGGGCTCGCTTTTTTTGTTTTGTTTTGTTTTGCAACCCTCCCAGGAGGCGACACGTCCAACGCCGGACCCATTTTCTTCTGGAGAGAGGAGCAGCGCCGTCGCACCACTTGAGGATGGCACCTGTTGGCATACTCATCAAGGCCGTAAGCACGAAAGCCATACTCGCCAAGGCTTGGAGCAACGCGCGTGGATGCTGTTGGGCAACCGGGAACCGCTCGAGGACTGGGAGGCGAATCTCCATGGCTCACTACTACCCACAAGTGTCGATAGCGACCTATCGCCTGTGCGAACTAATCGGCACGATCAAGCAGCGCGCGAGGCTGTCCCTATTGAGGGCCTTGCTCTCGCAAAACGTACGGAAGTTGATGCTACCCACGGCAGCACCTTGAGAAAAAATACCATTTCAAGACTGGACAGTGGCGAAAGTCGTGCGTGGTCTACTGAGCAAGGGAACAACGAGGCCGCTGGCGATGAGGACAGCGACTCTCGATCCCTATTGCCTAAAAAGGAGATTCCGGCGAATTGCGCACCACCATGCATGAGGGGGGTAAATCACGAGGCCTTCAACCATGGAAGAAGTCCGGGCCCAATCCACAAACAAGATGGTCGCGAGATGGCCTTATCGGAGCTTACTTCTGCAACGGAAGCTTTTAACACTGGCATGGACTCTGTACTGCGCCAGTTTACGGAAGGCGATATACCTTTGGGTTTTGATCTTGATGGCTCTGTGAATGTACATAATGTTGCCGATTTTGGTCGCCACTGCAGGATGACAAACACATCGCCAGCGGAACCCCCGTGGGCTAGTCGTTTAGTCGGAAACCGCCCTCAAGAACATGTATCGGCGATGACGCCCTCTGCAAGAAGAGGAAGGCAAGACGACTCCAGCGTAGCTTCGCTGAAAGTTTTCGCCGAAGATCCGGTAATAATGGCACTGTTGGAACGTGCTCACGACATTGAAGCAGAACTCGAGAGGCGTCGGTTATTCGGTATTTAGGGCGGCAATCAACTGCTATAACGCCAAGAAGTTGCGGAACGGTTGTACCGGGTGGGCTTCATAATATGTACCAGTATGTTTGGTTGTGTGGTAGACTTAAAGTAGAAGTATGTACTGTAGTTGAGCTACTTCAGCGCGGCGTTTTTGGTATCGACTGGATCGGCTGCATCTGTTTCTTGTCGGCCACGACCTCGCGCGTGGCAAGAATAGGCAAGTATCCATGACCCCCGGTTGCCTTCTCACCGCCCCCCCGAAGACCACTCGCTGGCGATGCGCAATATTGATTCGGAGAAATTGCTGGATGAAATGAAGTGAATGCCGCGATTTTGAAAGATTTTTCAGCGCGCGATTTTCGGACCCGCGTTACTCGTTGATGTTGCCGTGGTGTCATGGTCGAGGGATCGAGGCGGATACGGGCTGTATGTATGTTGCGACAAATGTCGATATTGCCCTTATCTAATCTTGGTGGTAGGACTGTTAATAGTTGCTTTAGGACGATCAGCGGCTGGATGCATGTGTGTTATCGCTCGTTTCTGGGCTGTTTTGAAACCTAAAGGGCGGCCTATGTGTAGCACTACGTATTGTTTTTGCTCTTTGTTTCTCCGGCTTCCAGCTGTTATTTTGTAAGCAGTTGTTCCTTTGGTGGCGTGTTGTTGTGGTGTGTATTTACATTGCGGTATGGTGGTGGTGTAGTACTGATGTATACCTAGCATGTGCTAGAGGTGTAAACTATTAAAGAGGAAGTAAAGTATTGCTGAGTCTGCCAGCCAGTGCGTATGAAGCCCAAGTGTCTTGAGTTCTATTTTAACTCGTACCTGCCGTGATTTCAGACTCAACCCTCGCGGGCGCCATCAGGTCCTACGGTAAGATGATAAGCTTCTGATGGGAGAATACCGTCTCACTTTTGAACTCATTCGCATATTCCGGCGCCTGGCCACGAAACACCACGCGAAGTCTATGAATATTCGTGTCTACTATGCTGCAATCTGGCAAGGGAAACACCAAATTGAAGACTTGGGTGCGATCAAATGATATAGGTACATGCACCACGCCGAGGAACAGGAGGATATCTGTACGTGCACTGGCTGTACCTGGAGTTAAAAGTTGTTGACGTTGGTGCTGTCTGCGTTGTTTGTGTCTTGCTGGATTAATGCTGTGACTAGTGTGGTACAGCACAGCCAGTCGATGCCCCGTAAAGTCCTACTCGTACACACATATATACTGTATATGTGTTCCTCTGTGCCATAAGTAAAGGTCCTTATCATTGCACAGACCCTTAACGGCGTCCGATGCCGTAGGCGACAAAATGTTTTCAATCCTCGTTTTTGTTTTTAGGTTAAACCCGTTTTTTTTTTTCATGCATGCTTGCACCACCTTGCATGCATGAACGGCCGAAAAAACTTCAGTCGGCCGAAAAAAGGCCGTATTTAGCCGCCCTTTCCAGGGGCTCAAAATTGACGAATAAATAAATAAATGAAATCGTTAATCGTCCTCGCCGTCACTGATGGACGCCGCTAGGCACTCCCACGCTTTCGTGAAGGCCTCCTGATGATATTTTACCACCCTTCCTAACGTTTATCCTATCATGGTTGTGGGGGGTAGTGGGCGTTCATACGTCGAAAATAACATGATTTCTAAAACTAAAACTCGAAAATATCCTAAAACCGCTCCAAAATCCCCAACTTTCGACCCGCTAATTCTCAAAGAGTACGACTCGTTTTTTTTTTAATGGGTATCACCAAAGCTATAGTTTTTCAACGAACCTAACTATCACACCGTAGGCAACTTCATTGGCGAGATATTATTTGCCCCCCATAAGCTTACTTATGGCACAGAGGAAGTTACAGTATAATGCCTTACGACCAAATGCACTTCGAGTATGTATTTATTTGTTGCCCGATTGGGGCACAGGACACAGTTTAATCATGCTCTTGATATTTTGGGCTGATCTTGATCTCCCTTTTCCCAAAGATATGATACCAGAAACCTGCGAGAAACCTCGTTTTTTATCCTTTTCTCTTCTTGCTCTTTTGTGCCTCTTGTCTTTGTCTCTCTTCCTTGTTGCACAGGTGCTCCGAGTATACTCGGAGTTTTTAGTACTCCGAGTACTGAGAGTATTAGAGTACTGGTGGCCTGAACACTCGGAGTACTTGGAGCATGCATGAGCAGTACTGAAGGCCCAAATACTCCGAGTACTGGGAGTATGAGCAGTACTTATCACAAGCATTACTCGGAGTACAAACATCTAAATTACTCGGAGTAAGGCAGTATCCGCAGTACAAAACCTCGAAATACTGCGAGTGCACAAAGGCCCTGAAGTATTTTTTCTCTAACATATTATAATTATACTTCAAGGTAATGGGAGCATCTGTGAATTTTGAAATGCTATAAACGCCAGTCACATGCTCCCAGAACTGGGAGAAATGACGGCCGAGTTTTGAAAATGACGCAAAAATGCTCCTAATATACTTCACACTCCGAGTATACTCAGAGTATCGAGTACTTTTCGTACTCCGAGTACTGAGAGTATGAAAGTACGTCCTGGCGGCCTGAATAATCGGAGTACTCGGATTTATTTATTTTAGCATGGATGAGCCATGTTTCAATGTCCAGGTTAATGATATCAGAAAATCAGGAGGGGAAGTGGATGCTCCCTGGTCGGTTGAACACACGACACCGTTGGGTGTGATTGGAGGCGCGGAGTCAAGTATGAGGCTGGCTTCGCCCATTACACCCTCCCTTATCCAGGGCCAGAAAACAGAGGCTGTTGGCAAGGGTCCTTGTTTAGGTGAACTGCAGAGTAATGTTGATTGCGGAGAAGTTTCAAATTCCTACAGTGTTGCACCCTTGTCGCTGATCGCTGAAGCAGGCGGCGCGACACCCACGTACGTTTCCAAGTCGGTCGAGCCTGTAGCGCCGACGAAATCCACTGTGCCGTCGCTTAAACGTCGTACGCCCATCCTCTCGATCGGTAGGGACGACAAGCCGCCGCCTTTGTCGGTTGTAACAGAAAAATCGATTTGGTTACCAGCGTGGTCAGAGTCTCATCATGAGGATGCAGACTTCCGAAACCCGTCTGTGATAGACACGTCTGTGATAGACACGTCTGTGATAGACACCCCATTTTTTTTTTTGCCAGAATTTCACCGTTTCAGAGGGGGGGTTATAAAAATGAACCCCTCTCACCAGATAACGCATGTCGAACTACACGCGGGACCGCATGCGAGACGCTCGCGGGCCGGCAAAGCTTTGATAGATACGGGTTCCCCGCAGTCGTTTGTATGGTATTCATTTTTCGAGAGTATGCTTGCATCGGGCGCCGCTGTCAGCAGTTCAGCGCATCTGTGAGCGCAAATGGTCAACATATATTTGATCACCGTTTGCATTGAAACACGCAGCGGTTGGCCAGTATCGACGAGGTTATATTTTGCTCGGCTCCTGGAACCTTGGAGTCCGACCGAAGTGGTGGTTGATACACGTGGATGTCAACTGCCTCTTGCCCTGTTGATTAATATTAGACTGTCCCCGGGAGACACTATGAGTGCCAGTGTTGTCTCTATCGATCAATCAGTTGGATAACCGTCAGCTCGTCGGGGTTCCTGGCATAATCTAGGGTATAGGTCAGGTTTAGTGTACGATAATGTGGTAGAATCTACAGTCGGTTTCCGTAACCGTCGCACCCAACATAACACCGATCGATGTCATAGGCGGGCATCGGTCGAAGGATACGTTTAGCAGGTCGGTATGTCAGCGAGAGGGAAATCCGAATGGTAGATAGACGGTCGTATATTAGCGTGTCAAGCCGCGAAACTTCGCGCGCGGAAAACCCCAAATATGTTTTGTCGCTGATTTCCCTCCCGCTTCCATTTTCGCTGAGGGAGAGGGTATCGTTCGACTTTCCAGATCCGTTCCAGGAATTTTTGAACGAATTCAAGTATTATTATCGTACGAATTGTCGATTTTAGAAGTGAATCGTATAGATCAGCATTAATTTGTCAATTAATGTTTTGCTGGTGTGCCGAAGCTGAATTTATCAACGACGTAGGAGCCGATAACAGGCGTTTCCGAACGTAACAACGCCTCGCCGCACAATGCGCGGAATATCGTTGGCGTGGCACTGTTTACTGCCCGACAGGTTGCGTTTTTACTCCAGAGCGTCAGAAACCGGCAGGATATATTGACGAAGGCGTGAAGGAGCCCGCACGTATGTCATGGCGGATATTGGAGGACGGCGGCTGGGAAACATCCCCGGCGTCTCACCAGAAGGAGACATCCTATTACCCTACGCCGCCGTGTTTTATTGTTCGGGAAAGTGTTTTCATAATGAGAGTAGAAAATAGTATGATACACAAACCTGGACGCAACACCGTCGTCGTGATGTTAGCAGTTTCCAGGTGTTGCCCTTGGCAGCATAATATTCGGAAAGACACGCTGTTCTTGCAAAGAGGGACGTGTTTGCCTTTGGGTGGGCCGGCAGAAAGTTACTTGATGGTGAAGATGGGTTGCATTCTGGGTGGGCCTGTTGCATGGAACTATCGTGTTTGATTGGAACTGCTTGCATCAACACCCCCAGATTATGCTGAGGCTGCCGTTCGGGAGATGATATTTTGGGATTGGAACAGATAGCTTCAACACCGCCAAATTTTGTTGAGGTTGACGTTCGGGGAAGGTTTTTATCATGTTGTTGTGTTCGACGATTGATTTTGTTTAAGCCGCGCAGAGTAATTTCCAGGTTGCCACTCCGCGCTACTTTGAGGGGCATGGGTGGGTAGGGTATGGCTTGGTTACTAATTTTGCGCTTTGTTCATCGTTCAGAGAATGCAACTGGACTGTTGTTTCGGCAAATGGTCCAGTCAAAGGGTTTGGTTTCAGGAAAAGAGGGGGGGGAGACAATGATGGTGGAGGAGACACATCAAAATCCCGAAGTCAGTTTAGGGTTGTGAATATGATCGAGAACTATTCGAGGAAAACAGTGGATGGGTTTCGATTTGGTTGGTCGCGTATTTGTTTGGTTCAATGATAATAAACCAGCTTTTCCAGTTGAAAAATGGGTTTTGGGATTATTCTGTTCATTAAACGTTTCAGTAACACCCGAAATTGACTATCGCCAGTTGAATATTGTTTGGTTATTGATCCAACTTCTTACTTTCGCGTTTATTGCTTTTGAGTAGTAAAGCACTCTGTTTACTACTAAAAACCAGGGTGGGCCAATGTTGTAAGAAATTGATAGCTGGTTTTGATTGATGATAAGTTAGAAACTCGATCCTGAATTGAGTCGGCGCGACTGATCTCGAAGACAAGGTTGAGAATTGGATGGGAGTTTGGTCGTCGCTCGTAGTCGATAGATATTGGATCTGGATGTATCTGGGTGTTTTGAAGATACACACTGGTATACTGTACGAGGTGGAAAGGTCGTCATTAGATACTACAGTAGTACCCATGTTTAATACCAGGAAAATGCTGAGAAGTTTACTAAGGTCGTGGCATGGGATTGATTGCGGAAAGTAGAATCATCCTTTTATGAGTAGGCAATGGGAGCTGTTTTGTGGTGCTCATGTTGCTCAGAAGTTCGCTAGCTTGGAGCCTTCTCTGATCGAACGACGAGATGGCAAGCCAGCGGGGTCGGGTGAGACTGATGTAAGCGAGGATCAGGCGAGTGCAGTCAGTATGCAAGGATTGGTAGGCGGCCAGTGAAGCAGAAGAATAAAGAAAGCTCAATTACAAAGGGTTTTCCAATCATCCCATAAGACTTGAAGCCAGAAATGCATGCATACTCTACACGTATAAGACGGAAGAACCTGCTCCAGTTTGTGGTCACATTTTAGTGGACAGCTGGCAAGGCCACATCGCCTCGCTGGCGAGACTCGCCAGTCCGAGCGAGTCGAGTCCACTTACATATGATTACAAAAAGGGATGAAACAAAACAAAAAACTCCAATAGATTACTTTACACAAGGTCTAGAGCTGGGGTAGCGGTAAACGTACCTCATGAGGAACGTGCAGCCCAAGTACCTCATCCGAGGAACATACCTCCAGACTAAAACCACCTACTTAAATACCTGCACAAGTACGTATACTTACCGTGCAAGGTGCCAGGTGCCACCTAGAGCAGTGTTTTAATACGATTTACATGCACTCATATATACACTCTCGTGCTACTGTTGTATTCCTCTCAATCGTATTACACATACGTATCGTGCAAGGTATTATAAACCAGCCATTTATGGACAGCGGGTTTTTGGTAAATGCTTGTTCGGGAGTGCATGGGGGGGGGGAGGGGGGTTGTACTCATATCGTGCATGGCCGTAGTCGTATGACCATGGACCCTCGCATCCCTACAATGCCGGGACGGAGCACGTTGGGTTTTCACCAACCAGGCAGACATTGCTTGCACCAAGCGCGAAGCGCCGTGAGGTATTGGGCGAGTCGCATGGAGGGTGTGAGCTGCATCCTGCTAAGAACCGCCTGTGAGGCGGACTTGCATATGGACGACAGCCTCCAATGAATTGATTTAATATCTGGTGTGGCCACTTCCAGAGATGGCAATGGGTATCACTACGTATCTGCCTCGTGGATGCCTTACCATATACACACTACGTGATACGATAATTCCCCTTGTGCGGAGATGAGGTTATCAACCCTGCACAAATGATCTAACAAGACCGCCAGCATGGGTGACCGCCAAAAAAAAAAACGGTACCCTGATTGTCGAGCTCACGCAGTGAGAGGCGTGTTTTACAGCGTCGTTGCCAACCGACGCCAACCCAACCTATAATTTTATAACATATTTATAAGGGAGGGGGGGGGGTTGGTCGTTTTGTGGTGGATGAGATAGAAGGATGTTGGATGTGGTAGCCTTCCATTTGCGTCACATCGGTTTTGATTTGTCGCATGATACTGCTACGCTTTTGATCTGGAGAGTTCTTCACTTTCTGTTCCCTGAGTCTTTTTTGGAACAACATTACACATTGTCGGATGGCAAGCATAATAATAATATTAATATTAATAGTAGGTGCTACGAATGATAGATATTTGTTTATATAGGTCTATATTAATTTGTACACATAACGTACGAGTAAACACTAATAATAGAGACGGGTATTTGCAAGCCGGTGAATGTATTCACAAACACATAGGGGCCGGTGCTGTGGTGCTGTCAAGCAAAAGTTACGAAGGTAACCAAGCGGGTGGCGTCTACTCAAAATACCTTGCTTTTACTACATGTGCATAAACCACAGTTAAGCGGGCGGCGTCACAGCCTCAAAACCTCGGCACCCTCTGTGTGTGCGTTGAGTCGATCATAATAAGCGGGAGTCGTCAGCCTCAAAACCCTTAAACCCTAGTTGTTGTTGTGGTTGTTGTTGTTGTCTTCACATTAAACCCGTTATTTCTACTCAACCACGTCAGTACACACCCAGTGCCTGTCCTGATTCCCAATCCTATAGAGAGATACAGATTCTTTCTGTGGTCACAGACTGCTGTGAGACAGAGAAAAGCCAAAACAAAATAAAACGCAAATTAATGCGTAAAAGCAAGTGAGATGCTCAACGTACTGGGTACGAGAACACACGACACGAGCCGAGCCAAAAAATAAGAACAAAAAGACAAACTATGTTCGTATATTATTTTGTTGGTATTAATAGTGTTTACTCGTATGCGCAATGTGTGCAAATTAAATATGTATGTGCTCTACGTAGTAGCACCTACCTTGCACGATATGTAGGAGGTACAACAACAGAGTAGTAGTGCAGTACGTCAATGCAGCATCATCGCTGTGGCCGTCGATCATGGAAAAGTACGGATACGTAATAATATATTATTCAGTGCAGCAGTACTCGTGCTACACAATAGTGCGTACTCGTACTGCTGTAAGCGCGTCAAACGATTATATCGATACGATGGTGGCGAAGTGTCACTGGGACCCGCGTGCAGAGCAACCCCTCTGCGCGCTATAACTATAATAGCAAGAGAGAGAGTGTACATGAGTGCATGCAAAGTGACGGGCCACGCGAACACATGCCGTGAACTGCGTTTGAAACCGTACGACGTCCCAGGTATTATTTCAGTCGGGAGGTACGTGCACTCCACGTACCCCATGAGGTACGTAAACCGCCACCCCTAGAGGTTCGTTGTTCGTTGTTCGTTAACAATCCAGCAAGCCTCTAGAACCAATTGAACTCCCGTGTAAAAAGCCATCCTCATTGCTGGGAGCTTTTGCATTATTGCGTCTCGACAGCTATCAATAGCAGCAGCCAAGCAGTGCCACATGCACTGCCACGTTGTCACGGCTACTGTTCCCTGCGACGCTTGAACTGAGCAGTGATCGCTCCTCTTGGAAGTGCGATGCACTTGCGCCCCCGTGCGATTGCACCAGGCATACCACTGGTGTCTATTTCGGTGTCTTTTGTTGCACTTCGCCTCCTTTCGTGGGCGGAGCCTAAGGTATTGACAGGAAAGTCTAGGGACGCCGCGGCATTTGCTGGACCATCACTGGGCAACCAACGTCAGCACTCCCGCAGTAGAGGCTTGAAACTATTCCCTTGGGCCCAAGCGGTACCACTTGACGTACCGATGGCCCAGGGCGTCCGTGTGGTAGACGACTTGCTGAAAAGGGATGCCGACGCTGCGTCTCGAACTTCGGGTGAGCTTTCGTACATAATACGAACTCGACTGCTGTTTTATGTACGAAGTACAGATTACGCACTCGTATATACTTGCTTTCGTTCGAGCTATTGCAGCAGTTAGTATTACTGTCCTGCTGTCCTACTATTGTCCTGGTACCTGATGCTACTGCTGTAAAAGTACAGCAGTATCAGGTACTGGTAACATGGTAAATAATACGGTACCAGGTATACTCGTAGTACGTCCATGTCGGGCATACGACGACAATAGTCGACCGCTTCGATTACTGCCATGCCTGGTAAACATACGAGTACTTGCATCATAAACCATCTTAATACTGGTTCCTGGTTCCTGGTACTGCCTTATCTCTACTGCTGCGATTTGTTGTGTTGACTTCCCGCTGGTGTCCCTATGCCCAGCTTCCTTGTGGAGAGATTGCCAACTGGAAGCGATGCGGAGCCTGCACCACCCGTGGACACTGGGGCTGGCGACAGGAACAACCAGCCGGCGCAGTTTCCAGCACTACGTGGCTCAGGATGCCTACTTTTTGAGAGCATTTGCTAAGGTGGTGCTGGCGTGAGGGAAGGGGGAAGACTCTTTGTGCTGGTTTCCCATGTCCATTTCGACCGACTACACCAGTACCAACTACACTATTACCTACCCTAAGAAACCGGGATACTGACCCAGGGTAGATTTATTATGTGCTCCGCACTAAATTTGGTATATCTGCTCCCAAAATTGTTTGAGTTTATTGGGGGGTTCCTTCCGATGAAAGGACCGGCACTGTACGATTAGTGTTGCTGAACATGATGTATGCTGTATGCCAACACAACGCTAACGCTGCAAGTAGCAAGTATAGGGCAGAGTAGGTTTACAACGTTATATGATTCGTATGTGTCTGTTTCAGCTCAGCTGGTCGGTGTTACGGAGCACAGCAGCATGCTATAATAGTTCGTAGTTGGTAGTACAGCCGTACGTGGTGTATGGGGCCCGAACATGGCAGTACTAAAAAAACTACTGCTGCTTCCCTTTCGCTCCGATGAAGCTCTACTGCACGACTTTAAAGACATTAGCTGATTAATAGGGTAATAGTGGACGGCAGCCACGTGGACGGCAGCCATGCGCAAGATGTGGCGTATCTCATTCGCACCTGTTCTTGGTCCTGCAGGCATACGCCTATGCGCTTACAAAGGTTGAGGACGAAGGAGACGTACGAGCGTTTCACTCTCTCATCGGCTCTGTTTTGGACGAGCTGGGTCTGCACGCCTCGTACGCCGCGAAGTGGGGGCTTGATATTCACAATGTAAGCTCAAAAATGTACATTTAGTTTTTTAGTTGCGAAAATAACCTCAAATATCTCGGCTTGCCTAATTTTTTTGTCGAAAGCACGGCAAAAGGAGATTTAAGCCCATGCTTTTTCTTCAACACGATAGATGAATCGTGGTCATCAATTGTGTTGTCGACATTTTTTGTTAGGCAGCATGGGATATCATTTGCTACGCTGAAGGGTTTCTGGCGTGCATGTATATTTTTTCTCCGTTTTCGAGCGCACTGCCAAGATCAATGGTGCAGGCTGGCAGTTGACCGGGCTTCGTTCCGTCCCCCCCTTCGGTCTCTTGCGCAATTGTCTCCGTATCACGAGATCCCTCCCCCATTGAAAGCAACATCGGAGTATGTCAACTTTCTGTTGGCGGTGGCTTCAGATCCGGCATCTTCAGTAGCCCAAGTGCTAGCCAGCATGGCTCCGTGCATGCGCTTGTATGCCTTTCTTGGAAAGGTATGGTACCCACCTGCGAGAACGTAGTGCCTCACGTATTGTAGAGGGTCGTTGGCCTTAATCATGACCGGGAATCCTAACTGAGGCAGTCTCCTGGCGGCGTGGCAGTAATTTGGGCCGTCCTATGACCCGTAATTTTGTCGAGGCCCAATGCGCCCGTTATTTTATCGGAAACCAAGCTTGCATAATGTAACGCCCGCAGAAGACGGTCAACTTACACGGTGCTGGTTGATTGATGGAGACATACTCGAGCCTTTGTCACCTCATAGGGTTGAAGTAGCTTGTTTCACCCCCACCCACTGATGAAGGAAGAAACCATAAAATGTTTTCCGTATCACTCAAGAGGAACAACGTAGACCTCGAAATGATCTGGAGGTAGAGGTTTGGTTTTTGTCCATGCTTTTGGTGCGGTCGATGAACAGCCTTGGCGTGTTTCGAATAACTGTCCAACTTTTGTGGAACTGGACTGTCGGTCCCGTTTCGCAATTTAAGTGCGCTTGTCTGTACCTCTCGTATAGATAAGATGCTTGCTTTGCATGCGCTTGCCAGTGCTCCCGCTTGAGCAGTCCTACTCGACACACTGTACGTGGATGTATCGCCCCCTTGCGCCCGTCCAGGAGTTGAAACATGCATTTCCTTTGTGGGGAGAGAGCATATACACGGAATGGATCGAGACCTACAGCTCGCAAGAGTTCGAGGTATACGACGTAGTCTACTGCTGTGCGTATGTAGTCTACTATAGTCTACTGGAGTCTAGGCCAAACGTGAACCCTAAGACCACATTCAAGAAGTTTTAGACTACGTACTACTGTACCTTCGTGGCTTACTCTCGTATCAACCCATGATTTTGCAGATTTCCTTGGTTGATTAATGCTATTGTGCCGTACTCGCACTCGTGGCATATTTCTTTAATGGTAATTGCACCTTAATGTGCCATGTTCAACAGACGGCCGCCGTTCTTGTGGAAACGATGCTGGACGCGCATTCAGCGGAGGCCGAGTACCCTTCCCTTCTCAACCTCTACCGCAAGGTGGGTGGAGGTGCACCTGATTTCGGTGTATACTATTAACAGGGGAACTTGAGCGTTGGGGCTGCGATGGATTGGTTGAGGTCTTTGTCATATACGGTAGGATTCAGCTTGCATTGAATTTGTTTCGGAACCTCGTCCGCCGAATCCGAGCCTCGAGGGCATCACATGTGATAACTGATAACTGCCGTTGTTGGTGTTGCGCCGCCCGTACTGCTCTACGCAGGCAATGGAGTTGGAGTATGCCTTCTTCGCTGCCCAGAGCCAAGGAACCGCCGAAGACGACCGACCACACCACCTAACAGAAGGGGGAGATTCTATTGATAGTGTACAAATATCGAGCGGGGGAACCTCGACTTTCCAACCAGGGGAAAAGCGTGACAAAGGCCGTGCGGTGTTCAGCGGCGTGCAGCATCGGGTTGCGCTTTTGTGTGTAGACTTCGACGACACTTTGACAGACGGTGACACCACTAGCCTCCTCGTCAAGACTGCCAAAATACAAGTGAGCTACGATAAGAGGGAAGAAAAATCGCTTGCATATCGATTTCGACTGGGGGTCGTTCGTATATTGTTTTTGTACGCTGTATTGGTACCGACATACATGCTCGTTCTGGATGTTCCTTGAACACTGACCCTTCAATGTCCGCTGATTTTTCGGACACGGCCTCACGCGTAACAGCGCGGCACTCAAGTCGGCCAGGCGGAGGTGGACCGTGAATGGAAAGTGTTGACAAGTTTGTTCTTCAACAAGTGGAGCGAGGTGACGGAGGAGTCTCTCGCGGCCAAGGTAAGGAGCACAGCACTTCTATACGGCGTTGCGGCGCCGACAAGTCGCTGGTATTCGCAACCCAAACGGCCACTTGGATTTTGGCCAAGCAAACGATTACGGGAATGTCAGTATTTATCACATACAGTAGTTTCCTATCCGGTGGTTGCAGTGGTGATCCACAAGCTGTCTCGCGTATTCCTTTTCACCTCGTCAATCTCCATCCTTTTCCTCGCCTTCATCATGTAATTCTGCCGTATTCGTACGTATAGAGCTCGGCTGAAGTACACGAACAGTGCAAATATGTGCTGACGACGTTGTTCTATTGAAACCCATCCACTTGCTCGATTGCTACTGCATTACCACTGTCCCAAGTTGGCCGAAGAAGACCGAAGTGGAACCGTCGATCGCAAAGGTTTGGAGGCGATGCTGCAGAAGCTACAGACGGTCGACCTTGACTCCGTGTCGAGAGTTTCCGACAGCAAGGCACGTCAAACCCCCCAAAAACACGTACGCACAGTACAAACAAGTTCACGGGACTGTGCTGTCTCCATCGAACGGGAAGTTGCTAAACCACTTGCTACTTGACACTTGATTTTGCGTTCGTGAGTGATTTTTCCAGTAGTGTAGTGATCTTAACACCAACCAGTTGTCGGTTCTGCGCGACGGTCCTACGTACACGGGGCGTCTCCCTTGGTATCGCCTGAAAACAACCATTCACCGCGAGTTTCGACTATTTGCGCAAACATTACGAGTACGTACTGTATACTGGTATACTCTATGCTACAAGTAGTGTTTATCTGGACATTTACGCCATTAATCGGCACTACTGTAGCATGAAGTAACGGAAGTTTTCACTTAACTCACACCCCGGAGCCCGGGAGCGTTATACGACCACTTCGATCGAGCAGCTTCGCTGTCGGCAATATAATTGGTTTGTAAAATTAATACTGAAATTAGTTCAAGTCGAGCTCCTTGAACGCTTTGGCCCGCTCGGTTGTTTTTATGAACCGGTGTTTTAACTCTTAATACCTGCTGTTCTCTCTCCCATAGTCCTTTAAGGTATAATATGTTGTTGAAGTGTTTCTCCAACTGTCATAATTCCTTTGATTTTTACGAATGTTCAATATAGACCGTTGTGCTTACAAGCATCGGCGGATTTCCCCGAGCGTCGTCACCTTCACATCTAAAGGAGACAAGGTGCTCCCTCCGCCTGTTTAATCAGGTGCTGAAAGGAATCACACGAGAGAGCGTCCATGCAGCCCTTACCGGGCCCTTGAGGTCATCTTGGAAAGTGCGTCCAGGCATGACACGATGCCTGTCCCGCGCCTTGGCGTCGTCGTTTCGAACTCACGTCGTTTCCATCAATTGGAGCCGGGACGTCATCACGGGGGTTCTTTCAGACACCCTCACCGGAAACAGCGGGTAGGTGGGATGGTGGATTTAATGTCGCTGACGCTGCTCACACCACAATCTACCGCCTGGTCGAAAGATCATGACATTAATGTGCACTGCCCGTGTCGGACTTTGCCTCGGATCGTCTCTGTCAGTACTGCAGTAAATACTATTTATTGTGTTGCAGAAGTCGACAAGAGACTTGGTCGTCAGAGTACAGTAGCAATACTTGTGATTATACTTGTACTTCGTATATACGAGTACTCGTACCGTGTTTTTGTATGTCAATTTCTTTTGCCAATGTCACGAGGTTGCTTTGACCTTAGAGCTTGAGAACACCAACAACTGTTGTAGCGGCATTTCGGAGGGATCGTTTTGTGGCAAATACGTAAAAAAATATTAATGACGTCTGCAACAGTGTAGAATCGAAGTCCCTTTAGGCTGCTATAATACATGGGTTACGTTTCTGCCTTTCTGTCACTCCGCATATATGATACTTGATATTTATTTCCAAGCGATCCATTAATCCTATTGACGCGCCGTGTCTCTTATGCTCGTGTCGCCTATGGTTATCAGTCCCTACCCGCTTGCCAGGGTCGATGGAGGGTGTGACTTTTCCGCAGCGTCGAACAACTTGCTCGGTGAGTTTCCGCATGATTTAACATGCACAAGCGGTCCCGTGTTTCGATTTTCTGCAGCGGCGTAAGCAAGGCCCTGAATTATGTATCTACACGATCTTCTCATCTACAGTAAATCGTGTTTGACGGATGGGATCTGTATGACACGGCTATTCCACCTATGATACCAATATCTACTACGGTATCAGGTACGAGTACCCTACCAGTATTTTATACCAGTGGTATATCACAGATCTCACAGGACTGGGCGCCTATTTCAACGCCAAACCACTTGAGGCGATTTACCGGAGGTCACATGGCCAGACCGCCAATCGTTCAAGTATTTGCGCTCTCTCCATCATTCGTTCATACGTTTAACAACTACGATTTTTAGATTCGCGCTTAAACTCAACAAAACACCCGACGCACGCTGCGCGTATCGTTGTACTGCAGGAGAAATGAAGTTGCCCGGCTTCGGAGCAGACTGGCCTGCGCCTGTCACGTCTAATGATCTCCTATACGACGAGCATGGGGTATCAACAGGGGACATCACGGTTAAGGTGTCGGGCTCATTTGGCAAGCACCAACATTTCCTCAACCTTGCGGCGACGGCCCGGGAAACTGCTGGTGGGTTCGAAGCCGTTCCAAGGACAATGAGCGTTTATGTCGGCGACAGCGTCACGGACTTGTTGGCGATGCTGGACGCGGATGTGGGAATTGTGGTGGGTGCCAGCGACGACGATGCCTTTCAAAGAGTGGCTAGCGCCTTCGGGATAGCCATTCGCCCCCTTGCGGCCGCATACGGGGCGCTTGGCGAAGCAGGGGGTGAAGCAGGGGGCGAAGCAGGGGGCGAAGCAGGGGGCGAAGCAGGAGAGTCCCTGGAAGAAGGGTCTACGGGCCGTGGAAGTTGTGTATACCGTGCGTCTGGATGGCCAGAGATAGACGTTTTCTTGTTTGGGGATGGTCACCATTGAGTTGTTGGTCACCACTCAACCATCCAACCTCCCACACGCAGGAGACATTGTGCGAGGTTTATACAGAGAAGATGGACATCTGCATACCTCAGGGTAGCGCCTTGTGGCCCACGGCTATGATACGTAGTATCTCGTCACGCGTCTTGCCTCCGTTAATAGACTAGACTATTGTCGTAGCTTTTAATATTTACCTGTACCATTTGATCAGTACACTTTTACTTTGCAAAATCAGTGTGGGGGTGTCACCTGAACTGGACCAAACATGGAAAATACACGGGAACACCTCACGTCTTAAAAAAATACCGGTACCAGGTATGCTAATTTAGCACTTACTCGTAGTGGCGTAAAGACAAAATTGAAGTATCGAAGTCGAACACCCCATGCCGAGACTGCGCACGCCTCAAGGCGAATAACACCTTCAAAGAAAAAAAAACGGGTCGTTCGTCATTCATTCGTGCACCCAAGCATCGAATCAAAGCATATATCAAAACTAGGAGTATCAAAGCATCGCATCCCTGTTCAACAATTGCTGCGCCTCAAGGTGGCACTTGGCCACGTCCAAGCAAGCCATGGCATCGTGGAGCTCCGAAGGAAACCGGGCTTTTTCCACGCCACGGGCGTACCTGCCATGGCATGCCATGCCATGCCATGCCATGCCATGCCATGTGGAGACGGCGAAAGATAAGAAGCGACAAACAAAGATAGAGAGGATGTCGTTGGGTGAGGCGCCAACAAAGGTAGCGATATCGAACCAACGTTTTATGATAGATGCGATAGATAGGACAGGACTGACCTTACGACGTCCCATTCGGGAGTTGGGCTGCTCTGAAAATAGACTGGATGAACGACGTTTATTTTTATCGCCTCAAAGCACCGAGCAAACAAATCGAACGGGAGACAGTATTCATCGTGCCAGGACAAGAAGTGAACTCTGGGATGTGTGTTTGTTGAAACCACACCAAGAAAAAAAGGTCTCGCTTGGCATTTTTGTTTCTCAAAAGACATCCCATGTTTGTACATAAGCGCATTGGGTTCAACCTTCTCAACGTTCGTCGACTTGTATATGCACAATGTGCGCAGAAGTGCACAATGTAGAGGTTTGCCTTACATGTTTATTTGCTTACATGGAGAGGGCCTCTGCAGGCGAGCTTTCTTGCATCAGGAGCTGCCCCATGTCCATGAAAGTGCCGGGATAGGTTGAATCCAGCTCTTGACCCTTCTCCAAATGCCTAAAAAATCACACATACAGTAGTAGTCCAACCGCGTGTAAAACTTGTCAGACAAGAGGGAGGATTGTTCCTCAGAAGCGTAGTCCACGCTACCAGGGCAATCACGCACAGCAATTGCCCCCGAACGCTCGTACAGTAGCTGAAAGCAATGTTGCGGACGCGTATCTATCATATGCGACCATCACAGCAGTCTCTAACCGGGGAAATCACTCTATTACTAGGCGGCGCATACATGAGGCATACATAACAATAATCCCAACAGATAGTGACGTGCGATAGCCTGTTGCACAATACTACCGGCGCAAAAAGGTGTGCTGTAAAAAATACTTGCCTTCGTGCGGCCACCAAGTCGTTCATTCCGAGGTACGCTCTGGCGGCGTTCACGTACGGGATCGGGCACTCTTGATCCAGTGATGCTGAACTCTTCAGCAACTTCAACCCCCTTGCAAAATCTCCCATGCTGATCACAACCTGGTCGGCGCGTTTGAGCAGACGCATACGTCGTTCGCGGGGTGAATTAAACAAATTAACGCCCGTGCCCCCCAAACGGCTTCCCGCTGACATTCGCCACCGCTAAATTTGACCAGGGCTGCAATTTTTGCGTTCAGAGGTAATAAATAGCAACTACCAGGTACACATTCATACACTACAGTAGATTACTACCTTAGGTACTTGGATCGTTTCGTGTATTGTGCGAGGGGTTTCAAAGTCCAGTGGGGTACCAAACTACCAAACTACTCGAAAGCCATGGCAACAGACCGCATCTATCGACGATGTCAACTGCTGTACTCGATTTTAGCATCCTGGCACCGCACGATATCGGGAGTTGTTTGTTACGCTTTGATATGCTGGAATTACTTATCCTGTTGGATTGACAATCGAACAACATGTCTGCGTGGGCATTTTTGCTGAATCTCTCTTCCGTCGTGTCGTGTGGTGGCGCTTCCCGTTGCATATACGAGCACTCGTACATATGATACATGCCTGATCGTAGAATATCAGAAGAATATCACAAAAATGAATCCCACCGTCGCATCCGGCTATCCGTACAATAAATACATGTACTCGTACGATATTGTTGGTGGTCTCGTGTGAGAGCTCCTCGGCTTTTCTTAGACGTAGATTTGAGCCTTTTTCGCGATATCTCGCGATGAGGCCCACCCGGCGGCACGCAACTCGCTCATCGTGCTCGACGATCCCTGCTCTGCTTACTCTGCAATGGGCGGCCTCGGCCTTGCCCTACACGAGGCCCACGGGGGTACGTTTGTTTGAGGATGTATTGCCTATTTGTCACAGGCTCGCCATACGAACGTACGTCGTTTTTTTTCTGACAGTCCCGTGCGGGATGATTATCTGTTTTGGACCTTACGAGACCCCACAAATATCTACCGCATGCGCTCCTCAGGAGTGTGTCGGGAGAATTTATCGGTTTACGTGCCCGTCGGCCTGGATATAGTACCGGGCAGGGCCTCGCGTGCGCTCGCGGGCGTGAACATGCGGGCGGCGGGCGCTGATGCAGTAACGTTTACCAAGAATATGGTGATGGAGAGCGCCCATACAAAACACACACGCTCTTTTTTTTTTTACACACAGCTACGACGTATATAGCTACAGGCATAATCAAAGATTAAGATTCCGTTTTTTTATGTCGACGACGCACCCGGATTTTTATAAGACCACGTACTACTACTGTACTGCTGATGTACACGTACGTACGTACGCACGTGTGATACAGAGTAGTACCAGCACCACAGCAGAAACAGACCTGTGTACCATGGGTTCATGCGTGCGTGGTACACCAGTGTGATACTATGATACTATTAATACTGGTGTTTGTTGTTTCTGTTCGTATGCGAGCGATGGACACTCCAACTTTCCCAATAAAATGACGGTCATGGTCGAGAACTTGCTTTTTTTCGAAAAAAGTGGTTCCGAATTCATTACGTACCGGTATACGTATACTCGTACTCGTATTGCATTTATAGTTGTCCCGGTCTACATGCAAGATCCAAGATTAAGATTATGTTTTTATGCTCGATGCTGGATTTTACGAACTACTTACCGCTGATACACGTACGGGTTTTTATAGCTTACTGCTGATATACACGTACGTACGTACGTATGTGCGTATCAGAATACCTCAGTACCACAGGGTGATATTTACAAGGAATAAGAAATTCGGGAGCCGTTATATTGAAGTTAGTATAAAACGCGTCCTCTCCTCTCATGTAAATAAGAAACCTAGCCTCCGTTTTTGAGTGTTTCTCATTAGGTGTCCTGTACTACTGCTGTACACCCCTTGGCAGTACGGAGTCGCTTTGTTCGCCCTAAGCTTAGCTATTAATCTACCTCTGTAGACTACTCCTTATATTTGTTGTTTCTCATTATAGTTGTCCTGTATTACTGTACACCCGTTGGCAGTAATTTCGCTTTTGTTCGCCCTAATTAAGCTTACTTTTTAGTATTCTACCTCTACTCTTCGCCGTTATGGGCATTGCGCGTAGCCGCAGGCGGGCGTCAGCCCGCCGCGGCGAAGCCCCCCTTGTAAGGCAATCATAAATACATGTGCAAAATTGCAGCTGCTGCTCGGAGAGAGCTCGACAGTTTTCTTACACGTAACTTTGAGCCTTTTTCGGGATATCTCGCGACGAGATCCACCTGGCGGTCCGCATTTCCCTCATCGTGCTCGCCGACCCCTGCTCTGCCTACTCTGCCAAGGGCGGCCTCAGCCGTGCCCAACACGTGGCTCACGGGGGCACGTTTGTTTGAAGATTTCATGCCTCTTTGTCACAGGCTCGCCATACGAACGTACGTCGTATTTTCAGACAGTCCCGTGATCCCTGAGGGATTATTCCCTGTTCGGGACTTTGCGAGATCCACAAAAATATCTACCGCATGCGCCCCTCACAGGAGCGTGTCGGGACTTTTCTCGCGAGAGGCGGTGAACGTCTTCGGGCGATTGATCCGTTATCGTGCCCGCCGGCCTGGTTTGTACCGGGCAGGACCTCGCGTGCGCTCGTGGGGCGTGAACACGCGGGCGGTGCACGCTGCAACGTTCATCGAGAGCTTGCTTTTGTTCTTGAAAAAGTGGTTCCGAAATCTATTATTATACCGGTAGACGTATACTCGTACTCGTATTGCATTTATATAGTTATCCCGTGATCTACACGCAAGATCCAAAATATTCCGTTTTAGTGTCGACGATACTGGATTTTTATGGACTACTCACTACTGATACACGTATCATACGTTCCAGTACCGCGACAGTAGTGCATACACAGCAGCAGTATTAGGTACATACTAGTGCCATATGATCTGTGTTATGTGCGCATGTACGTACGTCGTATAGTTTGATACTGATATTTATGGTTGCTGTTCGTAGCATACGAGTATACTCGTAGTACCCCTGTACTGCTGTCGTGAGCAGTGTTATAAACACAAGTATGCTTATTTCGGTACTGTAAATACGTATATTCCGGGTATATGCATGTGGATCTCTCTGTATGTGTGTATGTATGATATGTGTGTACGTTCTTCTGTTATTTGTTGTTTGCTGCTGCTGCTGTTCGTCATTGTACACGCCTGCCACCCCAGGTGTTCTTTTATACAGCAGTACTAGTATTTACCGTCAATATTTTTTCATTAATACATACCACTGCTGTACGAACGAAACTTGGTTGTTGAAGTACAGCAGTACAGGCCACTTGAAAACAAGGTAATAAGGGCCGTTCTTATCGAGCAACTTTGCCCCATAATTTCCAACGTTTGTTTTCGGGCAATTTTTTGTATTTCCAAATTTTCCATTTTTTTTCCAAATATTGGAATGCAAAGCCTTCCAAATATTTTGCCCTCTGTTAAATTTCCAAACTTTCCAAATTAATCCTGTTTTTTCTGATTTTCCTGTTTTTCTTGGAAACAAATATTGGAAACTTTGGAAGAAATTTTTCTCGATAATAGTTGCTCAATAAGAACGGCCCAAAGAACCCAGGCTGAGATTTGCAACTAAATAAGAAATTCGGGAACCGTTATTATGAAGTTGGTATAGAACGCACCGTCTCTCAAATAAGTAAGAAACCCAGCCTTGGTTAGAAATAGTGCTTCTCATCACAGGTGTCCTGTACTACTGTACACCCCTTGGCAGTACAGTCGCTTTTTGTGCGCCCAAACTAAGCTTACCTATTATTATTCCACCTCTACTCTTCGCCGTTACGGGCATTGCGCGAAGCCGCAGGCGGGCGCCAGCCCGCCACGCCGAAGCCCCCCTTGTACAACATTACAATATCACGAGCTCCTACATAGACTGTTACAGTATATAAAACACTTCGTATTACAATATGACGAGCTATCATATTAATATTAAGCGTACCTCAGCGAAGAAGAGGAGCACTTCTGAGCTATCGGGAAAACGCGCCAGAGCATCCTCCATGACTTGCAAGCACTTCCTCACCGACGAAGGAGATGGCTGCTCGAGCAGACGCGACACGAGTTTCCGCGAAAATTCCGTACAAATGGGGTATTAATAGTATGCTGTACTGGTATACTGTATACCTGGTACTGTATACTGGACCTGAGTTCGTGACTTTCCTATACTCCCTCCTACAGCAGAATATGAGGATTTCAATAATATGAGGATCTCAATAATCTATTGGTTTGTGAGCAATCGCGTTACAATCCGCCGAAAAGAGACACGATTGCAATCTCTATATAGTTGAATATTGAAAAAACGGATGCACTCTAGTTGTGTATCTGCACATTGTCGGAATAACAATAAAAATACAAGGTATTGGGGGAAACGAATACATACCTATTGGTGAACAATCATCGCTGCGTAAGCCAGCAACAACGTAGACTACCTCACCAACGTTAATACGTGGCTTCAACAGCAGATCAACAAAAATATCCACCGTGAATTGAGCTACATACCACGTGCTCAGAACATGGCATGGACCAAAGCTACCTCCAGCCAAAGTTCGACAGCGATCTAATAACCACAACGCTTGAGCTTGCACCTAGCGTACATGTATTAACAGTCGAATTTCCGTTCTCACCTGGCCATCAGTCGTACCCAGCTTGAACAGCGCCACTCCCCATGCAGCCCAAGCAACGGGCATCGTTGCATGTAGGTCGACGCTTCTCTTAAGATCCGCTGCAGCCATCCTGAAGTTGTTGGCGAGCAAATGCCCCTGACCTCTGCACAGTGGCATGTTCACGGGTTGTCAACCATTATCTAGCGCCGTTGAGCTAACGCTCGCTATGGATATTGGTCCCGTACCCCTCTCTTGTTGTATTTATGACATGACTTGGCCTGAAAAATGTTCGTGAGTTAATTTCGAGGTCTGGTATTTTGACTCGTAGAGTTCTACCCTGCTTGTAGCAACCGATATAAATTGTCAACACAACAGCACTGCTGCCAGGTCAGGGGAGAACACGATGTTAAAACTACAAGATGCCCAACAAGTACTGCTTGTCCAAATTTCAGATGCGAGGATGTCTCGTCCTTCTTCATGAAGTCATACTGTAGTGCACTTCGCACCCAACACATGACAAGGGAGACAGATAACATTGTACAGTATATATGTATACCTACTTAACCTACCCAACCTACTAGACCAAAAACCTATACCATACATTTAGCTCAATGCCTAGAGTTAGTTTGTGTGGCTGAAGTGCTAGGAATGAACAATGCTTGTTAGTACTCACCTGTGAAGGAAGAGGTCCGAATCGAGTGGGTCAATCGCTTCTGCCGCCTTAAAGCAGTCAATTGCCTTATTGACAATAACAGATAACGACGGGGGAGCAATGGTGAAATCATCAGCTAGACTGAAGAAATTGCCCTAAACTATTCGGACTCGGCATGAAAGCTCGCCTAACTGGCGACGCATCCCGGGAAGTATAAGAGTACTGCCTTTCCGAGAGAGCATCGATGCTTCATGCATGCACGTGCAGGCAAGCAATGCTCCATTCGTCCCAGGTATGTATCAGCTTTTCTCTCTGGTATACTTACCTCGTCGCGTCGGCCCAAATCGCTCAAAACGCTTCCCTTTTTCACCCAGCTCTTGATGTTCGTGGCATCAACTTCGGTTGCGTGTCTGCGAGGCGGATACGATGTACGCACGGTGATCTCGTGTGAGCTCTATGGTTGGCGCCAGGCTACCTCTAACGGCTTGCCTAAGATGATAACTACCTGGCATAATTTATGATTAGCTTCTCAAGAGCGAAGCGAGTTGCTAATTTAAATGGCCGCGTAAAAGTATAGGGCATCTCTCAATGCCTTACCCTGCCAAGCTGGGTGAATCCGGAGATCCTACACTTTTTTTTAAGCCGGAGATCCGTGCCGTCTGGACGAAAATCTTGGAAAAAACGATATGGAAAACGAAAAAATCGTTTTTTTACTGCCTTCTACCAGCGCACATAGTTGACGCCAAACAATAATAACCATTCGCGCGAGTTCCTAGCGACATCTAAAATATATCCTATGTTCCCCAGCAGCGCCAACATCAACCGGCTGAAGGGGCACAGCTACCACAACTGCTCTGCGCTATGATAGCTAAACAAGCTCTCGACGCCAGAACACTACTTGGCCAGAAAAACGACATATGGGCGCGCCTGTGTGCCATGCGCGCAACTTTCCGTGAAGAAATCCTCGGACCACAGCTGACACCGAATGTCGATAAAGTGCCATGTTAACTTCGTTGCCACATCGGAACAGAGGTCACTGTCGATGTCCGCTACTGCCGACAGGAGGGTTAAGTAACAAAAATAAACCGACACACCTAAAATGTTCCAGAGAGCCGTCCATGTCACCAACGAGGTACAAGAAAGACCCGTAGTGCTCCAAGGCCAATGACTTCAGCCTAGAGTCCTCCGTTTCCAAGGCTGCGGAGAAGCTTCCCATGCTTTCGGCAAACCTGTCAAAGGAGGGCGATGGTTGCATAAAGTGGGTAAACATCGCCGGCGGCTATTATTTCTCCATCTTACGGCTTCAGTTCTAGCTCTCCAAACGACGCAGAAGGCATGTCATATACCAAGGTAACTGATATTATATGGTGCTGTGTACATGACGCTAACATAAAACGCTCACTGACGTTGGGTGACAGGTGACATCTCTACCATTACGCTGACGAACCTTCCTTCTTTCAGGAGGTTGATGCCTTTCCAGAACGCATCCTCGCCAGCCAGCGGTTCTTGCGCGTCCAGCAGCAGCGATCTCGTCTCAAACTCGCATTCGTCGTACAAATCCTTTCCAAAACAGATTAACGGCACCGAAAAAAACGAGGTCCTGATGGCTACCTCAGCATAACCATTAACTTATCAAGGATGCTTCAGCAGAACCATGAATTCATCAAGGACGCTTCAGCAGAACCATGACGTCTTCAACACTCCCGAGGAGTTGTATAACATCGCCAGGGCTATTATTATTATTATTATTATTATTATTATTATTATTATTATTATTATTATTATTATTATTATTATTATTATTATTATTATTATTATTATTACATTATTACGCATGTTACGAACAGCACGCGTTCGTCAGTGCCATGCGAAACACGCCGCTGACTGACCTCTCTGTTATACGACGAGAAAAAGCTGCGGACCACCCAGGCGGCAGGCAGGGTGTTTGCAGCCTCGCGGAGCGAGAACGCCTCCCTGTTGTTCGAAACAGGGGTCAACAAACGGAAAATGTAGTTGCAGTAAAAATGGAGGACCAGCAGCACCCATCAATTATGGTCCGTTCAGATACGCAGGCATCCAAATACGTAGATGTCAAGAACCCCACACATGCAGCGAAGAGCTTTGGGAGCGGACGAAATATTCACAGAACAACCCAAAATCCGGGAAGAAGTTTAATCTTACTCGGCTTTGGCCTTAGACGCCTCTCGAGAAACATCTTCTATAGCCTGAGCTTCTCCTCCATCTCCAGATCCGTTCAAAGCACTCCCTTGGAGCACGAACGCGTTCACGAGATCTCTTAGGGCGCCCTGGTTGTCGCCCAGCTCTCGGCGACACTGTCAAAACGCCAAGAGACGTCGAAGGCAGCCAACGCGAAAAATAAATCGGTTGTCGCTCGAGAAGACAACTATGATCGTCCCTCCTGTTTAGTGCGTAGCGGTCATTATCCTTACAGTACCCCAGCACCAGTTTTCTCAACTACTACTCGTAAGAACATCAGCAAAACAAACTAGAACAGAAGAGACAAACTACTCGTGCCCGTGCTTGACTGCGGAGACAACGTAACGTTTACAGCACGGGATGTATTCATAGACACGTTTGGTGCCCCAGCCCAAAACGTACAATCCCTCCATACCTGCCCGCGCACGAGAAACGCCTCTCCACAAGTTGCGTGCACCTCCAAAGCTGCATCTGCCCGTGCATTCGCAGCTTCGAAAAGGCCCTGCTTTAGATCACACTTCGCATGCCCAGCGAGGAGTTCCGCCAAGAACCTGAGAGGAAAACGGAGGTAAAACAAACCGCATACCAGGAAACATTACTGCAGTACTTTCATGTGCTCAAATCAACTTAGCCGTAGGTCGCAGCAAAATACTGTGCATCCTCGAGCGTTTAGTGGAAACCGGTCAACATGGGGGCCTCTCGCTGCACCATCTTGCAGTCAAGCATCTCCGTCACTTTTCACAAACACGTCTTCACGCCCACCAGGTTACGATATAAATATATAAACTATATATCACCCATATGGAACTTGAGAGGGAAAACTTGTCTAAAACAAATCCCCAACACAGTATTGGCCACACGAAGCAGTCTGGGCTGCTGGGGTGGGGGGAACATCCAGATTATCAATGTAAGGAGCTGTACGACATGCGCGGTATGTATCATGCTATATACTTGTTCTGCTGCACGCTCTTCCTAGACGCTTCAAAACATCGCATTCGTCGTTTTTAGGTCGCTAAGTCGCGATGTACAGTATAAGTATAAGTATAAGTATAAGTATAAGTATAAGTATAAGCATAAGTATAAGTATTGTTAGTATTCATGGGGTCCCAAAAGGGAATATGTGAAATGACGACCCCCGCAAGGTGGCTGCCTACCTGCCCGGAAGGTAGGCGGACCCCTGACTTATTGCCTCGCTGAAAAAATTCGCCCCAAGTCCTGGCAGACCTTTCTCTACACTCTGCTCGGCGAGTGTCCGATAAGCTTGAGATGTTAGCACGCACTCAAGCGCAACGTCAGGCTCCTCGCATAGCTTGTCGTCCGGGAGTCGCACGCCACTATCGGTCGACTCTTTCGTTCCTTGCCGTTCGCGAGGCTGTTCCAGCGTTCGGAGTAGCACGAAAAGCTCATTGTCCATGAAAGGTACGGCCGAGATGTAATCCAGGGCTGCAACATCCAACCGGCGGCTCAGCTCTTGGCTCGGAGCGTTATCGCTCGAGATCATCGAGCACGCGCAAGCACTAGCTACATCCACGGATCCACCTGAATGCTTCGCTGCATACGCTTCCGTCAGAGCCTGTTGTGGCGTGTGACGAACGAGAGAGAGGACGCGGGTTTCTGCACAATTCTAGAGCATGCGAGCACCGCTGTCAACAATTTGTACCAGTCGTACGCACCTCCTGACTTAATTAACACCGGTGGTCACGCGGCAGTCTGATATCGCTTGACATCAGACGTTCTAACAAAATCCGCGGCAGTATAAATACTTCCCACCTGCAAATGCGGCTGCTCGATGGCTTTCGAGAAAAAAGTCCCTTCTTGGCGAATTTTGGTCATTGCTGACAAGCAAGAAGCCACTTTGACGCGTTGGGTTTTCTCGAATTCACACGTCGGCGCATCTGGTGCCTCCACTCGTTCGTCGGCCTCTCGTTGCTCAGCCTCCGCATCGACGCCAATGTCGGCACGACTCTCTTCTTGAGATCCAAGCGCCGTCTCTCCCTCATTGATCGTGATCATCGGTTCCAACATCGACTCCAAGTGCCGTGCGTAACCCGCCGATACGTGCTGCGCGTTGCAGGCGACACACCGCGTAGGAGCGCAATCGTTTTTTAGTGCGCAAGCAGCGTGGTCCCCCGATGATCCTTCGTCCGTACAGGAACACTCTGCATGGGCAGTTCCGCTCAATGGCACCCCTTCTGAACACACGCCCTCAGCAGACAACGTGCGCGGCCCGGGTGCGTAGACAGCTCCAGCGTGTAGCATGGACAGGCCGGCCCTCACAAGATCATCAGCTGGAGGTACTTCAGGAAGCTCCAATATTCTGTGGCCGTCATATCGCCGGAAAAAAAGAGGTGTCGGAGTCAGGTAGAAACAAGACACCCACCGCGCGCCGAGTAATGCTGGAATACCACGACGCATGCTCTTTAACGATATTAACATCACTTACGCACTATATCTTCCTTGTACATCTATTCCCATATAATATTGTATCTTGCTTTGCGATTGCCGCGGCAATTATCATGCTCGGGACCTCTCCAGTTATCGAGTTCGAAGTGATCCGCACGCACAGGTGCTTGTCTACTCTATTCTAATATTCATCCATGTAATTTCACCTACATTCGGTGCATCGAAGCGGTCATTCCATACCTCTCACGTTCTTCATGTAAATATGTACGGCGGTATTGAGATTTTCAGCAAATTCACAGGTTTCAAATTCCAACATAGAGAAACAGTATCAGCTACTGGTATTATAGTAGAGAGGATCGAACGGTAAACTCGACACGCCCTCTTTTCGATCGGACTAAAAATGCTGCCGGTACGTACACTATTATTGACAGCAATCTCTGTTCGTCCGAACTAAAAACATTACTGGTATCATGCGTACATATTTAATTATTGACAGCAACGACAGGACCAACGGACTCGTGTTGCTGTACTGTAGGCAGGTACGGTATTGTCAGTTCGGTGAACATGATGTTGATGCTATCATAGAGCCTATCAATAGTGTAGCTGCTCTTTCAGCTGAAATTATCATCATATTCTAACGTTGGGTAACAAAGTAGGGCTCTTCTCCCAATGCTTACGCCGCTACCCATCTTTGCTTCATGTCGTGCATCGGATAGAGCACTAATCGTGGCTACTTTCCGTGCGGTTCTCTTATGAAAAATGGTTTCGGTCTTCAAGGGATGTGACGTGAAGAAATATTTCGATTTCCTTTGCCTAGAATCGATTTCGATGACCAACCCATCTACAGTAGAGGTTGCGCGGCTTCCTGGACTACACAGACCTCCAGGGTGAGTATGTTGTTTTTATACTTCGTCGGCAACGTACCTTGCCGAATAGCGTGGCGGCTCTACTGTTAACAATACGAACAATATTACCAATAGCATGCACTACAGCATGCACTACAGCATGCACTACCCGAGGAGGTTGGTCGATTGGCCTCGTCACTTTCGCAACCCGCCATATACGCCACCCGACCGGTTGGGTGCTTTGACTGTAACAAAACATAACAGGTGACATACGTATATACACCACAACCTCGACTCCCTACCCCCGGCGTTACGAGGGGACGAACCAACCTCGCTGAGACAATCGCGTAGGCGCGACGACCTAGCCGCCCTCTAGCTGGAGCAATCTCCGCCGTAACTTTTTGCACTTGCTAACGCCGCCGAGGCGATCTGAGAACAATATTTTGAGCGCCAGACTTCTGCCAGTATTTTAACGTGCATGGCTTAAGTAAATGTTTCTATCTATGTACACGGCGATAAAACCAAGGAGACTGTGATATTTCCACGGGCAGGTATAGCTTTGTTACTATTCGAGCACTGACGCAAGAAAGGCTGCAATTGCAACGACATCTGTGCAGGCAGGCCATCGGGTGGGCATGAGCAGCGGGAATTGCCAACATACAGTATGGCAGTGGTTGGGTGCATCCTGCGCGCCTCGGCGGGCCAACGGTGAAGGGTCAAGGAAGGGCCAAGCCCGCTCACCCTACACAGATACAGTAGTCCGTTCTCACCGAGGGGGGGAGTAGACCAGGCGTAGCGCGTCGCTCATTCTTCCCAAGTACGCAATCGCCTCAGGGTCTTGTTCCTCTTCGGCATACCTATGATGTATATTACATTCATAGGAGTATATATTATTAATAGTGAAAAAACGTAGTAGCCAATTTTTTTGAGGTGAGCATTAATTTTGCCCGATCAGCTGCTTGTCTGCGATGCTTATTATTATTCCAATGGCGCCTACGAGCTCACCAGGTTATGCTTCTTTAACCGTGTAATACAGGCTGGGTGCTAAATAATACACAATCAATATAACTGAGGATCTGGTGAACTGAGGATCTGGTGTACAGATCCTAACCCGAAGCCTTGGCGCGATGTGGCGATACGTAGAGCATACCTAAACGTACAAACAGGCACATTATTTTTCACATGTGATACTGCTGTACTATTAATACCACCTCTGGCACCGCAAAGGTAATAATGTTAATACTACGTATGCATCCCATTACTGATTGAAAACCTGCCGTTCTGCTCCACCGTGGGACAAGCGCTACCCGAAGAACATTCTCGAGGGGTCAATATATCAAGATCTCACTTGTGTAGAGTCACTGCCACCTCGCTTTCGGAGACTCCTCTGTTGGTGTACACCACTTCAGATACTGCTTCCAATATCAACCTGAATCTCGGTCCGTATTTCTTGATGAACAAGGCCTCGCTGCCGACGGCTTGTCGCAATTGCCTTAGCATGTTAGTTTCCATCGTTGTGCACAGGACGAGGAGGCAAATATGACGTATTAGCATAATATCATCATATGTACATATCATACACGAGATAAGAGCACAGCAGCCCTACCGGTCACACCGGTATGATATGGGAAGAACCGAAGCTACAGATTTTGACAACGTATCAAACAGGACCAGTAGGAGTAGCTGGCAATGATGTATGCTACGTACGGTGGTTGCGCTGGAGCACAGAGTGCAAGCCTACGCGTAGCTACAGGAGATACAGCTTGTGACGATTCAGTCCTATGTACCTGGTGCTCTGCAGGGTAGCGCTGCAGTGCTGGTAGGGCAGGTGGCAGCACTGGTGACAGCACTGGTAGGCTGGTAGGGCAGGTTTACGAACACACTCGACCTCGTACGAGTCCAGCAGTACAGCCGATACCCCTGGTATACTCCAACCAAGTACTCGTACACGTACCTCGTAATTTTACATACAGCGACCGGATTCAATTGCTTGTTACCTTGGCAGTCCCAATGGAGCCAGGACGAGAAGGCTCCATTCCAAGACTTCGTGCGTGATGCCCAAAAATGTGTCGTGGTTAAGGGGTTGTGCAACCTCGAAGAAGTCTGTCGACATCGCCGTGCACAGCAGCCGAACTAACTGCTATGGCTGTGGCAGACTTGTCGAGCAGCCAACAAATGTAAACCCGCCGCATTTCCCTTCTCCCGTATGAAACATGCACCTTCAACTTATCGAAACCCTTTATATGTTTTTCAGCTGATATTTTGATATTTACCAGTTCCGAAAGCATCAATACGCCCGGTGTACATCTGTACATAGGAAGGAGAATAGCGGTCGCTGAGGAATGGTACGTCTCTCTTCCGCTGTACAGGTACAGCTGCCAAGAACATTGATATATATTACCGCTCAAATTGGGTAACCACTGAGTTGAAAGTGGGTGTGTGCGTGTCGTGTTGAAGATGAAATTTGTGTCATCATCCCTCCCAACTCCCAACTCTCCTAACCGACTGCCACTGACACCTGTCATCGTCATTCGCCTCTCCTCTCCTACACAGGACATCTTCCGAAGATTGACAAACCCAACGCTCCAGAAGTTGTACAGATTCGTACTGAAGCGCTTGGTAGGGCGCTTCCTGGATGACGACATCGCCCTCGAGGTACGGCGAGTGTCTTCCGCTATAATTTTATATTTGATAGTTCACAATTTCACACTTTCAATTCAAGCTTGATGGCTACGTCCTACGTCGTGTATACGTATTTTTCTCTTTCTTTCCTGAACTGCTGTTGAACAGCCGTGTTTCGTGTTTCGTTTACCAGGTACTCTGATGTACCACGGTTCGAGTACTCGTATATACGACATTTTATATTGTCTTGTCACGTCCCCCCCGGGAGAAGCACGACACTTCCTTTCTTTGTCTTCAGTTATCGTTTTTGTTTGTTTGTGTGTTGATCCAAGTTGATCTGTTTATTTATTTTTTCCGAGGCTTTTTCTTTTTCTTTTTTTCTCTTTCACGCAACTGGATTGCTAGCAGGGTAGGTCGTGCCTGTCGTATACGTACTGGTACGGCATTGCAGTGTCTGCTCTGCTTAGGCCGTTTCCTATGCGGTTCGATTTCGAGCTTCAGATTTGTATTTTTCGATCTCAAAAACAAAAGCACCGTCCTACGTATGCAGTCCGATTATGCAAAATCTGACCGGAATTTTTTCGATTTGACAATCCGATGACCCAAGTCGTCAGATTTTGGCCCAAAATCCGACGACTTGGGTCATGAGATTTTAAAATCGAAATATGGCATGGTCTCTAAATTCAAGATGTTATCCATGCAGCAAGCAAGCAGCAGCAGCAGCACGATCGATGAGTTGGATAGTGACACAGCGACGTTGCTTCGCAGCCGACGATCGGTGGGCCTCTCCGTCGCCAAACTACAGTCGGCTGGCGCGGGCTCGGGCCTAGAGACGAAGGGAAGCGCACTCGGCGCGCGCCTCTCCGTACTCGTAGATTTTACAGCAGCAGCAGCAGCAGCAGCAGTACACAGTAGTCAGTCAACGCTCGGATGCTTCGTTGTGTCAAAATACAAAATACCAAGACAGGTCGACTCGAGCGCACTCGGCGCGTCGCCTCCAGACCAGAGGCAGCCAGCGTGGCTTCGGACGCTTGGGTTCTACGCCCAGTACAGCGCACTCGGCGCGTCTCTTCGCGACCGCAACAACTGCAGTTGGTCTTGCCGTTTGCTCAAATATCTGCACGTATTATATGATACAACAAATCCGTGTTTTCTCGCATAAGAAGACTGTTTCGATTTTCGAACTAGGTCGCTGAAATATCGATCGGACCATAATCTGAAGCTCAAAAATAGAACCGCATAGGAAACGGCCTTAGGCTGTTTCCTATGCGGTTCGATTTCGAGCTTCGGATTTGTATGTTCGATTTCAAAAACGAAAGCATCTGCTTATGCAGTCCGATTGTGCAAAATCTGACCGGATTTTTTTCGATTTGAGGCCGTTTCCTATGCGGTTCGATTTCGAGCTTCAGATTTGTATTTTTCGATCTCAAAAACGAAAGCACCGTCCTATGCAGTCCGATTGTGCAAAATTTGACCGGATTTTTTTCGATTTGAGAATCCGATGGCCCAAATCGTCAGATTTTGGCCCAAAATCCGACGACTTGGGTCATCAGATTTCCAAATCGAAAAATGGCATGGTCTCTAAATTCAATATGTTATCCACGCAGCAAGCAAGCAGCAGCAGCAGCAGCAGCAGCAGCAGCAGCAGCACGATCGATGAGATGGATGGTGACACAGCGACGTTGCTGCGCGCCCGACGCGCAGCCGGCAATCGGTGCGTCTCTCCGTCGCCAAACTACAGTCGGCTGGCGTGGGCTCGGGCCTAGAGACGAAGGGAAGCGCAATCGGCGCGCGCCTCTCCGTACTCGTACACTTTACAGCAGCAGCAGTAGCAGCGGCAGCAGCAGTAGTACAGCAGTCAGTCAACGCTCGGATGCTTCGTTGTGTCAAAATACATAATACCAAGACAAGTCGACTCGAGCGCACTCGGCGCGTCGCCGCCAGGCCAATGGCAGCCAGCCTGGCTTCGGACGCTTGGGTTCTACGCCCAGTACAGCGCACTTGGCGCGTCTCTTCGCGGCGCCAAACCACAACAACAGCAGTTGGTCTCGATGTTTGCTCATATATCTGCACGTACAACAAATCCGTGTTTTCTCGCATAAGAAGACTGTTTCGATTTTCGAACTAGGTCGCTGAAAAATCGATCGGACCGTAATCTGAAGCTCAAAAATCGAACCGCATAGGAAACGGCCTGAGAATCTGATGGCCGTCGTCAGATTGTGGCCCTAAATCCGAGGACTTGGGTCATCAGATTTTAAAATCGAAAAATGGCATGGTCTTTAAATTCAAGATGTTATCCACGCAAGCAAGCAGCAGCAGCAGCAGCAGCAGCAGAACGATAGATGAGTTGGATGGTGACACAGCGACTTTGCTTCGCGCCCGACGCGCAGCCGGCGATCGGTGCGTCTCTCCGTCACCAGACTACAGTCGGCTGGCACGGGCTCGGGCCTAGAGACGAAGGGAAGCGCACTCGGCGCTCGCCTCTCGGTACTCGTAGACTTTACAGCAGCAGCAGCAGCAGCAGCAGCAGCAGTCAGTCAGTCAGCCAACGTGCTGGGCTCGGATGCTTCGTTGTGTCAAAATACAAAATACCAAGGCAGGTCGACTCGAGTGCACTAAGCACGTCGCCGCCAGACCAGAGGCAGCCAGCGTGGCCTCGGATGCTTGGGTTCTACGCCCAGTGCAGCGCACTCGGCGCGTCCCTTCGCGGCGCCAGACCACACCAACAGCAGTTGGTCTCGCCGTTTGCTCGAACCTCTGCACGTATATACAATAAATCCGTTTTTCTCGCGTAAGAAGACTGTTTAGATTTTCGAACTACTGCAGGTCGCTGAAAAATCGATCGGACCATAATCTGAAGCTCAAAAATCGAACCGCATAGGAAACGGCCTTACTGCATTGCAGTGTAGTATCTCTGTGTCGTAGTTTCGTGACCACATAACTGGTACGAGTATCTCTCTAGGATGAATCGGCACGGACACTGGGTGTGCTGGATGCCGATGGGTAGAAAGGACGGTTTAATGTGAAGAACACACACACTCGTACGGACTGCTGTAGTGTCAAGAGACACATGTACTATTCCTATTGATAGTAATTGGTGGTAATGAGGCGTGACCTCGGTACCTTCAGTAGTCAAATCTGCGATGCATCACGCTGGGAAAATACTGATTGTGCTGAACCAACACGAACGAACATCTACGTATACGTGCCGTTTTGGTTCTTTCTTTTTTAAGGGGCCCCTTCGGGCAAAAACTATAAAAGGGCTGGTCCTAACGAGGGAAAAAAAACGAAAAAAGAAGAAGAAATAAACCAAAAGACCTTCCATTTTTGGTCAAAAACAGCAGATCGAGTCCTATTAATAAGAGCCGGTCCTGACGAGGAAAAAATCGAAAAAATCGAAAAAAACGAACAGACTTTCGCTTTTTGGTCAAAACAGCAGGTCGAATCCTAACGAGTGAACAAAAAAAAAACGAAACAAAAAATAAGAACCCGAGTCGATTTTTACGGGGTGCAATATTTCGGAAGTACTCAACCGCCGCAGCAGGTGATTGTAGCTCGACATACGTGTGCAATTCAGAACGCAAAAAATGGAGATGGAAATCCACATTAATTCGCTATGTGCCGCTTCGTAGACAACACTCTGTAACGATTTGGCACGCTTTGTCGATAGCGCTCTACACGTATGATAGGGCGTGGTAACACGATTCTCCGTCGTCAGAACACATCCCGATGGCTGTGCTTCATGTCACAAGTATCATGTTGTCATCACCGAGGTCCTCGCGGCCGTTGTCCTACAAGCTTCTGGCGACTCCCACCCATTCCCGCTGGAAACAAACCTACGGGCGTAGCGGTTCTTCGCGCCGCTGCTTGTGAAGCACCGAGACTTCCAACGTCACCGTCTGCCATCGCGTCGACCCCAAGCATGCAAACAGATCAATACCGCCCCCATCGTCTTGCCCAACGTCCACCCCAGCAAGAAGAAAAAAGGACAAAAAACAAGGTTTCTCGCAGGTTTCTGGTATCATATCTTTGGGAAAAGGGAGATCAAGATCAGCCCAAAAGATCAAGAGCATGATTAAACTGCGTCCTGTGCCCCAATCGGGCAACATATAAATACATACTCGAAGTGCATTTGGTCGTAAGGCATGATACTGTATACTTCCTCTGTGCCATAAGTAAGCTTATGGGGGGCAAATAATATCTCGCCAATGAAGTTGCCTACGGTGCAATAGTTAGGTTCGTTGAAAAGCTATAGCTTTGGTGATACTCATAAAAAAAAAACGAGTCGTACTCTTTGAGAATTAGCGGGTCGAAAGTTGGGGATTTTGGAGGAGACCTGGGGGCTGGAAAGGGGTTCGCAGAAGAGGTAGCGGGCGGAGCGGGCGTGTTTAGGGGGGGGGGGCAGGTCGCAATCGGCGACCCCTGCCATGTCATGCCCATTCAGGCGTGCAGGACCCTGCGGACGATCGCTCCTAAGTTCGGAATCGAAAAGCCTTCCTCTGTGATACTGCAGCCGTGGAATCCACGTCCGCAGGACCCGCAAGAAGAAGCCCCGAAATCTGTGCCAAAACCTCCAGCGAAGCCGACCTGTCAGACGTGTGGACACCTGTATACGAGCGGCCGCTTTCGCTCGACCTCGTTTCACACGAAGGGGGGCGGAGGGCGGATGGAGTGTTTGGTGAATATTCAAGAGCGCAAGCAGCCGACGTTCCCAAGTTGCGAGGGGGAGATTTGATACCTGCAGTTGCCACTTGTGTACCTGGTAGTGAGTAATTCGCGCTGTCCATGGTGCATGTTCTTGTCTTGTGACACTTGGTGGAATTTATGTCCACTGGTTTGGGGTGGAGCGTCGTGTAAGGAATACGATTATACTGCTGTCACCATACATCACTTTCGATTCTGCAGGCAACATAACAATGTAGGCGCTTCGCCGAGGCTTCATGGTTTGTTGTTCAGATATTGATTCTTCCCCCGAACGTGGACATGTGACGCCGAAGAGCACTCTCTGGATTTCGCGCCAAAGCACCCCTCGCCATCTCTGCTGCTTTTTAACTATCTTCAGGCCGACTCTTATGGGATCGGGATCCAAACCCCCCCCCAGGTTTTCCCTTCATCGTACAGAAACCCGCGAGCAGTGCCGTCGGTAGTGATAGGCCATTTCTGGACGCAGCCCACACGAAAAAAAACGAGTTTGTTATATTATTGGCTCAAGAATTGTGGAATTATTTTACGCAGTAAAAATGATGCCTAGACGGCACCCACATGGTACAATGGGATACCCTGCTCCCAGAAAAACTAAACACAGAAAAACACCCTTCGGGCTAACCCGCTACGTTTACGTTTCGGCCCCGTACCGCCGAGAAAAAACGGAAACCCCGGCCACACTTTTCTCCACTGGGCAAGCCCGATTACCTCTAAAGCTCACCTTCTCACTCCTCTTCCCGCTTTACCTTGTTAGAGCTTCTGACACAAACTCTGCCCCCTCCCCTCCCGCTCTTACGTAAACCATGAACGCCAGGGACTTCCATCTCCCCGCCCTTTGGATTTGAATGTCCGATGCACCTTGTGCCGCCAGCTGCGTGGCCCCACCAATCCTACCTGAGAGTAAGGCGTACTGCGCCGGGTCTCTACCCAAACTACTAACCATCCGCCTCAAGGCCTTCGTCGCTACCGCGCGCATGATAACCTTCCACCCGCTTGCCGTGCGTGTCTGCATGAGCGGTGCTGACCCGCCCAACTCGGGGTACAGGTCCAGCAGATCCAAAATAATTTCTAGAGCCCCGTAACCCCTTACACCTCTCGTCGCTTGGTCCTTCCCTACCGTTACGCTCGTCCTGGTAATGGTTGCCCCTAACCTCTTGTTGTCTGACTTGGACGCGCGGAACTTCACTTCTACTCTGTCCGCTATGCGCCTGTCATCCCACACCAGTTGTGACGCTCCCGCAAAAAAAATCCAAGTCCCTTCTCGTCAGACAAAAGTCCGGGTGTACCAAGCCGTTACCAAAAGCCCAAATTTCCGAGGCTCTGCACAATAGATGGAACGACAAAGCGAGACCGCACCACACTACCCACCCTTCGGTCTCTCCACCGGCTACACACCCCCTTCCCTTGGTTAGCAGTTCCCACGACAGAGGTTTCCTCACCTTGGGGCGTACCTCTGACTTTCCGTGTGCTCTGTCGATCCCTTTTCCTACTGCTGTCACCATGCAGTGCGACGTGGGCAATTCCCACCCCTCAAACATTCTGTGGAAATACTTGATCGCGGCTAGATACCCTCGAACCGTCTGACTCTGGTTTTTGAAGCTAAAGCATCGCAACGCCATGAATTTCGTCAGCTCTTTAACTGCCGCATCTACTCCGTCCCTTTCCAATAGCCACGCCCCCTTTCCTTCTAACGCCCTGAGACGGCACCACGTTTGCCATTGATTCCAGTACACCTTTTGCGTGCTTCCACCCACCGAGGCCAGCGCTAGGGTCTCCACCAACCTGTTCGCCTCGTCCTCACTCCCTCCCTCTCCCGCGTATGATCCTGCTCGGAGGGGTTTGAGAAGTGTTCATGATTCTGCAGTTCGTGTCATCGCATCCCATACCACGTCATCCATGTACTCTGTGGGAAAATTGGGCTGTAGAATTGTCTCAAAAAAATCGCACCCGCTCTGACCTATACTTTTCTCTCTCCATTCCCCGTGTACGAGGCTCTGCAGGTTGCGCGCGATCTGTTCTTTTGGCCATCTGGAAATGCCGTCCGCCACCACATTCTGCACACCTGGAATATGTTTTGCGTCATGGGTCCAACCGCTCGTGATTTCCAGTCTACCCAACAATCTCATGGCTAGTGCCGCTCGTCTGTTACGTGATCCTCCACATCTGTTAATCCACGACACTGCTGCCGCGTTGTCCCCTCTTAACAGTACTGGATCTCCTGGTATTTTCGGCCTATCTTTCAACAGGACTTGTGTTACGTACGCTGTCATTACCATGCCACAGAGTTCGAGTAAGTTGATCGTTATTGCGTCCTCGCCCTTCGTTACCACCTGTTTTCGCAGAAGCTCGGACAGCCGGTGGTTCAGATCGTATCTCCAATACACCTGGAGCTCCGGACAAAACCCCCCGACTGCAGTAAAGCTTGCGTCTGAATAGTATCGTCGTGAGGCAGTTCGTTGTACGTGTGCGTAAAAAGGTGCTCCAAGCGACTCGCCGGCGTTAACCAATTTGTGGTCGATTGCCCACTTCCAGAAGGCAATATCATTGTGAAACTCCCAGCCCAGTTTAACTACTCTTCGTGTCCGTTGTTTCGACTTAGCTATTTTGTGAAGATCGGTCAAACGCAATAGCTGCCAGACGAAATAGCGTCCCGCTCTGACTACATACGTGAGGTTCCATAATTTTCCGGCCATGCTGAGAACGGCCTGCGCGCCTGCGTGCGTTTTGCTTCTCGGCCACTCAAGTTCTAGGAGTAGTCTAATCGCTTCTATCCTTTCCTTAGTGACAGAGATTCGCATGGTGTGGGTGTTAATGGTAAACCCGAGAGCATCCACGGTTGAATTCCAATTCGTGCTCTTCTTCGGGGCGAGAATTGGAGTTTCACCGTTTTCTCCTGGTCCAAATAATCTTACGTTATCTGATGCTAGAGAAGCCGACGCTATTAGAGCTGTCTGATCAGAGGCGTTGAGCTGCACGCTGGCCATAATGAAATCATCTACATAGACGGAGGTTAAAAACGGTTCGTTCGGCCCGCCCCTTCGCGGGGCGTTAACTCTTACTCCGGTTGGAATCCGAGTTGGATTTCCCGTCTCCCACGGCTTCACGATTTTGACGTGCGACATCATGGTCTTTCCTTCGGGTAGGATAACGGCGCTATTTACCGTAGTGTTACAGTGGGCGTGTTCGACCGCTGCGGCCATGAGGCCCCAGTACCCGGGCGAGGCTGCCCAGCCAAAAGTGAGTCTGAAATCCGAGACCAAAACGTCGTCTATCACATAACAAAAGTTCTGTGCCTGGTGTGGTGCAATTCTAACATTCCTGAAAGCGTCAGTTACATCTGCCTTTGCCAAAAGTATACGGCTGTGTGGGAACCTTATTCGAAGGTCTGTAAGAGCTTTTAGAAGTGCGGGGAGGGCGTCACCACAGAGACATTTTGGTACCTCTTCGGTCTGTGTGTCTCTGTTCAATCCCCCCTTCTCCCCCCTGGCCGCTCCGGCCTCAAACGAGTAGTCGTTAATGATTCTGACCTTGTGTGTGACCACCGCCCCCAGAGGTGCCACCCGTAGCCCTTTTAACAAGGTAGCGGATTCTCTGTCAAACACTAGCACTCGATTTCGTCTAACATCTTCATACAGTTTTTCCCAAACTAGGTCCATGTGTTCTGCCACGGTACTGTGATTTCCATACTGCATTGCTCTGGTTGGGTCGAGGTCCGTGACAGATGTTTTCACCGGGACGCCATTCTTGATAATGTCTACGAGCTCCGTTATTGCTGGGAAGCCTTTAATATCCCCAAAATAGTGTTCCACTTGACTGAGAGAGAACGGAGGTGACACCAAGGTGCCTCCGATTCCAACAGCCACGTCTCCCACGCTACCATCGCGTACATGTAACAGCTCTGTGCCTATTTCTGCTAACTCTCGAATGGTTCGTTTCGTACTAGAAAGGTCGCAGTTTTTGGCGGCCATCAACGCTTTTGTTTGAATCCATTTATCGTTCAGCTCAGCGATTTTTGCTTGTCTGCTGTTGCCATTGTTGGTTACATTGCATGTCTGAACTTGAGTGTAGTACGCTTCTTCTCCATCTAAAGGGGCTACTTGTCGTCCCGACTCGGGTACATATTTTTCTTTTGCGTACTCGCTTAAGATGGTTGCCTTTGAGGACTCTCGCCAGCCTTGCGTCGACTGGACACGACCAACGTCAGGCAACTGGCCATGACTCTGGAATTTATTTTCCGACCGGGACTCATGATCCGGCAACTGGCCGTGACCATGCCGCCCCTGCGGTGCTTTTGAGTACTCTCGCAAGCCTTGCGCCAACTGGGCACGCCCAAGGCCCGGCAACTGGCCATGACCTTGGTAACGCTGTCTAGATTTACTGCTATCCTGTTCCGACTCGGAACGATCAAGGGCAGGCAACTGGCCAAGCCCACAGTAATTCTGTCTTGCGTTATTGTTTTTAGACAGTCCCAACTCGGGACCATCACGGACAGGCGACTGGCCATGCCCACAGTAGTTATGTACGGTGTGATTGCATTTCGGCTCGAAACAACCAGGATTCGGCAACTCACCTCGCTCCTGGTAACGCTGTGTGAACCTACCGCCACTCTGTTCCGACTCGTTAACTGCCAGGTCCGGCAACTGACAACAATCATGCCTAGCGTTGCTACTTTCCGTACTGCTATGCTGTTCAGTAAAAGTTGTCCTACTGTCAAGAACCAGCTTGTCACATTCACGGTCACACGACTCACCCACGAACACCGCTTGCGACACCGATCCCGGTTGGGGCGCGCCAGTCAGTCCCACCGACTTACTGGTGTCCACGAAAGGCGAAACTCCGCCCTCCACCTTGCGCCACTTGCCGTCCGGCCCCGCCATCAGGCGAGGCCCGCCCTGTCAATTACCTCCACCTCCTCTCCCCGCCCCGGGTCCCTGCCTGCCCTGGGATCCGCCGCCCCTCCCCTGGTTCTGCCCGTGCGAGAAGCTGAACCTCGCGACGGCCGCCGGCGGCTGCTGCTGTTGCTGTGGCAGCTGCTGTTGTTGATGCTGTTGCAGCTGCTGTGGCTGCTGCTGTTGCTGCTGCTGCTGCTGCTGCTGCTGCTGCTGTGGCTGCTGCTGCTGCTGCTGCTGCTGGTACCTCGGCGGTGGCGGCGGAGGCGGACAGGGCAGCCCCGGGGCCCCAGTACCGTCCTGAACGAAAGGTCCATGCGAGTATTGGCAGTTGGTTCTGTTGCACTGTTGCCGCCGCCACGCGAAATGGCAGGTCCCTTCCGGTGTCCGTATCTGCTGTAGGCCCGAAACAAAAGGCCAAACCGCCCGCGGTCCCCCGTCCGTACGCGGCCGCGTGGCTGGTGGGAGACTCCCTCCTGTGTTCGCCTTTCTCTTGCCCGGTTTTGCTGCCGCCGTCGTACCGCCCAGCCTGGGCACTTCCAGCGATGTGTCCATCCGCCCCAGCAAACTGAAACTTCCTCGCGATGTCAGTTCGCGGAGCATCGTGAAGGCTGGAGCATTTATCCCGGCACACTCACCTTCCGGTGGGGCGGAGTTGGGAAAGGCAGTCTTCACCGGGACCGCGGCGTCTAACACCAATCCGAAAAAATCGTTGATGTCTTTGTTGGCTGCGAAAATCACTCGATCACGGACTTGCTGCTGCCTTGGGAGTAGTGTGTTGTAATGCGTGTTCATGTACGCGGTGAGAGTCTTGGACATTTTCTGCCACTCCTCAATCAGCAAGTCCCGCCTGCCCTGCGACACGCCCCCTGCGGACTCCGCTGCTCCCTGTTGGATCACTTTCACCAGCACTTCGACGAACGTTTGGAAGTGCACCTCTGCAGCTCGGGGCACTGCCGCGGTTCCCGGTTCGACCGGAGGCAAAAACGCGTCTATGTCGATGTTTGCTATCGGGGGAGTGATCATGTCGATGAGCCGCTTGTTAGGGTCGACGATAAACCTGAGCACATGAGACAAATCGCTGGCCGACACTGGTAGCACAAACAGACCACCTCGGAGCACAAACATCGCCGCTGCTCCTGCCTCCTGCCACATCCTGATTTTTCGCTTGGTGGAGTCCGCCGAGATGGTACGGGCTTCTAAGCTGCTGACGTGCTCCATGCCCCCAAATGGGCCACCCCCACCACCCCACGGTGTTTGCAAAGGCGGCCCTCCCCCCTGCCACCATCCTGGGAACTGCATGCCCAGAAGGTGTGGAGCTTGTACGTATGGCGGTTGCTGCATGCCGTGCTGCTGCTGGTGCCCTGCTACCTGCTGGGGCCCTGCTACCTGCTGGGGCCCTGCTACCTGCTGGGGGTGTTGTTGTTGTCCTGCCAGGTGCGGTGGCTGTTGTGGTATCTGTGGCTCGATCTGCTGAGGCTGCTGCTGTGCTGCGGGCTCAGCCGGGGGTGCTGGTTGGAGGTGTTGCTGCTGATGGAGTTGCTGCTGTACCGCGGGCCCATCCAGGGGTGCTGCTAGGTGTTGTTGCTGTTGTTGAACGAGAGGTGCCTGCTGCTGCTGCGCTGGCTGTTGTTGCAAGACTTTTGTGAGCAGCAAAACGGCTTCAAGTAGCTGCTCAGCTGGCGTCTGCCTGCTGCCGCTGCTTCCTTGCGGCTCGTCGGCTCGAGCTACGCCGCTGCCGGCGCCCGTGCCCGAGCCTGCTCCGAGATCCTCTCCCTCGGTGCTGCCGGTGCCCTCTCCGTCTTTCTCCTCTTCGCTTTTCCTTCCCTCGCTGTCATTCGCTGCAAAGCGAGCCCGTCGCTTGCCTGCGTTGCTCATCTTGCCCGAAAAAACGCTCAAACCAATACCAAACCTCTGCTCGCTGCACCTCCCCTTGCGCTCTGCGTGCTGCTCTGCTGTTCGCTTCGCTGCTCGCCAGCAAGTGTCCAGCTTTCACAGCACTTTCCCATAACGCCTTCCACTTTATTACAACCCCTTTTCCCTCCCACATTCTTGCCACTTCAAATTGCACAAACTCCATATTCGAAATGAATTTGAATATATTAATTTTTCGCACACAGCAACCACCGATGCCACGAGTTCTCGCCTCACAGAGCACGGGTCGCGCTAAAACTTCGAAGGCTGTATGCTCCTCTTCTCCAGCCACACGGCATCAGCGTCTCTCAACCTTGGCGACCACATCTCTCAGCGCAATGCCGCACACAGCCTCGGAGGTTTGATGCCATCTCATGCTGTGTGAGGCGAGGGATCGGCGGCGGCGGATGCTGCAAAAGCACACGTTTTTTCTTCGAGGCAGAAAACGAAGAGGAGGAAAGGATCTTACCGCGGATTGATCCGGAGGAAGTATTTGTCGTTTCGGCATTAAAGCGCTGAGGATGGCTGAGAGGCCAGGGAAGTGTCAAGGCTGGCCTCTGAAGGCGGGGAGACAGGCGTACTAATGTTCATACGTACGTAGGGTCTTGCTGTACGTACTTTGAGTATATACGAGGCCACCACTGCAACTTGCAGGAGTATGATACCTGTACGAGTACGCATACACCAGTATGTAGCGGTATTGCTTTTATTTCTTGGTGTCACACATGGTGTCACACATACTCGTATCGCGTAATGTATTGATACCAGGTATATTCCTCGGCCCACTCTCTGCCACAACCCGCCTGATGCCGTCGCCCCCGTCGAACGCAGCAACTCGATGTGCAACTCCGCGCTGGTCGGATCGAACTCACGGATCTCAACATCAACGTGAAAGCTCTGGCCGAGCTTCGCCCAGATCTGCCGGTTCGACTGGAACGGGCTCACGTCGGGAGATTGCGCGTGGAGATCTCTTACAGTAAGCTCCTCACCGAGAGTCTCGCCTTCTTCTTGGATGACATCGTCGTACAAGTAGCGCCTCTTGCCGGCGACTCAGACGGGACATGCGTCCCAGATACGGTTTCCGATGCTGCGCTAAACCAGCTCCAGGTAACTGGAGCCCTAGGCATAGACGTGGCCGGTAAGGGTAGACGGAGTGAGGCAGGAGGGACGGCGGCTTCTGGAACTGGAGCAGCGGAGACCGGGTTTCTCGACGAGGAGGAGCAACCGAGCGAGAGAGGAGATCGCTTGGACTTTTTGGCCCAGTGGATCGAACAGATCACGTCCAAGGTCAAGATTGTCGTCAACAATCTGACCATACGGATCGGGTCATCGGTTCGGCTGGAGGACGGTGTCCCTGAGGCACTTAGCGGCGAGAGTAAACCATTTTTGGAAGTAAGGTGCAGCTCTCTCAAGTGGTGTGACGAGACTCCAGAATCGGCTTCGTTTATGGCCGAGACAACTTCGCTGCCGCAGAGCGCTGCTGCAGGCATCGACCGCCCTGAAGGAGTCAGCAAGGCTGGCGGTGGAATGGTTTTTGCGCACAAGGTAAAATACTATTAACAGACCTATCTTGAAACTTGACGCCACATAATATACCCAAGAACGCACGTTGGACGAAGGGCTTACAAACACTCTTTTTCACACTAAAAGCTGATACCTGTCGTAGTAGTGCTCAACGCCCAGAATGCCACCGAAAACGGCAGTTAACACGGTTGACACATGCAAGGACCGGCAATGGTCGATAAGTCGCGTGATTATGGTGTCCAAGGTTCGTGCGTGGGTAATAACGACAACCCAGTACTGTCCAGCTAGGCGACAGTCGTTATAATCAGGAGGCAGCCACATGCCCAATGCTCGCCTTACCTAGTTCTGGTGAGCAATCTTCACCTGATACAGCAGCACTAACAGACCTTTTTTTATGTCTCCGACCAATGGCAATCATAGGTTGAACAGGAGCAAGTTCGGCGTCGTTGAACCTCGTCGAAAATTGCTGGCGATCGAAAAATTTATACTTTTGGACCGGTCTTGTAATCCTCACTCACCTCTCTCTCGCTGCCGCCACAGCGCTTGACTGTGGGTGTCATAACTGCCGAATGGAACGAAGGACCACAGGGAAAAAAACATGAAGTCATACGTGTCAGTGGGACGGGCTCCGTCGTCATCAAGCATGGCAGGAGGCCGCAATTGGGGTCAACCCCAGGAGACGAGGTGTTGGACATCGACGTCTCGCTTCGCCACGCAGACATAGCGCTGGGCGCCGACGAGTGCGCAGGCCTCTGTGCACTAACGTCGGTGTATCTCAGAAATATCGAGCAACCTGCGGCGACTGGTCCCTTAGACGTTCCTACCGTCGCAGCCAAGCCCGTTAAAGCCCTCTTTCGTGAGGACTTCTGGTACGTTAACGCCTCGTCTTCCGCAGGCAAAAATGGTGCTGGCGAGCTTGATTTCGACACCCTCTCGGGCCTGTTGGAGAAGGTGAACAGAAAATAGAAGACCCCCGCGCGATTAGGTGACAGGACTGTACGACTGCAGTACGAGTAGAGCTGCGTAGTTCTGTAGATTCCCATATATGGTTTTATGTTTTATAACCGACGTGGCTACCGGTATGTAGCGTGAGCTCACGTTTTCCCCTCGATGATCGAATGTGCCTACGTTTGACGTGCATGGGCTTGTGACACACAGTATGCAGATGCGCGTGCTCGGCTAGCGGAAGCTGAAGGCTACGGCGGAGGTGTGTTTGGAGGAGGTTCGCTCTTGTCGTTGGAGCAAAGCGACGTTTTTTATGACTGCGAGGAAGGAGCCGCCGACACTAGTGGGGCAGACGGGCCACTCGCGGGAGACACCAGGACGCAAACCGACCATGGCTCTGTCAAAGTCCGAGTACGGGTGACAGGAGTTGACGTCACCTTGATTACCGACAAAGACACGGGTGGCTGCGCAAGCTACGTCCGCTTCCAGATGAGGCGCGCCAGCCATAGTTTCCACCGCACCGGCGGAAGGGTTAATTCAGCTGCTGAAATTGGCATCTTCGCTGCGGATTGGAGCGATGCGAATGCCCGAGATACCCCGTGCGTACGCGTGTTGGAGGTGGTGGGAGCAGCTGATTCATCCCCCTGCATACGACTAACCTCTTCCAGCGAGGCACGCGAATCACGAGCCGAAACAGACCATGTCGATGGAGAAGAGATTGTTGTTGATGTCGAGTGCCGTCCGGTGGTGGCAGTGCTCGACGCGCGCCTTGCAGCTTTCGTGGCTGACTTCGAGTCTAAGATTAGACTGCAGGTGCGGCGAACGCAGCAGATCGCTGGAACTGATAACAGTAATGGAAACGGCCGACCGAATCCTGCAGCGGCAGCATCAGGGAATGCGGACAGCGAGCGACGCGTTTCAGTGTCAGTTTCGCTGCCGAAGATCACGCTCCGGTTGCCAGCAGACCCTGGGGCCTGCTCATCGACTGCTTACTCTGCGCTTATCAGCAGCGTTGAGAGCGGCACAAGTCCGGTTGGGTGGACCAAAGAGGGTGCACCAGGAGTAGGACGAGGAGAGGCGGCCCCTGCTTTGGTCGTAGAGATCGAACACGCAGTGGTTCGAATTGCGACCGGATCGCCGAGCACGCAGGAAACTACGCTGGAGTGCGCACGAGCGGCGTGTCAAATGCTGTTGGTTTGTGGTGATGGCGGTAATGGCAGCACAACTGGGGATACCATCGGGCTCTACTTTCTTGAGGCATCCGGCCCCTCTACCGACGCGCCGCTGAAGGTGGAGTACGGTCTGGCGAACAACATTGGGAATGCACGACACCTTGGGGTGGCACGGCCAGCCGACGCGGGACTGAATTTCTTGCATACATGGGAGCCTAACGATGGGTGAGAGGGCATCGAACACGCATACTAGTAATAATGGGTACATAACGTGTGATTTCACATATATACTGCTGCATTGGTGTGGTTGAGGGTTGCATATTACCGTAATGAACGGACCCGTCCGATACCAGTCGTACTGTTTGCTATGTTAAGTGACTAAAGGACTCACGTCACACACCATATAGTCATTCTGTGAGTACCTTGCCCAAGCCCCGGGAGGCCCGGGCACAAATGTTGATCGGGTGTGGTGCTTTCGTCCTTCTCCAGCTAGCGGACCTTCCCCATGTATTTTTGTTTCAGCTGCTGGAAAGACCGGGCGTTGTTGAGAACACGGCACGATTTGAACGTAACGCACACTGGTTGCCTCTTGCTGATCGTCGTGCGGTACGAATCTTATGATATGTTGGATCTTTGTAACCCATGCTGCCATGCTGCCCACATCCGTTTCGCACGTGTCTCGATCGCACCAGCGTGGACAGTGGCCTGGGAGATGTACCTCCTCCTGTAAGGTTTGGCGGGGGGCTGCAATGTGGCGACACTGGCGCCATCGACGGAAAGGAGTCCTCGCCTAAAGTCTTGCTTTGCGACCTTCCCTGCCTCACTGTGGAGTTATCGCGCCTGGAATTGGTTGTTCTCGCCGATATGTTGGCAGGGTTTGCTCCACCCCCCAACGAGATGCCTGTCGTGAGTTCTGCGGCGGACTCTTCTGAGGCGGCAGATGCGCCGCTTCCCATTGCGTTGGAGGTGCTGGTGGAGGCAAGTGGTGCAACCATTGTGTTGCACGAAGCGGCCGCATTCGCTGAGGACCCCGGGCCGCACTCGTTTGTTCTCAACCTTGGGAGTGCTTGCCTGCACCTCGGCAGACGCGATAACTCGATCCAAGGATGCCCTGCACCGCTAGTCACCATCTCGTCCGGGGATCTGTGTGTTCATGAGACCCTGCGGCGCCGCCTTGACGGTTGTGGAGATGGGGGCGGGAGGGGGCGAATAACTGGGCCGCTGCTGTTCCTCCCGGGAAGGAGCATGTCAGCTCATCCATCCATGGATGATCTGCCGATACTTGGATTTGTGAGTGTTTCGTCTGCACTCAAGTGCTTCCAGAACACGTGTAAAGTATTAATAGTGCTGTCGCGTCGCGTGCCGCTAGTTCAAGCGCGATTCTTTGACGATTATTGCACTGCATTCCCGGTCGGCGAAGGGTTTGTATCACTCGTAAAGCGTAGTACCCAAAGATGTTCTGGAAAACTTGACGCTTTCCTCATTCAACAATTTTGTAAAACTCCTACCTGGTATTCATGACACACAAGTATGTATTTAGGGGAATGTTTCGTGTATGTCAACGAAGCCTATACGTATAGCACTTGGTTCGTTTGATAGCGGTACTCGTTGATGGTAAAATAAATACGTAGCTCTGTACGTACGTACCCCACTGGTAGTTTTAAGAAGCGTGTTTTTTCACGTATTTTGCCGAAAATAAGAAAAACGCGCCTCGTACCGGCGACGAACAAGAGTAAAAAATTTCGCGGTGTTGCACGTCATGTTATCTCTTCGCACGGTGCCTCGTTCGCCGTGAGCGTATTTGTGCTGCGTGCGCAGGGCACACGAAGTGGTTCACACATTTTCATTTGCCGGTTGAAGTCAAGCCGCTTCGTTGCATAAAATCTACCAGGTATGCGTGTAAGCGCTTGGCAGGCTAACCTCGGCACGAAAAAGGCGGTCAACCTTGAATTCTGACAGCCGTCACGACTTTGACGCCTAACGATAATCATCCTTTGTGGTGCCTGTGTGTTGTGTTTCAACGCCATTAATAGGTTCCTGTCCTGTACCAGACGAAGTGGGCCAAGGGAACCTCTCCTGTGGCAGCAGAGCTGGCGCTGGCAACAAGCGGGCCAGGAGCGGTATACAAAACAATCACGGCAACGCTGAATTTGTACGATGTGACCTTGAGGTAAGAGTGCCCACGGCATCTTCACGGACGTGTTTATAGCGATAAAGATAGCGACATGCCTTCATAGCTGAAAGTCAAACAGTGGTCGAGACTACGTTCTTGTAAGGTGAGGTGAGGCGTCTATTTTGCAGCGTGAGGGGGGACGACGTGTTTCATTCGCTTTCGGCGTTTTGTCGATCCTCATGTTTGTGTGTGTGTGTGCAGGCACACTGTGGCCTCAAGCTGGCTGCCCCGTCTGTTGGGCCTTGTAGTTGGGGACGTGCCGGCAGGTCGAGCGGCGTCGCCAAACACCTGCGGACCAGGCCTTGGAGATAACAACAATGGAGGTAACAGCAATGGGATGGGGGAAGCGGGCGGAAACTTGACCAAGATGTTCATCACGGTCTTCAATGGCGTCGTTGACTATATGCCACACTCACCAAGGTCAGTTGCAGTTTTCAGTGGTACGTATGGAGTCGGAGGAACGCCATGGCGCGTCACCTTCAATGCCTGTCGCACGGGCGGATTAACGCTGTTGATGGGGTCATTTTTTGTTTGATAATGCGTCGTGTGCGAAGATTGTTTCTACCCGTTGGCGCATATATAATATTTGCACAATGCAGGATTAGTGTTTTTGCGATGGCCCCGTCCAGTTTGTGAGGTGACCTAACGGTAGCCGGTGGCACTATTATCATGTACGAGCTGGGCCAGCCAAGCCTCTGCCGGAACGGTTTATTGGCCATCACATTTTTTTGCATTCGAATGTGATTATTCGCCACGGTGTTGTTCATGCCACAACCAGCACATCATGTGTGGGCCTTTTTGCCCGAGTAATATGACCGATCTAACCATCCGAAAACTAAAAAAAGTATAATTATTCGAAAGTATATCAAAGTGACCGTAGTAAGTTTCCTGAACAAAATAATAGAGGCTGGGACTGAACGATTTTGCACGTGGTTTACAAATACGGTTTTAAATTTCAGATCGAAATCCGCAAAAATGACCGCAGCTTGGCAGTAATACCATTTGTCCTCGTTACTATTAATAATTGTTTTATGTAAGGGAATCGTTTTTTGGTCATATGTCTTAATGAGTGACGAATTTGAGCAATGCAACTGATATCGATCGTCTCGTTGTGTCTTGAGCACTGTCTACACCAGTTTCCACCTTGATCGGGAACGACGAGTTTTGGACCCGTCGTACGGATTTTACTGTCAAAATGTCCTAAAAAATGGCCCTTTTGAGTTTTCTTGAACACTCGGCGAGATCGACTCGGATCCTGAAATATTTAGGACGCACACGTACACAATCGTGTCAGGGTTAGCTTGCAATTTCAAGTCATTACTCATTTCATGACGGCGCTGAAGCCGGCCGAAACATGATCCGCTTCTAGGCTGACCCAGCTTCTCTACGTAGCGAACGGGAATAGCAATCCCTTCAGTGGCTCGTCGTAGTCAAAAGCGTCTCCCGGCCGTGGTTGTTGTACCCGTTTCTGGTCTCGCAGCCCTGGGTCGCTCCACACTGCGCCGTGGAAAGAAGGAGGGGCCACAGGGCCTTCACGGGTCGACTTGACGCCAACGGAAGGGCGTGCGGTGTTCCCTATCGGCGTCCTGAGAGTGTCGAGCAATATGGTGGCGGGCGCGCAAATGCAGGTGACAATCGAGGGGTGCCCCTAGCGACGCCGATGGCATAATCCATGAGTGCCGAGGCTCTCTTGCGGCTTTCTGTCTATCGTCCCCGCCTCTGTCCTACTCTCATCATGTTTGGTAACTCTGAGCATGTGCCTCATAGTTGTCAAGATGTATTATAATGTCTGCGTGACAATAATGATGACGCCGATGCTTTGCAAAAAATATCTTGACTAGCGGAAAGCGCGAGAGCGTGAGTTGGCAAAATTCGATGAAAATCGACTAGCGTTGGGAAGGCTGAACCCTCTGCGATAAAAATCAAGGCAAGAACCGTAGTGGGGGAGGAGGAAGAGGAGCCTACTTTGTGACCCCAGATCTGAGTTACGACTAGGAAGGGAGAAAGACAGAAGCGCGAAGATAATAAATGGGATGATAATAAAAAATATAGAAAAATGCGTGTGCAAACTCCATCGGTCTTTTGCAGGGGTTCAAAGTGGTCATCCGCGACATCGGCCTACACATGTCCAATCGTGTCATGGACTACTGCAGCGAGGATGCCAGTCTATGCCGTGGAGCGTTGGAGGCGCAGAAAGGACCTCACGTATCCCTCACCAAAACCGACTTCGCCTCGGTGCAGGAATATCTCGAGTCGTCGCACTTTGTTCAGGCAAGTGCTCAACGGGCACTTGCCGGCCGCGTGCACATACTTGAAGTACTAGCTGTGGCGGAGTACGAGTGCTCTGATATCGCTCTTCGATACCGTACGATGCAAAACAGACTAGAGGAGACTACGAGTAGGTCGAGTGGTGGCATTCCATACTTTTGCCATTTTATGTTGAGGGCAGTTGACATGCCACGGAATTGTAGTGTGTAGGGCGCTTCCAGCGACAATGCGCAAAGCCCCCCCCGTGCAGATGACCTACTCTACGAGGAGCGACACAGTTAACTCAACTGCTCGTGGGCGCAACGAGCGCAGTCCTCTATGGGGGGTACTCAGCAGCAACAAACAAGCGTACGTAGTCATCTGCAGCAAGACAGGAGACTGAATCGATATCCTAGGTAATGCAGGAAACACACAAATACGTGGAGATCCCTATCAAGTGATGCCGTCTTTTCATCGTCCGCTGATGGTACCTCGGGCTGCTGAATCTCACTAGAACGTGAAGATTTTGAAGATCCATGTTATTTCACTCTGAGGCGAGGGAAATTCCTCGAATGAGCAGCGCATCTACCGCTATCGTAGCAGCTGGCGCTTAGTGCCTTGACCTCCTCTTTCCCGCTGCTGCTCTTTAATTGCTCTCGAATTACAGATTGCCACCCTCAACTTTCTGGATGCCTTCCTACGAACTCGTTCGCAAGTCATGGTGCCTCGAGACGCGTTCACTGCGGTTGAGCTCTGGATGGGAATCGTGCACGTGTACAGTTGCCAGGATTCACTCAGCACCTGTCAGGTGCACACCTTATACTAGGGACCTTTACGTATCAGTGGATATTATTTGCCGAGCTTGCGTTCCGCGCCTTGTTTATATGACGTATAGTGTACTGTACGTACGTAGTAACGAAAGCAACACTGCTCGTGTTCCATCAGAGCGAATATCGCAGCCTGCAAAACGATTTAGTGTAGTTACAGTGTTATTTTTAGTTTAGACGGCAACACGCGAATTACTACTTTACACGACCACCTAAAGTAAAGTATAGTAGGGCATGCCTTAATGTCTTACAAATGACCTGGGACAAGCCGAAGATCCTTATCTGAAGCCGGATGAGATCCGCGCCATCCGATCGAAGTGTTACCAAACACTATTTTTTTCCCTTCATGCCTTTCACGAGCGCCCAGTTATTAATAGTTGACCAACATACACGTGTATCCAACCACGCGACTTATTTTACCAGTCCTATAGAAATTTTCCGATCTTATTATTCATGTTATCTGACCTGTAAGCGCCAAGGAGGGTATGGCTCGGCAGTACCCCCTCCGCCCCCGCCGTCGGACGCTGCAAATCAGGACCTAGAGCAGCAGCACTACATAAATGAATAACAGCATTGGAAGGTGGTATTCAGTACGCTTAGGCTTAGGCCTAGGCACAATACGAAGCATGGCTGGTCATTTGTACTCGTTGGCATCGGTATTGTACCTCGTCTTCATCGACGTCAGCTACGATCTGTCTTTGTATTCGTAGGCCAGCCATATCTAATGGTATTCCAACACTGTCCAAAGCCTCCCGCGTGAGTTTGAGTCGAAGATCAACGACATATACAACTATTAATAGGGCCGACTCTTCATGGTGACGCCGCTTCACTTGTCGTTTGAGGATGGGGCGGCCGTTTTGATTCCCTGCTCAGGTGGATCACATCCTTACGCTTCACCTCAACTGTACTGTTAATCTCGTCCGTGTACTTCGCCTGTCACTCAATCGGGGGCGCAGGCGTTGTTGGGGGAGTGGTGTGCGTTGGTGAACGAATGCCGGGCGGTGCCGTCTGAAGTCGGAAATACAGGGCAAACCGCCCCCAAGCGTGAACCTGGGCGACGAGCACAGGACGAGACCCCGGATAGTGCCCCCAAGTCTTTGCTGGACGATGTGGAACAAGACGCCTTCCTTCCTGGGTGAGTGAGACCTGCGGTGGGGGCATAGAGAGCCCCGTACTCGAGGTCACCACGCCCTCGACATACACTATTAACTGGAAACCAAGTGAAAGACGTGTGCGTTTCTTCTTTGCTTGCCTTGTTATTTTCCCATTAATGCTACGTACACTCTTGCAGTCAAGCATATTCAACGATCGCTTTTGATTGCCCGATTTATGCATTTTGACATAACGCATCCAATATCTGTATTCGCAAACAGGAGCAACAGGGATAGGGAGTCTCAGGCAGTGACAGAAGCCACGACAAGTCCGGGTGGGACAGCTGCGACCGACCGCAATGGACATCAAGATGCGCAGCCTCGCGAGTCACTTGTAATTGAGGATTACTACAGCGTATCCGTCGAGCCTACCGACGCTCAGACGACACCGGCATCGGTTCTTACCGAGGGGTTGGGCGCAGATTCTCTGAAAGAAGCCGATCACATCGACATCGCACCATCTGGCCAAGGCTCGTCTTTCATTTCTGAGGGCGAGGGACCCGCTCAGTGGCTGGCGGTGCCGCAGGTGGGCCTGGTTGATGGACAAAGTCTTGTCATGGAGTCAGCGGAGGATACGTCAGATTCCGAGGGTGAGTTGAGGCACCGGGAGGGATTGATTGAGTATATCTCACATATTTACGGTGGTGCGAGCCCTGTTTTACCTTGTCCGAGTGGACCATGCTCCTTTTTTTCTTTTAATATGCTCTGGTCAGATGATGAAAGGTATACCATGAATGTATCCACAACTATTGCAAACAGAGGCGTCGCTGAGGTCACATTTTTCTCGCGGGGTTTTCACGTTGGCTTGTGAAGGACTTTCGCATGCAATTAAAGTACCCTGGACGTTTTTTTCACACTTCGATAATCCCGTTCGTACTTCAGGTGAAGAGGAAAGGGGTCATAGCGACCCGGCTCTGAGTGCAGGCCTGACGCAGCCGAGCGTTGCCCGACGAAATAATTTCGGGTTCAGCCTGCCGGCTCCGATCGAGATTGAATTGGAGGATCGGCACGACGCTGAAAGCGCAGACACAGGGGAATCCGAGAAGCTGGAGGAATCAAAAGTTGCAGAGCCATCATCCCCATCGACAGTAGGGGACGATTCGAGATCAGACAGAGCTGATTCTTCAGGCCAGGAGGAAAAGCGTTCCTCTCAAGATGGCAGTTTGTCTCCACGAACAGATGCGAGCGAGCTGAGACATTCCACGCCAAGCGTACCCGTGGCACTTGCGCAAGGCATCCAGCTGGGTGCAGATGTGCCGCTTGCACGAGAGACGCTGGTTCGCCGAGAATCTCTGCCTTTTGACGAACGGGAGAGCTCTCCTGCAGTAGCCGAAAGCGTCGCAACTAGGGCACCACCACAGCCAGTGCATGCTGTACTTTTAACGAAGTCCAATTCTCCCGCCAAGACCGAGCCTGTGCAAGGCGAGCAAGAGGCTCGTTGGCTAGGCTCAGACCGCGAGATTCCAAGTGATGGCAAAGGAGTGGTGGAAGCTGGAACTTCTGGATCGTCGTCCCATCAGCGTGAGGAGTTTCGCGTGTATCCACACTACATCGCTATCCCGACCACCGCTGAGGCGACTTCTCTGCCCTTCTTGTCCGGCGATCCGCTTGTAGCGTTGGGGCACGGCCACGAGAACAACACTGGCGTGTAGGGTAGATACGCGGAGGCTGAGGGCCTCGGACACAAATTGCAATTTCAACTTGCGATTCACGATCTCTCCATTTGCTGGCGACTCTTCAAGGGACGAGACTGGACTGAAGAAGGTTTAAGCGACGATTATCGGATCTCCCACCAGGGAAGTCGTTCAAGAGTGGTGGCACGGGGCCTTTCCTCCCGTGCCTACGCTGAAGGAAAAAGCACCCGCCTCCACAGGAGACGCGACAATGCCGAAACTCACGCCGTCTCCACCGTTCAGGGTGGGCTCAAGCCCAGAAAAACGGAGCTCCTCGACGCTCTCCTGGAGAATTACCAGGACGAGCAAGGAAGACACGGCGAGGTTAAGCCGGGGCGTCGATCTTCACGCCAGCCCAAGGTCAAGCTGTTGAATCTTCCTCGAGAGGCTGGGTCGACTACATCGGTGAAGCGGACGGGCAGGGATACGTCGTGCATGCTTGAGGTCGTCCTCGAGCATTCTAGCCTCCGGCTGGACAATTACCACTCTGGACCTCCGCCGAGCTTGTTGTCCAACCTGCTGTTCACCATCAAGCACCTCCACGCCTCTGACACGCTTACTAGCAGCCGCCCGCGCAAGACATTGCAACACTGGAGAGATGACTCCCGTCACCCTCGAGAGTTCCAGCAAAATATGGTGACCGTCCGCATGACTGCGCGCAGCCCATCAGACCACTTTTGTCCGGAAGATGCCCCGCTTGGAGACGAAATCATGCTCAAGGTCCGATTGCTGCCGATCCATCTCTCGTTTGGGCAGCACACGGTCGATTTCCTCCGCTTGTTTTCCTCGCAAGCTCAGCAAGCCCCCGACGCACGCATGAAAGGGAGCAAGGGCGATGGCGACAAGAGCGCGGAAGATAAACCAGCAAGTCCGTTCTTCATATCGTGCTGTGATGTTGGCGCTTGCAAGGTATGATGGTATGATCTTCATTCCATTAGTTCCCTTGGAAAAATACACACGATAACACAGGGCGAGGCGTGTGTGGGACGTCAAAGCCCCTGGTAGTAGTGTGACTATTCGCTTGCTCTTGGCGTGGCCATTTGTTTTGTTCTCGGGCGACCTGCCCTAAGTGTAGCACGTCAAAGGTGTTCGCGAGCATCAAGAGGAATTTTGAAAAGGAATCAGTTCGATCCTTCGCAACTCTTCGGTACCGTATCGTGGTTCGCTCAAGACGTACAAGCGACCGCAGGTTCTATCGGTGTCACTTGCTTGCGTTCGTGATTACACCCTGACCATTGCAACAATAGGATTCACTGTACGCACCTCTGCGCGAACCAGGTGAAAATCGACTACCAGCCACGAACGCTCAAGGTAGGAGCTCTGCAGCAGGGTGACTACTTGGAACTCCTGAACTTGTTTCCGCTCGAAGGGGTGCACCTTACACTTCAGAAGCTCCTCCTTTCGGGCGTTTCAGGATGGGATAGTGTCACGCAGCTTCTCCTCCAGGTGAAAACCTCACCGGCGGTTCCGTGCGCCGCATCGATTGTAGCCGACTACGTACGAGTTCGCGGTTTCGGTGTGGGTGTGCCATTGATGGTACCAGGTACCAAGTACTGGTATTTTTTGGACAAACCTAATGCCGATTGTTTGTTCAAAGTCTCGACATTGAAGCCAATGTTCAGGCACCAACAGCCAGTAAGCGGCCTGCTATCGCCGTGGCGCCTATGATCGTCAGTTTCGCTTGACATCAGCGGTGTGAACGCTTACAACGCTTTTTTGCGGTCCTTGTGCATTATTATTACCAGCAAATCACATCCACTCGTAAAGAACCCACGATTTACTCGTCGACAGCGTTTGCCTCTGTAAAAATCGTTCTTGCATCCAGCTACCCAGGTTCTGTACCAGTGCCGAAAACTGTTTTATTTGGACGCGCTTCTTACAAAAACCACTGTTCCCCATCTCGTTGCTTTCCAGTCGTGGGTGCAGGATGTCACTTCCAACCAACTGCACAAGTTTCTTGCTGGAACAACGCCCGTCCGCCCGCTGGTGAGGTCACACGTGCAGCGTGTTGCAACATTTTAAAATTCCTTTATGGTTTAGTTTCTGTTTCGGCTCAAAACTACCTCTATCTTATTTGACGGTGTTTTTTGTACCTATAGGCACGCATGGGTCAGGCAAGGTCTATGACCAAAGGCAATCCCCCTTGTGGCCCAAGGGGGAGGCTGGTCGAGCACCGATCCAAGGTGCTCGGTAAAAACATAGTTGTATCAATTTAACCACGAGCAAATGTTCGTACATATCCCCGGTTCCGCATCAGTACTCGTAGCCTTATAGGTACGAGCGGAAACCTCTGATATCAATACATTAATTGCACGTATACTGAAATCCTTCAACGGTTCATCTCACTGAGCAAAGTCAGTACCTACCACTCTGGTGATATACAGTCTACAATTCCCCAAAAAGCAAGCTACTATTCAAAGTAGATATCTCAACGAGCTTTGATAAAAAATAAGCACCAACTACATAACATCAAAGAAAACACTGGCGTCGTTTGTGAATGATAAACGACCTTAACCATTGATACCATATTCAACACATGCAATAAAACAAATGCCGCACTACATATACTCCATAAATATCATATGCACGAACTAAAAAGTCACGTAGATAACACGTCAAAATAACGACGCTCAACAAAGTAAAATTTGTTATTATCGCAAAACGCGATTAGAACATACAAAATATGCGGCATAACTTGAAAAATGCGGCGTAGTTCACGCGGTAAATGATGTCTCTGCCAACAACGAATAACGGCTATTCAAAACCTCACGACGGACGGGTAATTGTAATGCTATTGCGAACTCCATCGCCACATGTACGCAATAGCATCAGAATAACACACACACGCGAAACACGACGTCGAATAGCTCACTGAATACGCATCCTTCGTCAAGCGTGCAATTCATTCCAAGTACGCTACTGTAACACTACAACATCGTACACTACCACACATGTCCAAGCCAGCCTTGACTTGCCCGAACTTGGCCCCCAAGTGCCTTCCTTCAGACGGGAAGGGTCCTTAATTTTCTCCACTACTAGCGTACACAGAAGTGCACGTAGCAAAATGACTTTCAGAAAAACTCAGGCGGATGTTTAGTTCGAAGCGGCGAGATTCCGAGTCCTCGACAGACATGGATCGACAAAACCAACGACTGCGTCATGAATTCTGGACGCGGTGCGCTCGTTAGGGGCTCCGACCCACCCTAGGGTCACCGTGTTCACACGATGGCCGGTGATATGTGGCGGGCGCTGTCCAGGCGTATGATAAACAAACAGTTGGCCGCTGGTGTGCATAAAACAGATGACCAAAAATCTCGATCCGTCTCGAATGGCAAAAAATAGGGTGTTCTTCGGGTCTGGGAGAAGAGCGTAGGACGCCCCCGGCAAGCTCTCGCCCCCTAGACCATGGATCCACCTTATACCTTCGAGGCCGTCATCTACACTCGTTGGCCTTGCCCGACACCAACCGGGTTGGCCGTGGGCTGTGTCCATGTCGAGATCGAAGGTCTATCGTTGCACGAGCTGATTTTTATCAGGGTGCTGACGATTTGCAATGAGAAAAAGCTAATTGCGCCGCCTGTAGCCGTTTAAAAAAAATAAAGAAAAAATCAAACATTTTTTCCCTTTCAAACATTTTTTCCCTTTTTCCCCATACGTAGTGGCATACGAGCGCATCTTCAGCCTGAAAATTCCAGGGAAAAAATTAAAACATCGCTTTCCTATTGGCATAGGTCTCAACAACGCACAACGAATCTTCGTTACAAGACTCGATCAAAATATGCGGCACAACTTGAATAATGCGGCGTAATTAACACGGTAAATAACGCCTCCGCCAACAGCGAATACCGGCAATTCATAACCTCACGACGGGCGGGTACTTATAATGCTATTGCGAACTCCATCACTACACGTTCGCAATAGCATCAGAGCAACACACGAGCAAAGCAAGACATCAAATCGCGAAAACTTTTATTGTCGCAAACGCCCAAGCCAGGCTTCGGACAACCATTGACGGCAGCACATCACGATACTAAATAAAGCAAACCGTCGCTGCAAAAAACGCAAACAAAAACAATCAAACCTCAAAGAAATGTCGATCAAGTCTTACTGTTTTTTTTTTTTGTCCATCCCTTTTATTATCTTCGCCCTTCTTTTCTCTCTCCCTCTTTAGTCGTAACTCAGATCCGGGTCACTAAGTAGGCTATTCTCCCCCCTCCCCACTACGGTACGTGCCTTGTTTTATTAGCGAGAAGACTTCAGCACTTTCTTCCCTCGTCGACTTGCGTCGGATTCCGCCTACCCACGCCACGAAGGCGCTCTCAGCAATTGGTTCCTTTTTATTTTTTCAAATAAAGTGAAAATCTCACCACGGTGGGATTCGAACTTGGGTACCAATGCCAGTAGCCTTCGAAGCTGACCACTGGTTTACCGGGGCGACCGGCTTCTGTGCACAACAACAACCCAGTTCAAGTACGCTGCTGTGTGACACTACAACATGGTACTTGTAAACACATGTCGAAACCAGCCTTGACTTGCCCGAACGTGGCCCCTAAGCGTCTCCCTTAAGACGGAAAGGGTCCTTAATTTCTCCACTAATATCGTACACAGAAGTGCACGTAGCGAAATGACTTTCAGCGCGCGAATTCCATCACCACACGCGAGCTGACTTCGCCAAAACATACACCTGGTACAAATTTCGACAACGTAATCTCGATATTCAACACACAGCGCATCGTGTTTGGTTTTTGTCCCATCCACAGTCGCCCCGGTAGACTAGTGGTCAGGTTCAAAGACTACTGGCATTGGTACCCGAGTGCAAATCCCTCCGTGGTGAGATTTTGACTTTATTTGAAACAATAAAAAGGAACCAATTGCTGAGAGCGCCTTCGTGGCGTGGGTAGGCGGAATCCGATGCAAGTTGACGAGGGAAGAAAGTGCTGAAATCCTTTGGCGATGAAAATGCAAGGCACGTACCGTAGTGGGGAGTGGGGAGAAGAGCCTACTTAGTGACCCCGGATCTGAGTTACGACTAAAGAGGGAGAGATAAAAGAAGGGCAAATACAATAAATGGGATGGACAAAAAACATGAAATAAAATCAAAATGTATGGATAAAAAATAAAACTACTGCGCTCGTACAACAGCAGGTATAACTTCATCATTGCCACCTGCAGCGATGCAGCACGCCAGTCTCAGGTCTCGCAGTCACAACTCAATTAGCTATTTCGCGCTTGTTCTTTGTACACCAAACGAATGTTCATGGTTTCCGCACGTTTTCAACGCGAGTGGCATTTGGCGAACTCGCTTATACGTTCGAGGGTCTGCAAGTACTCTGTTATTTGCTACAATACGTTGAGACATCCCTAACCTTAACCCTCTGCACAGAGGCACGCGACATGCACACGCATAAAAGTACCCCCTTACCCAACTTTCACGGATACGATGGGACCTTCATCTCTGTACAGAGGCATCTAGCATGTACTCGCATCTTACAACATTCAATTTTCGCAATACAGGACTATGCCTGCAACCACAGCTCATACCATCCAAAGCATGTCACAAAAATTGCAATTTTCTACGTTCAGTAAATACAAACTCAGGGTGCCACCGTTACGGTGTCCTGCAGAACGTACCTACTGCTGCTGTAAACAGCATAGCGACATACAAGCGGGGTATGTTGGAACCAAGTAAACGCACGGTAAGCTTCGCCCCTCCGATCAAAGACAATACGCACTACTTCCACGGAGCAGCTACAACGATAGTCCGTTGATCCACACTCTCTGTAGTCCGGTGAGAAATACTGCGAAAAAAAGTTTGCATCATAGCTGCCCATACCATATGCTGCCCCGCCCCCATACGATACGCGACGGTAGCAGCAGCTAGTACTCCTCCAAAACTCCACGGCCCGCCTCGTCCAAAGCGGCATAGCTGCGTCATTGACAACACCTCCCCTGCTCAACAGCAGTGTCGGGCGGACAGCGCACGAGGGAGGATACACCCGCACGAGACAGCAGACGCAGACTAGCAGTCAAACCCCGACGCACACCTCCACAGCGGTAGCCATGACGGGCTCAGCATCCCGCAAAGTCGACGGTACTGCACCCCAACAGTAGCACGTCATTAGCACTCAGAAAAGCCGATGCCCCCCATAGCAGCCCTCGTTCAGCTTCCGCAGACAGGACCGCGTGCAGAGAGCGCCCTCCTCACCGCGAAGGTAACATCCTGCCGAAAAACGCGGCGTAATTTACTGCTGCTGTCTCGAATCGTACCAGAAAAAAAATACCCTGACTGACTTCGATGTGATCAGTCAAAGTTGTCGATAACTGTAGACACGGCTAAGTCAGGCAAGATCTATGACCACAAGCTCCCCCCCTTGTGTCCCAAGGGGGATGCTGGTCAAGCACCAATTCCAGGAGCTGGTAGAAACGGAGTTGTATTATATTCAAACCACGAGCAACTACTCGTATTCGTACATATCCCCGGTCCCCCCCCCGAGAACCCATATAGGTACGAGTGGAAACCCCTGCTATCTATAAGTCCGTTGCACATATTATCAAATCCTTTAACGGTCCATCTCACTAGGCAAGGTCACTGTCTACCGCGATCAGGCGAGGGGCGAGCTGTTATCCACCGCGGAGAACATGCGAAAACCTGGTGCTGTTTTTTTTTTGTTGTGTTGGTTTCCATTTTCCTGCTTGACTATGGCTGGCCGGACAGCCTCCCCGCGATTACTTGCCATATTTCTCTACTTTGAACACCCACAGCACGTGCCACGGAGTCCATTTCATACCTACACATATTGTGTGCATGCGCGTTGTGAGCTACGCGTCGCGAGCTATAACGCGCTCATTCCAGCCACCGCTGCCAAGGGGAATCAATAACGGGGATTTAGATCGATGCTGGGGTTAGCCCAGGCGATTATAATACGAGTAGTGTATCTGGTAACAGTTATTTCTGTTGATAGTCATGGCGAAAGCCGTTGCTCTATGTACGTACTGTGATAACTACACTGTAGTACAGGCTGGTTCAAGCATATCGGCCCAATTTTTGTCCACCACGAATGCCGATCGTAATACATATCTACTCGAGTGTCACATGTTTGGTATCATGCTGACCATAATGAACAGGTGACATAGCCCGTTTCTGGCGCTAGTGGCGAAATTGTGTCCCGACCAACTACATCGTACAGGATTGAAAAAAAAAGGTCGGGGGTTTCCGTAGGATTTTTTTTCATATATTGTTTTAAACGAACCGGTTCCAGGTACTCCAAGGCATGTCTGAAAACACTTCGCGCAAAGACTCGAAAGCTAACTTCAGTTAGGACAAGTGAAGTAATAATTAATGCCAAAAGCTGATCGTAAACCAAGTAAAACCGAGGCAGCGCCTTTTTCTTTGCTATTTTACGTACCGCTGTAGACACGCCTGATGTCAAGCAGGGTCTATGGCCAGAGGCTATCTCCCTTGTAACCCAAGGGGGGGCTGGCCAAACACCAAATCCAGGTGCTTGGTAGAAACAAAGCTGTTGTGTTAATTCAAACCGCGAGCAAATGCCCGTATCCCCAGTTCCCCACCAGTATCCAATAGGTACGAGTGGAAACCCCTGATATCATTGAATCCATCGCACATACTATCAGATCCTTCAACGGTTTATCACACTAAAACGTCAGTACTACCCACACACCCTCGCGCTCTACTGTTTACAATGCCCCCAAAAGCAAGTTACTACCCAAAGTAGATGTTTCAATGACCTTTGATAAATGTAAGCGTCAACTGCATAACATAAAAGAAAACATTGGTGTCGTTTGTGAATGATGAACGAGCTTAATCAATAATACCGTATTCAACATATGCAATGAAACAAATGCCCCACTACATTTACTTCATAAATATCATATCCATGAACTCAATCAAGAAAGGCGGGTAAATTACACATCAAAATAACAACGCAAACATCTGAATTGACACCCAAATTACAAAACAACCGACAAAGGATGAACAACGTAAACCCTTCTCGTCACAGGACGCGATCATAACATACAAACTATGCGGCACAACTTGGATAGTGCGCGGCATAACTAACACGGTAATAACGTCTCCGCCAACAACGAATACCGGCTATTAAAAACCCTCACGACGAATTATTCATGTAGTGCTGTTGCGAACACCATCGCCCATCGCTACATGTACACGATATCATCCGAGCAACACACAAGCGCAGTACAACACGTGAAATAGCGCACTGGATATATATGCTGCGTCAACCTTGCTTGCAATGCACAGCTAGATTGACAAACAACGAAAATACCAGAAGCAGCGCCGCTCAGCCCAGCGCTAGTTTGGCAACAACCGAAGTACCAGAAGCAGTGTCGCCCAGCGCAGCACCTTGACAGGTTGTCCCCACGCGTGCAACCCAACTTTCACCGCTCGAACCCAGAAAATCCTGAAAAATAGTGCACAACTCCGATATTGCGGCGCAATTATGAGTTAAAAAAAATAGGTCACGCCGAACACCTGTCGCAAAAACATACACTATCGCAAACACCCAAGCCAGGCTGCATACAGTCATCGGCGGCAGCACATTACAATACTAAATGAAGCAACCGTCCCTGCAAAAACGCAAACAATAGCAGTTAAACCTTGAAGAAATTTCGATCAAGTATTACTATGCATACACCTGCAACAAATTTCACGAACGCTGCTGTGACACTCCGATATGGCACACTTAAAACACATGTCCAAGCCAGCCTTGACTTGCTCGAACGTGGCCTTTAAGCGCCTTGCTTCAGACGGAAAGGGTTCTTAATTTATTTACTACCAGTGCACACAGATGTACGCTCAGCACTCGAATTTCATCAACACACCGGGCTTAATTCGCCGAAACATATGCGAGATTCCATAGTTCAATATCGGCATTCAACTCACAGCGATATCATGTCCGAGTTGGTCCCATCCACACTGCATGCATAGAAAAGGTTACTAATGCGCTCGTTCAACCGCAGGTATAACGTCATCATTATCACCTGCAGCAACGCAGCACGCTAGTCTCAGATCTCTCAGTCACAACTCATTTTGCTATTTCACGCTTATGATTTGTACGTCAAACGAACGTTCATCATGGTTTCCATGCGTTTTCGACGCGAGCGTCACTTAGCGAACTCGCTCGTACGTTCGGAGTCTGCAAGTACTCAGTTATTTGCTACAATACGTTGAGACATTCTTATCTGCACAGAGGCACGCTTCATGCACACGCATGAAAGTACCCGCTTACCCAACTTTCATAGATACGATGATACTTCATCTCTGTACACTGTACAGAGGCATACAGCATGTACTCGCACCTTGCATCATCCATTTTTCGCGACACAGGGCTCTGCCTGCAACCACAGCGCAAACCATCCAAAGCACGGCACAAAATGCAAATTTCGACGTTCATTAAACAGAGAATCAGGGTGCCACCTTTACGGTGTCCCGAAGAACGTACCCCTGCTACTGTAAGCAACATATACCGGCACACAAACGCACGGTAAGCTTCGCCCCTTAGCTCAAAGACAAGACGCACTACTTCTGAACAGCAGCTACAATGCCAGTCAACCTGTATCATCACTCACTCACACCTTCAGTCCGGTGAGCTTTCAGCGTTCAGTTGAAATTCAAGAAAACTGCGAAAAATGTATCACAGCTGCCCATACCATTCTGCCCCGCCCTCACACGATACGCGGTGGCGACAGTAGTTTGGCACTCCTCCAAAACTCCACGGCCCGTCTCTCCCGGAGCAGCATATAATAGCTGCGTCATTGACAACACCTCCCCTCCTCAACAGCGGTACCGGGTGAACAACGCACGAGGGAGGAAACACCTGCATACGACAGCAGACGCAAGCTAGCAGTCAAATACCGACGCACACAACTCAACAACAATAGCCATGGCGGACTCAGCATCCCGTAAAAGATGACGCCGCTACAACTCAACATCAGGAGCACGTCATTAGCACTCAGAGAAGCCAATGCCCCCACAGCAGTCGACGTTCAGCTTTCGTAAACAGTACCACGTGAGAAGAGTGCCATCCTCGCCGTGAAGGTAGCTTCCTACCGAAATGCGGCGCAATTATCCTGCTGCTGTCTGGAACGTCCCAAACCGCAACATGCATCAGTCAAAATTATCGATAACTATAGACACGCCTAAGGCGAAACAGGGTCTATGCTATGACCAGAGGCTATCCCCCTTATTTTTTTAGCTTGTACCTGGTACTAATCCAGGTGCTTGGTAGAAACAAAGTTGTATCACTTTTAACCGCGAGCAAATGCTCGTATCCCCAGTTCCGCACTATTAGTGGTATCCATATGGGTACGAGTGGAAACCACTGATATAATTGAATCCACCGCACATACGATCAGATCCTTCAACGGTTCATCACACCCTGACGCTTTACTGTCTACACCGCACATAAGTCCGAATGTCCGCGAAGTGTTTTGGAGATAGACCCTGAAATGTGGCACGCGTGTTCTATGAGCCCCTGCCAAGCCGTTGACGGTTTTTTTTTTTCGCCAGAATGTTTGGATCTCTCAAGACCCCAAGTATTCCAAACAATAAGTACCAGGTAGAAGCTAAAAATAGTTGGCGAGAAAAAAACAAATCGGCCACGGGTTGGCAATGGTTCATATAATACGTTTGCCATTTTTCAGGGTCTCTCTCCGAAGAACGGCGTGGACAGTGGATGCTCAACAAATTTGGGGCGGTAAGCTTGAACCAGCTTGAAGAATGTACGATACTGCTCCTGGTTTTAGGCTTGTGGACGTAATATTTATAACAAATCGCATGATACCCGTCAAAAACATCCTTCATAACACAGGTCTTTTCAAGAATTGTAACGCACTTCATTCAACCGAATCGATTTGACACCCCGCTCTGATGTCTGATCAGGTCACTGTCGGAAAAGGCGTGGCAGATCTCGTGCTTCTGCCTGTAGAGCAGTACCGACGAGACGGCCGAGTGCTGAGGGGTTTGCGGAAGGGTACCCAGTCCTTCCTTCGGGCCATTACCATCGAAACTCTCCACACCTCTCATCGTGTCGCGAGCTTCGTGGCTCGAACACTAGACGATGTAGTTGCCCAGCCTGGAAGCCACGCGTCACTACGGGGTTTGGAGTACTATGACGAGCAGCCAACGGGGGTGCTAGATAGCCTTGAGCATGCGTACACTATGCAGAGGTCAGTGCGGAATATATATATACAACTAGGGAATAAGAGGCCCTCCCGCCCCCACGGCGGTAGGGCCATTGAAGCAAGTAGTAATGGAGATGATAGAGGCTCAAATTAAAATATAGGAATAAATAGGAAACAAATTGACGACGAAGATTCTTAATAGGAGTACAAATGGTTAAGGAAATAGAAACGAGGGGGATTGACTCGAATCAATGCGGGTTGTTTGATGAAAAACATATTTATAATAGATGTGGCCAGGGGGGACAGGGGGGGGGCTGGGCTGTTCCTGAGAGCACGTTGTTTGTTGTTGTCGGTTGTCTCACGGTCATCGCGAAAGGGCCTTGCAAAATCCCTCGCGAGACTGGTGTGCTGATGATCGAGATCATTTGACTCGTGCATGCATGCATACCGATTTTTTCGTGAAATATATAATAGGGCACAAATACTGCATACTACTGCAGCATTGATCGCTGGACGTACGTCGCTAGTAGGCACATTGAAGCACGTATCATACGTACCAGCTCGTACGTACGACACTGTACTGTACCATGGTAGTAGATACAGCCGTTGATATGTACGTAATATACGTACGTACTTTTCATACGTGCACAGACAGCAGTGAATATTTTGTTAGGGGATGACTACTTAGTATCCCCCCCCTGGGAGGGGTTCATTGTGTCCCCGGGAATACGGGGATGCGCTATCGTGTGCCCGGGTATACGTACGGCAGCAGTGTGGTCGTAGTACGTACGTATAATATAAATACGTACTGTTTGCGAGATAATCCTGTGCGAGATGATAAGTTTCGGTGATACATGACTTTCGGTACTGTCAAGCGCTTTTCTTTTCAGTAGCTCCAGACTAGAAGGGGGGTGCTATCTAGAGCGCGAGTCGTGTCCATTCTGAAGCCGCTATATAGCATGCCCTTTTTCGTTCAGCAAAAACGAATCCGGAGGCAAACTCGCTTGTCTTGTCCACAAAGTGCCTCATATCGATAAATAGAGCCGAATGGCGTTTTTTTAGTTCGATGGTGGAACTGAGATGCACAGACCCAAACTCTGGAACAACAGATTATATTTGATCCAGTCAAGCTGAGACCTTGCAGACGCGCAAGAAAGGATGGTGTCACTATTTAATAGAACAAACGCATGCTCATAAAGGCCGATCTCGCCCACTTTTTGTTTGTTTTTTGCAACAGGTGGCAGCCCAAACCATTATCGCCATTCCCTATGAGGAGCAGGAGGAGGTTATCGGCCCACATGGGAGGTCGTACGTGCGTTCAGTAGCGCGGGCGCTCCCAGTTGCGGTACTACGACCTGTAGTTGGCGCAAGCGAGGCGTTGTCGTGTACCTTACTAGGCTTTCGGAATTACATGTCGCCAGTGATTCGCAGAGAGGAAGAGGGGAAGTGGAAATGATGCCAATAGCAGACATCTTGTAGTACTCGTCTTCAGAAGCTAAGAAATTTGTTTCATACTTTTCGACAAGCACAGATTATTTATTCATATCTGATCAAAGCGTGCCCCTAACATCCGACGCGTTCTACGAAAGAGGTCGCACTTTTTGGCTGAAACGTTTTCTGAATGACGTAGTAGAGGCTCCTCTTAACCCAAAATCGTCGGAATGTCATTCTTGTCTTGCAGAATGCTGCATTGTGATAGGTAGGCCGTGGAATTGGTCATCGGGCAGCATTTTTATTTTCCTCTAAAATTAGTTTTTGGATGAGGTATTGAGCTCAAGTGACCACCCCCAGAAAAAACATGCTGCATCTCTACCGTAGCATGTGTCATTCGAGCTGAAGCAAGCCACGGCCACGCGCCCTTGGTGGTAGCTTCACACATACCAGCCCCCGCTCCGTTGGGAGTCTCGTGGTTCTGCTCGGTAACGTCGGCGAGGAAATCCCACGCCACGTACGCAAAAGCCGTATTTCACTCGATCAAAGACTGAATTATTGTTCCATGACAATTAGAAGGAAGTCTTGTTGATTATTATTTCCAGGCTTGAATATTCCGAATATCGGTATAATAAAACGTCCCAAGGCTGTTTCTTAAGGACGTTCGATTTGTTTCAGTTCGATTTGTTTTTTTCGGCCATTTATTGATGTTTTTGACCCGGAACGCCGTCGAAAGGGTCGTGCGCTCCTCGGAATGCATTCTTCTACCATCCCACAGGTACCCCACCAAAAAATCCGCTTCTCCATCGAAGCAGTTTGAAATATCCAGCATTATCACAATCGAACAATAGACATCAAATACAATTTGAAGGTACTTTCCAGTCAGAAATTACGGAAATTTTGAATAGTTTGTGCCTCTGGAATGTTATTTGTTGGATATTATTCGAAATGCCACATACCTCAAGGACTTGAAAATGCTTCGATGGAGAAGCGGATTTTTGCGTTGGATACCTCTGAGATGTTGGGCGCACTCATCCCGAGAAGCGCACGGCCGATTAGCCCGCATTCCCGGTCAAAAACATCACTAATGGGCTGAAAAAAACAAATCGAACTGAAACAAATCGAACTTCCTTAAGAAACAGCCTAAGTGTTAACGGGGGGGGGTATGAAATGGAGACTTAAAAAGCTGATCCTCGATCCTCTCAAGCTCTGTATTCGACTGTTGTTGGCTGATGGGTGATGTTTTGCGACGGTCTCTCCCATCTGCGGAGACTACCCAAAACTGCAAAGCCTCTTGGCGACACTCCCTGCATATATATTCCACAAGTGTAACTTGTGGTTTCTAGAACCGATTAAAAAAAGCTGTCTGTCTGTCTGTCCCATGGGAGTCAGTCTAGGGTCACCCACGGACAAAATTCTTTCAAAACTGCTACACCCGTACTGCACGCAGCAGATCGATAGCCCTCGAGGAGGCGATCGTCATGGTCCAAACCATGCGAAATGGGGTGCCCTGTGTGTGGAGTAATCAGGGTTGGCTGCCAGCATCCCAAACGGTGTGGAGAGTCGAGCAGCAGCAATCGATCGCCCGAGCGAGGCCAGTGTCTAATTTCAAGTGGAATCGGATTAATGAAATTCATGTTTGGACAGCGTCACGTATTTATCTATGCTGGGAGTGATCAGGTGGCGAAGGCTTTTCCCTCCGTCCCAGTCTCGCTTTCTCGCTCCCTCCCTCCCTCCCTCCTTCCCTCCCTCTCTCGCTCGCCCTCTCCCTCTTCCGTCTTCCGTCCCTCCCTCTCTCCGTCCCTCTCTCCGCGCCTCCGCCCCATCACTACCACCCTTCCCTCCTCCCTCCCCCTCTGCTCCCTCCTCTCCTATTCACCGCCCTCGAACCAAACATGTCATGACACAGCACCTTCAACCCCTTGACAGACAGTGCCTGGACTGACAATACTACTAGGTTTTAGTGTTAAAACACTTGGCCCTATACCCTTATTAGCGCAGGTTGATGGGAATCCCAGCTTTATGCTGGCCTTGAGCTGAGCTAGATCATCCGGGGCTTCCCATAATACTCAGTATTCGAGGGGTAACCGGTTGTCGCAAGGGAAATTTCGAGTTTGAGGGTTGGGCGTGTGTATCTTTCGGTCAGGTATCGGTCGTGTAGCCCGGATGTCCCCAGATGACCACAGGTTTCTCTTGCTTGACCTGACATTATTGTGGATGTCTTCGGCGAAATTGTTGAGCATTCATCATAAAGGACCCGTATTAAGGGCCCGTTTTAACGAAGAAAAAAAAAAAATCAATTTGGATTTTTTTTTTTCAAATCCGCTTTTCATTGGTCAACACACGCACCAGCACCAAAGATTAGGATCTTGGGGCATAATATTTGGTGCTGGTGCGTGTGTTGACCAATGAAAAGCGGATTTGATTTTTTTTTTCAAATTGAATTTATTGTATACTCGTTAATTCGGGCCCTAACGAAAGAAATTTGAAAATCAAATCAATTTGAATTTTTGTGAATCGACTAGAACTTTCATCTAATTGGTCAAAACATGAATAGCCGGGAAGACATTTGTACTTTGGGGCATGAAAAAAATCGATTTGATCGGATATAAAAAGAAGTCCCAAAATACTTTATTTAAAAGACTTTATTTTTGGGCAAATGCCAAAATCAGGTTTACCTACCAGTATAAGTCAAATAATGGATGGAAAGACGAACAATTGAGACATACCCATAAATCCCCTTGTTCCCCATTTTGCGAATATATATGCTTGCGTGGTTTTGATGAGTCGCTTAGTGTTCTGTACGTGAATCATCATAAAATGCAGCAACCCCGTGATCGCGCGCATGCAAGAGAAAAAGAAGAAAACAAATAAAATGATTACAGAGTACAGAGTGGAACACAGGGGAAGAAATGTTATTACAATAAATACGTAGCATGAACATAACCAAAAAGGTAAAAGAGCTGCCAAACAGTTAGACTTTGCGCATACTCGTAGGTTTCCTTTGTTTCCGTGGTTTTCTGCTTTCGGGAATGTTATGAGTGGTCAACGCTGAAGCTCACGCTGCACATTGTCGGATGGCAAAGATGATAATAATGATTAGCTATACAAACGCTGAAGAAGACAGGAGAAGACAAGACTGTCAATTTAATAACTCCGGAATCAAAGAAGAGTAAACAACGTCGACAGCTCTAGCACAAAGCGTGTAGGGTCAAACTTATCCTCGGTTGTCAATATTGTAATGTCGGCGGATTTCCGAACTCTAGATATAGGCCAACATTCGAGTATGAGCATCCGTGCATGAACACATCCCTGCGTAAATATAAACGATCTTGCTCAACGACTGGCCTTGGCTAGGGTGAACAGTCACCATCGCCAGTGTACGAGAGAATGCTGTGCTGTCTTACGTACTCATGTGTATATATACTCGTATACCTGCCTATGTATACGAAGTGCCTGGTAACACATTGTCGTGCTTTTGGAGCCGGGTCGTGGATACCAAACAACAACACATATAATACGTCAAGTATACTCGTACGTATATACGAGAGCTGATATACGACGCAGATACGTGATACCAGGTTCGTACATACCAGACAACACATATAATACATACGTCAACTCGACACTGTGATACATCATCAGTACGTATACGAGTACCATCACCAGTGTGGCACGAGAAAGTGCTCTGTTGTCTCATGTATAAGAACTCGTATACTCGTACCTGCACATACAGACGTAGGAAGTGCCCGGTAACATCTTATCGGAGATCACCGTAAGGATCTCCCATGCAAGTATCACCAATTCACCCTGTTTATAAGATCTCTGGTAAGTAGGCCCATGCAATGACTAAGCTTCGCGAACTCGGGACGGCTTTGAACACGAGCAGAGGCAGGATAAGGGGGTGTTATCTAGGGGCCTTCAGAGACCCCGTCCGTTTCTAAAGCAGTGGTGCTTTCGTCGCGCACGGCGACAGAAGGCAACGTACGTATCATACGATACGAGTACGACCAGAGCGAGGATGAACGATGCAACCTCAGCAAAGGTTAAAAGTAGCAACCGCACTGCTGCAGTACGCGTACGTAGAGCAGCCGCGAATCGCTGTGGCCACAACGACAAGCACGGCGCACGTGCGAGTTGTACTACAGTATGCCAGCCTGCAACGTAAGAAGACGGAGCCGGGCATGCCGGCGTAGGGAGAAGCGTGCGTTTTGAACGTGTGTGGGGGAAAAAACTGTTTTTTTTTTGCATTTGCTCCACTCTAAGTTGCTATGATAAAGTGGGCATCAAAGATCACTTGATTAAAGTATTGTTTTTTGGGCATCAGACGAACTATATATATATAGCCCTATCGTACCCGGGTGCGGCGGGACTGGGGGGTTCCCCCGAGGAGCAACTCCCACCGCGCGCGCCGCGGCCCCTGATTGGTCGGATTGGACGAGGGCGGGCTGGCAGCCCCCCTCGACCAATGGGCGTCGGGCTCGGAAAACGCAGGGATGAAATGTAATCCTTATTATATTGTTATTTTATATCGGTACTAGGGAATAAGAGGCCCTCCCGCCCCCACGGAGGTAGGGTCATTGAAGCAAGTAGTAATAATGGAGATGATAGGGGCTCAAAAACAATTAGAATAGGAATAAATAGGAAACAAATTGACGACGAAGATTCTTAATAGGAGTACAAATGGTTAAGGAAATAGAAACGAGGGGGATTGACTCCGAATCAATGCGGGTTGTTTGATGGGAAACATATTTATAATATATGTGGCCAGGGGGGACAGGGGGGGGGCTGGCTGTTTCTGAGAGCACGTAGTTTGTTGTTGTCGGTTGTCTCACGGTCATCGTGAAAGGGCCTTGCAAAATCCCTCGCGAGGCTGGCTGTACTGATGATCGAGATCATTTGACTCGTGCATGCATGCATACCGATTTTTTCGTGAAAAATATATTAGGGCACACATACTACATACTACATAGCATTGATCGCTGGATGTACGTCGTTACAGTAGGCACATTAAACGCTCGTATCATACGTACCAGCTCGTACGTACGACACTGTACTGTACCATGGTAGTAGATACAGCAGTTGATATACGTACGTACTTTTCATACGTGCACAGACAGCAGTAAATATTTTGTTAGGGGATGACATAGTATCTCCCCCCCTGGGAGGGGTTCATTGTGTCCCCGGGAATACGGGGATGCGCTAATCGTGTGCCCGGGTATACGTACGGCAGCAGTGTGGTCGTAGTACGTACGTATAATATAAATACGTACTGTTTGCGAGATAATCCTGTGCGAGATGATAAGTTTCGGTGATACATGACTTTCGGTACTGTCAAGCGCTTTTCTTTTCAGTAGCTCCAGGCTAGAAGGGGGGTGCTATCTAGAGCGCGAGTCGTGTCCATTCTGAAGCCGCTATATAGCATGCCCTTTTTCGTACAACAAAAACGAATCCGGAGGCAAACTCGCTTGTCTTGTCCACAAAGTGCCTCATATCGATAAATAGAGCCGAATGGCGTTTTTTTAGTTCGATGGTGGAACTGAGATGCACAGACCCAAACTCTGGAACAACAGATTATATTTGATCCAGTCAAGCTGAGACCTTGCAGACGCGCAAGAAAGGATGGTGTCACTATTTAATAGAACAAACGCATGCTCATAAAGGCCGATCTCGCCCACTTTTTGTTTGTTTTTTGCAACAGGTGGCAGCCCAAACCATTATCGCCATTCCCTATGAGGAGCAGGAGGAGGTTATCGGCCCACATGGGAGGTCGTACGTGCGTTCAGTAGCGCGGGCGCTCCCAGTTGCGGTACTACGACCTGTAGTTGGCGCAAGCGAGGCGTTGTCGTGTACCTTACTAGGCTTTCGGAATTACATGTCGCCAGTGATTCGCAGAGAGGAAGAGGGGAAGTGGAAATGATGCCAATAGCAGACATCTTGTAGTACTCGTCTTCAGAAGCTAAGAAATTTGTTTCATACTTTTCGACAAGCACAGATTATTTATTCATATCTGATCAAAGCGTGCCCCTAACATCCGACGCGTTCTACGAAAGAGGTATACCTTATTTTGGCTGAAACGTTTTCTGAATGACGTAGTAGAGGCTCCTCTTAACCCAAGATCGTCGGAATGTCATTCTTGTCTTGCAGAATGCTGCATTGTGATAGGTAGGCCGTGGAATTGGTCATCGGGCAGCATTTTTATTTTCCTCTAAAATTAGTTTTTGGATGAGGTATTGAGCTCAAGTGACCACCCCCAGAAAAAACATGCTGCATCTCTACCGTAGCATGTGTCATTCGAGCTGAAGCAAGCCACGGCCACGCGCCCTTGGTGGTAGCTTCACACATACCAGCCCCCGCTCCGTTGGGAGTCTCGTGGTTCTGCTCGGTAACGTCGGCGAGGAAATCCCACGCCACGTACGCAAAAGCCGTATTTCACTCGATCAAAGACTGAATTATTGTTCCATGACAATTAGAAGGAAGTCTTGTTGATTATTATTTCCAGGCTTGAATATTCCGAATATCGGTATAATAAAACGTCCCAAGGCTGTTTCTTAAGGACGTTCGATTTGTTTCAGTTCGATTTGGTTTTTTCGGCCATTTATTGATGTTTTTGACCCGGAACGCCGTCGAAAGGGTCGTGCGCTCCTCGGAATGCATTCTTCTACCATCCCACAGGTACCCCACCAAAAAATCCGCTTCTCCATCGAAGCAGTTTGAAATATCCAGCATTATCACAAATCGAACAATAGACATCAAATACAATTTGAAGGTACTTTCCAGTCAGAAATTACGGAAATTTTGAATAGTTTGTGCCTCTGGAATGTTATTTGTTGGATATTATTCGAAATGCCACATACCTCAAGAACTTGAAAATGCTTCGATGGAGAAGCGGATTTTTGCGTTGGATACCTCTGAGATGTTGGGCGCACTCATCCCGAGAAGCGCACGGCCGATTAGCCCGCATTCCCGGTCAAAAACATCACTAATGGGCTGAAAAAAACAAATCGAACTGAAACAAATCGAACTTCCTTAAGAAACAGCCTAAGTGTTCACGGGGGGGGGTATGAAATGGAGACTTAAAAAGCTGATCCTCGATCCTCTCAAGCTCTGTATTCGACTGTTGTTGGCTGATGGGTGATGTTTTGCGACGGTCTCTCCCATCTGCGGAGACTACCCAAAACTGCAAAGCCTCTTGGCGACACTCCCTCGCATATATATTCCACAAGTGTAACTTGTGGTTTCTAGAACCGATTAAAAAAAGCTGTCTGTCTGTCTGTCTGTCCCATGGGAGTCAGTCTAGGGTCACCCACGGACAAAATTCTTTCAAAACTGCTACACCCGTACTGCACGCAGCAGATCGATAGCCCTCGAGGAGGCGATCGTCATGGTCCAAACCATGCGAAATGGGGTGCCCTGTGTGTGGAGTAATCAGGGTTGGCTGCCAGCATCCCAAACGGTGTGGAGAGTCGAGCAGCAGCAATCGATCGCCCGAGGCCAGTGTCTAATTTCAAGTGGAATCGGATTAATGAAATTCATGTTTGGACAGCGTCACGTATTTATCTATGCTGGGAGTGATCAGGTGGCGAAGGCTTTTCCCTCCGTCCCAGTCTCGCTTTCTCGCTCCCTCCCTCCCTCCCTCCTTCCCTCCCTCTCTCGCTCGCCCTCTCCCTCTTCCGCCTTCCGTCCCTCCCTCTCTCCGTCCCTCTCTCCGCGCCTCCGCCCCATCACTACCACCCTTCCCTCCTCCCTCCCCCTCTGCTCCCTCCTCTCCTATTCACCGCCCTCGAACCAAACATGTCATGACACAGCACCTTCAACCCCTTGACAGACAGTGCCTGGACTGACAATACTACTAGGTTTTAGTGTTAAAACACTTGGCCCTATACCTTTATTAGCGCAGGTTGATGGGAATCCCAGCTTTATGCTGGCCTTGAGCTGAGCTAGATCATCCGGGGCTTCCCATAATACTCAGTATTCGAGGGGTAACCGGTTGTCGCAAGGGAAATTTCGAGTTTGAGGGTTGGGCGTGTGTATCTTTCGGTCAGGTATCGGTCGTGTAGCCCGGATGTCCCCAGATGACCACAGGTTTCTCTTGCTTGACCTGACATTATTGTCGATGTCTTCGGCGAAATTGTTGAGCATTCATCATAAAGGACCCGTATTAAGGGCCCGTTTTAACGAAGAAAAAAAAAATCAATTTGGATTTTTTTTTTTCAAATCCGCTTTTCATTGGTCAACACACGCACCAGCACCAAAGATTAGGATCTTGGGGCATAATATTTGGTGCTGGTGCGTGTGTTGACCAATGAAAAGCGGATTTGATTTTTTTTTTCAAATTGAATTTATTGTATACTCGTTAATTCGGGCCCTAACGAAATAAATTTGAAAATCGAATCAATTTGAATTTTTGTGAATCGACTAGAACTTTCATCTAATTGGTCAAAACATGAATAGCCGGGAAGACATTTGTACTTTGGGGCATGAAAAAAATCGATTTGATCGGATATAAAAAGAAGTCCCAAAATACTTTATTTAAAAGACTTTATTTTTGGGCAAATGCCAAAATCAGGTTTACCTACCAGTATAAGTCAAATAATGGATGGAAAGACGAACAATTGAGACATACCCATAAATCCCCTTGTTCCCCATTTTGCGAATATATATGCTTGCGTGGTTTTGATGAGTCGCTTAGTGTTCTGTACGTGAATCATCATAAAATGCAGCAACCCCGTGATCGCGCGCATGCAAGAGAAAAAGAAGAAAACAAATAAAATGATTACAGAGTACAGAGTGGAACACAGGGGAATAAATGTTATTACAATAAATACGTAGCATGAACATAACCAAAAAGGTAAAAGAGCTGCCAAACAGTTAGACTTTGCGCATACTCGTAGGTTTCCTTTGTTTCCGTGGTTTTCTGCTTTCGGGAATGTTATGAGTGGTCAACGCTGAAGCTCACGCTGCACATTGTCGGATGGCAAATATGATAATAATGATTAGCTATACAAACGCTGAAGAAGACAGGAGAAGACAAGACTGTCAATTTAATAACTCCGGAATCAAAGAAGAGTAAACAACGTCGACAGCTCTAGCACAAAGCGTGTAGGGTCAAACTTATCCTCGGTTGTCAATATTACAATGTCGGCGGATTTCCGAACTCTAGATATAGGCCAACATTCGAGTATGAGCATCCGTGCATGAACACATCCCTGCGTAAATATAAACGATCTTGCTCAACGACTGTGGCCTTGGCTAGGGTGAACAGTCACCATCGCCAGTGTACGAGAGAATGCTGTGCTGTCTTACGTACTCATGTGTATATATACTCGTATACCTGCCTATGTATACG